>CP114858.1:12400000-13000000 GCA_029959215.1 Tricholoma bakamatsutake
CCAAAATTGCCGCACCATTACACAACCTTACATGAAAGGGAGTAGTGTGGAGATGGGAAGAACAACAGCAGACAGCATTTGAGGAGTTAAAGAGGAAGTTTGTGGAAGAGCCAATATTGGTCCCAGTAGATTTCACACGTCCCTTACGAGTGGAATCAGATGCATCAGACTTTGCTACTGGAGCAGTATTATCAATGCTATGTGAAGATGACAAATGGCATCCTTGTGCATATTTGTCTAAAGGATTGAATGATGTGGAAAGGAATTATGATGTGCATGATAAAGAGATGTTGGGAATAATATGAGCATTGGAGGCATGGAGACATTATTTGGAGGGATGTACGCATCAGATCGAGATCTGGACAGACCATCAAAATCTGCAGTATTTCATGTCTGCTAAAAAGCTTAACCATCGACAAGCACGTTGGGCATTATTCCTATCGTGCTTTAATTTTCACTTGGTCCACAAAGTGGGAAGCTTGATGAGGAAAGCAGATGCATTATCCAGACGTACAGATCATAAAAGGGGAGTGGAGGAGGACAATAAAAATACTACCCTACTCAAACCTGAATACTTTTGTATGTGTGCTATGCGTCAAGGGCATTTATTGGTGGAGCTCAGAGACGGAAATGTTGTTTAAAATCAGGCAATGTTCAGAGATGGATGATGAAGTGGTGGAAGCTGTGAAAGCTTTGAGGGGAGAGAAGAAAGGTAATATTAAAGGAGATGAATGGGTTGAAGAACAAAGGTTAGTGTTATTCAGAGGAAAGGTCTATGTACTGAAGGATCAAGATTTACAAAGGGAGATCGTACGGTTACATCATAACATGCCAGCTGCTGGACATCCAGGAATGTGGAAAACGTTGGAGTTGGTGATGAGAAATTATTGGTGGCCCGGAATTTCAAAGTATGTGTTGGGGTATGTGGATGGGTGTGACACGTGCATGAGAGGAAAAAAATTTCCAGAAAAGCCTGCTGGGAAATTAATGCCGAACCCTATACCTAAAGTGCCACGGCGAGACATATCTGTGGACTTTATCGCAGGATTACCTGAAGCTCAAGAATACGATGCAATATTTGTAGTATGCGACCGCTTCACAAAGGAAGTCCATATCATTCCTACTACTGCAGAAACCTCATCGTTGGGCTTGGCGCGCCTCTATCTAAATCAGGTATGGCGGTTACATGGATTACCTGATACAGTTATCTCCGATCATGGATCACAATTTGCTTCTGCATTTATGTGAGAGTTAAATAACATATTGGGGATTCAAACCAAATTGTCTATGGCATATCACCCACAAACCGATGGGCAGACAGAGAGAATCAATCAGGAGTTGGAGCAGTACCTACGCATGTTTGTCAATCACTGACAAAATGATTGGCCTGAATGGTTGGCAATTGCAGAATTTTCCCACAATAATAAATTCCATTCGGCTACTCGCATGTCACCCTTCTTTGCTAATTATGGGTAACATCCCAGAATGGGAGTAGAACCATGAAGGGAAGTTAAGGTACAATCAGTGGAGGACTTTGTATCAAAAATGCGAAAGGTGCAGGAGGAAGCAGAGGCAGCGTTGATGAAAGCACATGATAATATGATGCGATACGCAGATTGTACTCGAGCTGTTGCTCCAGAGTATAAAGTTGGTGACTTGGTATGGCTAAGTACCAAGGATCTGAATATTCCATGACCTTCAAGAAAGCTTACGGAGAAGCAAGTTGGCCCATATCCAATTTCTAAAATAATTTCACCCAATGCGGTAGTGTTAAAATTACCTCAGTCATTCAAGATTGATCCTGAGATTAACATTTCCCATTTATGCCCTTACCGCCCACCCACTATTCCTGGTCAACAAACTACTCCACAGCCTCCAATAATGGTAGAAGATGCTCCAGAATATATTGTGGAAGAGGTTTTGGACTCACGTCTTTGACGAAATAAATTGGAGTTCTTAATCAAGTGGAAGAACTACACTGATGAAAATAATTCTTGGGATTCCGAGGAAAATTGTAAGCGAGCGCGCAAGGCAATTGCCCAATTCTTTAAACGTAATCCAAATGCTCTGCATCGCATTCCTAGAATGGTGTATGAACGGATGAATTTCCGGCCTTACCAGAATTTCACAGAGACAGATACAATATTTTCTCACCTGGAAGTCGAGGCATAAAAGGGGGGTAGTGTTAGGAAACAGTTTCCTAACATGCCTATTACCTAATGCTATTTTTATTTTATTTTATTTTATTTTATTTTATTTTATTTTATTTTATTTTATTTTATTTTATTTTATTTTATTTTATTTTATTTTATTTCACCAAAATACACTACAAAATGCCTATATACACATTATTTGTCAGCGTGGGAATTCTTTATTTACATGCATCAATATGTATGCGCATATATGCGCATGTGTGCGTGCATCCATAATAACATACTACAATATGTGTAACATAGTATATAACCCTAAAATAAATACTAGGAGACCACAGTTGTGTTCTCTTAGGTATTCCATCCACAATAGTGGTGCGAAAAACCTATTTTAGCCAACTGTTCTATTTTTAACCCTTCGCATCAAATCCATCAAACCCCCTCATCATGCGTGCGCCCCCCACTGCCTTCTTGTAGGAGAACCCGCATGGTCCAGCTAGCAGATTAGTGGGTGTCACCCTAACAAACACTTCGGATCAATAACCCTTCCAACAGTGCCTGATCTCGGGGCTATTACTTAATTTGGCTAGTAACTACCTAAAATAGTCGTCCAAATTGAGTAATGTAAATCTTAGCTAAACCAGATCCGATCAGTTGTCTGGTTGCAGCTGTCCTAATGACGAGCGCTGCCTCTTGATCACTGGTGGTCACAATGTAAGGCGAGGCCTGGCATCAGCTTATGAAAGCAAAGGTAAATACATATATACAATTAATTCCGGCTCTTGCCAAAATGATGCATAAGCGGATGTGGCACGCTGAGACAAATGATGTATGCGCATGAGTAAGAGAAGGCACACTGATAGGGTAGTTGAGTTCTTTTGTTAGAGCGACACCCACTGATCTGCTAGCTGGACTGTGTGGGCTCTCCTACAAGAAGGCGGCGGGGTATGCGCGCATGATGGGGGGATTTGATGGATTTGATGCAAGGGGTTAAAAATAGAACAGTTGGCTGAATTAGGCCTTTCGCACCACTATTGTGGATGGAATACCTAAGAGAACTCAACTGTGGTCTCCTAGTATCTATTTTAGGGTTATATACTATGTTACACATATTGTAGTATGTTATTACGGACACACGCACACATGCACATATATGCGCATACATATTGATGCGTGTAAATAAAGAATTCCCACGCTGACAAATAATGTGTATATAGGTGTTTTGTAGTGTATTTTGGTGAAATAAAATGAAATAAAATAAAATAAAATAAAATAAAATAAAAATAGTATTAGGTAATAGGCATGTTAGGAGACTGTTTCCTAACAGAATCACGGTGCGCCTCAAATAAATGTGCCAGTAAGATGGAAGCCACAATGTGCAGCACAACTGGTGTAGTAGATTGTTGTGTGTGTGATAGAGATTGTGCAATGAGTGTGCAGCAGAGAATGTGAGTTGCAGGTAAAGCATAAAAGTAGCGTGCAAAGGCGCATCGAGTGCGCAATAAATGTGGAAGGCAGATAAGGAGTGTGGGGGGGCATGCGGAGGTGGTTTGAAGTGCAACGAGGCACATTTAGGGTGCATGACAACAGGCAGCTATGGGGAACCAAGAGCACAGTAGAAATGCAAAAGGCACACAAAGGCGCACCTAAACAGTCAAAGGTGCACGAAAGTGCATGGAAGCACACAAATGCACACAGAGGCACACTGGAGTGCATAGGAGCGCATAGGAGTGCACTGGAGCACATGGGAGTGCATAGAAGTGCAATGGAGTGCACGGGAGTGCATAGGAGCACACTGGAGCGCACTGGAAGTGCAGGAAGCAGACAAAGGCACACAGAAGTGCACAGGAGTGCACTTGGGCACGCAAAAGTGCATGAAGGCGCACAAAAGTGCGCTGTGCAAAGTGAGTAGAAGATGTCCAAGCAGTGCGCACAATCATGAAAAAATGGTGTAGTACAAGCACAGGGTGATAGGGAGCTGTATCAGCACTTATAACAGCCACCACCACAAAATCATATCTTCAACCCTTGAAAAACTCATACAAGCTTTTGATGGCTCAAATTACATTCAATGCACTGACTCCATGAAGGTGTGGCTCAGGTCTCAGGGCCTCTGGCAGATAACTAGTGGGGCAGAAATCAAACTGCCTCTGGCGCCTCCTTTGACAGCGATGAACACTGCTCTTATAGTGGATGCTACTGCCAAGCTCCAGACCTGGAGCAACAAAAATGACCAGGCTATTGGTAGCCTAGTGCTCCACCTGGCCCCCTCCATTCAGCAGCATGCCAACACCAAGGACACTGCTGAGGAGGTGTGGGACCTCATTTGCACTGATTATAGTGTCAATAGCCCCTCCCAAGTCTTTGTGGACTTTAGGTCTGAAATAGCAATCAAAATTCTGGCTGTGAATCCCGTGCCAGAGATTGCTAAGATGGCTGACAAGTTTGAATGCCTCACAGCTGCCAATGTTGCCATCCCTAAACTAGTTCAGGCAATGATCCTACTTGCTGCAATGCCACACGAGTATGATTCTTTGTCCACCATGGTCCTTAACATGACCACTACCAGTGCCTTGACATTTAAACATGTCAAGGACTCCATTATCGCTGAAGCCTCAAGGCGCATGGCAGTTGGAAAGCCTACCAGCCCGCCTCAGGCCACCAAGCTTTCCACTGTCAAATGCAAAGGGGGAAACCCCAAATGGCAGCCCAAAGAAGGGCAAAACAACAATGAAGATCTGTCCAGAAAATGTGGATGATGTGGGGACAAAAAGACTAAGGAAGAAAAGCCTAAAGAGAAACATACCCACCTCGCCTCCAGTGCCTTTACCACCATAAATGGTAATGACACTATCATACTACTGATGCCACTCATTCAGCACATTAAAAAGTGTGACCACACTCCCACAAGGGATCCTCGCTGCTGACCACCTGCACAGGCATATACAGGTGTGGCCTCTACCTCTCATTTGGTTTATGCTGAATATCAGCAAGCTCGAGACACCCTCAAGCAAATGCATCTTCCACACAGCACAAAAAATTTGTGACCACTGGAAGAGCACCTAACAGTGCAAGAAGGTAAGACGAGGAGAATCAAATCAGAACTAAGGATCATGGAGGTAGAAGATGACATCGTCTCCCTTGGATCAAATCCTCCGGTTTCTGATGAGGAAGTATGGAAAGCCATCGACGAGATGCTCATTGATGAACCACTTGAAATGGGAGGATATGATGATAGGTCAGTCCTTTTCCCTGCTGCAAGCACTAAGATTAATATTCTAATGATTACAGTGAGCTTTTCATGTGAAATTTTACCGCTATTAAATGTATCATGGAACAATTTAGATCTTAATATATGTGTTATGTTGTTAGGGCGACACCCACTAATCTGCTAGCTGGACTATGCGGGCTCTCCTACAAGAAGGTGGTGGGGCATGCGCGCGTGATGGGGGGTTTGATGGTTTTGATGTGAGGAGTTAAAAATAGAATAGTTGGCTGAAATAGGCTTTTTGCACCACTATTGTGGATGGAATACCTAAGAGAACTCAACTGAGGTCTCCTAGTATTTATTTTATGGTTATATACTATGTTACATATGTTGTACTATGTTGCTATGGATGCACGTTGATATGACTCCCTATCGCCCTGCATGCATATTACCGCATTTTTTGCAATTGTGCGCACCCCCTAGATGGCTTCCACACACTTTGCATGCCTTCATGCGCTTTCGTGTGCCTTTGTGCGCTTCCGTGTGCTTTCACATGCCTTTGACCGCTTAGGTGCGCTTTTGTGCACCTTTACATTTCTACTGCGCTTTTGGATCCCCCTTAGCTGCCTGCTGTCATGCGCCCTAAATGCGCCCTGTTGCACTTCAAACCACCTCTGCATGCCCCCCCCACTCCTTATCTGCCGTTTTCAGTTATTGCATGCTCGATGCGCCTTTGTGCACTCCTTTTACGCTTTACCTGCAACTCACATTCCCTGCTGTGCACTCATTGCACAATCTCTATCACACACACAACAATCCACTGCACCGGTGCACTGCGCATCGCAGCTCCCATCTTACTGGCACATTTATTCGAGGCGCACCATGATTCCAACATGAGCAAACTGCGCATTCTCACATAATCGGGGCGCTTTGCACCTATTTGGCAATGGACTGTGCGCCTTGAGTGCCTTCACATACTCCTGGCGCTTTGGCAGTATTTGGCCTTGCACAGCATCTCCTTATAGTTCTTCCACATTTCCAATCGGCATCGCCTTATCTGGTAACCAGCACAGGTCGATCACATCATTATTACTAAGGCGCAGCATGCGACACATAACACCGAAGCGGATTAATTGGGAAGAGCGCACGAGATGTAGAGTGCACCAAAAATAGTGCATCGCACCGGAACAGTTGGGTATTGGGTTATAGTGTGCACAAATCTTATTGGTTGAGGCAGCAGCATAGTGCAGTCAGGTTTAGATGGGCGAATGGATGTGCTTGTGGGTAGCGCATGGCACTTTCTATTTTTATACTTTATTTCACCATTTTATCACATAAGCCATTTGTACATAGTAGCGGACAGATAGAGAATCCACAGGATCTTTCTCCCCCTCATAGATCATAGTTCAGTCAGCGTCGCACATAGTCTGTGCACCAGTGTCCAGTCCATGCACCTTTGTAGTGTGCCCTTCATATAGCCGTGTTTGCATATCGTTTGCATCCCCTCATCATATTGTTGCGTTTCATCCCTGCATTGTGTCCTTCGTCCTCGTTCAAGCACTCATACAGTGCACCCTTCGTATAGCTGCGTTTGCACACCGTTTGCACCTTTTTCCGCATAGCTGCATTTTGCGCACCATTTGCGCCTTTTTTTCGCCCCTTGCGCTTTCATTCCGTTAGCGCCCCCAACCTTTGCATCACTTCCCCAGCACATCTCAGTACCGTCTTCATCCCACTACACCTCCCATCTTCATCACCTTCGTTGTTGCGCACTTTTGCGCTCCCATTGCGCGTTTTTGCCTATTTGCGTTGCGCACTTTCCCGCCACTGCACATATCTCCCCTTTAGCGTACACAACTAGTGCATACATTGAAAACCGCTGTACCAGCCTCTCCATAGTCTTTGCGCCCTGAAGGACAATCCGAGGCCCTCTAAGCAAACTCCCCCCTCACCCCAAGCACACCTGCAGTTGTAGGTTAAGTGTTCACCCCTTCTGTTGAGACTCTGAACCGAGTCCCAACCAAACACATCAATGTGCACATGCGCATACATATTGATGTCTGTAAATACAAAATTCCTATGCTGACAAATAATGCATGTATAGGCGTTTGGTAGCATATTTTGGTGAAATAAAATAAAATAAAAATAGTATTATGTAATAGGCATGTTAGGAGACTGTTTCATAACATTACCCCCCTTTTATGCCTCGACTTCCAGGTGAGAAAATATTGCATCTGTCTCCTCTGTAAAATTCTGGTAAGGCTGGAAATTCATCCCCTCATACATCATTCTAGCAATGTGACATGGAGCATTTGGATTACGTTTAAAGAATTGGGTGATTGCCTTACATGCTCGCTTACAATTCTCTTTGGGTTCCCATGAGTTATTTTCATCAGTGTAGTTCTTCCACTTGATTAAGAACTCCAATTTATTTCGTCAAAGACGTGAGTCCAAAACCTCTTCCACAATATATTCTGGAGCATCTTCTACCATTATTGGAGGCTGTGGAGTAGTTTGTTGACTGGGAATAGTGGGTGGGCAGTAAGGGCATAAACGGGAAATGTTAATTTCAAGATCAATCTTGAATGACTGAGGTAATTTTAACACTACCACATTGGGTGAAATTATTTTAGAAATTGGATATGGGCCAACTTGCTTCTCCATAAGCTTTCTTGAAGGTTGTGGAATATTTAGATCCTTGGTACTTAGCCATACCAAGTCACCAACTTTATACTCTGGAGCAACAGCTTGAATATGATCCACATGTCACATCATGTCATCATGTGCTTTCATCAATGCTGCCTCTGCTTCCTCCTGCACCTTTTGCATTTTTGACACAAAGTCCTCCACTGATTGTACCTTGACTTCCCTTCGAGGTTCTACTCCCATTCTGGGATGATACCCATAATTAGCAAAGAAGGGTGACATGCGAGTAGCTGAATGGAATTTATTATTGTGGTAAAGTTCTGCAATTGCCAACCATTCAGGCCAGTTGGTTTGTCGGTGATTGACAAACATGCGTAAGTACTGCTCCAACTCCTGATTCATTCTCTCTGTCTGCCCATCAGTTTGTGGGTGATATGCCATAGATAATTTAATTTAAATCCTTAATATGTTATTTAACTCTCACATAAATGCAGAAGCAAATTGTGATCCACGATCGGAAGATAACTGTATCAGGTAATCCATGTAACTGCCATACCTGATTTAGATAGAGGCACACCAAGCCCAATGATGAGGTTTCTGCAGTAGTAGGAATGATATGGACTTCCTTTGTGAAGCGGTCGCATACTACAAATATTGCATTGTATCCTTGAGCTTCAGGTAATCCTGTGATAAAGTCCACAGATATATCTCGCCATGGCACTTTAGGTATAGGGTTCGGCATTAATTTCCCAGCAGGCTTTTCTGGAAATTTCTTTCCTCTCATGCACGTGTCACACCCATTCACATACCTCAACACATACTTTGAAATTCTGGGCCACCAATAATTTCTCATCACCAACTCCAACGTCTTTCACCTTCCTGGATGTCCAGCAGCTGGTGTGTTATGATGTAACCATATGATCTCCCTTCGTAAATCTTGATCCTTTGGTACATACACCTTTCCTCTGAACAACACCAACCCTTGTTCTTCAACCCATTCATCTCCTTTAATATTACCTTTCTTCTCTCCCCTCAAAGCTTTCACAGCTTCCACCACTTCATCATCCATCTCTGAACATTGTCTAATTTTAGACAACATTTCTGTCTCTGAGCTATCCACCAATAGATGCCCTTGATGCATAGCACAAATACAAAAGTATTCAGGTTTGAGTAGGGTAATATTTTTATTGTCCTCCACCCCCCTTTTATGATCTGTACATCTGGATAATGCATCTGCTTTCCTCATCAAGCTTCCTGCTTTGTGGACCAAGTGAAAATTAAAATGTGATAGGAATAATGCCCAATGTGCTTGTCAATGGTTAAGCTTTTTAGCGGACATGAAGTACTGCAGATTTTGATGGTCTGTCCAGATTTCGATCTGATGCATACATCCCTCCAAATAATGTCTCCATGCTTCCAATGCTCATATTATTCCCAACATCTCTTTATCATGCACATCATAATTCCTCTCCACATCATTCAACCCTCGAGACAAATATGCACAAGGATGCCATTTGTCATCTTCACATAACATTGATAATACTGCTCCAGTAGCAAAGTCTGATGCATCTGATTCCACTCGTAAAGGACGCATGAAATCTACTGGGACCAATATTGGCTCTTCCACAAACTTCCTCTTCAACTCCTCAAAGGCTATCTGCTGTTGTTCTCCCCATCTCCACACTACTCCCTTTTGCATAAGGTTGTGTAATGGTGTGGCAATTTTGGAAAAATTATGAACAAAGCGACAATAAAAATTGGTGAGTCCTAAGAAAGCCTGAACTTCCTTGATATGGGTAGGCACTGGCCAATCAACAATTGCCTGTACCTTGATAGGATCTATCTTGATTCCATCAGGACCAATCTTTAATCCCAAGAACTCGATCTTACTTGCTCCAAATACACATTTCTCCAGTTTAACAAATAAATCATTCTCTGCCAATCTCTTCAATACCTCCTGTACTATCACCTCATGATTTTCTTCATTCTCCATGAATATCAAAATGTCATCAATGAATATTATCACATGCCTTTGTCTATCACATCCTTGAAAATGTCGTTCATCATATTTTGGAAAGTTGGGGGACTATTGGTCATCCCAAAAAACATGACTAGCAGCTTGAAGGATCTTCGACACATGGCAAATGCTGCCTTCCACTCATCTCCTTTCTTTATTTGTACATTGTTGTACCTCCAGCATAAATCCAATTTTGTAAAGACCTTGGCCTTTCCCATCTTGTCAATTATCTCTGAGATCAATGGCAAAGGGTATGCTGATGATGCTCGACCTGGAAACCTAACAAAAACCTGTTAAAAGGCTTATGTAGTATAACTCAGGCTAGAGGAAGGGTGCGAGGTGGTACTAAATATCACTGCTAATACCAAAATGTTGTTTTTAGTAATGCGAAATGGTAAGGATGTGACAAATAGCCTTTTTAAAGTGTACAAAAATGTTCAAAGAGGTTCGAAGATGTGCGAAGTAGTTCGGAGTAAGTTCGAATTGGTTCGAAGTTGTTCAGGTGAGTTCGAGGGGGTTTGAAGGTGTTTGACTGGTGCTGATATACATTTTGACAAATGAATATAGCAGTTACGAGCTGTGTATTTAGTGACGATAGGCAATGATGAGTTGAGAATGAATATGAAAGTTCGAGGAAGTTCATGATATTTCGCAGAACTTTAGAGATATGACGCGAGGTAAGACTCAAGAGAACTGCTCTTAAATCTGACTATAGTGGAGAGGTTAACTGGTTCTCTCTCGTTCTAAGTAATTAGTACAAGTCTATATACATTTGGAAGAGGTAAGTACCAAAAAGGAAATATAACAGGTGTAGAACACGAGGCAGTATGCACAGCAATAAAGGTATTGTAAAACGTAAAAACAAATGAGGAACGATAATAATTGAAACATTTGGTGTCGCCATATAGTAGGAGTACTTCTCTTTGTTGTTTCAATAGATCGTTGAAACCCCAAAACCACCATTATCGTACCCTAATTCTTTTATCGTTTCTCCTTGCGTGTCCGGTAGTGCTCGATATGCAACTAAATAGTTTACTCTGGTTGAGCATCATGTATTGAAAGTGTTTTAAGACAACTATACAGCAGCCAAAGTCATTTGAAGTGCTGCGAAGTTGTTCGAAGTGTCATGAAATGGTTCGAAGTCATCCGAAATAGTGCGAAATAAGTCGAAAATAGTTCGGAGTCAATTTTGTAATGTTTGTAGTGGTTTGGAAGGTCTGTCGTAGTGTGTCAATATGATTGGAAACTTTCCTCAGACCTTAGAGCGCGCAGTGGACCTATCATCCTTCCCCTTACTGAAATCCTGACTGTCCCAGTCAGCTGATCGAAGTCATGTGTGGAATGCATGATCGTGTTGAACATGTAGCGAGTTTCGAAATACTTCTCATTCTTCTTCTTTCATTACCTCTACATCATTGCATACTAGCTTTGATCATGTCTCTCCTGGCCAAACTTAATGTCAAAATACTCGAGTACGTGAAATCGATGCTTGAGCGAGGCATCACCAAGAATGTTGATTTTGAAGTCTGGGGGTGGGGTTTCTGTGAGAAAATGGTACGTTTCGTGTTTGTACTTGTGTGTAGTGCGCTATTTTTGTGTTTCGTAGGCAGAATATGATGAGCTTGTGGACGACCTGGCAGAGGAATGCAACCTGGCCATACAAAAGGTCATGGACAAGGTTTTTAAAGTTTTTAGCCCAATGGCACGATGTGAGTGGATTTCGTGGGGTGGGGGGCTGCTATTTGTGGATCTAGCAGAACAGGTCGAATGGGAGAAGAGGGAGGAGGAAGCAAAACGTGTTCGAGAGGAGGAGGAGCAGGCAAAGCGGGAAAATATCAAGGGGCAGAGGTGGGCATTGGCAGACGCTCGAAGACAATCTCGAAGGAGGAGTTGCAAAAAAAAAATGCAGAGCTTGCAGTGGAGGCGAGCGGTATCGAGAGGGCAGAGGCTGGGGAGGAAGACGAAGACGTGGATAAGGACGAGGACAAGCTGCCTGTGGTGCGGGTGGTGAAATGAAAAGCAGTAGAGGTCGACGAGGAGGAATATGGAGAGGAGGAGGTTGAGGGGGTACAATTGGCAGAGCGAGCAAGGGCCGAAATGAGCGGGCTCCTCAATTTTGAGGGCCCTGTGAGTGTTTTACTAATCTTCGAGGAGTTTTTGAGGTACTAAATGTTTCGTAGTGCAATAGATGCACTGGGTTCAAGTCCCAACCACAATGTATAGTCAAGGAGGGTGCCCCAAAGTGTGCAAAATGCACCCAGGAGGCACAGGGCTGCTATTGGGAGGGGGTATCGAGGCGAGGGCTTCGCAAAGGCGAGGCAAAGAAGTTCGGAGGTGCAAAATGAGATTCACACCCAAGAAAAGGTATGAAATTTATTTGAAATCGTTTCGAAGTGCTTACTAACTTGTTTCAAAAATTGTAGTATGTCGAATTCATCTTGTGGGCCCTGTAGAGGGCGTCGAACGAGTAGCTGGGCCTTCAAAGGCAGAGAAGGAGAAAAGGAGGTCATCGAAAGGGAAGGCGAGGGAGGTTCGAATGGTGGAAGAGATCAATGAAAATCAGGAAATGCATCATAGGTTAATTGCTGCGAAGCTGGCACAGAAAAGAGTCGAGATGGAGATATTGGGTAGGGAGATAGGAATGTTGGAGGAGATGCTAGAGGAGTAGAGAGGTTTTCTTTTGTTGTATATCTGTTTGAATTTCAAATTTTTGTTAAATGTCTTTGGAAAGTAAAGTAAAGAAAGAAAAAAATGAATATAATTTAATGAACAAAGAATATGACTTTTTAGAGAAAGGCTCAGTAGTTCATCATAGCCAAAAAACCCTTTGGAGTTTGCACGACCATGCTATGATGCGATATCACGACTTGTATTGTACACTAGAGGCAATCGAAATCTTTGTAAGTAATTGCGAAAAGAAAAGGAAGGATAGTTATTTGTTTTCAACATCCTGGAAATCTTCGAAAGCATCTTCGTCGAAGTTCGAACTTGTTTGAAGTTGTTCGAGGCACTCGGAGTCGATATCGAGGAAATTTGGTGGTAGGGAAATTGATTTTCGAGCGAGGTATGGTAGCAGATGAAATGTGGCAATAGGTCTATGTAATACTGACCCATCGAGTTCGCAGAGGATATAAGCCCCTCTGTAGTTTTGTTCGATAATGATAAGAGGGCCAACATATTGTGGTTTCATCTTGTGATTGAGGGACTTCTCGATTTGTGTGTTTTGAAGTAGCACTAAATCTCCTTTCACAAAGTTGTAGTTGCGCATTGTATGTTTGTGAGTAAGTTTGAAGCGTTTTGCAGCTTCGATTCGAGATGCATAGACCTTCGAATATAACACTTCAAGGTCGTTTGATCATTTTTGTAACGCTATGGCTCATCGAGCTATGAGATCGGCTGTCGATAAGACTGAATCGGGTGGCAGTTGTAAGTATGTTGCCTCGGAGATGTTGAGGGGTATTAGAGGATGTGCTCCTGTAACTGCGAAGTAGGGAGAACAACCCATGCATTTACGAACCATGACTCATTCTGCCCAAAATACTGAGTGCACCCCTGCTGACCATTTCGTTTGATCTCTATCAACAGCTTTAAATAACGATTGTCGAACGTCAAAGTGGGCTCATTCAATGAGTCCATTGGCACGCGAATTATAACCGCTAATTCAAATATGGTTAATGTGATATCGTTTTGAAAGATACTCCATAGCTGCAATAAATGCAGCACCATTGTCGGTTACAATTTCGTATAGCGACCCCCATCAACAAATAATGTCTTCAAAGATCCAATCGCCAAGTGATGTGGCATTTTCGCATCGAAGTTTCCACCATTCTGGATAGGTCGTTAGTGAGCATTGACCCTGTACGATGTATTTAAATCCATTCGAGGGTGGCATTTGCATCATGTCGATATAAACTTTGCCGAAAAGGGGTGCTGGAGTGGCGACTGTGGGTGGAATTAGAACATTTCACATCTGTCAAATTTGGCATAGGTGGCAGGTGCGAATATCCCATGCGATGTCGGCTTTCATGTTTGGCCACCAACATTGAAGAGCAATAACTGATTTAGTAGTGAAAATCATTTTGTGTCTGATATCGTCGTGAGCTGCACAAATGATTTCGAGATGACGTCCTGGAGGAGCAACAATTTTGTGAGCTCCTTGGGAGTCTTTTCTCCATAGTTTGTCCGAGTCTAAAAAGAATTTGGTGCAATATTGAATAAAGGTAGCATATTCTGTGTCTGATAGATCAGGGGGTCGCACCAGGTCATGTAACCATTTTCGAATGCGAAGTAACCTCTCGTCGTTCGTTTTTACGTTATTTGATCATGGGACATCATTATAGGTAAGATCCTCCTCCTTACTAAAATTCAAATGAGAGGGAGAAGGTTGAAATTCAATGCGAAGTAAATGGTCGGGTTGTAATAGGATTTATTTGATGTATGAAACCATGAAGGTGGTCGATCCAGTCTCCGAAATTATCTTTGTTGTCGAGCTGAACATCTTCGTCTTGTGGGGGTCGTCTCAAAAGTCTGTCAGGACCATGGTGTGTCCCCGCAACGTGGACTAATGTAAAGTGAAAGGTTAGGATGGATACGATCCATCGATTGACACTAGCGCTAGGTGCGATATCAGGATTCGAGAGCATGCCTTTAATATATTGTGCATTGACTTCGACGATAAGCCTTCGAACTCCTATTAGATACAATCGTAGTGCTCCAAGAGTGCGATATAGACCATAAAGTTTGAGTTTTGGCTGCGAAAATCAGGATTCGCAGTCATTAAGTGTAATCGATCCAAATCGACTATAATATCATTTTCGAGGGTTTTCGGGATCGCACTGAGCAAGAAAGAAACCAATAGCAATGTTCGAAGTGTCGACCAATAGGATTACCGGGGCTGACAATGAGTAATTGATAGCTCGAATCGCTGGAGAATTGATTAGAGCTACTTTCAAATCTCTTTGGGCTGCTATTTGTTCCACTCCAAATTTGAAAGGTACATCTTTTCGAGTGAGTTGGATTAGTGCTGCAGCTCATTGAGCAAAATTTTGGATAAATATATGACAAACTCCAATGGTTCCTAGGAATGCTTTAACTTCAGTAAGGCTTCGACATGGTCCCCACTTGCTAACAGCAGTGATTCGAGTAGGGTCAGCCATACGACCTTCGATATTGCATCGATGCCCTAAAACAATTATTTCGGGGATGCAAAGATAGAGCTTTGGACCTGAAAATGTTCCTCTGCAATACTTCATATGCTGGACTATTCGATTTAAATTTTCAAAATGCTCCCAGACAAAGCATCGAATAGCTGGATTCTTGGGAATCATTTTGTAAAATTAACCGATCGTTCTATATTCTGATTTCGGACCCTTAACCGGTGTGTCGTCGATGTAAGGGATGGTGATATGAGGAATTTCAGGCTGTAGAATAAAGGTCACATCGTCGTGTAAGATAGGGACAGAATTTGTCCAATCCATGGGTAGGGTAATGATGCGAAGTGCTCTGAACGGTGTCTGAAACGTTGTCAGATTGCGAGATGATTCTGTGACTTTCCTTTCATCGAATGCCACATAGAGATCCAACATTCCTCCGCATAATCGTCCCCCAAATTGTTCTGCTAAATGTTCGGGTATTGGTATGACCCCTGAGTGCTGGATCGTTACTTGGTTAAGCAGTTCGAGACTGTGGACAATTCGAAGTGACTTTGCATCCTTTTTCACAATGCAAAACCATTGTGATCGGTACGAAGAGTTTGATGGTTCGTATACTCCTGCCTCTATCTTCTTTTTTAGCATTTCGCATATCTGTTTGTACAAACCTGGAGGTATGGGAATGTTTAATTTTGGCATGTTTTCGAGAGGGTCGCCAGTAATTGTTCGAATAATGCAAAATCGGTTGGGTAGCTCAGTAATAACTGGGCGAATTTTTTGTGCGACAGGTTTGTATTTCTTTTTCGATGCTGCAAAAGTTGAATATGAGGAGTCGATAATAGGCATAGAAGGCATAGACGTTGCCGTCAAGATCAATAAATATGTTTCATATTGGTGACTGGCTGTTAAATATAAATTCGCAAGGATCAAAGAATAAGAAATGGATTTTGAGGAGTTCGAGGACTCCATATCGGGAATATTCACAGTGCATTCGATATTGATAGATAAATTAGAGGGGTCGAATAAGATAACGAAAGCGCACTGGTCAATGTCCAAAATGTTGTCCTCTAGTTGCAAAAATCCTTTCGATGGTGATTAGAATGGGGAATCGTAGGGATAGCGCACGATCATGTTAAATTAGGATTGTATATCATAATTGTCTGGGCTTTGTTCCTGTAGTTTTTGACGGTGCTTTTGGTGATACATCGAATGGTTGACCAAGTAAGATATTGTAGGCTGGGTCACAAATTATGTGAATTTGCATGAACAGCGTGATACTCCCCACTTTGCAAGGCACATTTTGTGCTAAACCCAAACTTTTGTCAATGCCTCCATTAGCCGATTGGAGTGGGATGTGGATTGAAGGATCGTAAGCAAGGCCAAGTTTGTGGCAAACTTCTTCGGACATTGCGATAATTGAAGAACTGGGGTCTATGACACTTTCCACTGGATTCCTTCCGTTGACATTCATAATAATCGACCTAATTGAATGGGATTCCTTTGCTGCGATAAAGGGTTCTGGAATATTGCCAGGTCGAAGACTGTTAATATAAGTTTCGAATAGGTCATCAATCACGAAAATCTCATCATTAAACAGATTCGTGGTGTTATTCCCTTCGGAATGCTGAATTCGACATGGAGTGACCTGTTCCTTCCATTTTGTACGAACTTCGGGCGATAGAGCCAACAATTCCTCAGGCGTTAGTGTGATAATCGGCGTCTTCATCGAATGAGCAAAAACATCTTCCATGATTTTATCTTTTTGAATTGGCGCTTGGGTATGGTGCAAAGGTCCATCTTTGCCTTTACCTTTCGCAGTTGATCCAAAGTTTCATTTGTGTGGTGGTAGGTATGAATTTTCTTTTGTAGCAGCGTAAGGATGAATAACAGGCTGCGAAGTTGTTTCCGAAGTTGAAGATGATGACTGCCACAGTGCTTGGGGAAACCGAAGGTCGAGAGATGGGGACTGTTGGTATGCTCGGATTAGCTTTAGCAAAAGTCCTACTACTTCGCAAAGCATATATCTCTTGTTCGAGTTTTGTGATGCGATCTTTGGGTGTCGCAGATTGTTCGGAAACCTGGTAGATGCCCCTAGGCGGTGTCGAAGTAGCCATTGAGGATGTGATGTTGTACATGAGCGATGATGCAGTTGTGTTTGAAGGATTTTGTCGAGTCCATTCGTCGATTCTGTCTTTGATAAAGTGACCAGGAATGTTTCGAAGGGTGAACCATCCATTTGGAAGCACAATTTTTCCTTCATTGTTCTTTTTACACTTTCCTTCATTGATATAGGCTTGGCAAACCAAGCAGTCACTAATGAAATGACCTGTGAGTCCACAAAAGACACAAGCTAAGTTTTTGAGCTGGTCCAAGTGGAATCCACTGTTAGTTCGAGGAGGGTTAGTGGGTTTCAAACCTGCTAAAGCCATGATGAGTGTGGTTGCAAATTTTTCGAGGATCGTCGATAAGTCTTCCAATTTAATCTGTGTTGAAGATGTCGAAGTCGATGCCAATGTTTCTGAAGACTGTAACGATGTTGAATTCAAGCTAATTGACCCTGCTAAAACAAATTTCGCTGCTGCGTGAATGTCGTCAAGTGGGTAGGCATCATCCGGATAGTGGTCGGGAAATTTTAGTTCGAGTTGTCGTGCAATTCGTGACCATAAACCTGGTTGAAAACCTCGAACAAATGCTCTACTTTGTTCTGCCTCCGAAATTCAGCCTTTAGAGAGTAGGAACTTCATAATGTTGTAGAAAGACCTGTAATATAATCCTAAATCGCTCGCGTTATAGATACCCATCTGAAGTTGTTCACCAACGAGTTTGTCCATGTCCAAAATCAACCATTTTCAATCGTCTTCAGAACCAGGATATAGTCTGTGGATTGCAACGTGAAAATTCTAAAATGAAGTGCCAGTTTTGTATTTGGGAATTGATTCCCAGAGTTCGGACGTATCGATATCGACATATCGACAGGCGTGCTTCTTCATAAGTTTGGGATCCGTGACATTACAGTCGATGAAAAGTATTTCAAGCTCGTTAAAGTATCGATGTAACTCTCGAGGTTGAGTAGGGTCGAATTTAGGTGCTGTGAAATGTCCTCGAGCTGGCATTGTTGCTTGGGTGGCCATAGATGTACCGATTCGAGGAGTTAGAACCTGAGTGAAAGATGGTAGATGTGTCAAAGTAGCTGGAATAATGAATGATGTGGTAGAGGATGAGGAAGAAGAGGAAGACAAAGTTGTAGACAAGGAAATAGGTGAAGGAAACAGACGACGATGTGTAGATTCGGCGTCAGAGACAGGTATTAGGATATCCCCTGATTGTTCGAGAGATTCGAAGGCCTGGCGAGTCTCAATTCTAAGGTTTTGAGCTTGTATTGGCCTAAGCCAAAGATTTGAGGTGGATTAGGCGATGAAATGATTTAGAAACCCCTCGCGGTGGGCTCCAAAATGATGATGCTTGACCTGAAAACCTAACAAAAACCTGTTAAAAGGCTTATGTAGTATAACTCAGGCTAGAGGAAGGGTGCGAGGTGGTACTAAATATCACTGCTAATACCAAAACGTTGTTTTTAGTGATGCAAAACGGTAAGGATGTGATGAATAGCCTTTTTAAAGCGTACAAAAATGTTCGAAGAGGTTCGAAGACGTGCGAAGTAGTTCGGAGTAAGTTCAAATTGGTTCGAAGTTGTTCAGGTGAGTTTGAGGGGATTCAAAGGTGTTTGACTGGTGCCAATATATGTTTTGACAAATGAATATAGCAGTTACAAGCTGTGTTTTTAGTGACGATAGGCGATGATGAGTTGAGAATGAATACAAAAGTTCGAGGAAGTTCACGATATTTCGCAGAACTTTAGAGATATGACGTGAGGTAAGACTCAAGAGAACTGCTCTTAAATTTAACTATAGTGGAGAGGGTAACTGGTTCTCTCTCATTCTAAGTAACTAGTACAAGTCTATATACATTTGGAAGAGGTAAGTACCAAAAAGGAAATATAACAGGTGTAGAACACGAGGCAGTATGCACAGCAATAAAGGTATTGTAAAACATAAAAACAAATGAGGAACGATAATAATTGAAACATTTGGTGTCGCCATATAGTAAGAGTACTTCTCTTTGTTGTTTCAATAGATCGTTGAAACCCCAAAACCGCCATTATCATACCCTAATTCTTTTATCATTTCTCCTTGCATGTCCGGTAGTGCTCGATATGTGACTAAATAGTTTACTCCGGTTGAGCATCGTGTATCAAAAGTGTTTTAAGACAACTATATGGTGGCCGAAGTCGTTCAAAGTGCTGCGAAGTCGTTCAAAGTGTCGCGAAATGGTTCAAAGTCGTCCGAAATAGTGCGAAATAAGTCAAAAATAGTTCAGAGTCGATTTCATAATGTTTGTAGTGGTTCGGAAGGTCTGTCGTAGTGTGTCAATACAATTGGAAACTTTTCTCAGACCTTAGAGTGCGCAGTGGACCTATCAATGCGTTCTTTACTGTTCACTCATTCAAATACCTATAATCTGTACACATCCTCTTCCTCTGATCTTTGTTCGGTACAAAGAATACTGGTGATGTCTGCGGTGATTTCAAAGGTCATATGTATCCCTTGTGCAACTGTTCATTAAGGAATGCATCCACTTCTTCTTGTTTCTTTGGAGATAATGGATAGACTTTGGACTTCTTCAGCACAAATCCTGGCTTCATCTCAATAGCATAATCCCATGGCTTTCACACTGGCATCCACTCCGATTACTTCTGAAAAACTGACAAATATTTATGGTAGGCTTTTGGCACCCATTCCTCCACTGGTTTCTCCACTTTCACAGCATTCTTATCCCACGACTGTCCTCTACGAATTTCCCTAAAAGTTTGTTTCTGTTCTTCTTTACCGTTCATGACTGGAATTTCCCGTTTGGCATATCTTCATCTTCCACTTCCTCAATCATAACAGAATACTTCCTTGAATGTTCTTTCTCTTTCTTTTCCTTCTTCTCCTTTTTTACTTTCCTCCCATACACATTACATTCTTTAGGACAATGAGTCATGTGTACCTTCCCAGTTTTCCAATCAATTTCTGGGTTATGCTTTTGTAACCATGGACATCCAATTATCAGATTGGTTTTCCCATGGCTGCACACCTCAAATACGGCTCATTCCTGATGATCCTGATACTTCAATATCATCATCACTTCATCCTTAATAGTTCCTCCACAATTGATTGTACTGTCAATATTGTACACCATTATAGGTTGTGGCAGTTTACGCATGCAAATACTGTTTCCAGTAATTAAGGATCAATTAATAAATAATCTGGTAGCACCAATATCAAGCAATGCCTCCACATCAATTGCTGCATGCATATCCACTGTCTTCAATCCTACTGTCAAACTGATTTTGGGTTCTATCTGCGCTGAGCAAATAAAAAATTTAGGGGTCTTCAGAAATAAGGCTAAGCATTTTTCTTTGTCAGATAAATGATGATGGTCGTACTCCTCAATTTCTCTTTCAGGTTCACTCTGGGTTTTCTCAGATACTAATACATTATATTGATTCTGGGTCACCAATAGAGAAACCTTCACTGGGACTCTTCCACAAAATTCTTCTGCTTATCTTCCTCCAACTTTACTTCCTCGATTGTAGCTTCTCTAATCTTCCTTTTCTGCCTACAATTCTGAGCCATATGCCCTAATTGCCCACAATTAAAACATTTAAGTGGAGCTCATCTCCCTACTCAATCAACATCCATTGCATCTGTTGATGCTGCTGACTTCTTAATGATAGGTGTCACTGCCATGGCCAGTGGCTGTGCCCTCGGAGTTTGTACCTGAGGTGTCCTTCCTTTCTCGGACTTTCCTCCTAATGACTTTCCAAATCTGGCATTTCCATACATCAATTTCGATTCCGCCTGTTCCTGTCGATATTTGCTGATCAAGATGCATTGCCCAATTATACCACTCGTCCAACCTCTCCAGCATAGAAGGTAGTTGATAGATAGACTTGAATAATGAGGGATTTAATCCTGCCTTCAAATATTCTACCAACGCAGCTTTTCCCATATCAGTCTGTGATGCTTCTGCCTTGAACTGCAAAATAAATTCATCTGCAGTCAGAGAACCTTGGTGTATGGTTTTTAATTTTGCATTCACTGTTGCCTTTGGGTTAGGGTCTCCAAACTGTGCCTCCAACCTCTCCAAAAATTCCCTGAAGGTTGCAAATGGTTTATAACCCGCAGCAATTTGATTAATGGCTTTGTTTCTCCAGAACTGTGCTTTCCCTCCCTGGATGTATGAGAGAGCAAACATAATCCTAGACTCGGTCATATGAAATTCAGGCTTTCTCCCATGAATATACAACACTATAGAGCTGATGAAGGATTTTGTGTTCTCTATGGTACCATCAAAAATTTGGGGAAGCACATATTTAGGTAAACACATTTTTCCACTCTCAGATCTCTCCTCTGCATGCTCACCCTCCTGAGACATCCACTCCTCCATCTCCTCCATCTCATCATCTTTATCTTCTACTATCTCTGCTTTTGTTTCTGCTTGTTTGGACTGGGATGCTGCTAATACTGACACTAATTGAGACATTTGTGCTGTTAGAGCATTAATTTTAGCTTCTAGAACAGGCATGGGAACAGGATTGTGACCAGGATTCAAAGTTGCTTGTTCTGTCATGATGTCGTAATCTGTGATGAGTCACTTCTTCAGCTGAGTCAAGATTCGGCTGCAGAATTTTTTCGCAAAATTTCGAGTCATGTGATCCAACTATTTCGGGTACCAAACATGGCAAAACACATGATTTCAGCTATTTGTCAACACTTGGGCACTTCAGATCAATAACCCTTCCAACAGTGCCTGATCTTGGGGTTATTACTGAATTTGGCTAGTAACTACCTAAAATAGTTGTCCAAATTGAGTAATGTAAATCTTGGCTAAACCAGATCCAATCAGTTGTCTGGTTGCAGCTGTCCTAATGACGAGTGCTGCCTTTCGATCACTGGTGGTCACAATGTAAGGCAAGGCCTGGCATTGGCTTATAAAAGCAAGGTAAATACATATATACAATTAATTCCGGTTCTTGCTGAAATGATGAGTAAGCAGTTGTGGCATACTGAGACAAATGACATATGCATGTGTAAGAGAAGGTGCACTAATGGGGTAGTTGAGTTCTTCTGTTAGGGTGACACCCACTAATCTGCTAGCTGGACCATGTGGGCTCTCCTACAAGAAGACGGTGGGGCATGCACGCGTGATGGGGGGTTTGATGGTTTTGATGCAAGGGGTTAAAAGTAGAATAGTTGGCTGAAATAGGCTTTTTGCACCACTATTGTGGATGGAATACCTAAGAGAACTCAACTGAGGTCTCCTAGTATTTATTTTATGGTTATATACTATGTTACATATGTTGTACTATGTTGCTATGGATGCACACGCACATGCACATACATATTGATGCATGTAAATACAAAATTTCCATGCTGACAAATAATGCATGTATAGGCATTTGGTAGTGTATTTTGGTGAAATAAAATAAAATAAAATAAGATAAAATAAAATAAAATAAAATAAAAATTGTATTATGTAATAGTCATGTTAGGAGACTGTTTCCTAACATATGTGTGCAAATGGAAATTGTAAGAAAGGTGCCGACTGGATCATGGATTCAGGCACATCAAAACACTTCACTGGTGAAATAAAAGATTTCGCTTCTTATGAGCCTTTACTGAGAAAGGACTCTACCCTGGTTCAAACAGCCACGGGTACTACTCATATAGTAGGAAAAGGAGCAGTCTTCATTAGACATCAGGTAGTATGTCATGGGAAGTCAGAGATGCATGAAATATGATTATACCCTGTCTACTACATACCCAACTGTAATACTCGATTACTGTCAATGGGCATTTTCTTACAAGGCAGAAGTGATGTGCGTGGTTCCTCTGCACACATTTCATTTTTTGAGAAAGGAAACCCAATTATGGATTGTGTCCCTCTTAGGAGACATGACATGATTTATTGGGCTCGGACTCATATATTGAGCACCAAGAGGATCAATGTCACAACCATGTATATCGCAGACTACTTGACTTGGCATAGGCAACTTAAACACCCATCCAAAGAGGTGCTAGGGAAAATGCCTAATAGCACCATAAAATTCCCAAGGAATTTAATTATTTCTAAAGACAAAATTATATGTCCAGGGTGTGCTGAAGGGAAAATGACCTCAAAATCTTTTCCTGAATCAAATTCATGTGCATAGAAACCCTTTAAATTAATACATTCTGATCTAAAGGAACTCCCAGTACCATTGTACCACATTTATTGTATTTCTGGATGACAAGATGTCACATATCTGGGTCCAGTGCCTTAGAAAGAAGTCTGACGTTGCTGCAGCGATTAGACAATTTCAGGCAATGGATTTGACCCAGTATGGTGCTACAATCAAGCGCTGGCATGTTGATCCAAGGGGGGAAGTTCAAAGATCATGAGCTACAAAATATGCTCAAGGGTTTTGGCATCAAAATAGAGATGTCTGCACCCCACATTCACCAACAGAATGGGCACGCAGAGCACACCATAAGGACAATAATGGAAAAGTTGCAAATCCTGCAATTTACCACTTGTCTACCACAATCATGGTGGGAATTTTGCATTGAACATGCAACACACCTATACAACTGAGAGAATCATAGTTAAAACCATGTTCAAAAGATCCTGGAGAGCTTGAGAACATGGAAGGCAAGAGGAAAGAGGACTCAGATGCCAGTGCTAGGTTTGTTTGGCTACAAGCAAACACATTGTTTCTGTGGCATGCACTACTGCCATTGCATGCATCCACACAATGTGTGTTGATGCTGAGGTTGTAACTCTGACTGGCTCATTGTATGATCATATACATATAGAATTCTCAAAAAAAAATTAGTCTATATCATTCTCATTGTCTACTGCATCCCAATCATACAATATGTCCAATGCATCTAACTCTGCAATTTCAAATTCAATTTGCTCCACAACATAATGGAGCCTGGCATCCTCAGGAACAGGGGCAGTCTTATATAGATTGGAATAAAATGGTGGCATTGCTACATGAGCCTGGATATTTTTGATGTTGATTACTGTGAGTGTGTTGTCGCCATCATGTTTGACAATCCAAAGAGGTCCAGATGAGCATATGAGTAGAGGAAAACAAGAGCCAAAGTTTTCTTTCTTTGCAGACACACATCTGAAAGAAAAACAGGACTTCTGCAAACCTTGTGTCATTCTCATGGATTATCTGGGAGAAACCTAGCCAAATGTCAGCACTATGAGCTCAAAGACTAGAGAAGAGAAATGACCTTCACATTCTTAGCCCACCTGATCTTTGCCATATTTTTTTCCTTCCAAGCAGACCAAGAAATTTGTCCATTTGGAAGACATAACTGGGCTCACTGAACAACAGAAGGTTCCCAATCCTCAGAAACTTGATGTCCTGCATCATGAAGATACTGAGTAATTACTGCAGTTTCACACTCCCAAACCTCACAAGCAGTTGCATTTTTGGCATGCAGAAATTGATAGCAGATCCTAAATCCACTCCACCGCAGGGAATAGCTGATGTTTTGGGCTCAAGATCTGGAATCATGGCTTTGAGCGCATTCACCTGTGCTCAGAAGAGACCTCTCTGAACAAGATTAGCATATGGGTTTGACAGTTGCTTGATCTCTTGACATAAATTTCCAATAGTGCACTCCATTGCCAATTGAGCAACAAGTCTAGGTGGGCCAACATGGATCGCTTCTGGGACTAAGTGCAAGAGTGCATGAATGCTTTGCTGCACAAAATGGAGTCACTTAAGCTTTCATTGGTAATAAAATACCTCAAATTCAATACAGAACTCCAGGAATAATTTGTGAGCCTCAGCGAGAGAGGATGCCATATGTTTCCATTGATGAATGATTCAGACAGCACGAACCAGCTTGCAGAAATGGTGCCAATATTGAGGTAGAACACCATAAAATAGCCAAGGACCAAGGCAAAAAAGATAGCTGAGAAATTCAGATGCTTTATCCACTGGAGATTTTTTCAGTGGGATTGCTTGGAGCATGACCAAATGATCCAGGAATATATGATCCTGCTTCTTCCACCTCAGTACCCTGAGCTATCCATGTTTTGCCTTGAAGAGTTGCCCATTTCTATGTGCTCTGATTGTCACTTTTGTTGCAATCAAAAGTACCATGCCAGAGTCCAATCAGTAATTCAGGGAGATTGATGGCAATGTGGTGCATTAGATCACCTGGAAAACAGGATCTAGGTTTCAATGCCTGTGAGATGACGATGAGCTGCATACTGTGTTACATTAGGTGATGTAATGATGAGATTAAGATTTGCATGATATGATTCTGCTGAAGCAGAAAGAAGATTGTTGATGTCGATATCAGAGTGGTTGCAGTTCACTTGATCTTCATGAAGATTATTTGGGCGTAGTAAAGCAGGATAGTAGTGTGGTGCACCAGGTTTGTTATGGCTGGATAACCCACACATGAGATGACAGCCCATCTGCCCATGGTGACCAATCCAAACATTGAGGTCTGCCATTCCTACTGCATCTGCTGTGGTGAAAGCGAGAAAAGGACGGGAAGTGAAAACAACATCACAAGAAGCATCCCAGATAACCAGTCTTTCTCATTGAAGGGCTGGTAACTGATAAAGTGCTGGGAAGATATAAGATGACACAATCTGAGGTGGGTTCAGTCCAGGAATAAATCTGCCAGGCAAGACATATTTCTTTTTGTAACAAAGTTCACAAGACAAATCCAGAATAATCCAAATGTATATCCAGCAGTCAGACTTTTTCATACAATAGAGTTGAGCACCATCCATTAAGAAGAGAAGGACCATATCTTCAGGTTTTACGTGACTATCAGTGATGGCCTCTATCAGTTTGCTGCCATGGTGAACATCTTCGAGAACAATGACATCAATATCGACTGTTCCAGAGAGTTCAGCCAAATCAGGGAGAAGCATGCTTATGCAATGCTCTCTGTAGTGCATCTGTGTAGTGCCTTCAGTATGAGCCCATTGTGCTTGGAGCTGTGGGCCAGGCATTATAGTTGAGAACTGCAACTGGGGTTTCTTGAGTTCTCCATCACTGGAAGCAAGAATGGCTGGGTCATAACGAGGCTCGGAGCAGATCGAACATACTTCAAGGTGTTCAAATGGGCCTGTAAAAGCATGACAAGAATTTATACACATGTCATGTAGAGCTGGTACAATGCCTGTGATATTTCTGATATGTCATTTTACCTGATCATAAGATAAGACATTGTCATCGGGGTGTCTCCTAAGGATCGCAGCTCACACAGAATTGTACATCTCTTGTGATGCATTTCCACCAGCAAGAAATAAATCAATTGACAGTCATAAGTCAGGATCCTCAGTCAAATTGATGGATTCCTGGGGTGGGTTTCTAAGGTGTTCCAGGTCATCTGGTTCGAGCTGCGAGTTATCCAGGGAAGCATTCCTCAAAGCATCGATAAAGGCTTGGGAACATCGAAGCTGTTCTAGATTTGCTACGGAATCTGGAAAGATTGGATCTTCCAGGATATCAGTGGGCGAATCGGCTCTATCTGGACGGTTTGGGCTAGCTGACAGTTCTGTAGGAGGTCGTGACTGTTGGCTCGAAGATTGTTGAGAATCTTGCAGAAGAATGTCACTCGAAGTTGGCGAAATTGGAGTCATGTCCGAGTCATTGTTGATTCCGGGCTGGATATGATATGCAATTTATGTCAAAGTAGACTGCACAACAGAGATCGGCTACCTGAGAATCTTGAAATTCTGGATAAATGAAAGCATCAGGTGAATTTTCACGAGGATCGCTTGTACATCTCCGCCAAATCTCCGCTTTGTAGGTGGTTCGAGATCCTCCCACCGCTGCCCATGAGATGATGACGGTCTGTTTTCACCTGAATGATGCAAGTTGTATGTAAATGAGTAAGTTCGAATTATCGTGTACCTTTGTTGGAGGACAGGTTAGCAGTAACGAACTGATGAAACGACTGTGAAAATGACTCGGATGTACTACTGGTAGCCACAGATGATCCGGGTGCCTCGCAATCTTTCGCATGTCGCTGTCTAGTTCGTATGCTAACAAATTTGCCGCCTTTACACAGCGTAGGACATTGACATAACACAAGGTTGCAAGGTTGCCATGGTATAAGTTATAAGTGACTGCGCATGGCATCAAGAAGTCTTTGTGCTGACTAATTAAAATGTTTGTGTATTATCGCCGAGAGTCGTTTTTTGTCGTCAAGAAATAAAAGCACCTTTCTACATCACTCTCAACCTCTCTACGTCGAGTGACTTTTAACTGGGACTAAACCTTCGCTCGGAACTGAGAACCTCAGTGATATGTAAGGCACTCTATATTAGCTATTATGTACGCTGTAAAGTGAAGGCTATGGAATGATAAGGTACTGTAACTGATATGTGATATGTAAAGCACTGTGTCGTCAGTACCAACATGATTATGTAATGTAAGCGCTAACCTAATTAGGACGACGTGACAAGTTCAACATCGAGACAATTGACGCGTTGACCATACATACAATGCTTGCAACGCAGAGGTAGAAGGTAGAACGTTGGTAGGGCTCGAAGGGACTCGAAAAGAGACGAAGTGAGATAGTATTCTACTGCTTGTCTACACGTGATGCACCGGGCACCCTAGTAATCTTCATACAAGCCGGGCTTGCCAGGCTAAACTCGTGTTTAGCAACAACAATGCGACGGGCTCAAAGCGTTCGACATTATGCACGATCGTCCCTGGCACTGGGAGTTGATGACCTTGGGTCCCTGAAAGAAGGAGATGAATCAAACGAAGACGTTCTCCGACGCCAGCTACTGGACAAAGACAGAGAGAACGACAAAGTAAAACGGTCCCTCATGCTTTGGCTGAATTTATTGACAGAAACTCGTTCATGGAAATTCCCAGCTGCTTACCCAAATCCAAACGCTTCAGGTCCAGCTCTCTGAACGTCCTCCAGTGGAGAAAGTTCAAGAATTAGAGAAAGAGTACAAGAATCTGGACTTGATCTTACAAGGCACACAGCGGGAGAATGAACGGTGTATGGCGGAGCTCGACCGGTTCGTATATCGCTTCTTCAGACTTTCAGTGTATGTTGATATCGCCTAGCGCCCGGAAGCGCGAGAAGATGCTCGAACGTGAGATCGCGAAGCTCGCTGGGGAGAACTGGCAGGTTTGCAACCATTTTCAACTTATATTCTAGTGCCAATGAATAACTGATATTATTTCAGTCCTCGCTGGACATCGCACCATCCACCAACACCAATCGCTTTCATCAACGATCCGCTACGATCTCATCATCGCCCGTTCTGACGGCCTCTCTACTGTCTAATTCAAGTCCTACACCAACTTCGACCGAACATTCAAACAGACAAGCCATGCTTGCCCATGTGGAACAGGTTCGTCTGCTTATGCTGGGAATGGAGCAGCGTTTGCAAACGAGGGAAGAGAAGTTGACAAAAACGATGGAGAAAGCTGAAAGCGAGAGTAATAGGTTCGAGGAACTTCAGCAAGAGCTCGCAACCAGATTGTGATTCTGATGGCCACGTTATGTCCCAGCATCGGACGGATTAGCATTTTCTCCCTTTCATCATTCTACGACAGCTGTACAACCATCAGACCATGTGATATATGTATGTAATTACACTCCACCTCGTTGGGGCAGTTTTGTATCAATAACCCAACGGTTCAGTACATTTCCCTCTCCCTCCTAAGATGCGATACAGTCATCTCTGCATTAGACTCTACGCAACCCCCTTCATCGTCCCCGACCCAAACACTAGCATGCAAAATGAAAGCCCTTGTCTCCCTCGTCTTGAACAAATGCATTGGGATAGGCACCCAGATCTTCAAATACCACCCCCGCTTCCCAATGCCGATCCCCCTCTCATTTTGATTCGTGCCGCTCCCGATTGTCTTTCCATAGCTCCGGACCCACTCTGGTTCGATGGTGATTCCATTCTCGTATATCAGTGGCAAAGGTTTACCTCGGTCGTCCTGCAGTCTAGCTCCGGTATAGTAGACGGTATGCGAGGCTTCAGGGTCAAATTCAGAATAAACAGAAAATTTTTCTTTAGTACAACATTGGATATGGAGCATTCTGATATCAGGTAGCGTCAGAGGTTTTAGTGCCCATCGAGCAGAATCCTTCACGATAAGGTTGATCTGAGCGGGCCAGTGGACATGTCCACTATAGACAAAGGAGAAAGTTATATAACATAAAGGTTGAACAGAAGGTGACCTACTTATCAGGCATATCCCAAACTTCGAAGTGTGGCTTCTGATAGAAGGTAATCTCTGTGACGAGTTCGGAGGCGCCGAGTTGTACACATCCAAATTTGTTTTCCGTGGTCCCAGCCGCAGGAAGAGTACTGGTCGTGCAGCCGGGAGGAATCAAAGACGGGGACCGCGGCACAGTGAGTGGCAAGTTCGATCCCGCATTCAGGGGAATGTCTTGCAAAGGAGACAACGTAGTAAAGATCCACGAACGGTTCGATTCCCCTCTTCCTTTCGTCGACTTTTGCTCAGATGTCGTATCTGAAGATGTCCGATGTTTACTGTGAGACACGTCGAATCCTGGAGGAAACGTACAGGCAGTGGCCCAGAGTTCGTCATATTTGCGCAGAGACTCCACAGGCAAAACATTGGAAGACACAGAAATCGGAGTGGCAGGTAATGCTTGGTCAGCATCGATATTACACAAAGGATCAAGAATATCACCCGCACCAGAGACCACATGGAGGTCGGACTCGTCATGGGCTTGCTGTTTTGCTGAATCCACGGGCCGATTAGATGGTAGCTTAAGTTTATCTTTCGATTTTTTGCGAGACGTAGATGGTTTTGAGGAATTACCCGATTTGCTTCGGATGGTTTGTGTTATCGAGCTCGAGTCTGACGGACTGCGCCGACGTGAAAAAGCACGACTTCCCATGGATGGATGAGCTTCTTCTGATATAGGAGGCACCACCTTGCGGTATTTTTTACGGCGAGTATCGCCATTGGTTACGCGGGTAGAATTGACATCCACTCCAAGTTCGGATTGGGGACAGGAGTTAAGAGTGGGGGCGTCTGAACTAGGCAGCTGAGGATTAGGAGGTAGAGCAGTGACGGCCGACCAGCGGACTGTGGCATCTGCATCAACCGAGTGCGGCATGAGCAGAAGGGAAACCCTGGTCGTTCAAAATTTATATTTGAAGCACGCAGTGGCCAGTCGAACGTGATTACAATGACCCCAGTTGGCCAAGCCACTGCTTTTTTGGTGCCACCACCGTCACGCGGCGGTCATGGGGAAAGTTCGGACCCGTAAGTGGCAAGTCATCCTGTCGGTCCAAGGGATTCCACAACATTTTGGTCAGAGGATCTTGCGTTTCGTCATATAGAACATATGTAAAATTTTCAATGCCATGGGTTACGTAAGAGTCATGTTTTAAAACACCTGCGGATACAATCTCCTCGTTCTTCTAACTACCATATGCTCGCCTGTCGAGCGTTCTCTCGTTCATTTCCCCACATTCGACATGGTACGCTAAACGTTCAACGTGCTGGACTTCGGATCTCTTCAAGGGCTCAATTTCAAACTCGACCTGCCACGCTTTTGGGGAGACTCTGGTATAGATCGGATGGGACGCCTCGATCGAGACTAACAGGACTTGTGGTATGTATGTACTATACTATCTTTTCCGTACCATACACGAGCAGTAACAGATGTTTTACCTTTATAGTCACAATCTCTTCCGCGACGCTGTTCACAATGTACAGCATGCTCTCCCTGTTAGCAAATTTTGACTCAGCCAACTACATGCTAACTTGCCTCATCCATATTCAACGGGCCGACTCGGATTTCCCCTCTGTCGACCTCACCTCGACAGATTCTATTCTTCTGCACTTTCGTGAACTCTGCGCAGCTTTCGGAGACATTCCGCAGGTCATGATTGATGAGTTCTTCGACGATGTAAAAACACTATCCGGTGCGGGAAAAGACGAGGCGCACAGAATATTAAGTGAAGCATGTCAGAGCGTACATGATATTCTGGTGAAGAGCAAGGCGAGGGATCCCCTGGACACAGCGATGGAGGTAATCGGGAGGCTGGATGAGGCCATTGGGAATCTGGTAGAGATAGTGGACGATGTGATCGAGGAGACACCGGAAGTGGAAGGAGGAGGTAAGGCCCTACGTAATCAGAAGATTAAGGAACAGATTGCGAAAGATCCGGCATCGAGGAGTAGCGATTATGAGGTTTTGGGATGAGCTTGTAGAGTTCCAGTATGTCAGTGGTTCAAGTTCATATAGAGATGACCAGCTGCCCATTTATACTTATTTACATGAGATAGATAAACCCCTTTTCAGGACAGAGTTTATTTAGTATTTACATGCCACCCTGCATTACTCCTCTCAACCAGTATGTGGCTTTAACTGCGACGATTAAGGCGTAATTTGCTGTCTTAAGGTAAAAAGCGAATCTTACGTCGACATATTTATTTCCCCATGGATTCCGTGTCCAAATATGTAAAATCAGGGCTGACACTGAGTTCCACTGTTCGCTCGACATTGACTTTCACCTACGAACTTTCAACCCTGGCAAAGCGTGATGATGAGGAGGGGGCTGCTTACCTGTCTAACCTTCGACGATCTAGTATACCGATCCAAATCATCCTAAAACCGAATTGTTTGAGTGAAATATCTCGAGTGGAAAATGGAAACATTGGCCTCACAGAAGAACCCTCTTCGGCACCTGAACGCTCCGAGGGAACCGGTACAGAAGGAAACATCCACGTCCTGCGAGATCTGTTACGTAGTTCTTCCCGTGTGTTGAGCGACGCAAGCAACGAGTTAGCGTATACTATTCACATCGGCGTTATTAGTTGCTGTTGCACGCTTCATCAACTGCGGGTTGCATACGCTTTCCAATGACAAAATGAAGGCCTAGAAAGATTAGATTTTCCGGCATGGTCAACCACTAAAGGCGCCATGGCATGAGAGGCATGAGAGAAGATGGATACAAAAAATAGCTTACACATATCAAGGATACAGTAGTTGCTAAGCTGGAGTGACCGTGATTGTGTCAATTGTTTGGCCCATTGAGGAACGTACCATGTAAGCAGACCAGTTTCCAAAGTATACCGTATTAGATGATCGATGGCCTGGATCATGCTAAACACAAGGTCATTAACATATAGTGAAGACGAAGAGAAAACCTCACATAGTTGAACCAGTCAAACCTCGGAGGTTACGCAGAAAATAGCACAGCCATCCTGTGATAATAATATCTGTACCAGAGGACAGCGAAAGGCCGACAGTAAATATCCACTATATACAACGCCAGTCAGATATACGTATTTTACGGTGAAAGAGATAGGCGTACACTGGGATATTTCTGTATGAATGCCGAATACGTGTGAACACGAAGCCTGATATGAAGCTTGAGTTATTGATAGATAATTAAAAGGAGTTATAATCCGCACATCTCGGCCGTGGACGCTAAATGATCGTGTCCATCAGTGTATCACTCTTGGATACTGATACAACTTACTAGATGCTGCCACTAGGAAAAGCACCATTTGGGTTAAGGTGGACATGACACAAAAACCCAATCATACTCACATAATCGACCAAACGCCATACACACCTTGTGAAGCCGATCAGTCGGGAGAACAAAAAAAAATCATATGACCAGGAAAACGCACAATAGGAGCAGTGATATACCAATTTCCTCTACTAGCTGCTCCATCCGTCCGTCATACTTTGACGTAATTAAGACGGAAAATACACTCACATTTTAGAATCCTACGAGCAAAGAAACTAGTAGTGATGATCAGAAAAACATTGAAGTCTTGTCAGAATGACACGGCACACCAGTGGACAATGAATGTTTGAATAGCCTGCATATTAGAAGGGTCATAATCCTCAGAAACGTCTTACAGTTCTTGCGACATGACGTACCGTAACAACTACTGAGAACTTGAAAATAACAAAGGCTAAGTCAGGCGTTTTGATCACAAGATATGTGCCATACAGCAATAGACCTGGAGGAGAATATCAATGAGCAATACTCGAACAAAGGACAGTCAACCTGAAGGAGACTTCACCAAGGAATGTGACGAATCATATCGCGGTTACCGAAATGAGTGAGAAAGTAATAAACGAGTGAGGTGCATATGAAGCCTGTGTGTATGAGATCAAGAGTCCTGTATCGAGGTCAATGTCAGAAATGCTCGAATTACATGAGCAACGGGAAGAACCAAACGCAGACGACCTACAATTACAATTAGCTATGGATGGGACAGATGTTGAGAAACGCACCAGAATCTTTATCGCACAACGGTCTTCTGGATATATCTTGAAATATGTAACGCATTGGTAACATATGATCCCTGTCAACCTATCCACGTCGTTTCAATATACTGATGAGCGACAAGGGGTAGTAGGTACGAACCCATATGCGAGTGATGCACCGAGCAGAAGCGAGCCATACGTCGTCGAGATGCTGGTCATACTTCCAAGGAAATTTAAATTCTAAAGAACGATATGGTCAGTGGTCAAAGGCCAGTTAGATGTGAGCGCGTACTAGTTTTGACATCCTGCCAGACCCTTAAACTTTATTCAATGCCGACATAATTAAAGATTGAGAGCACGTGTTCCTGGAAATCATAGGATTCCGCTTACAGTAACATATTGACAAATCGGCAAAGCCCACCAAGACCCGGGGAATTTATTCCCTGATTTCAGAAGTTTTGGCGGTCACGCCAATCCGCAGAAATGGGTGCCAAAATCTATTCACGTTCCGGATGGTGTACTAATACAGCTTACTAGAGCATGTTTGCAGCTCGGTTCAAAAAATTCCAGAATGCCGTTTTACCTTACGTGCAGATTTCCTATCTAGGCCGCAAAAATTTCCGCATCAAAAAATTAAACCGAGTTGCAATTTTTTTTGCGTACGCTTTCGTGATGTTACTTTTTTTTCAGCGGGCATGTGCGCCAATTCCGTCGACGTCACTTTCTCGTTTGCAGACAAGGCAGTTCGTCCTACTTCCCTTCATTCCTTTGCTTGCTTTCTGTATCTCCAAAGATACATGCTCAGTGCAACACTCCGCGATCGGTTCAATACCCTTGAACAGGGTCGAGGGTAGAGTTTAAAAACCCAATGGAGCCGTCAAGGAAGAGAATAAAGATAGCTGACTCGGAGGCAATAGATTGACGAAGATCCATCAGGCATGCACTCCGCTCACTCATCACTCAGCAATTTCGAGCGTGCTCGGTAAGTAAACGTTCAGCGTGTCAAAATCGGACCGACGTTTTGCTGCGACAAGCCGCCCACTGACACGCGCTAGCCACGATTGTATTGCGCATAGGACAACTTGGGTTATTTAAGTTACGCCGTTTCTGCTGTCTGGACAAACGGCCAGCTCCAATCAGGATAAACTTCGCCAAAGTTGTCCAGACAATCATCAGGCCTGAAATTTTGAAGTTGTGGAAACATCCTTATGGGGGTAAACTTATTCCGGGGTCCTATCCCACAGCGTATGGTCGAAAACTATAATCAAGTATCAGATGGACAAACACCCTGCTCCCGCGAACATTAAAATTATATTGAAACATTTTTCTGAAAAGCAAGAATGAATGGCACCAGCGGATATAAGGTGATCGGCATGCGCCGCACTCCTTGCAACGACGCGGTCCCAGTATCATATATCACACGACTGTATTATCATTTCTCTATCCAAAACATGTCCGGATTGGGATCAAGGCTAGGGATAATCCAGGGTCCTGCTCATACATTGGTTTCTGTTTTAATTACGTTCGGTCACTTCCGACAGACTTTGTTACCAGCTGCTTTCGACATGTATTTTGAACAAAGATCAAAGTCAAATTCATTATTTTTGATTTGCTGTTGGACTTTGTAAGTTACTGTGTACAGTAGTACTGGCCAAGTTAACAGTGTAAGAGTAGCTATATGGAGGTAATGAGATATTTACCTCTGTTTGCACATGAGGTGCAAGTATTAAGGAAAATTTTAAGCTATGAGTGACCATGCAGTAAGGTACATTAGTTAGGTGTATAGCAAAGGTAAAAAGGCTAAATATAAGAAAGTGGGGGTACATACTGGTGCTCCAAAGGAAGAATGGTCCAGTGCTCAGGATGGAGCACAGCTTGCAATTCCAACACTCCCCCTCAAGCTTGTTAGTGTAAGGGCAACCTCAAAGCCTTACTTAAAGGTAAGCTAACAGAGGGGAATCCAAAGTTAATATTATGCATCTTGATCTTACCCCATCATCATCTCGAACTTTCCCATGGCTCATCCACAGGATATTGGGACAGACAATGGGCAGAACTAGAATAGCATACATAATTCTCTAATATCTAACCAAAAAAGACATCAGAAGATGCTGAATATGAGCCCAGGCCCACCTGGACCACCACCACCAAAAAACACAAGGCAGACAGCGAGGATAATGGAAACAATGGGCACTGATCAACGGAGCAGGGAAGCGCTAGAGAGAGGAGTGGGAATTACAACCAACATCACCAACACTGAGCAAGCCATAGAGCTCTTGCAAAACAAACAATACCTGCCAGTTGGAGAGGAACCATACCTAGCCAACATATTGTATATGCTCTTCCAAGTAGCACACACACTCCCAAAAATGCCCAAGGCCTATAGCAACACGATCAGAGCAATGGCTTTCCTAGTCGAACGGGAAGCAGTAATACAAACAGCAATGATGGTATCAACCAAAGTCGGAGAGCAGATACAGGAACACATAATGCAGGTGGCCGCAAATGTCGAGGATCTCAGAGAAGCAGTAGAGCATGTAAAAATGGCAACAAAGAACTTTGAGGCCATGGTACAGACCACCCAAGAGGAAATAGAAAGCACAGTGAGTCGCATAACACAAGAGATAGCTAACATGGCACCCCAGCACATGCGACAACCTGATCCAATTGCTGGAACCCTCACAACACCAACACTTGCCCCAGCCCCAAACACAATGACCTATGCAGCGATAGCACAATGGAACACCCCACCCATGCACATGGAAGCGATCACACAAGGAGAAACCAACGATTGACAAGTGGTGATACAGCAGGACACAGGAACCAGAGATGAAGCCTTTGAAAAGCTAACAGAGAAAGAGCTAGTGCAAAAGGTGAACCTAATGCTCAAGCTGATGGGCCTAGAATCATCAGATGCACCAAGAGGGACGAGCTTCATAGCAGCAAAGAAGATAAGGAATGGCAATGTGACATACCAGCTAAACTCAAAAGCGGTGGCAGACTGGATGAAAAGGAGAGATGTCCAGACCATCTTCACCAAGTTTTACAGTGGAACCATGAACATGCACACAAAACTACTATACATGCTGGTCAAATTTGTACCAATCACATTCAACCCCACCATGCAAACGGTATGAGACAAAATAGCAAGAGACAGCAAAATACAAGAAGGCACCATTGTATATGTGAAGTACATCAGACCCCCACACCTCCATGGCACTGAACAACAATCAGCACACATAATCATGGGCCATCTAATGAGAGAGGCAGCAAACCAAGCAATCGAAAAAGGCCTATTTATTGAAGAAAAAAATTGCACCGCCCACAAATTACTACCAGAACTGAAGTGATGCCTCAAATGCCAAAAGTTTGGCCACATAACGAAGGACTGCAGCAACCACATGGACATCTGTGTTAGATGTGGGGAGGAGCACCATACAGACACATGCATGGTAACCGATTCAAAAAGCTCCAAGTGCGCTAACTGCATTCCCAGAGAAGTGAAAGGACATGGAACAGCAGATAGATGATGCACAACCTTCCTGATGGAAACTCAAAAAATACAAGCAAGAATTTCTGAGATAAAATACAAGTTTTTCCCCATGAACGAACCCCACACATGGAGACTCATAGACAGAGACACAGAAAGCTTGCAAGCCCAAAACTACTACCAGGAACCACCTCAAGAACAACAATGGGAACCAATGCAACGGTGGAGTGATGAAAGATTTGAAGAACAATGGGCCATCATCAGAAACAGGAGACGAGGACAAAGAAATGAAAATGAAAGAGACAGAAGAGACTTCTGGTTGGGTGCCAACATCGGCGCAACAGACAACAGATGGCAGAGAACATGCGGACCATGCAGCACACCAACAACCCTAGATCACTACTTTGGACCAGGGACCACAAGAAACCATTGACAAGAAAATACATGACAAAAAGAGGAAGAAAGAAGGGGATGGGGAGATAAATATGATGATGAACATGGCTTGGGGTATGTAGAGCAATGTGGAGAACAGTACCTAGAACCTGAGGAGCCAAGAGCTGAAGCGCCGTTAAGCTACATGAACATGCCCACACAATGAACGACAACAGACAGACAATATGCATTAGGCAGCAAAACACAAACAAGTTGCTCATCAGCCAATTGGACCTCCTGACATTGCTCTACAACATATGCCTAATACAAGAACCCTACATTGATTTCAAGGGTATGACACGAGCTAATGCCAACTGGACAGCACTATATCCAACTACCCATGCAGCACACCCAGATGCAATGAGAACAGTAATGCTAATCAACAGCAGGATATTATCTGATGCATGGTCACAGGTCCTAATTAAAAGCCCCAACATGATTGTGGCAATGATACAAGGCGACTTCAGAACCTTGCGAGTAGTCAACATATACAATGACTGCAATCACAATGAAACCCTCAAAAAACTCGCAATGCACCTATGACAACCAACGCCACCACACTGGCAACATCCGATTCATACTTTGTGGGGAGGAGACTTCAACTGACACCACCCATTGTGGGACAAACCACAGAACAACCACCTCTTCACAACCACCAACCTAGACTTAGCCCAACCATTACTCAACATGATAGCCAGATACAACATGAAAATGGCCCTCCCCCTGCTCATTCTGACACTTAAATTCTACAGCACAGGCAACTTCACAAGGGTAGACAACATATTTTGCATGGAACAAAACTATGATGCAATCATTAAATGTTACACAGAAGATGAAACCCACCCAGCCAGAACAGACCACTTCCCCATAGTCATCGAGATTGACATACAACCATGCATTGCAAACATCAAACCTCGAAAAAACTTCCGCATGACAGACTGGAACGAGTTAGTAAAAGACCTAATGGAAGCCCTAGCAACTGAACCATCGACAGAGATACAAGATGTCAGAACCTTCAAAATGAGACTGAAAAAACTCAACCAAGTCATACAAGATGCCATCAACAAGCATGTACCAGACACCAAACCCAGCCCATACGCAAAGCGATGGTGGACAAAGAAACTAGCACAGAAAAAAAGAAACATGAAAAAACTAGGCACAAAATTGAAACAATTCTGGCTCATAGCACACCACCCAATACACGAGGAATACTGGCAGCAAAGAAACCAGTATGTGGAAAAGATCAAGGAAACCAAAGCACAGCACTGGGTAGAATGGCTAGAGAGGCTGGACAACAACACGCTATGGAATGCTAGCAGGCTAGTAACTGGGCCCACAATGGATGCAGGTAGAAACAGAGTACCAGTGCTACAGGTAAAAAACCTGGCAATGAAACAGGTAGAACAGGAAGCAACAGACAACACAAGCAAGGGCCAACTCTTCTTCAAAACCTTCTTCCCACCACTGAACCCCAACACCCTGCCGGTACCAGCAGATACAGCATACCCAGAACCAAAATGAAAATTCACTAACATCACAGATGAACAGATACATCGAGCAATAAAAAAGATGAAGCCCTACAAAGCAACCAAAAAAGATACTGCATTGAACTGCATACTAATGCAGGCACAAACAGCACTCGTACCCCACCTCAGACCCCTATTTTATGCCACACACATGCTAAAGTACTACCTACCAGAATGGGCCATGACAGAAATGCTTGTGATGAAAAAACCAGGAAAGAAAGACTACACCAGCCCAGCAGCATGGAGACCAATAGTATTGTCAGATGGCTTTGCATGGCTCCTCAACAGCTGCCAAACAGATGACATAGTAACAATGTGTGAAAAACACAGCATACTCCCTGACAACCACTTCGGAGCACATCCTGGCAGGATGACCACAGACTCAGTCCACCTGTTAGCAAAAATGGTCAAAGACGCATGGCATAAAGGTCTAGTAGCCTCAGTCCTCTTCCTTGACATAAAAGGGGCATTCCCCAGCATCAATCTTGACAGGCTGATACATGACATGTGACAATGGGGAATACCAAAAGAGTACACTGAATGGATATGGCGCAGAATGCAAAACTGCCAAACAAACATGAAGTTTGATGACTATGAAACTGACCACTTCCAAGTAGAAAATGGACTCGATCAAGGTGACCACTTTTTAGGAATCTGCTACCTAATATACAACAAAGACCTGCTCAGCATACCAGACAGGAAAATGGATGAAGTGATATTACTTTTTGTTGATGACACAGCAATAACTACCACAGGGAAGAATTTTACAGAAACACACAAAAAGCTAAACAACATTATGGAGCAAACTGGAGGCATCATCAAATGGGCAAGAGACCATAATTGCGAGTTCAGCATCAAAAAGTTCCAATTACTTGACCTCATGAGAAGAATGATACCAAACCCAATTGCACTGCAGAGGGGCATCCCAATGCCACAATGAGCACTCAAACTGAGAAACCACTGCATACCATCTGCAAAAACCACAAAGTTCCTGGGAATCGTTATCGACTGCAGACTAGATTGGAAAGCACACAGCACGGTAGCACTAGCCAAAGGACAGGACTGGATGATACAGTTCAGATGGCTCACGAAAACAATACAAGAGACAGCAGCACAATACATTCAAAGGCTATACCTTTCCATCGCTGTACCACAAATGTTATATGGTGCTGACCTCTTTCTCACCCCACAGAGATGCACTGCACAGCAGACAAAGATGTACAAAAGTGGGAGAGCCATCATCAACAAGCTAGCAAATGTCCAACGAAAGGCAGCCCTTATAGTTACAGGTGCAATGAGAATGACAGCGACAGACACACTAGACCTGATGGCAAACCTCCTCCCATTTTGGCTACTAGTCGACCAACATAGACACCATGCAGCCCTATGGCTGGCCACACTACTGGCAGGCCACCCCCTACAAAAGGCAGTCACTAATGCAGCATGTAGACAAATAAAATGGCACCCCACGTTGCTCCACAAGCTTATGAATACATACAGTGTAAACCCAACAAGGCTCAAAACAATAGCAGCCACAAGATACAACTTGAAGTGGACACCCAACATCAAAATGCAAATTGCAAATGACTGAGAAGAAGCAAAACAAATGGAAGGGGAAGACCACATGGATGTAAAGGTATACACTGATGGATCAGGAACTGATGGAATGATCAGAGTGGCAGCTGTCTTATATTGAGGAGGAAGGGAAAAGAGGAGAATAGGATTCAGGCTGGGGACAAAAGAGAAACACACAGTGTACGAGGGAGAGGGAGTGGGAATACTCCTAGGTATCAGGCTAATCACCAATGAATGGAATGTCCAGGCTGCAACAATATGCGTCGACAACCAAGCAGTGATCACAGCAATGGCTAGCATGAAACCACAACCCGGACACTACATTTTCAATGCACTACATAACGACCTCACAAAGCTAAGAAAAAAACATGTGGGGATTAAACTACAGATATGATGGATGCTGGGGCATGAAGGAATAGAGGAAAACAAAGCAGCTAATGAACAAGCAAAGAAGGCAGCAGAACAAGAGGCAGACAATCAGCAACAAGACCTACCCATGTTACTGCAAAATCCCCTACCCAGAAGCAAATCCGCCACCAAACAAGCATACATGGAAAAACTAAAGCAAAGGATGGAGAAGCTCTGGACAAAGTCACTGAGGTACAACTGGCTTCAGCACACAGACCCAACTGCACCAGCAAAAACATACCTACACCTCGTCGCAACCCTATCATGCAACCAAACAAGCCTGCTCATGCAGTTACGCATGGGCCACATACTGCTAGCCAAACACCTACACTGTATAAAAAAAGCAGAATCACCAATATGCCCAGCATGTGGAAAGGCAGAAGAAATAGTTACCCACCTGCTAATACACTGCCCAGCACACCAATGGCACCGCGACCAGCTGAGACAAAAGATGGGAAGAATTGGCCTCGACATAGCACATATGCTCACCATGAAAAGCACTCTACCACACCTCTTCCGATTCCTAACAAAAACAGGAAGGCTACATAACCTCACGCAACAAGACACACAAGAAGCAAGAGGATGAAAAGAGAGAGAAACACCACATACCGAGAACTTTCGGTCAACAGCACCATGAGCGCTTTGAGGGATGGCCCTCTCAGTGGATGTAAAAGAAAGAAAGATGAATAAAGTATATATTAAGTAGACTACATGCATTTGGATATTCTCTGGCATATGGTCTGCCACAATGGAGAATAAACTAAGAAAAAAAAATATTATACTAGATATGTGATACAGATGATACAGGCAAGGGTACTCGGGTAATGGAAAAAAACATACAGGGTCAATTTTGTTGCTAAGACCAGTTTAGCTGGACTAACTAACTATGTAATCAGGCACAATTCCTAATATAGTAATATAACATTACTTCTGTGGGTGCTTTGCCCATGCTGGTCCAGATGCCTCACAAGCCTTGCAAATCCACTTTGTTGGGGCCTGTTCAAGACCTATACACTTAAGATGATACTGTAAAACAAGTGAGCCACATTTATAGCTTTGTGAGTATAGAACATACCCATTGAGTTTCACATCCAGGTTGTCGACACTCGATTGCAGGCCTGTCCAAGGCAACATCAAGATTCACCATGCATTTGCACAAGTCACTTTCTGGGCCTGCCTATGTAAGGGCAACCTCAAAGCCTCACTTAATAGTGAGCTAACAGAGGGGAATTTAAAGTTAATATTATACTACATAATACAGACACTCCAGGTGCACCTAACAGAGGGGAATCCAAAGAGAAAATTCTAAGGACCCATCTGTCGATGCCCAGTATATGTGATAGAGCTGAGAATCAAATAGTAAGCTAAAAATAGTAAAAAGGTGGAGATAGGTGGATCAAGCTGCAGGATGATGTCACCTTGATGGGTAAATGTCCAGAAGGGGTTCCACTTCTAAGAATAGAACTGTCAACATGTACCAACATGGAAAAAACTGAAATATAATAATACAATAGGAATAAATCATAGAAAATCATAGAAAAGGCAGAATAGGGTGAAATAAAATATATAAAAATATGGTACAAACACAGAAAATTGCCCAGATGCCTGGGGCACCTTTCTTTCCCCTTACAACTTCTGTTATTCCAGCAAGGCAACAAATAAGTTGTAGTATGTCCAAATTTGTATCATTTCCAACCATGGTGTGAAGGATCCCAAACAGCTCTTCCATGCAGTCAGTTGCTAAGATAATAATCCATAATTTCCCATTGGGGTCATCAATTTTTGCCTTCACCACACAGAACAATACATTCTTGATCATGATGATAAGGTCAATGTACAAATGTGTTGGGATAAAGTCTTTCTTAGCTGATCTGTAGGGTGAGAGAGCAAGATAAGCTGCAGCACTGAGGTGTTTAATTTGCTCTGAGAGCAGGAGGTCAACACATAGGTAGAAAAACACCATGTGGGATATAAGCTTCCCCAATATCCAAATCACCTCCCAAGTCTTTTGAAATTTAGGATGAGGGTTTTCGGAAATGCGAGGCAATGTCCACATATCCTTCAGCATTTCAAAGGCTAATTTGATTTCTTGTTGATCATCTGGGTTAAATATAGCATGGACATGCTCTGCTGACAATCCGTTAGACTTGAAATGATTCTTTAGGATGCCAGGTTTGATTCAGAAACTATTAATTACAACTCCACAATGGTGGAAAAAGAGGTTGTGGAAATGTTTGAAAACATGTTTCCAATTTTTGTCGCACATGAGATCATCATTACCAACATGGAGATTTAGGAAAGTAAAAGGTTTTTAAAGATGATATATTAGTGAGTCCAGGGATAGCTGGTGTTTGAAAGTGAGGAGAATGAAGGCAGCACCTCACCAGCTTTCTTCATCCAAAGCAATTGACACAACCTGAAGTTTGGTGGTTTCCTGAAGTTGTTAACACCATTGAGGACTCTTTAAATTACATAAGCATGTTCTTTCTTTGTTTCTCACTTGCAGTCCCCAGATACAAGGACAGGCTATCCAGGATATATGTGGTTGTCCTTGCATAGAGTTCCTAGTGTGGTGATAGTAGCCTAAAATAGATTTCAATTAAACCTCGATGCAGAAGTAAATATTACCTTCTCACTTCTCCTGCATAATGAACAACCCAATCATTGAGACATTGACAAAGTTCCTCCAAATCTCTCTTGTTTATGAACTCCATTGAGGTCCTGCTAGCATGTTGCCTGCACCTCCAAGGAAATAGTTTGTTTTTGTATCCCAACAGCATGTTTTTCAGTTGCGATCTCATCAAACATCAAGACTGTGTGAAGGACCTTTGCTTTAAAATGGCCATGAACCACGTTGAACACACTGTGAAATGTCGCATCCACATTCATCTGGACTTCCTGTATTGATGGAGACTGGTGCAAAGGGATTATCAGAGGAACAGTTGAGCAGGTTCACAGGTACAAGACACTGGGTGCACCATTTGCTCTATGGTTGATTTGAGCAACATTATTCCCCCCCAGCTTCCAAAGTGGTAGAGCCTTCATGTCCTCTTCCTCACTAAAGCTTTTTGGATGGTAGTGGCTTTCTGCAGTGGCAACATTTGATGCCAGCAGTGCTCGAACACCCTTCTTTTGGTGCAGACCAATGCCGAGGATATGATCAACTGATTGACCCTCCCACTTGCAATTGTCATCAACAGGCACTTTTGGTCAGATAGTACTATTGCTTTTGAGAGGAGTTTTTTGGCCTGGTTTAGTTCATGCAACTCTGAGATACAAAGTTGCTGGGTTCTGTGGCAGAGGACTTCTGACAGCACTAAAAATCCATAGTATGTGTATCCAGCATTTTCATGGACTCTCTCACTAATTTGGGTGAGGATGTTCTGCAATATTTTGTTCTTTTGTAGTTACTGATATGGCACACATATTCCCTACACATATCAATGAATGCAAGACAGATACAGGAAAACAGAGACATCATGCCATTCTTTAGTGAGTAATCCCAGAAAAAGACCAATGTGTCATGTAGAGTAGATGGATATGAAGTCTGTGGGGACTCCCCATTTGAAAAGGCCAGTATGTATCCCTTGCATAAGTTTGCTAACACTTTTGTTGGCCCCAGGCTATTTTCATGCATGAATGAATCCAAAATGATTACATCTGATTGCTCTTCACATTCAGGTGTTGTTGTGAGGTCAATAATGGGTGCAGGGCATTTCTGCATTTGATCATAGTCCAGTTCTGCAGGTTTGTAAAGTTTGGATTCTTTGATGCTGCTAAAATGGTGAGCCCCACAGCATGAAAAAAATTTCATATGATGCACATCTCTTCAAGGATAATCATCAAGTGCAACAGTTTTCCCTTGAATAGGCTCTTGCTGATTCTCTACTCCTCAACAAAGTACCTTGCATAATTGGTCAGTCCTTCCACTCCATTTCTTCTCCAGCAAATCACATCCTTCATGTTTCCTTCCATCCACCACCCTAGAACCTTCTTCAAGCATGGGTTTATTTCCTCCTCCCAAAGGTCATTCTTGTTAAGCATCTTATCATCAAAGATTAATTGATCTTGTCCAAACTCAGCCAGTTTGTCATTGACAGAAGCCTCTGGGATCATGTTTGGCAGGTTTTTTGTGAGCTTTGTGAGCTTTTCAATAAATTGGCTGACTCCGGCTGGTGTTATCATTGGAATAGGTTCATCTTTCTGTGCAGCTGCCATTGAGTTGGTATCAGGCACCTTCTACTGAGGTAAGGCATGACTATGGACTGGCTGTACACCTGGGATTGTTGATGGTACCAAGGTTGGCTTTGGCTGGTTGAAAAACCTAAGTATGCTTTCTTTCACATTCTTATCTTGCTTTGCATTAGACTTAATGCAAATCTTTGTGCCCTGATGTCTTTTTTCAAGGTTTGGAAGCCCAACTGGGGTGCAATGTATGTGAGCTCTACAATCTGGACATTCTGCATATCCCTGTGTGTCGAGGATGGCCTCATTTATCCTAAAAAGGCTATAATTAGTAGCAGAACATCTTCATGAATTAGTAAATTACATACCTGCTTTACAGATGATATCAGAGCAGTGGGTCATGTTACATAAGTCCAATGTTTTTGTTTGTTTTTTTGTTTTTTTTTTTTGTTTTTTTGTTTTTTTTTTTTGTTTTTTTGTTTTTTTTTTTTGTTTTTTTTGTTTTTTTTTGTTTTTGTTTTTTTTTTCAATTACCTAACCCTAAAAATTTTAAATTTGTCTGTATTTAAGTACTTCTAGTCCTAAAAGTCTTTAATATACTCAAACTATCCTTGCTAATGTATCATACAGATGGTGCAACCTCAGATTTTGATCCAAATAAGGGGGTTCCATTTTTTATTTTTTATTTTGCAGCCTAGAGGCTGGACTAACTAACTGGGCTCACATCTGGCATTCTATTATCTGAGTACCCTTAGATACAGATGCACCTAACAGAGGGAAATCCAAAGTTAAGGTTACACTACATATATAATACAGATAATACAGGTGCACCTCACAGAGGCACATAGGTAAGCTACAATGTATCAAATGATATGGTCTATTGAATCCATACAATGTATTGAGTGATACAGGTTCAGTAGATGCAATTGAACACTCTCATATTATATATTTAGTACCTACTATAGTAACTGATGAATGCACTATTACAATGCTTGCCATACTACGGTAGCCATGCATTAAGAATGTAATATAGACATCAGTAATCTATGAAATAAACAGGGATTGGGATCAGAATTAGGCAAAGTATCATCACAGAAAGTTGGCATAAGTGCATTGGCATTGGAAAACAAGATGGAATGGGTATGGGCAATATTTATTGGTTAAATCCATACTAGACATAGCATGTAAATTGGTAACCTATGAATTGGCATAATCAGATGGAAGAATCAGCACAGGCATTAGCATTAGATATGGCATCAGCATCAGGAATTGGGCATAAAACATTCAGTGTGCCTCGCCAATAGAAGTCATAGGACCACCAAAAACATCAACAATGAGATTATTACTATAAGTTCATGTACTGTATATACATGAAATAGATGTGCATTATTCATCATCTGTAGTGTCCATATCATCAAAGCCAGACAACCAAGTGTCATCAACAAAACTAAAGTCTGCATGACTATAGATGAGTAGTGTGATGCAAGAGGGTGATGCAAGATGGAGGGGGACTTAGTACTAAAATTATCTTCTGAGTCAGAATCAATATCAGCATCAGCTTCAGCATTGTCTTTGCCATGAGATACAGCAGAATCTGTCTCCAATGATGAGAGGAAAACATTAGCTACATCAGATGCAGTGGGAACAACTGTTAAAATGGGATTTCCAAGTGAAGATGCATTAGGATTGGATTCACCATCAGAGCTAGCAGAATCTGTCCCAGCCAATGAGAGGAAAACATCCATTGTATCAGATGTGGTAGCAAAAGCTGTTGAAAGGGAATTTGTAGATGGAGATGAAGAGGTATAATTGGCAAGGTAAAAGTCAGCAGCAGCATCAAAGCTGGTTGGGGAACCTATATGAGCAGATGATAAATTAGTATCATATGCCATGGCTGCCTGAAAGGTGGTGGGATGATTATTAAAAATAATTATCTGCAACCTCGCATATCCAAACTCATGAACCAACTCCATGGGGCACACTACTTCACCAAGCTCGATGTCCACTGGGGTTACAGTGACTCACAAAACTGAGTCAATGTTTTGCACTTTTTAATTTATTGTTGAATAACTTTCCATAAACAACAAAACCAAACAAGGTATTGGTGTACCGAATAACATACATGATCAGGGCTACCAAACAAACAAAGAATTATGTAATTTTAATTATCCCTCATGGAGATATGATCATTTTAATTCAGGGACTCATTGACTCAGTTTTGTGAGGTGGTATCAATATTATGATAAATTGTAATTCTAGTATTTTGTATGACCACCCTTGGCCTTAATAACTGCTCCCAACCTTCTAGGCATGCTTTCAATCAAATTTTGACACACCTCTGATGGAATATTATTCCACTCTTCCACTACTCTTTCCCATAACTCCCAAATTCCTTTTGGCGCTGTTAAATACTTGTCTAACTGGTTCTTGAGGTGAACCCATTGATGTTCAATAAGGGTGAGGTCTGGAGATTGGGCAGGCCAATCCAGAAGAGTAATATTGTTGTTCTCCATCCATTTCTTGGCCTTTTTTGAGGTATGCTTGGGGTCATTGTCTTGTTGAAAAATCACTTCTTCTCCAGAAATTCCACTCTCCTCCAAGCTAGGCAGCATATGGTCCTTCAAAATGGACACATACTGGTCAGCATTCATCCTCCCCTCAACCTCTGCAAGATGCCCCACTCCATTCCATCCCATACACCCCCATACCATAATGTTTCCTCCCCCAAATTTGACAGTTCCCTGCACCTCTCTCTCAATCAGCCCCTCTCCCTTCTGTTTCCAAACCCACTCTCTCCCATCTGACCCAAACCTGTTAATTTTAGTCTCATCTGACCAAATAACCCTTCTCCAGTCCTCCACAGTCCACTCTCTATACTTCTGAGCAAAAGCCAATCTTGCTTTCCTATGCCTTATACTAAGCAAAGGCTTTTTCTTCTTCACCACAGCCTTGAATGAGTTTTTTCTGAGAACTCTTCTAATTGTTTCTGAAGAGACTGGAGTGGGGATGATGCTGTTGATGTAATGGGTGGCCTGAACAGCATTTGCAGCCTTGCCAGTGGTGATTTGGGTAAGGATGGCTCTCTGAGAGGTAGATGAGAGCTTAGAAGGACAACCACCAGAGGGGGAATCCAGGTTTGGATGGAGAGCCCTGAGTGTTCTAGATATACTAGACTGGCTGAGGTTGAGTTTAGAGGCAATATTGTGGATAGAATAATGATTGGAGGCCAGGGAAAGAATGCTTTCCTTCTGAGCAGAGGAGATGGGATGCATTGGAGAATATTGAAGTATGAAGAATGCTAGTCCTAATTAAATACTATAATTTAAGGTCCCATCAAGGGTCACATCACCTTAGAAACCATCTGTCAAGTTTCTGACATTATACAGTTGGTGGAGCATCAGATTCTAATATTTCTGACTACCCCTCACAAAACTGAGTCAATGAGTCCCTGAATTAAAATAATCATATCTCCATGAGGGATGATTAAAATTACATAATTCTTTGTTTGTTTGGTAGCCCTGATCATGTATGTTATTCGGTACACCAATACCTTGTTTGGTTTTGTTGTTTATGGGAAGCTATTTGATAATGAATCAAAAAGTCCAAAACATTGACTCAGTTTTGTGAGTCACTGTATAACAATGTGCAGATAAAGGAAGGGGATGAGTGGAAGGCAGCATTTCACATGAATTGTGGTCTTTTTGAGCTGCTTGTCATGTTCTTTGGTCTCACTAACAGCCCTGCAATCTTTCAAATCATGATGAATGATATCTTCCACAACCTCATACTGGAAGGGGTTGTCTGCATCTATCTTGATGACATCCTTATCTTTACTCAAGACCTCAATGATCATTGTCAAATCATGTGCCTGGTGTCAGAGCAACTTTGACAGCACAAACTATACCTCTGTCATGACAAGTGGGAGTTTGAGAAGACTTGGATTGAATACTTGGGGTTGATTATCTCAGGTGGATGGGTGGAGATGGACCTCATTAAGGTTGCAACTTGCTGGTGTTATGACCTGGCCCATGCCCATGAACAAGAAGATGCAGTCTTTTCTGGGTTTCATCAATTTTTATCAATGCTTTATCAAAGATTTCTCACATTATGCACATTCACTATTTGATCTCACTGGCAAAGATGCATGGTGGTGGGGCAATGCACAGCAGGAGGCATCTGAGAAGCTCAAAGAGATGGTCACTTCCAGTTCCATCCTTACCTTTGCTGATGACTCACCCCCCTTCCATGTGAAAGCCAATGGTCTCAATAGTTCTAATGGGTGCTGTGTTGTCCCAATAGTCTCTAAAGGACCAGAACTGGCATCCCATCACACAACAACTCACAATCCAATTTTTTCTTCCACTTCTGCCACTTTATACACAACCACCACGCTAGCCTACCAACTCAGCATCCACCGGAAACAAAACACATCACTGCAACATTACCATCAATGGGCCCAGATGAATTGTTTTGTTTCTAGGTAAGTTTTTTTACTTTTTTAATAACTAACTAATGTTTTTTAGATTCTACTTCTGTAACAACAATGTTATGCCCCCCAAAACAGCCACCACACCTGAATAAACAGCATGACTGAGCACCCGTGCCCAGCTTCATGAGCCACTGTGCTTCTGGTGGGTTGCTGGTGCTGCCTGGAGAATGACAATGGTGAGTGGTGATGTGTTCAGTTGGTATTCAGTGAAGAGTCTCAACAGAAGGGGTGAACACTAAACCTACAGCTGCAGGCATGCTCAGGGTGAGGGGGTTCACTTAGAGGGCCTCGGATCATCCTTCAAGATGCAAAGACTACTAAAGAGGCTGGTTTGATGGTTCGCTAGGTGTGCACTAAGTTGTGTACACCCAAAGGAAGGTATGCACAGTGGCAACAAAGTGTGCAAAAATATGCAGTGCAGAAAAATGTGCAATGGGAGCATAAAAATGTGCAACAATGAGGGAGGTGAAAGTGGGAGGCTTGGCAGGACAAGGACAGCACTGGAGTGTGCTGAAAAGGGGATGCACAGGCTAGGGATGTGAGCGCAACTGGTGGGAAAATGTGCAAATGGTGTGCAAAATGTGGCTATACAATGAGGGGCACAAACAATTTAAAAATGTGGCTATATGAAGAGCACACTGCAAAAGTGCACAAATGAAGACAAAGGATGCAAATGAGGGATAAAATGCAGCTATACGATGAGGGGCACAGATGATACACAAAACACAGCTATATGAAGGGCATACTAAAAGGCACATGAACTGGACAATGGGGCACAGACTATGTGAAATGCTGAATGAACTATGAACTATCTGGGGGGGGGAAAGATCCTCTGGATTCTCTATGTACCTTGATACTATGTCCAAATGGCTTATGTGATAGAAGCAGTAAAATAAAGTATAGAAATAGAAAGCACCATGTGCTACCCACAAATCCATCCATTGGCCCATCTAAACCCGACCGCACAATGCCACTGCCTTAGCCAATAAGATTTGTGCATGCTATAGCCCAATACCCAACTGGTCTGGCATGATGTTCTAATTTTGGTGCACTTTAGGTCCCATGTGCTCTGCCCAATTAATCCACTTCAGTGTTATGTGTCATGTGCTGCATCTTAGTAATAGTGATGTGATTGACCTGTGCCAGTTACCAGATAAGGCAATGCTGATTGGAAATGTGGAAGAACTATAAGAAGATTCCATGCAATTCAAAATAGTGCCAAAGTGCCCGAATTATGTGAAATTGCCCAAGTGTGCACAGTCCAATGCCAAATAGGTGCAAAGCACTCAGATTATGTGAGAATGTGCAGCTGGCTCATTGATAGGTCCACTGTGCACTCTAAGGTCTGGAGAAGATTCCCAATCATATCGACACATTACAACAGACACTCTGAACCACTATGAATGCCACAAATTGATTTCGAACACTTTTCAAACTATTCCAAACTTTTCAAATAACTTCACATGATTTTGAATGACTTTGAACCATTTCAAATGACTTCACAATATTTCAAACACTTTCAAATAACTTTGCAGCACTTCAAATGACATCGGCCACCACATAACTGTTTCAAAACCATTTCAATGCATGCTGCACATTCGGAGTGAGCCATTTCATCGCATATTGAGCACTACCAGTAATGATACTCAACCCAGAAACCCAAACAAAACCTACTAAATGGCTTCAGATGGTATAACACAAGAGGAAGGGTGCAAGTTGGTACTAAATATCACTGCTGAGACCAAACATTGTTGTTAGTGAGGTGAATTGATGAGGGATGGTGCAAATAGTCTGTATAGGCATACAAAGGTGTTCAAAAGAGTTTGAAATAGGTTCAAAAATGTGTGAAATAGTTTGAAGTAGGCTCGAAGAAATTCCAAGAGGTTCAAAGAAGTTTGAAGAGGTTTGTAGTATATCGAGGAATGAGTTTAGCAAATGTGAAGTATTTGTCGAAAGGTGATAGGCAATGTGCGATAAAACAAGGAGTGAATATGATAGTTTTGAAGAAGTTCGTGATATTTCGCAGAACTTAGAGATACAATGTGAAGATAAGACTCAAGAGAACGGCTCTTAAATCTGATGATGAGTGAGAGGGTAACTTGTGCTCTGTTCCCCATTGGTATTCTTCTTTTTTTATAACTAATACAAGTCTATATACAAGAATACTACTAAAAAGGAAATAATAACAATTGTAGAACATGAGGCAATGTGCACAGCAATAAAGGTATTGTAAAACATAAAAACAAATGAGAAATGATGATAATTGAAATGTACATTGTCCCAGTATAGTAAGAGTTCTTGTTCTATTGCTTTAATATATCATTGAAACATAAAGACGCACTTATTGTATTCTAAGTCTCTTGTAGTCTCTCCTTGTGTCTGGTAGTGCTCAATATGTGACTAAATGGTTTGTTCTGGATGTGCAGCATGTATCAAAAGTGTTTCAAGACAGCTGTACAGCAGCTGATATCATTTGAAATGCTGCAAAGTTGTTCAAAGTTCGTGAATTGTCACGAAATAGTTCAAAATGGTTCAAAGTTGTCCAAAATAGTGCAAAATAGTTCAAAAAGGATTTGACATCGATTGAGTGGCATTCATAGTGATTCAGAGTGTGTGTCATAATGTCTCAATATAGTTAAATCCTTCTACAGACCTTATAGTGCACAATGTACCTATCACCAGACATGAGGAGAGACGACAAGAGACTTAGGACGTGATAATAGTGCTTAGATGTTTCAATGATATATTGAAGCAAAAGATAAGTACTTTTACTATATGGGAATACTGTACATTTCAATTATTCTCATTTCTCATTTGTTTCATGATTTACAAAGTCCTCATTGTCATATATATTGCCTCATGTACTACACATGTTTTATTTCCTTATTAGTACTATTCCTTCAAATTGTATATAGACTTGTATTAGTTACTTAGAATGAAAGCAAAGCAAGGGGAAACAGAGAATAAGTTACCCTCTCCACTATCATCAGATTTAAGAGCAGTCCTCTTGGGTGTTAGCTCACATCGTATCTCTAAGTTCTGCAAAATATCATAAACTTCTTTGAACTATCATATTCGCTCCTCATTTTATTGCACATTGTCTATCACCTTTTGACAAACACTTTTTATTTGGTATATTCACTTCTCAAAATACCTTGACATTACTCCAACATCTTCACACCACCTCAAACTTACTTTGAACCCCTTCAAACCCCTTCAAACCTTCTTTAAACAACTTTGCATGTCTTTGAGCCTATTTTGAACTCTTTTGAACCTCTTTGCATGCCTCTAAAGTTTATTCGCAACACACCTTGTCATTTTTCATCACTCACTACAACCTTTGAATATCAGCAGTGATATCTAGTACCAACTCGCACCCTTCCTCTAGCCTGTGTTATACTTCCTAAGCCTTTTAACAGGTTTTTGTTAGGTTTCCAGGTTGAGTATCATCATCATGATGCAATTGTGGTGTGCCTCACATAAGCGCCCTAGTAAGCTGGAAGCTATGATGCACAGTGTAATAGATGTGGTGAAGGATTGTTGTATGTGATAAATGAATAGTGCAATGAGTGCGCAGCAAAGAATGTAAGTTGCTGGTAAAGTGTAAAAGAGTGCATAAAGGTGCATCGAGTGCACAGTAACTGTGAAAGGCAGATAATGAGTGTGGGGGATGCACAAAGGTGGTTTGAAGCTGTTAGGTATTATGCACGCGTGCCCCGCCACCTTCTTGTAGGAGAGCCTGCACAGTCCCACTAGCAGAACAGTGGGTATCACCCTAACAGAAGAACTCAACTGCCCCATCAGTGTGTCTTCTCTTACACATGCATACATCATTATCTCAGTGCACCACAACCACTTACTCATCATTTTGGCAAGAGCCGGAATTAATTGTATATATGTATTTACCTTGCTTTCATAAGCTGATGCCAGGCCTCGCCTTACATTGCGACTGCCAGTGATCGAGAGGCAGCGCTCATCATTAGGACAGCTGTAACCAGACAACTGATTGGATCTGATTTAGCTGAGATTTACATTACTCAATTTGGACAACTATTTTAGGTAGTTACTTGCCAAATTCAGTAATAACCCCAAGATCAGGCACTGTTGGAAGGGTTATTGATCTGAAGTGCCCAATTGTTGACAAATAGCCAAAATCATGTGTTTTGCCATGTTTGGTACCTAAATAGCTGGGTCACATGACTCGAAATTTTGCAAAAAATTCTGAAGCCAAATCTTGACTCAGCCAAAGAAGTGACTCATCACAGATTATGACATTATGTCAGAACAAGCAACTTCAAATCCTGATCACAATCCTGTTCCCACACCAGCTCTAGAAGCCAAAATTGATGCTCTTACAGCACAAATGTCCCAATTAGTATCAGTATTAGCAGCATCCCAGCCCAAACAAGCAGAAACAAAAGCAGAGACAGTAGAAGATAAAGATGATGAGATGGTGGAGATGGTGGAGTGGATGTCTCAGGAGGGTGAGCATGCAGAGGAGAGGTCTGAGAGTGGAAAAATGCATTTATCTAAATATGCACTCCTGCAAATTTTTGATGGTACCATGGAGAACACAAAATTCTTCATCAGCTCTATAGTGTTGTATATTCATGGGAGAAAGCCTGAATTTCATATGACCAAGTCTAGGATTATGTTTGCTCTCTTATCCATCCAGAGAGGAAAAGCACAGTTCTGGAGAAATGAAGCCATTAATCAAATTGCCGTGGGATATAAACTGTTTTCAACCTTCAGGGAAATTTTGGAGAGATTGGAGGCACAGTTTGGAGAGTCTAATCCAAAGGCAACAGTGAATGCTAAATTAAAAACCATGCACCAAGGTTCTCTGACTGCAGATGAATTTATTTTGCAGTTCAAGGCAGAAGTGTCACAGACAGATATGGGAGAAGCTGCATTGGCAGAATTTTTGGAGGCAGGATTAAATCCCTCATTATTCAAGTCTATCTATCGACTACCTTCTATGCCGGAGAGGTTGGATGAGTGAAATAATTGGGTAATGCATCTTGATCAGCAATATCAACAGGAACAGGCAGAATCGAAATTGATGTATGAGAATGCCAGATTTGGAAAGTCATCAGAAGGAAAGTCCAAGAAAGGAAGGACACCTCATGTACAAACTCCGAGGGCACAGCCACTGGCCATGGCAGTGACACCTATAGTTAAGGAGTCAGCAGCATCAATGGATGCGATGGATGTTGATCAAGTAGGGAGATGAGCCCCACTTAAATGTTTTAATCGTGGGCAATTAGGGCATATGGCTCGAAATTGTAGGCAGAAAAGGAAGATTAGGGAAGCAACAATTGAGGAAGTAAAGTTGGAGGAAGATAAGCAGAAGAATTTTGTGGAAAAGTCCCAGTGAAGGTTTCCCCATTGGTGACCCAGAATCAATATAATGTATTAGTATCCAAGGAAACCCAGAGTGAACCCAAAAGAGAAATTGAGAAGTATGACTATCATCATTTATGTGACAAAGAAAAATGTGAGCCTTATTTCTGAAGACCCTAAATTTTTTATTCACTCAGCATGGATAGAACCCAAAATCAGCTTTACAGTAGGATTGAAGACAGTTGACACGCATGCAGCAATTAATGTGGAGGCATTGCTTGACAGTGGTGCTACCAGATTATTCATTAATTGATCCTTAATTACTGGAAATGGTATTCGCATACATAAACTGCCACAACCTATAATGGTGTACAATATTGATGGTACGATCAATCATGGAGGAACTATTAAGGAGGAGGTCATGATGATACTGAAGTATCAGAATCACCAGGAATGAGCCATATTTGAGGTGTGCAACCTTGGGAAAACCAATCTGATAATTGGATGTCCATGGTTATGAAAGCATAACCCAGAAATTGATTGGAAAACTGGGAAGGTACACATGACTCATTGTCCTAAAGAATGTAATGTGTATGGGAGAAAAATAAAAAAGGAGAAGAAGAAAAAGAAAGAGAAAGAACATTTGAGGAAGTATTCTGTTACGATGGAGGAAGTAGAAGATGAAGATATGCCAAACGGGGAAGTTCCAGTCATGACCAGTAAGGAAGAACAGAAGCAAACCTTTAGGGAAATTCATGGAGGACAGTCATGGGATAAAAATGCTGTGAAAGTGGAGAAGCCAGTGGAGGAGTGGGTGCCAAAAGCATATCATAAATATTTGTCAGTTTTTCAGAAAAATGAATTGGAGCAGATGCCAGTGTGAAAGCCATGGGATCATGGTATTGAGATGAAGCCAGGATTTGTGCCAAAAAAGTTAAATGTCTATCCATTATCTCCAAAGGAACAAGAAGAAGTGGATGCATTCCTTAATGAACAATTGTGCAAGGGATACATATGACCTTCGAAATCGCCACAGACATCACCAGTATTCTTTGTACTGAAAAAAGATCAGAGGAAGAGGATGTGTACAGATTATAGGTATTTGAATGAGTGGACAGTGAAGAATGCATACCCTTTGTCATTGATCTCAGAGATAATTGACAAGGTGGGAAAGGCCAGGGTCTTTACAAAATTGGATTTATGCTGGGGGTACAACAAAGTATGAATAAAGAAAGGAGATGAGTGGAAGGCAGCATTTGCCATGCATTGAGAACCTTTCAAGCCGCTTGTCATGTTTTTTGAGATGACCAATAGTCCCCCAACTGTCCAAAATATGATGAATGACATTTTCAAGGATGTGATAGACAAAGGCGTGGTGATAATATTCATTGACAACATTTTGATATTCATGGAGGATAAAGAAAATCATGAGGTGATAGTGCAGGAGGTGTTGAAAAGATTGGCAGAGAATGATTTATTTGTTAAACTAGAGAAATGTGTATTTGGAGCATGCGAAATCGAGTTCTTGGGATTAAAGATTGGTCCTGATGGAATCAAGATGGATTTTATCAAGGTACAGGCAATTGTTGATTGGCCAGTGCCTACCCATATCAAGGAAGTTCAGGCTTTCTTAGGACTCACCAATTTTTATTGTTGCTTTATTCATAATTTTTCCAAAATTTCCACACCATTACACAACCTTACACGAAAGGGAGTAGTGTGGAGATGGGGAGAACAACAGCAGACAGCATTCGAGGAGTTGAAGAGGAAGTTTGTGGAAGAGCCAATATTGGTCCCAGTAGATTTCACGCATCCTTTATGAGTGGAATCAGATGCATCAGACTTTGCTACTGGAGCAGTATTATCAAGGTTATGTGAAGATGACAAATGGCATCCTTGTGCATATTTGTCTCGAGGATTGAATGATGTGGAGAGGAATTACGATGTGCATGATAAAGAGATGTTGGGAATAATACAAGCATTGGAGGCATGGAGACATTATTTGGAGGGATGTATGCATCAGATCAAAATCTGGACAGTCCATCAAAATCTGCAGTACTTCATGTCTGCTAAAAAGCTTAACCGTCGACAAGCACGTTGGGCATTATTCCTATCACATTTTAATTTTCACTTGGTCCACAAAGTGGGAAGCTTGATGAGGAAAGCAGATGCATTATCCAGATGTACAGATCATAAAAGGGGGGTGGAGGAGGACAATAAAAATATTACCCTACTCAAACCTGAATACTTTCGTATTTGTGCTATGCATCAAGGGCATCTATTGGTGGATAGCTTAGAGACAGAAATGTTGTCTAAAATTAGACAATGTTCAGAGATGGATGATGAAGTGGTGGAAGCTGTGAAAGCTTTGAGGGGAGAGAAGAAAGGTAATATTAAAGGAGACGAATGGATTGAAGAACAAGGGTTAGTATTGTTCAGAGGAAAGGTGTATGTACCAAAGGATCAAGATTTACAAAGGGAGATCATATGGTTACATCATAACACACCAGCTGCTGGACATCCAGGAAGGTAGAAGACATTGGAGTTGGTGATGAGAAATTATTGGTGGTCCAGAATTTCAAAGTATGTGTTGAGGTATGTGGATGGGTGTGATATGTGCATGAGGAGGAAAAATTTCCAGAAAAGCCTGCCAGGAAATTAATGCCGAACCCTATACCTAAAGTGCCATGGTGAGATATATCTGTGGACTTTATCACAGGATTACCTGAAGCTCAAGGATATGATGCAATATTTGTAGTATGCGACCGCTTCACAAAGGAAGTCCATATCATTCCTACTACTGCAGAAACCTCATTGTTGGGCTTGGCGTGCCTCTATCTAAATCAGGTATGGCAGTTACATGGATTACCTAATACAGTTATCTCTGATCGCAGATCACAATCTGCTTCTGTGTTTATGCAAGAGTTAAATAACATATTGGGAATTCAAACCAAGTTATCTACAGCATATCACCCACAAACTAATAGGCAGACAGAGAGAATGAATCAGCAGTTGGAGCAGTAACTATGCATGCTTGTCAATCACCAACAAACTGACTGGCCTAAATGGTTGGCAATTGCTGAATTTTCTCACAATAATAAATTCCATTCAGCTACTTGCATGTCACCCTTCTTTGCTAATTATAGGTATCATCTCAGAATGGGAATAGAACCTCGAAGGAAAGTCAAGGTACAGTCAGTGGAGGACTTTATATCTAAAATGCAAAACATGCAGGAGGAAGCAGAGGCAGCATTGATGAAAGCACATGATGATATGATGCGACACATGGATCGTACTCGAGCTGTTGCTCCAGAGTGCAAAGTTGGTGACTTGGTATGGCTAAGTACCAAGGATCTAAATATTCCACAACCTTCAAGAAAGCTCATGGAGAAGCAAGTTGGCCCATATGTGATTTCTAAATAATTTTGCCCAATGCGGTAGTGTTAAAATTACCTCAATCATTCAAGATTGATCCTGAAATTAACATTTTCCACTTACGCCCTTACTGCCCACCCACTAGTCCTAGTCAACAAACTACTCCCCAACCTCCAATAATGGTAGAAGGTGCTCCAGAATATGTAGTGGAAGAGGTTTTAGACTCACATCTTTGATGAAACAAATTGGAGTTCTTAATCAAGTGGAAGAACCACACCAACAAAAATAACTCATGGAAACCCAAAGAGAATTGTAAGCAAGCACTGATAGGTCTATTGTGCACTCTAAGGTCTGGAATGGCTTCAAATCATATTGAACACTGTAACAGATGCTCTGAACCACTATGAATGCCACGAAATTGATTTTGAACTTTTCAAATGACTTCACATGATTTCAAATGACTTCGAATGACTTTGAACCATTGTGCGACATTTTGAACACGTTCAAAGAGCTTCGCATTACTTCAAATGATGTCAGCCACTATATACCTATCCTAAAACCCTTTCGATACACACTGCACAACCAAAATGAGTTATTCCATTGCATATCAAGCACTACTGGACATAAGGAGAGATGACAAAGGAATCCCACTTGTATCGACACATTATGACACACACTCCGAATCACTATGAATGCCATAAAATTGACTTCAAATTTATTTCACACTATTTTGCACTATTTCAGATGACTTTGAATGACTTTGAACTATTTTGCAACACTTTGAACAACTTTGCAGCATTTCGAACAATATCAGCCACCATATAGCTGTCTTAAAACACTTTCGATACATGCTGCACATCCAGAACTAACCATTTAGTTGCATATTGAGCACTACCGGACACAAGGAGAGATTACAAGAGAGTTAGAATGCGATAAGTGCATTTTTGTGTTTCATTGATATATTGAAGCACAAGATAAGTACTTTTACTATATGGGAACACTATAAGTTTCATCATTTATTATTTTTCATTTGTTTCATGATCTCAAGTCCTCATTGTTTGATATATTTGCCTCATGTTTTACACATGTTCTTATTTCCTTTTTAGTACTATCTCTTCATTTTGTATATAGACTTGTATTAGTTAGTTAGAGGAGAGAAGACCAATGGGGAACACAGCATAAGTTACCCTCTCGCTCATCATCAGATTTAAGAGCCAATCTCTTGAGTCTTAGCTCACATCATATCTCTAAGTTCTGCAAAATATTGTGAACTTCCTTGTAACTATTGTATTCACTCCACATTTTATCACCCATCGCCCATCGCCATTCAACAAACACTTCACATTCATTAAACTCACTCTTTGATATACCTCGAACCTCTTCGAACTTATTTGAACTACTTTGCACCTCTTCGAACTTATTCAGACTACTTTGCACAACTTCAAACCTCTTTGAACCTTTTTTGAACCTCTTTGCACATATTTGAACCTCTTTTGAACCTTTTTCGAACACCTTAGTATGCCTATAAAGACTATTCACCACAGCCCTTACCATTTTGCATTACTAAACACAATGTTTTGGTCTCAGCAGTGATATTTAGTACCAACTCACACCCTTCCTCTGACTTGTGTTATACCATCCAAAGCCATTTAGTAGGTTTTGTTTGGGTTTCCAGGTTGAGTATCATCAGCACTTAGAGGCTTCAATGATATATTGAAGCAAAAAGATAAGTACTTTTACTATATGGGGACACTGTACATTTCAATTATTTATCATTTCTCATTTGTTTTTTTGATTTACAAAGTCCTCATTGCTGCACATATTGCCTCGTGTACTACACATGTTAGATTTCCTTTTTAGTACTATTTCTTCATATCTCACCACCAGTCTGACATCTCCAAACTTCTTCAAAATTACTTTGAACTTCTTTGAACATCTTCAAACTATTTTGCACATCTTCAAACCTATTTTGAACCTCATTTGAACAACTTTGTATGCTCTCACAGACTATTCACACCATCCCTTATCACTTTGCCTCACTAAAAGCAATGTTTGGATATTAGCAGTGATATTTAGTACCAACTCGCACCCTTCCTCTAGCCTGAGTTATACTTTCTAAGCCTTTTAACAGGTTTTTGTTAGGTTTTCAGGTTGAGTATCATCAGCGCATAATGCAATCACTCAGTTCTTTAAGCGTAATCCAAATGCTCTGCGTCACATTGCTAGAATGGTGTATGAGGGGATGAATTTCTGGCCTTACCAAATTTTCACAGAGGGGACAGATACAATATTTTCTCACCTGGAAGTCAAGGCATAAAAGGGGGGGTAATGTTAGGAAACAGTCTCCTAACATCCCTATTACATAATAATATTTTATTACATCAAAATATGCTACTAAATGTGTTATGGTCAAATAACTCCTAGATCAGAAAGAGAATCGATGCTCGTGAGCGATCGTCGTTCAAAGAGTTTTCAAGAGTCACCGAGGCTCGTAAGCGACGGTCGAGCTAAGACTTAGATCGTTATCCGTTAGGAGTTGTAAAAGAGACTAGGTCAAGCTGAGTTGACCAGTCGTATATTCGTCTCGTTAAATAGTACAAGCGGGTTTGAGAACAATAGGATTGGTAAAAACAATAGAGACAATAGAAAAGTTAGGCGTCCGCAGTATACACTACAATAACGTGAGAAGGTATGTAGAGAACGCGTTGCCGAGACAAAAGGGTAGAAGACAATAGCGTGGGACGTACGTGTTACAGAACAATAGAGACAATAGAAAAATTAAGTTCCCCCTGCGCAACTCAGTCGTAACATTAGCTCCCCTTCAACGTTTCGAGTCCCATCCGAAACTAGGGTCTCATCGTCCGCATCGGGTCGAAAGATGCCCCGTCGTTGGTCGTCGCGGTGAACGTAGAGAAGGAGGTCGGAGTGGGGGCGCCGTGACCGTAAACCCGAGTCGGCAGCTCAATATCTCCTCCTCCAGCAAAACGAACCGAGGTCCCCGTGAAGATAGAAGTGAGTCGAGGGAGTTGTGGGGCAGTGACGATTTTGCATAAAATGAGCATATAACACACAAATAAGATGAGAATCGACGCGCCGAAGATGGCGCTGAGAGCGATGATGACGTATAAATTGTAAAGCATTGAGGTTAGTCGTTAAGTGGTTCGATGACGTGGCGGCACGTCACGTGTCGGGTTTTCGGGGCAAAAGAGTACCGAGTGTTCTGGCCGCCAGCGGTGGCAGTGGGGGCACTGATATTCCGGGCAGTGAGAGGAAAAGTGTCCCACCCGCGCGCAGGTGAAACAGACAGAGTTTCGCATCCAGGGTGGTGCTGGTGTCTCCGTAGGGGCTTGGGTTGGGAATGGTGTTGGCGCTCGTCGAGGTGGGGGTTGCGTAGGTCGTTGGGGAAGTGGTGGATGTGGAGGTAGAGGCGTCTGTCTGGGTGCTTCGTCTTCTTCATCACTGGTCGGTTCTATAATAAAGATTCGTTGCAGGGTAGGAACCCGCTCTCCAGGTGCGTAGCGCAGAGCCTGTTCATCCAAACCTCTCATGAGTGGGAGTATGTCTAAATAATACGCTTCCTCTGTTAACCGCTGAAATACCCGCTCCAGGGCAGAGATAGCCCGGTAGGTCTCAAAAAGATTCCGCACCGTTCCGTATTGTAGAGGTCGATCTTGGGTTACGGAGAGCAGTCTCTCTTCATTTCGGATATCGTCAGTATCCCGGACGAAGCTCAGGATTAATTCGAAAGTCCTGACTGGGTCAGGGTCGGGCGTGGCGGTCAGGAAGAGGTGTAGAGGATGGCTCATGTTGCGGAGAGGTTGTGGGTTGTTCTGTACTCGTCAAGTATTTCAGCGGCGTTTTTTAAGTGTGCCAGCGGTTCCCAAGTATTTTCCGCTGTATCGTATCCTTTCCATTTCACTAGGAATCGGATTCTTTTCCCTGCCCCTTTGTGGGCCAAAATAGCTTCTACCTCGTGTTCGAGTTCTCCCTCGATCAGATCGGGTGGAGGAGGAAGGCGGTTTGGTCCGTGTGTTTCATTTTCCTTGAAACGTGAGAGGAGAGAAGCGTGAAATACCGGGTGGATTCTCCATTGAGGGGGGAGTTTCAGCTCGTAGGCGTGGGACGATATTATTCGTGTGATAAGGAAAGGTCCTTCGCGTTTAGGGGCGAGCTTCCTAGTCGGGTATCCTAGCTTCAGGTTTTTGGAATCAAGCCAGACCTTTTCCCCTATTGTGAACGGACGGAATCCTCGTCCGTTTCGTCTGATCATTACTTGTCGGGAGAGCTCATGGGCTGCTAGGGCCTCCCGCCATACATTCCCTAGTTCGGCTATTCGCTGTTCGGTGGCTGGTACGTTAGTTTTAAGATAGGTCGTGGGAATGGCTCTAGGATGTGTTCCCATCATCACGAAAAACGGGGTGTTCTTGATGGCCGAGTGGTGTTTCTGGTTATGTGTGAACTCGGCAGTAGTGAGATGACTCTTCCATTGGGACGGTTTGTTGGCGCAGAAGATTCGGAGGTAGATTTCGAGTTCTTGGTTTACCCTTTCAGTCTCCCCGTCGGTTTGTGGGTGGTAGGCTGTGCTCATTGCTAGCTTTATTCCCAGGAGTCTTCCCAGTTCTAGAAAAGCCTTAGAGGCAAAGCGGGGGTCTCGGTCGGATATGATTTTGTCTGGGAGACCGAATCTCTTGAATACATTGTGTAAATAAAGGTCGGCTGCTCCCAGTGCGTCAATGTTCTTGTTGCAGGGAATGAAAATCACCCCCTTAGTAAGGCCATGGTCTACCACGACCATGATTGTGTCAGATCCATCGCTTATCGGGAGATCAGTTATGAAATCCATCGTAACTAGAGCGAACGGTCGTGTGGCGTTAGATTTGATCGGCGATAGTCCGGGTGCTGTTGGGTGAGTGTTAACCTTCATTTGTTGGCAGGTTGCGCAGCCATCGACGTAGTTACGGATGAAGATGGTCATTCCTGGCCACCAGTAATCTCTCTGTACCAGTTCAAGGGTTTGGAATCGCCCGGGGTGTCCTGTAAGTAGGTTATCGTGGTATTTTTCCACGATCTTCCTTCGTAATTCCTTATCATTCGGGACGTAGCATCGGTCTTTGAAGAAGACCGTCCCATCATTTTCCATCCTCCAGTCTTCTACCGCCGACTTGATCAGTGGCGTTCCTCCTTCTTTGATTGCCCGTACTATCTCCTTAAGCAGATCATCTTTCATCATGCTTTCAGCGAGCACTTCTTTCAGTTCGGTATCGATGGTCCGTGTGAAGATCTCGTCTTTTAGCAGTGTGATATCGTCGTTATCGTTATCGATATCGGGGATGTGATCTCCCCTCCGTGATAAGGCGTCGGACTGGACCATCATTTTCCCGGGGACATGTACCAATTTTAGGTTGAATTGCGACAGGAAGAGGCTCCACCTGGCCTGTCGCCGATTCAATTTTCGTGCTGTTCTGAAATACATTAAGTTTTTATGATCCGATAGGATCGTGGTTGCGTGTTCTGATCCCTGGAGATAGTGTCTCCAGGTTTCGAGTGCCCGTATAATTCCCAGTAATTCCCAATCGTATATTTCATAGTTTCGTTCGGTTGCCGTAAGGGAGTGGGAGATATACCCGCAAGGGTGCCAATCTCCGTTCGAGTCAGTTTGTTTTAATACGGCGCCCATTGCGTATTTTGATGCGTCGCTTTCGACTACGAATGGCTTTTCTGTGTCGGGCATCAGCAATACTGGTGCCTCGGAGAATTTCTTTTTTAATAGGTCGAACGCCGTTTGGCATTCGTCAGTCCAGTGGAACGGCTGGTCCTTCCTTGTTAAGTCGTTTAGCGGTTTGGTGATCGCGGCGAAATTGCCGATGAATCTTCTATAGAAGTTCCCAAAGCCCAGGAACGATCTTACTCCCTTTACGTTGGTCAGGGCTGGCCAGTCCCTTATTCCTCCCAGTTTGGTGGGGTCCATAGCCAATTGGTCCGGTCGCAGGATCAAGCCAAGGAATTCGACCTCCTGTACGTCGAATTTAGATTTTTCTGGTTTCAGGTACAGATCGTTTTCCTTAAGCCGTGCCAGGACTCTCTTCGTTCTCTCCTCGTGTTCCTTTCTGTCCTTGGAGAAAATGAGAATGTCGTCCATATATATTACTAGCCAGCCTTCGTTCAGCATGTCCCTGAAGATGTCGTTCATCATGGCCTGGAAAGTTGCCGGGGAGTTGCAGAGGCCGAAAAACATGACCTTGGGCTCGAACAGCCCCTTGTTGGTCTTGAATGCTGCCTTCCATTCGTCTCCCTTTTTGATCCTGACGTTATGATATCCCCATCTAATGTCCAACTTGGTGAACCACTTTGCCCCTTTCAGCTTGTCCAGTAGATCGCCGATCAATGGTAATGGGTAAGAGTTTTTGATGGTCCCCTCGTTTAGATACCGATAGTCTTGGCATGGCCTGAGGGCGTCGGAGTCCTTTTTTGCTACAAAGAAAAACGGTGACGCCATAGGGGATTTAGATGGAGTGATGTATCCCTTCTTCAGGTTATCGTCGATAAATTCATCCAATTTCTTTTGCTCGGCTGGGGTGATGGGGTAGACTTTGCAGTCCCTCGGAATGAAGTCTGGTTTGAGTTCGATCGCGTGATCCCACGGTCTCAATTTGGGAAACCTTTCCGATGCTGCCTTTTCAAACACGCTTCGATATTCTTTGTACTTATCGGGGAGCAGATCGTCGAGCGACTGTTTCTCTTTGCCATCCTCTTTCTCGTGAACGAGCTTCTGTGAGATGGAAGTCTTGGCTCGGATGTGAGTGGTGTGAGAGAAGACGAATCTGCCAGTCGATCGTGATCGAGTGATGCGTGCAATGTGCCTGAGTTTTTGATAGTTCGGGGGGATGTAGTCGCGTTCAATGGTAAGGGGAGATTCTTCGGTCCTGAATATCCCAATCATCGGTTCCCCTCGGATGTAGGCGAATAAGGCATCCGTTCCGTCGTTGCTTCCGTTAGTTGATAGGCCGTAGTTAGATTTGTCCAGTGTGGAGATCGGTGGATCGATCTTGGAACAGGTGTCCGTAGTCATATTATTTTCCGTGTATGATCCGTTTTCATCCAGTTCGCCTGCGGTGCAAAGCCCTCTTGCGAGATGAACCGCCCCGAGTCTACTCTTCATGTACTCGGCAGCGGCGAGGTGGGTTTCTCCGAAGATCTCCCCAGCACTCCTTATAGGTAGCCTCCCGAGAGTCGGGCTCAACGTTACTCTCAGTTCTAGCGGCCCCTTGTCATCTATAGTAAGGCTTTGCTTACCGATAGTGGTCCGCGTCCGTTCGATCATGGTTCGGATCTTCTTCATGAGGGATTTTTCGGTCCATCGGTCTGTGAGGGTCCCCTTTTCCCAATCGATGTCAGGGTTGCGCTTTTGAAGCCACGTGTACCCTAAGATCATCATCTCCTTCCCCAACCCGGTTATCAGCATTCTGATCTTCTCTTCTTTTCCTCCGATCTCGGTGTCGATGGTGACGTAGTGGGAGATCGTTCCGTTTTTGTTCAAGGTCCCGTCAACGTTTTTGGCGAGAATCCTTCTGGCGAGAGGTAGTTTCCTCAGCCCGAGCTTTTGGATGACTCAGTGATCTATAAAAGTCTCGCCTGCCCCTGAGTCGATTAAGGCAGGAATTTCGGCTTTCTTATCATCTAGCAAACAGTGAACTTGGACGCGCATGGATTGGTTACTTACATGCGCTACTAGTACACTGGAGACGACTACTCTGGCGGACTCTGTTGCCGAAGCAGGCCGCCGCTTTAAAAACCCTCCTCGACCATAAGGTCGAGTACTTCTTCTTTTTCCTTCTCCTCTAGCTCGTTAACGAGAGCTCGTATCTTCATGAAGTGGTCTCGAGGGGTCTTCGTCTCGGTTTTCTTCTCGTCTTTCGAGGGTGGCTCTTTCCCTCCTTTGTGGTCGCTTGCTCTGTGTCCCGTCTTATGACAGACAAAGCATCTACCTTCCTTCATATGTTTTACCCTCTCAGCGTATGAGAGGCGTGTTGCGTCGATATCCATAGCGTTAGGGTCCCTTGAAGAGCTTCCTGCTCCTCCTCCCCCTACCTTGTTATATGTCCTTTCCTTTATCGCCCTTGCTCTTCTTAGATGTCCTTCCGCCCTCGCTGCATGGGTGTACCACCCTTCTATCGTGTCGGGTGGGTTCTCCATTCCGAAGACTTTGTCGAGGACTTTATTGTTCAGCCCGTCGACGAAATATTCTATCAGAGCGGCATCTTCTTTAATTTTGGTTCGGTAAGCGAGGGTTTTAAACTGGGCGATATACTCATTGACTCCCTTTCCCCCTTGAGACAGTGCTCTCAACTGTGTTCGCGCGTTTCCCGCGTCGTCGATTGGTGAAAATGCAGAGCGTACTTTTGCAATGAATTCCTGGAATGTGTCCCAGGGCTTCGATTCGATATACCTCTCCTCCAGATAGGCCTGCTTCCATGGCCCTGCTGTCCCTCCGTTCATATATGAGAGCATGAACAGAATTTTGTGTCGATCATCGGGGAAGGCGGTTGCGTTAGCATCGACATACGCTCCGCATTCGAGTAGAAAGAGCATCGTTTTGGTTCTATCCCCTGAGTAATCAGTGGGCGCTCTCATCTTGATCTCGGCTGTGCGAGCGGAGAGAGCGATAGGTGCGGTGGGAGCGGTGGGAGTAGATGGTGCCGCCATTGTATGTCTAGTGGGGAGTGGTCGAATGTTTCTCGTAAGAATGTCGTTGAATAAAGTGTGCTGCCTAGACTGTAGTTTAGTCGGCAGAGTGAAGAAGCAGGTTGACCTTTTGTTATGGTCAAATAACTCCTAGATCAGAAAGAGAATCGATGCTCATGAGCGATCGTCGTTCAAAGAGTTTTCAAGAGTCACCGAGGCTCGTAAGCGACGGTCGAGCTAAGACTTAGATCGTTATCCGTTAGGAGTTGTAAAAGAGACTAGGTCAAGCTGAGTTGACCAGTCGTATATTCATCTCGTTAAATAGTACAAGCGGGTTTGAGAACAATAGGATTGGTAAAAACAATAGAGACAATAGAAAAGTTAGGCGTCCGCAGTATACACTACAATAACGTGAGAAGGTATGTAGAGAACGCGTTGCCGAGACAAAAGGGTAGAAGACAATAGCGTGGGACGTACGTGTTACAGAACAATAGAGACAATAGAAAAATTAAGTTCCCCCTGCACAACTCAGTCGTAACAAAATGCCTACAAATGCTATATTTGTCAGCATGGGAATTTTATATTTGCACACATCAATATGTATGTGCATGTATGTGCACATTGGTAACAACATATTACAATATGTGTAACATAGTATATAAACTTAAAATATATACCTGGAGACCTTAGTTGAGTTCTCTTAGGTATTCCATCCACATTTGTGGTGCGAAAAGCCTTTTTCAGCCAACTCATCTATTTTTAACCCATCACATCAAATCCATCAAAATCCCCCATCATGCATGCATGCCCCACCACCTTCTTGTAGGAGAATCCACATGGTCCAGCTAGCAGATTAGTGTTTATGGGTTTTGATGCAAGAGGTTAAAAATAGATTAGTTGGCTAAAATAGGCATTTCGCACCACAAATATGGATGGAATACCTAAGAGAACTCAACTGAGGTCCTCTAGTATTTATTTTATGGTTATATACTATATTACATATATTGTCCTATGTTGCTACCAATGTGCACATACATATTGATGCATGTAAATACAAAATTTCCACACTGACAAATAAAGCATGTATAGGCATTTGGTAGCATATTTTGGTGAAATAAAATAAAATAAAATGCAATAAAATAAACATAAAATATTATTATGCAATAAGCATGTTAGGAGACTGTTTCCTAATATATGTGCACTTGAGGCTAGAATTAAAGTTCTATTCATGTCACCAAGGGTACAGTTCCAGGTGCCAAACAAATCTATTATCATGGAAGGCTGGGTGAAGAGCTGATTATTTGACATGGACATCAAAGGTGTTGCCAAACAAGACCAAGCATACCTGCCAAGAATGGCAGAACATGGGATGAATAGCACAGGATTTTTGGGCATCTGAACATGGGGTCAGTAAAAATGCTCAAGGAGAAGGAAATGGTTTGGGGAGTGGATGTGGATAGAATTGTGCAGCCAGCTGCTCAATGCCAGGCATGCATCATTCCCAAGCAGCATGTCCATGTTGAAATTAAACCCTGAGATACATGCTGCATACATGAGGCAATACATGCAGCATACACATGTTACTATGCTTACTACACATACATGTGGTAAACACATTCCCAAGTCATGTGACATCCTTATTATTATGTATACAAGATTGGGAATGTGCCTCCGGCATGCGTTAACATGTTTAATAAGTAATATATACAATATTTTTGGTTTTTGCACTTCCACTGTCATGACTTTATTTCTATGTTAGTCTGATAGTACTTCATTATTTTGGTTTTTGCACTTCCACTGTCATGTGTTAACATGTTTAATAAGTATGGACTTCATTTCTATGTTACTCTAATAGTACTTCATTATATACAATATTTTTGGTTTTTGCACTTCCACTGTCACTTGGCCATATTGCCTTGATGTTGTGCACAGACCTTACTCGTGATATCGCTACATAGAACTGCCCATGAATGAAGACAGGACTCCTGAAATCTAATCCCACACGCTGCACTGACTGTCCCTGGGATTTGTTGATCGACATTGAAAAGCACAGTTAAACAGCAAATTGGAGTCGAGACAGAGTGAAAGGGAGTTGTCCTTCGATTGGCTGCAGTTGCATCCATGGAATAAACACCTTCTCTCTAGCATGATCTCCAGTAATCAACCGAACCTCCAATACTCTGTTCTGAATCCGAGTCAAAATCCCTCGAGAACCATTGCAGACCCCTCCAGCAATATTGAGTGCTAAGTATGCCAAAGGTAGACCGGAGCAGTTGATTGAGTTGAGGTATTCAGATGGATACAGAAGTTCATTATTTGCAATAGAGTCTGCACTGTGAAACACTTGCTCCTCTCCAGGGAACCTCTGAAGAATGTAATGGTTCAAATCATCTACATCATCATTTTTGCTTGCCAGGACAATCCACTCTGAGAAGTATTGATCAGAATGCTGAGCATGATTATAGATGTCAGGATAAATGGTGTCGATGAGAAAAGCCAGAGTGTTTTCAGGACACTTGACTTGAAATGGTTGGGAAATTCGATGTTGCCACCCTCATCTGTATGTTCACCCTTTCCAACCTCCAGCTGCCACTTTGCAAACTGTCACTCTTCAAGATCATCTGTGTTCAATCGCATGGTGTTCAATTGCATGTTGATTTTGAGAATGAAGAACTTTAATATGTTGCCAAAGAACAGAGCGCTGCAAGGAAGCACCAACAATCTGAGGCCGTGAACCCCTCTCAATAACAGGCAGGATCTGGTGAAAGTCGCCCCCAAAAATAATAGAAATGCCACCAAAGGGTTGATCAGATCGGAGAATGTCTTTGAGAGTGCGGTTAACAGCTTCATGGAGATGACAATGCTGCATGAGTGCCTCATCCCAAATGATAAAGTCAGTCTCCTGCAACAGCTTTGCCCGAATTGAACCTCTGGAGATAGAACAGGTAGATGACTCATTGATGATGAGAGGGATCTGGAGACATGAATGAGAAGTGGAGCCACTTTTGAGCAGGAGTGCAGCAATGCCAGATGATGCTACACAGAGGACGATTTTGCCCTGAAAATGAAGCTGATAGGCCAAAGTGTTGTATACAAAGGTTTTGCCTGTGCCACCGGGACCATGGAGGAAAAAGGTCTGGTTGTCGACAGCATGCATGATCTCCTCAAAGACAGCTCTCTGGTCTGGATTGAAAGTGTCCAAGTTCTGTGCAGCCAACTCAGCCTGCTCCATAACATCATATCTGCGCTGCTCTGCAATCAACTGGTTTTCGAGGTTGGCTTCCTAATTCTGAGTGATCTGAGGCATGTATGGCCAATCCTTGCTGAGAGATTTGCCAGAGGATAAGAGAAGCTGGTTGATCAAGTAGAGGCCATAATCCTGCACATTGTCATCAGTAGGGTTGAGACAGATATTGTTGTGCTGGAGCTGATACCGCAGGTCATCACAAATGTGGGGCCAGTATGTGTTCCAAAGCTGGACAGGATCAGAGGGTGCACAATCACGAGGAATAGTGACAAAGAGTTGCCAGAGCTGATGACCTGTTGTCATTGACTTTGCTTCCTCTAAACACTGCACCCACTCTTGGTCATCCTCCAAAAGGCCACATGCTAGACATGCTTCTCTGAATGAGGGATAGACATTTCCCTAAAAAGTGCACAGATGTTCATATGATGTTGCATCCTTGATAGCTGTCAGAAGAAGCCTGAGGTAGAAGCATTCACCTGCAGTAGGCTGAGTGTAGTACATCCTCTCAATAGCGAACCCTCTTTGTCTGGGCTTCCACTTGTGGGCTTTCTGATCCCACATGAATTTGGAGGGAAAGTCCTGATAGAGAAGATTCTGTGCAAGCTCTGGATACTGCTGATTGGCTTTGAAATAGCCAGTGAGGGTGGTGTCATGCTGTGCAGCATGCTGGACAATTTCTTGGATAGACTGTGGACCGTTCTGATTCCAAGTGACATACTGCTGGCCAGGGAGGTGGATCTGAAGTTGAACGACATTGGGAGAAGCAGAGTGCATAGGTAAATGAAAGAGGTGCCAAATGCTCTCACAGGCAGAAATATAGCGAGTGTCCAGATACTGTTTGACTTCATTGTTGCAAGTCCCAAACTGCATGGCGATGCAATCATGACCTTTGTACACATATTTGTAGATGTATTTGACAGCTTTGATGGAGGCAATGGACTCGATGTTGATGTGGCAGCGGTACTTCCAGAGGAGATAGGGTGAATAAGTGATGACCCAGTGATTGTTGACCTGCTTTCCCTGAACCTGATATGTCTTTCCAGTGTTCTGATGCCTGGTGGAGGCATAGGCATCCTTTGAAGCTTGATGCCTCATCTCTGCAATTGCCTCTCCTCAATTCAGTATGGCTACCCTTCCTTCTTTGAACTTGAATGTGCAGCTCTACATGGTGGTTTGCTACATCATTGAATGTCACTGGTGATTGGGTAAAATACTTACAAGCTACATCAGCTGATTGTTAAGCACTGTGGCTGGAGGATCAGTTAGAACGAGGAGTGTCTGCAAACAGTCGCAAGATTCAGTGGTGGACAGGAGAAACAGGTTCAGCAATGCAAAAGGCGGCATTGCCATTCTGGGTTGTTCCTCTAATGTCTCGATGAAATCAGCACTTTCGGCATGTTTGTGACCACAGATGGTAAGCTCTGCCTCTGAGAACAGACCAAACGTGCACACCCGCCAGTAAGGGCCCACAAGCAAAATCCAGTAGTCAACCGTATTACCATGGATAGAGTACCAGTTCTTGATAGCTGCCTTCGCCTGATTCTTTGCCTGATAAAAGAGTCGATGAAATGTTAAGAGGACTTTGCAGAGGGACTGAATGGGCAGTAACAGATGCATTGCTTGGACAGCCTTTTTGGCTTCCATCCCAAAATGTAACATGAAGGTTGGAACTGTGCCAGGGAGAGTAAAATTTCCAACACCAACATCAGGAACTTCTGACCATTGTCTTGTGAGTCATCCGGTTTCCATTTCAACGATAGTTGAGGATAAATCACAATGCATTCTTGTGGATCCTTATGCGCCGTTAGAAACTTGGTGAATATGGCATACACGATGTCTTCGCATGGTGTGCTGATGACCGCCTTTAAAGGAACATTCCGTCAGTGTGCAGGGGTTGGGGGCATCACAAATTCGAGGAGTGACCTGGAGTTATGTTAGAGAGTATGGATTCAAGGTCGGTGCTCCTTACAATGAACGTGATTGTGGGAGAGGAACGATGTCAAGGAGATTAAAAAGTATATCTCAACTTATCTGTGGTCGTGCACATGATGCATGATGTATGATACCACGCCCTGGAATGTGAAGCCCGCGGCGACCACGTTCCAGATTCATTTTATGTGAACGTGGCAAGGTGGTTGACGCGCGCAGATGATATTAATGTTATGTGACTTCTTCCACTATTCCTTATTAATATCTGTCATGGTTCCTACAACATTTTCCCAACCTCCGCCGGTATATCATGTTTGTCCTCAGCAATTCTTTTACTCACTTGTTGATACCTTAGAGATGGCCAACCGAAAACGCTATATCAAGGGTTATAAGCTTGATCCCGAGAAAATACGCAAAACATTTAGCAGAAAGCCTGATCTGCCGGAAGCGACCTGCGACATCTATTGGTATCAGCCGATTGTTGATTACATCCCAGAGGATGCCTACAGATACGTTACATGTGGACTTGAGCCAGATGGTCATTACAACCTAGTACTCGTCCTTGAAGATGGAGATGATGAGGCGGCATTGAAGAAAACCGATGTCAACGTTCCCGAATCACTTCCTAAGCAGGTTCTACAAGTTTTAACGCCTGGTGTCTGGGAGTCTGTTGACGAACCCTGAACTAAATGAAGTAGAACGGTACTTGTCGTTACTTGTCTGGTTTGTCCCCTCTGGTATTCATGTGTTGAGAGCTGCTGTATAGCAGGACTTGGCCACGTATTTGCCTAGAGTGTTTTGTACCCCCACCGTCCCTGCCAGTGTAACACCCAGCACCAGGAATTCATTACGCGTAGTGATGACGCGAGGGGGACAACGGTTCAATTTATTATAATGCTATACCAACCTATCAATTTCTTTCTTTACATCCTTTGTGATGACCCTCAGCCAATCGCCAGTTTGTCCGTCGTTACCTTGTAACTTTATCGTACATCTACAGTCGAACCCCTCTGTTGGGAACTGGTAGTTGTTCATGTGCATGTTTAACAGTGTGCAGTACACCTTTAAGTTGAGAATTCTGATGATCCAGGTCATGCCAACCACCACCTCCCCTGAGTACACCCATATCTAAAAGAGTGGGTATAGTCTGTAGAATACACAACTCAGCTCAGCACACTTGAGATAGTGGCAAAGTCTAATAGGTTACCTGTAGAATACACAATTACAGGGTAATAGAGTAAGTGCAACATTCACAAGTACATAGAGAAATGGATACTCACCTCAGCTCAGCCCACTTGAGATAGTGGCAAAGTCTGAGGAGAGATATCCATGACTACAGGGTATAAGTGATACAGCTGAACAGTAATGCACAGTGGCTACAGTAATAAAGAGAGAGATCATAGGAATGAAGTGTCCTATAAATAACTAAATGAGTATATGAACGTGATACCATGGATTGTGTGCTCCAACAACATCACCTGTCCAGTCATGATCATCTCCATCAGTAATCCCACCATCAAGTGATGTGATGCCTGGTATGTCATTGGCATCCTTTCTCTTAAGATCACAGTGGTGGTAGATGGGTAAAACTTGGTGCCAAATAACCTCTCACCAAAATTGAAGTGGTGGGAGACCTACAGCATGGACAAGATGCTTGCACAAGTGATGACAATCATACTTCTGTCTACTGCATTTGCAAGTCCAATCTTCAATGCAGATGCCATAGTCCTTGTCACTGATTTTTCTTGTCAACAGCTTCTTCCAAGATGATTTGAAATATTTCTGATATGTTGTCAATTGCTTTGGATGTCTCAGTCTATGACTGTCATTTAAGATTTCAGCCTGAGCAAAATATGCTGGAGTAACCTTGTAGATACATACCCATACAAGATGATCCAGTTGGAGTCAAGCAGATGATCATGCTTCAACTGCTGCCAGAAATTCTTAACATTCATTGTTGTGTGAAGGCGTGAAATGTATGGTGATGTTGAATGTGCCCAGAGACACCACATTTTTGGTGCATACCAGTATGCCCACATATATCCCCAAACCTCTTGAAGTCCTCATGTATAGTAGAAATTATACATCTCATAAACTGCATTTTGGTAAATGTTTTCCTTGTCCCACTTTCCATCTCGTTCAGCAAAAAGTGGGTTCTGGCAGTAATGTTTGGTAAACAAATGGAGGAGTTGCTTTTGATGGGGGGCAGGACAAAAGACATAGGATGGATTTTTCAAAGTTCCTTCATCACTATCAAACATCCAGTCAGGGCCATTTTCAGCATCTTGTTCATTATTCCCACCCTTTTTACAGTATTTGTCCACCTCATTTAACAAATTGTCATCATTACCATCATCATCATCATCATCATCATCCTTCTCAGGCCCACCACTATTCATTTCCTTGTTATTGTCATCAAAATCAGCAAAGCTAAAATTCTTGTCAGAGCCCTCTGGAATAGGAACTAAACCATGGATGACTCCATTTAGTTGAATAATGAGTCATGGTGCATGTGCAGTAGGTTCTGGAGCAGTATTAACAAGTGTGCCTCAAGGAGTAAATATCCAAGTGGGCAGCCAGACCCATGAACTTCTCCAAGCAATGTATAAAGCTCATAAGTGGAGCCATTTATATTCCCTAGAGTTTTGTTAACATTTATACTTGCAGTAATATACAATACCTACAGGCAGAGTCCATAGAAATCTCACAGATATGTCCACCCCATTGCTGGAGTATTTCTGGAAGTGCAAATGCAAGTGCAGTAAACCCTACCTCCTCATGGAGAGGAATAGGCTGAACAGTATACAATGATGTATGGATACCCCCATGGTAGTGAGCTGCCTCTTCAATTAAAATCTTTGCTGACTTGACTTCATCAGAATCCCATTTCCATTTCTGGCTCCTTTGATCCAACCAAATATGATAAATTGCCTTTCTTGAAAATTGTGGTGAGAAATGGGTTCTGAGTATGGAAACCCATAACTATAAAAGTTAGATTAATTTCAAAGTTGAACAAATATGCAACATACTTGAGTTGGGTTCAAGTCTGGATTTGCATGCACAAAGTCTTTGACATTCTGTAGAACATCAATACACCAGTATGGAACATGATCATCCTCATGCTTCAACTTGACAAATGCTACAGGCTCCCCTGTTGTAACAGTAATATGAAGCCAGCCAGAGCAATCAAATACATCCATTGAATCTTTGTCCCGAGGCTTTACATTCTCCTGTTCAGACTTTTTGGATTTTTGCTGTCATGAGTTAACATGAGCACAGTAATACATGAACTGAGAAGATGGTGTATGCCAGTGATGATAAACACTGTGATAGCTTGTAAAATAAGAGTTTGGTATCAAAGAGTCCATGATAAAATTTGCAGAACTGTAAACTTACACAAATCTGTATTTCAGCTGCTCCCAGATCTTCCCAGACAGATCTGCTATAATTCTTTCATCATCTGCCTTGGTTTTGAGAGAAGACAGGTCTACACATGCTTTAAGAGGAATCACATCCTCTGAGTCAGAAAAAGAGCCAAGTGATTCCAAGAAGGTATTCAGGTCCACAATAGAAAGGTCAGATGGATCACCATTAGGGGCTAGCAAGTTTTCCTTATTGCTATCTCCATGTTTTTTCTTTGCAGCCTGCTGGGAGCTTTTTTCCAAACACAGCCTACACAGCTTTGAGAACATTTTGCATGCCAATCTGAAGTTTGACACATCACAAGGGAGTGACTTTCTGCATTTAGAACAGGTTTGATGGGCCAGACTTTCAGCACTGTCAGTATCCATATGCAGTGTGAAAACAGAAGCTTCAATGAAAGGACATGTGTTGTTGTGGTGTGGGACACTGACATGAAATTCAGATATGGAAGTTACATTAAGTAATCTATCTACATTTCATTTGTACACAAAATTTACTTTAAGTCCCATAGCAGTGTTTCCCAAAAATCATGTGTTTTGCATAACCTGCTGGGTGAATAGCATTCACTCCCAGGATAAGTTGGACCTCCTTGGCAATATTGCAGTGCTGCCACTTGGCCTTCTGTTCAGGGGAATCCTCAGTATTGAGATCTCTAAGCCTTTTACCAAAGATGTTCAAGAGCAGGGATGAGCTAGGAGAGAACCTCTACAAGGTGTCATAGCCTGTGAGCCTTCTGAAGAGACAGTGGTTAAAGTTGACAGGTCCAAAGCATCATCAGGGAATCTGGTAGGGTCAGCAATGTGCTGCAAATCCTGGAATTCTTGGTTCTCATTTTGATCAGTCTTTGCCCTGTTCATGGTAACCTTTTTAATCTTTAAAAGTTTTGCTAAAATGGCATTGACTGCATCACTTATGTGGGGTTTTCAGGGTCTGGAAGATGAGTTTGGGGAGTGTTATGGGGAGGCAGTTGTCCTGCTGAAGGGGAGAGAGGTGTGGCAGTCATTTTAAAGGATGTAAGTGACTAACTGAGAGGTGTGAAGTGAAAATAAAAGGCATAGGCTTGCTTGTTGAGGATGTAGGCAATGAACAACTCAACTGAGGCAAGGCGCTGATGATACTCAACCTGGAAACTTAAACAAAACCTACTAAATGGCTTCGGATGGTATAACATGAGTCAGAGGAAGGGTGCGAGTTGGTACTAAATATCACCGCTGAGACCAAAACGATGTGTTTAGCGACACAAAATAATAAGTGACAGTTCAAATAATCTGTAAGAGCATATGAGGTCATTCAAAAGAGTTCGAAAGAGGTTCGAAGATCTGCAAAATAGGTTCAAAAAAGATTTGGAAAGGTTTGAAGTCATGCGAAGTAGTCCAAATAAATTCAAATAAGTTCGATAAGGTTTGAGGTAAGTCGAAGAGTGAGTTTAACAAATGTAAAGTGTTTGTCGAATGGCAATCAGCAATGGGCGACAAAACAAAAAGCAAATATGATAGTTTCGAAGAAGTTTGCGATATTTCACAGAACTTAGAGATACGACCCAAAAATATGACTCAAGAGATCGACTCTTAAATCTGATGATAAGCAAGAAGGTAACTTGTGCTGTTCCTCATTTCTTGTATTTTTTTATTCTAACTAATACAAGTCTATATACAATCTGAAGGAATAGTACTAAAAAGGAAATAATAACAATTGTAGAACATGAGGCAATGTGCACAGCAAATAAAGGTATTGTAAAACATAAAACAAAATGAAAGATGATAATAAGTGAAACGTACATTGTCCCAATATAGTAAGAGTTCTTGTTCTATTGCTTTAATATCTCAATGAAACACAAAAATGCACTTATCGCATTCTAACTCTGTTGTGGTCTCTCCTCATGTCTGGTAGTGCTTGATATGCAACTAAATAGCTCACTCTGGTTGAGCATCGTGTATCGAAAGTGTTTTAAGACAAATATACAGCGGCTGAAGTCGTTCAAAGTGTCATGAAGTCATTCAAAGTGTCGCGAAGTCATTCAAAGTGTCACAAAATAGTTCAAAAGTATTTGAAATAGTGTGAAATAAATCAAAAAGTGTTTGAAGTCGATTTTGTGGTATTCGTAATGATTCGGAGTGCATGTCGTGGTGTCTCGATGCAAGTGAGAATGTTCTCCAGACCTTATAGCATGCAGTGGACCTATCAGCACTTCAGCACTGCAATGATTTGATGCATCATTGATTATTTTCCCATGCCAGTGGCATGGCTGGTAATAGGACATCTTTCTCTCAGCAGTTATCATAGGATAAGCTTAAGAGAGTGGTGAGCTGCTCATGCCTCATGTCACAGTTATTTTGGATTTACCCTGATGTGTATTCCTATTGGCATAAGCAATGGGCAAGGGTCTGACTAACCAAAGAAGGTAATTATTGTCTTCAAACAGACCCTTGGCTTTTGCCAGCTATAACCCATGAAAGTTGTGGCTCAACCTTAAGAATAACTAATTAAAGTTTTTGGCTTCCGACAAGGCTCAATGGTGTCAGGGTTAATGTATGACACCAATCTGGGGTGATCTCAGCCACAGAAAAAGATTTTGCTTGAACCAAATCTCCTCCTGCAAGTTGGTGTAGTCCGCCAAATAGAAAAAGATAATTGTTGACAATTGTTACATATACATAGTTCCCCCATAGCGCTGCTGCTCAGCCCAGCCAAGCTAGTGCTAGCTGATTCCACTGCCACCAGTGGATGTGATGGCACATTGAAGACACCTCCCTCGTTTGGGGGGGGAAAGTGTTCTATGCTGCTGAGCAGGCCTAGAGTGTGAGTGGTGATCAGCTCCTGGGCCTCAGGGAAAATTGAAGATGGGTCAGCACTGCAAAGCTACAAGAACACTTTGCCAAGCATGTTTATGACTGCCCTGAGTTCTATGACAAAGTGTCAGAAGTCAGGAGGCAAGATAACAGCATGGGCATTTCCAGAGAGCATGGGTACAGCAAGGGGATGGTCCAGCACCAAGGACACATCCTCCTTCCACAAGCCCCTCCTGTCTCCTCAGATGGTGGCAGCTCCAAGATATCAAGGTGAACAGGGTCCACCTGAGGGTAGAGCAGAGGCAGGTACTGAGTGGGTGCCTGCTCCTCTCCTTCATCAGCAGAGTCATTAATGGGGTGGTAGACCCCATCACTGTCCTATTCCCAATTGCTCAGATCAAGGTATGATGAGTTGTTGCACTACCCAGTGAAATCAGATTCTTTGTTGTCAGAGGGGGATCAAGGTCCTCAATGTTGTAGTATTCAGTGTGCATACACAGAGGTGCTTGTAGTCTGGTTGTGAGAGGTTGTTGGTGGTATAGGTGGGGAACAAGCAAGTTAGTGGTAAGTTGGTGATGGTAACAGTCAAAGAACTCAGCATGAGAGCGAAACACAAAGTGGGGCCCTGCTCAGTTCCAGGTCCCCCTAGTGATAGCATCTTCTATGATCACTTTGATGAGGATGTGCAACAGTGCCTGCACTGACACCTGTGAGGAAAAAACAGAACCCCACCCAAGTTTTCAAGGTCAGGAGGGAAAGATGAGTGACTGTGGGGACAGTACTCAGATCTGTTTGAAGTGGAATGAAGAGAAGACAACTTGCTGGGGTTTTCTACTATACATGCCCACTATTTATATGCTCTAAGGTGGTGCACAGACCAACATGTCATGTGACCTGTAGTTCAGTTCATGGGGTTCAGGCATCATTGTAACACCCCCCCCTTGACTGAACACCACTCTAACTACCAATATCTACAAGTCCTGGTCCAGCTCTACATTTATCATGTTTAATTCTTTGGAGCAATCATCCCAGCCTCCACATTCTCCCTAAGCCAATGGAATCTCAAGTCCAAGTGCTTCATTCTCCCATGGTGTTCTGGATTCTTGGATACACTGATGGCTGATTGATTATCAATATAAAGTGTGGAAGGTGAATCAATGTTGTAGCCAAACTCTCCAAGAAGACTCCTCATCCATTTGATTTCTTTGCCTGCTTCAACTCCAGCAATGTACTCTGCTTCAGTTAATGATAAGGCAACAATTGATTGGAGTTTGGATAACCAGTTAACAGCTCTACTTCCCATCTTCACCACATATCCACCAGTGGATCTCCTGGTATCCTTGCAAGCACCATGATTGGAATCAGAGTAAGTGATGAACAATTTCTTCTGCTGAGTTTCATTTGGTTTGTAAACAGTGGCATAGTCCTTTGTGCCCTGCAAATATCTGAACAAATGTTTAACAGCTTTCCAATGAATTGGGAAAGGATTAGAGCTGTATCTTACAAGACTGCCTACAGCATAGGCAATGTCAGGGCGAGTGCAGATAGCCAGGTATGTGAGAGATCCAACAGCAGAGATATAAGGCACTTTGCACATAAACATCTTGTCCTCCTCTGATAATAATTTTGTCTTTTCCAAGACAAGTCCAGGATCCATGGAGGATGAAATTGGAGAACATCCAGAAAATCCATACTGATCCAACATATCCACAATGTACTGCCTCTGGGAGATTGCAATAGAGTGATTTGCAAAATCTCTGGTAATTTTAACTTCTAGCAGAAATGATGTGGGCTCCAAAACTCTGAATTTGAAGTAATATTCCAATTCCTTCACAGTTTAATTCAACATCTCCTTTGAATTCCCAGCCAATGTAATGTCATCAATGAAAACTGGGATTATAACCAACACCCCATCTTTGGCATATACATAAACACTTCTGTCTGACTCCATCCTCTTGTAACCCAATTTCAGCATTGTGATGTGTAGCTTCTTGTTCCATTGCCTGACAGCTTGCTTAAAACCATAAAGAGACTTCTTCAATTTGCAGACAAAATCTGGTCCAAACTGCTCAAATCCCTAAGGTTGCTTCATGTAAATGTCCTCCTCCAAGTCCCCATTCAAGAAAGCAGATGAAATGTCAATGGATCAGAAATGAGAGTCATTAATGGCTGATAAGGCAAGAATGGTTCTAATAGTGCCCATTTTAGAGGTTGGTGCAAAGACTTCATTGTAGTCAAGTCCAAACACCTGCAGGACACCTTTGGCAACCACCCTGGCTTTATAGTGCTCAATTGAGCCATCTGAATGTCTTTTAACTCTAAACACCCATTTCTTCCAATAGCCTTTTTGCCTGTTGGCAGTGGGACAATAACCCAAGTCCCATTTGCAAGCAATAAATTGATTTCTTCATCACATGCTTTCTTCCACATCTCAGCATCAGGGGAGTCCATTGCTTCTTTAAAAGTGCAGGGCTCTAAAATCCCAACTCCAGTTATTCCAGCAAATTCTACATCTACCACATCAGGATCATCTTCATCATTTGGAGTACTATTATTGTCATCTTCACTATCTGATGATTCAATTGCAGGAGTTGGGTGTCTAATTTTCCACCATTCACCAGGAGGTCCAACATCTCTTTTCAAGTGTAAGTGGAATGGGAGTGGGTGAAGATGATCTAGATGACTGTGGAGATGGTGAAGCTGGTTTGGGGTGTCATTTATGTCAACAAGATGCTTTCCATCCTGTGCTCAATAGCACTCATATATAGATGAGTGGTTCAGCAAAGCTGTTAACAGAGCAGAAAAACCCAAACAAGCTGGGGAGGCCAAACTGGGCAGCCAGAGGATAAACCAAGCCATAAAAAGGACAAGATGCACATAGATTTATTATTCCATGAAATAGTGAATTCTTTGATTGATTGATTGATTCATAATTTTCACTGCAGTGCTATTTCTGGAATGAGTCTGGAGTAACCTTATGGACTCATACTGCTACATGAAGTGATGGCGCACTACCCCAAGTAGAAGAGAATAGCCACTTAGTTGTGCAACCCATGCTACAGTCTGACCATTCAGAAAAAATACACAATTATATAATCACATGTTCACATGTCTTACACATGTAATAACTTGAACCTTGTGTATTTTTTCTGAATGTTTTTATGGCTTGGTTTATCCTCTGGCTGCCCAGTTTGGCCTCCCCAGCTTGTTTGGGTTTTTCTGCTCTGTTAACAGCTTTGCTGAACCACTCATCTATATATGAGTGCTATTGAGCACAGGATGGAAAGCATCTTGTTGACATAAATGACACCCCAAACCAGCTTCACCATCTCCACAGTCATCTAGATCATCTTCACCCACTCCCATTCCACTTACACTTGAAAAGAGATGTTGGACCTCCTGGTGAATGGTGGAAAATTAGACACCCAACTCCTGCAATTGAATCATCAGATAGTGAAGATGACAATAATAGTACTCCAAATGATGAAGATGATCCTGATGTGGTAGATGTAGAATTTGCTGGAATAACTGGAGTTGGGATTTTAGAGCCCTGCACTTTTAAAGAAGCAATGGACTCCCCTGATGCTGAGATGTGGAAGAAAGCATGTGATGAAGAAATCAATTTATTGCTTGCAAATGGGACTTGGGTTATTGTCCCACTGCCAACAGGCAAAAAGGCTATTGGAAGAAATTCCTCTACAGCCATTTTTCTGTGCTCAGGATACTCAGAAGACACATTGTGATGTATCCATAGCTAAAATACATGGTCAGAGAGGCTGATATCCAATATATAGTAGATAAGATCAAGAATCTGATATATTAGCCTGAAAAAAATGACCTCCCAGTGTCAATCCTCCAATGATAAATGAAAGGGACTGATCTAGCTGAGCCTCAAGCCCTAATCATGATTCTACATTAGATGCAGACTCAGACATCTACATGCCTTACTCAAGCAGCCATGTTGAAGTTGAGCAGTTGTCAGTGGTGAGGGAAGAATTTAATCCAGCAGTTAGTGAGGGCAGTAGAGAGAGGAACAATGGTGATGCCAGCATTTATATGGGCAGCACTGATGAACATGCATGTGGCTGACATCTGGTGCCACACCAATCTCTAAGGAGATTGCCTCTGCCTCCAGACTTCTGTGAAATGATGCTGCATCATTTAATGAAATGGCAAGTCAATTTATGTAATAAAATGTTTGCAACGATCTAAATGCCCTGGAAGAATGATGATTCAAGCACTGGGGTGGCTTCTTCAAAAGTCTCATCCTCATCTGGGCTTGCAGTGACTGGTCTTGTGGCACAACCAGGTGAAAATACATGAAACAAGACATCAGGAAGACCTAAACATAATATTTTTTTGTTGCACTGAATCACTGCCTTTGTGGAGAGGTAAATCTGGCCTCAGGCATGTTGCTGGAATGTAAACAGACTGGCTATGAGACACAATGGGCAAGTACTTGATTTAACTTTTGAAAAAGTCTATCTGATACATTTATTTGCATTCTAGTATCATCTAGCAATGACCAGCTCTTTTATGAAACCTTCTTTCCACCTGCAAATCCCCCAATTGACCCCAGCCTACAGGATTACCAATACCCACCACTGCAATGGAAGTTCAAAAACATCACAGATGAGCAAATTCATCATGCAATAAAGAAGATGAAGCCATACAAAGCCAGCAGAAAGGGAATGGTACTGAACTCAGTCTTAATACAGCCAGAGAAGATCTTGCCCCTTATCTTGGCCCCCTTTTCCATGCTACTAACTCACTTGAATACTACCCACAGGAATGGGTGCTCACCGAAACACTGATCCTCAAAAAAAGGGCAACCCAGATTATACATTTCCATCAGCATGGTGCCCCATAGTGCTATCAGATGGCATGGCATGCCTTCTCAACAGCTGCCAAGCCAAGAACTTGGTCACAAGGTGTGAAAAGTACAATCTACTCCTTACCAACCATTTTGGGACTAGACCAGGATGCACTGCAACCAGTTTGATACACCTGCTAACAAAAACAATCAAAGATGCATGGTGCAAAGGTCAGGTCACCTCAGCTCTATTCCTGGATGTTAAAGGTGCTTTTCCCAGCATAGATATCAACTGGCTCATTCATAACATGAGAAAATGGGGAATACCACAAGAGTACACAGAGTGGATGAAAAGATGCCTAGGCAACTGGTGAACAACAATATCCATTGATGATGATCAAACAGAGGCATTTAAAGTCATAAATGGCCTGAACCAGGAAGTTCCATACTCTGGAATCTGCTACCTCATTTACATTGCTGACTTAACAAAAATCACAGTCCTCAAGGTGGCAAGTGGATCTTATTATTTGTTAATGATGCAGCAATCATTGTATGTGGCAAGAACTTCACTGAGATGCATGAGAAACTATGGGACATAACAGAGTGCAATGGAGGAGGAGTTTTTGAGTGGGCCAAAACCCACAACTGCAAATTCAGTGTTGAAAAATTCCAACTGCTTGACACATCTAAGAAGCTAATCTTAAACCCTAACCCAAAGAGAAGAATTCTGCAACCTCAACAGGCATTAACCCTAGGCAAGCAATGAATACCCTCAAAAGGGACTGCACATTTCCTAGATGTTTTAGTGGACAACAAGCTAAACTGGAAGGCACAATATGCAGTCACCCTTGCAAAGGGGCAAGACTGGCTCATACAGTTTGGCAGGCTAGCCCAGGCATCCCATGGAATTGGTGCAAAATAAATATGGCAATTATATCTGTCTATCACAGTTCCCTGCATGTTATATGCTGCTGATATTTTCCTTACCCCACAACAGAATGTAGGCAAAAGAGTGAAAAGCAGCTGCAATAAGCAAGTGGCAATAAACAAACTAGAATCAATCCAACATTGAGTAGCAATTATGATAACTGGAGCCATGAAGACCACAGCAATGGACATCCTGGAAGTCATGGCAAATCTCCTCCTCTTTGACCTGTTAGTTGACAAACACTGCCACTGAGCAGCTGTCTGACTTGCAACACTCCCAGACACTCACCCATTGCACAAAATGGTCATAAATGCAGCAAGCAGACTAGTCAAATGACACATGACACTGTTACATGACCTCATGCATAGATATGGATTTCAACTGCACAATATTGAAACTATCAATGCAGTATGCTTCGATGCAGGATGGAAGCCTGGCATCACCACAGAGGTAATAAATAAAACTAATGAGGCAATTGAAGCAATATAGGATGACAACCCAGATGTAAAGGTTTTCACAGATGGCTTAGGCATGGAAGGAAAAATAGGCATGGCAGCAGTTTTATATTGAAACAGATAACTCAAAACCAAACTATAATACTAGTTGGGATCAGAGTGGCACCACACAGTTTATGAAGGAAAAGTCATAGGCACCATACTAGGAACCAAGCTAATTTTCAATGGATGGAGTATATAGTCAGCTTTCATTTACACTAACAACTGAGCATCCATTGCAGCCACACAACTAACTAAACCAAGCCCAGGTCACTATATTTTTGATGCATTACACAAAAAAATCACATCACTGCATAAAAAACACCTTGGCATCAAAATTGCAATTAAGTGGATTCCAGGACACAATGGAGTGGAAGACAATGAATGCACTGAATAAGAAGCCAAGAAAGCAATTACAGAAGGAAGCAACTACAGAAGAAAGCATCAACATGAGGTAACTCCCTAAACTCCTCAGGAAAACACTCACATGCAGCAAATTTGTGGTAAAATGGGCACACAATTATAAACTTAAATGCCTTGCACAAAAGAGCTGACAGAACTCAAAGTACTATGACAGAATGAAGAAAATGGACCCCATAACCCCCTCCCACTTTTTTTTGACATAGACAAGGTTCTTCACACTTAATGATCCCACCCTGTCTTAGCAACCCTCTACCCTCCCATGACTCCTCACTTGGAATGCAAGAAGAGGCTTGCAGGACTCAGGCACCACCACCACCACACCCTTTGAAACTCTACTGATCACATGTTGAACCCATGAGCCCACATGCCAGGCTCCACTGTTGCCATCACTATATCCTACCACTGACTCTAACTCGTCCACTGACAATGACAATACACCAGTCATCACCACACCTACCCTTGCCCAAACAGTGCAGATCGCATTATTTGGGCCTGCATTCCATCTAGTCAGCTCATTTGTGGGTGATGGTAATGGCAGATTGGACATGGGAGTAGGTGCAGTGGGTGTCCACGCAGTAGTGATGGTGGTAGAGCAGAGAGGAGGGAGAGAGGCAGTGTCGATGGTGGTGGTGGTGGTGGTGAGTGATGAGCTGGCATATTTGATAATATGGCTGTGTTTGATGGGCTGTCTAATAATAGAACCAACCTGTAACCCTGGTCAAGTGGCCAGGTGTCATGTAGGAATAGTATCCCTATGTAATACAAGACCATGTGGTGTAGTGGTTAAGCATCCAATGTTCTCATGTTGGTATTGTGATCAGTTGGTCTGGGGTTTGAGTCTCCTCAGAGTCTTATTTTTCCACTGCCTAAAATAAAAGACAGACAGTTTGTGTGAGTCCATATGAACTCTCAGAGGACCCAGGAACAGTCCAAGTCCATGCTGATGATCACCTGCGCAGACTAGGATGCTTGGAATCTGCTTATTCTGAGCAAAGAGCATGGATTCCACATGGACTGGCTAGGATTCTGCATGGAATCTCACCTTGTATTCCACAAGTAAAATCAATAATTTGCTTGTTCACGATTCTGTGCAGACTAACTCAGATTCCACATGGATTCTGCACATTCCACATGGAATCCACACAGTCAGAAAATACTGTCAAGACCTATTTCATCCGATTGGATTCCCAATAATTTCCGATTCTTTTCTGATTCTTTTCCAATCTTGTCTATTGGCATCCTGGCTGCAGCATCTTTTAGTCATCAGACAAGTGATCATGTGCTTTAGTAATCATTTGCTTACTCACATTATTCCTAATACAGTCTTACCAATTCTGGTCATGGACACTTACCAAGACCCATCAGTAAACTTCCATATTATCCATTATTCTTCCAGCCTTCATTATTTAAGCACCCATAGCTTAGCCTTAGTCTCCAGTTTGCAAATTACTTGTGCATTACATTATCTATTGCATTGTATCTTGCCTTTGTAACATTCTTTGCCTAATATCAACCCTTTAATCATCCTTGACTTATTCCTGAACTAAACCCTCAATCTCTGAACCCCTCTCAACTTTATTTCACTCCATAATCTCTGCTTCATTCTATTTTCACCCTCCATCTGGAAACCCGCTGGACATCCATACCCTTCTGCCTAAAATTGGACAACTAACGAGGAGAAGGGCGCAACTTCTTACAAGTTGAAGCCAAGTCCTCTCTGGCCCTTTTCACCTGGCATGCTACAGCCCAGTGGATTTTGCCTAAAACCCCTGAACACCTCTGACCACCTCTGACTGGGTCCGACCAGAAATCCAGTGTATTCCTGACCAAGTCCCGATCTTGGTAGTAGTGATCTTGAATCTTGACATATTCAACCTGAACAATGCAAGACTCACCCAGTAGCCTTAGCTGTTATCCTGCCAATATCATGATATCAAGCCAAAAAATCTGAATGCACTTCAAGGTAACAAGCTTATAATCAGTATGATAGTCATAAAAATGAGTGAGATACTTCAAACTTTGTGCAGTAGACTTAGGTAGATAGTAGAAGGAACAGTTGGCAGTTTCATTGCAATATTGCTTATGTGCATATGGTTGTTACTATGCATTTGATTGATGCTCAGCCATTTCTGGAACTTGTGACCAAAGTGTGTTGGCATGCCACAAGCTACACATAATGAACAGAGTACATTTCAAGAAAGTTGAGTTGATACAAGCTTTACAAAGTCATGATTTACAAGAAGTTTCAATGAAAATTTAGTATGACTAAAGCCACAGCCTGAGCCAGTGATAGGTCCATTGGGGTCTAGGAAGGTTTCCATATGTATCGACACATTACAACTTACAATCCCAACCCCTATGAACCCTACAAAATTAATTTCAAACCAATTTCAAACTATTTCAAATGACTTTGAATGATTTTGAATGACTTCGTGACATTTTGAATGCCTTCAAATAACTTCGCAGCACTTCAAATGATCAGCTGCCATATGGCTATCCCAACACCCCTTTGATACACACAGCACATCTGGCATGAGCCATTGCATCACATATCAAGCACTACTAACAACAAAAAGACTTTTAGGACTCAATTGCAGTGTTTAGCATTTCAATGATATATTGAAACAATAGGATAAGTACTTTTACTATACTGGGACACTGTACATTTCTAGGGTGTAGCACAGGTGACACCATGGGTTTCACTGGCAATACCACACCTGTCACCTGTGACACCATACCTGTACAAACACCATACCTGCAGGTACAGGTTATAAGCACAGGTTTTGTATGGTGTTTAAAAACTACAGTGGCACTTGAATAAACTATGTGTAGCTAAGACAAAGATGAGAAACAGCTATAGTAGAAAATTATTTAACTCTCTTATACTGCTTCAACACTTGAATCCACATATAAATTATGATATAGTGTTCAATTCTTTCACCAATCACCTGTCAGACTTATCCATCATAAAAAATGCAAAGAAACTTGTAATTCACTGTATTTAATGTGGGCATAGTAATTTTTGGCACAAAAGGAACTTTAAGAATGAACACTCCAGATAACCATGCAAAATAACATCCACTTTACTTAATTAGATCATTGTATGTCATAAAATACTACAGCACCAGTCAGATACATGTTTTTCACAGAGTATAACAACAAATGGATTCTCATAAAGGTTGATAAAAATGCTGTCAACTCATAGCCAAAGAGCTTAGAAGAATTGAACATGATATGAGATGCATCACAACTCAAACCTGTCACAACCTGCAACACCATGAGTACAGATGTGGTGTTGCTACAGGTACAGATATACCAACCCATACCTGCACCTGTGCTACCTGCAGGCAAAATACCACAGGTTAACCTGTACCTGTGCTACACCCTATACATTTCATTTATTATCATTTCTCATTTGTTTTATGATTTACAAAGTCCTTTATTGCTGTGCATATTGCCTCATGTTCTACACATGTTATATTTCCTTTTTAAGTACTATCTCTTCAAAATGTATATAGACTTGTACTAGTTACTTAGAACAACAGAGAAGAAGTCGCCTTCTCCCATTATCATCTGATTTAAGAGCCATCCTCTTGAGTCCAAGTCTTGCATCGTATTTCTAAGTTCTGCAAATTATCACGAACTTTTTTGAACCCTCATATTAGCTTCTTGACTTACCGCATATCACCTATCATCACTCAAAAACTTCTCCAATTCACTATATTCATTCCCCGATATCCCTCGAAACCATTCCAATTCTTCCCAAACCTCTTGAAAGTCTTTGAATCTTTTTGAACTGTCTTTGAGCCATCTTTGAGCCATTTTGAACAACTTTGTATGCTTCTAAAACTATTCAGAGCACATCTCACTATTTTACACCTCTAACTACAACCTTTGGGTAACAGCAGTAATATTTAGTGCCAACTTGCACCCTTCCTCTAGCCTGTGTTACACTTCTTAGGCCTTTTAACAGATTTTTGTTTGGTTTCCAGGTCAAGTATTATCACTGGCTTTCAGCTACTCTGAGCCATGAGCTGGCCCAAACAGGCCTGGCTTGGCCCAGCTCATGGCTTTGGGCTGGGCCAGGCACATCATGCAACAATCAATGCATGTCCTGATGCTGCAGAAGACTCTGACTGACCTCTTGTCCTAGTCTCATCAAGAAAGGTCCCAACAAAACAAGACTATTGTAGTGCTGTGCTTCATTGTTAGATGAGGAATAGTACAAACCTTGGGTTTGTCAATACAGTGTTCTATTTTTGTATTGACACCCATGCTCTTCCCTGGAATGTCTGTCTTCATAATAATCATGTTGTCATGCACAATATCACTGAAAAAAGGTTAGGAATGTGTAATGGATGTCAGTTTGTAATTTCATTACTTAAACCATCTCCCTTCCAAACATATTTGAGATTGTGAATGAAGTACAGAATCTCAGTGCAGTAATTCTTGGACCCAGCTCCACAAAAAATCATTGTGAGATTTGGAAGAATATTTTCCACATGACCCTGGTTACCTTGAGAAATTGGATGCATAACCTCAACAACATAGAAAAAATTATGGATCATCAGGCATGTATTCTGATGGATCTTGTCCTTGGTTGAATCTGGGCCAGCCTTTGTCTTCTCAGCTGGCAGAGGTATCAGAGTTGCATATTCCATGAGAATCTTCTCAGTGATGGATAATAAATCCTCAGGTTTTGGGTTTGATCTCACAACTGTGCTAAGAATGGAAAACCACATTTCACCCACCAAGCATCAAGTATCAAGCCATCAAGTATCTGTATTGAAGCAGAAATCAATGAGTAGTAATCAGCATGCTGTGCTCCAAGATGTGTTTTATTATGAACCAGTGGGACACGCTTCTCTGTGAGTTGATAAGCTCATGATGAACATATAGCAATGCCCAGACAAGGTTTAAACACAAATGAAAAATACCAATGGCAAGCTGGAAGAATTGCACTCTCATAAAGGGTTTGACATCCTTGGCACATAGTGCTTTCACTCCTCAAATCTGAGATTGTGGGGCTTGATCATTGATCGAAAGAATCACAGGGTTTGACAATTGTTTGTGAGTCATTGTCAAGACCTGATTCACCTGATCAGATTCCCAATAATCTCCAACTCCTTTCTGACTCTTTTCTGATCTTCTCCACTGGCATTCCAGCTGCAGCACTTTTCAGCCATCAGACAAGCCCTCACATGCCTTAGTAATCATTTGCTCACTTTATTTCTAATATAGTCTTACCAATTATGGTCATGGACACTTACCAAGACCCGTTAGCAAACTTCCACATTTTTTGTTATCCTTCCAGCCTTCAATATTGAAACACCTGTAGTTTAACCTTGTACCTCAGTTTGCAAATTATATTCATCTACACATTGTAATTCACTTATGTTTAATCACCTCCAGTCAATAATCAATCCTTAACTCATCCTTATTCAACCTTGACCTAATCTTGACTTAATCACTTAATCTCATCACTCCTCTTGACCTCAAAGTCATTACCAAACCTCTGCTTAATCTACCCTTGCCTGTAAGGGCAATCTCAAGCCTCACTTAATAGTGAGCTAACAGAGGGAAATCCAAAGTTAACATTATACTACATAATAAACACTTCAGGCACACCTAACAGAAAGGAATCCAAAGAGAAAACTCTAAGGACCCATCTGTTGATGCCCAGTATATGTGATAGACCCGAAAATCAAATAATAGCAAAAAGGTGGAAATAGGTGGATCAAGCTATGGAATGACATCACCTTGATGGGTAAACATCCAGAAGGGGTCCTGCCTCTAAGAATAGAACTGTCAACATCTACCAACATGGAAAAAATCATAAAATAGGAATAAAATCATAGAAAATCATAGAAAAGGCAGAATAGGGTGAAATAAAATATAAAAAAATATGGGACAAATGCAGAAAATTACCCAGACACCTGGGATGCCTTCCTTTCCCCTTACATCACCCTCCATCTGGAAATCCTCTGGAAACACAAACTTCCTCTGCCCTGAAATTGGACAACTGACGAGGAGAAGGGCACAACTTCTTACAAGTTGGAGCCAAGTCCTCTCTGGCCCCTTTTCACCAGGCCTGCTACAGCCTGGTGGATTCTGCCTGGAACCCCTGAGCTCTACAACCACCAACTACAGGATTTGACCAGAAGTCCAGTGTTTTTCCTGCCCAAGTCCTGACCTTGGTAGTAGCAATCTGAACTTTGACATTGACCCTTGTTCAACTTACCATGATATTCTTAAGGCAGTTTCAACCATCCATAGATACATGGAGGACTTGAATGACCCCATTGCTCCCAAGATGGTAGCACTTTTGGCATCTTTCAACATAAGCTCCACCTCAACAAGAGCAGAAGCATGAAAGGTACTGTTTTAACAGACCATTTCAAAAGGGTATATGTAGGTTATATAAATTAGTATTCATTTGTGCATTGTTTAGTCGCAAAATCATAGCCTAGAATTTTTTCTTGCTTAATTTTTTACAATTTTTAAGCCCTTTTTTGGCCTACCTCCTCAAGCCCATAACCCCTCATAACCCATATCCTGGGCTGCCCACCAAGGGGTATGGGTTATGAGGGAGTCGACTGTACTTTCTTCTTCTATCAAAAATAGATGACTGAGAACCCAAACCCTCTCCAGCATTACATTTACAGAGACCTTAGGTTTTTACAGTATTTAGGAAAAGAGTGAATTTGAATAAGTAATTGAAAAAATGGTGTTTGTCACGATTTGGTCAAGTGATGATGTTGGCTGCGGATGAGCCCATACCTTTTGCCTAGTTTACGGTTGTTGACGTACGTCAGACCATTGAAATTCACAATTCTTTCCGTTCGCTCCAATGTTATACTAACGGTGTTTTTATACTAACGGTGTTTTCACATGGTCAACACATGGTATACCCTCCGAATAGGGTCGACAAAACAATGTTGTGTACGAAGGCCACGCTCACTGACGGATGAAGGATGACTCATCCACCATTGTTGGAAGGCCGGACGTCGGTTTGTATTGCGATATCTTGTGCGACTATCATATACATGAGAAGAAATCCGATGGCGGAACCAATGTAAAGGCATGCAAAATGCTCGGCGTCGTTGTAAATGTCGGCAGCCGTGGCGTTTGCGTGAAAAACATATGGATCATCCTCGGCTGAGTCCGTGAAATTGACAGAACTTACCAACTTTATAAGTTAAGAGTCCCAGTCGTTTGGCATCGTTCCCAACCCTGGCGAAAGTCACAAGGGGCTTTCCTTCACCGTCTTTTGAGGTTTTTGAGTCAGAATGTGGGGATTCGTGATCTGGTTAAAATGAAGCGGATGGGAACTGTGAAGTTGAATGTCGAAGGTTGTTTGTGGAAGACTCGGAGATCGGTGAAACGAATGACACGCTCTCGTTAGATGACCTTCCATTTGAAGATGAAATATCGAAGAAGTCCAGAGCAGGATAAATCAGAGGGTGTCGAGAGTTACAGATGCGAGGAGTCGTCCTTAGTCAGGAAGGTGTTGGAACAGGCATCCAGTGAAAGCTCCGTACGCACCTAGGGCTTGGAACCTTCGATGTTTAGTTTGTTCTTCCTCGTCTCTGCATCATCTTCTTTACTTAAATGAAAGGGGCGTAAGCAGGTAATAGCGGCTGATTGAGGTCGGTTGGGTTCAATATAATTTGACTAGCCTCCGTTACTTACCATGTTCTCGCAGTCGATTGAACACGACTAGTCCACCAAGACCAGGAACTTTCCGAACGTATCAAATGAGAAGGGGCCACTGGCCCAGAGGCCTGCGCAAGATCCTTGGCCAGATTCCAAAAGTATATGTCAAGGGTGTCGGAATTTGTCGGTGATTTACTCGGCAGGGTGTGAGGGGGATCACGCGCGACGTGCACGTAGGTATCCGCGGCAGGTTGTAGATACGTTAGAGCCCCGATTTATCTTAATCCACTTTCGATCCCCTTCTGGACAGAAAATATATTTTGAGGCATGTCAGTTCCACACAGCAGGGAAATCCATTCCAAGGTCCTTATGTAAGATTCTGAGCTGACGATGCTGCTCTGAACAAATAAATGGACCGGGAGAAAGAAGGTTCCTTCCAGCGGGTACCTCTGTGAAACGTCGAAATTGCCTAGTATAGTAACCAAGTGGGTCGACCGAATTGTGGCTTGACAGCGTACACCCTCGATCAACAGTCGCTAGGTTTAGAGAGATACTGTCGTAATAACAATGTAGTCTTTTAAAACGAGAGGCTTAAGTGAAAAACGGCTGAGTGAGGATGATGTTTGAGAGTAGGACAGGCGCGGATATTGCCGACGAATCTGTCGTCGATTTCAAATTGCCGTCCTGTTCACGAAATGATTTTCACAATTCATTCGGCTGTTTTTCTGCTATGTATAGCCAATTGCTGGAACGTTACTGGGAGTCAAGAAATAGAAAAGCAGGTATGCACATGGAAACTGGCGTTTTTCTCATCAGGGAAGACTGAGTAACTCCCTATAGTTAACCTCTTACCCGCATCGAAGTCTATCATCTATCAGTCAGCTGAGTCGAAAGAATATCTAAACGGTTATTGTACAGAATTTGTTCCAAACTGTCTCCTGGGCCTCGTCAAAATGGGTAAAAGATTAGATAAGATAAATCATTTGTCAAGAATGTACCCCTAACCCGAGAATGCTTTGCATCGGACCAAACAAGGCAACATACATTTATACCCATACCACCATCTCGAGCTCACTGCTCCCGTCCTTTGCTCCAGAAATGAGGGACCATCCCGCACCATTCCCCCCATCTAAGTTGGGGGAATACACTGTCATACAGGACATTGCAGAGGGAACGTTCGGGAAGGTCAAAAGTACATAAATCTCATCCTAAGCTTTTCTTGCGTCTTGACTGACAATACATCTTCGTTTCAGTGGCGACGCACACAATCACAGGCCACAAAGTTGCGATGAAGTATATCTCAAAGGCTGTCATCCATCGTGAGAAGACAAAAACTCGTGTGCGGCGTGAGTTCGAGTACATGCGCACTCTTCGTCATCCACATATAATCAAGCTGTAACCATCCTTTAATGCTTCCGAGGTCTTTCTTCTCATACATCGATGCAGATACGAGGTCATTTCAACCCCAACAGACATCATCTTCGTCCTAGAGTACGCCGGTGGCGAGCTCTTTAATTACATCGTGGCAAACGGGCGGATGTCCGAGCCACAGGCTAGAAGATTCTTCCAGCAAATAATCTCTGGCATTGAATACTCCCACCGTCTAAAAATCGTACACCGAGACCTTAAGCCCGAAAACGTCCTGCTGGATGATGACCTGAACGTAAAAATAGCCGATTTTGGACTTTCGAACGAGATCAGCGATGGCGACTTTCTTTCCACCAGCTGTGGCAGCCCAAACTATGCAGCTCCGGAGGTTATTCGTGGAGGCGTGTATGCTGGCCCTGAGATCGATGTATGGAGCTCCGGAGTGATCCTGTATGTGATGCTTTGTGGGAGGCTACCTTTTGAGGACGATGATGTCCAAATGCTGTTTACCAAGATCAGCCGTCAGTGATGTCATTCTTCACGCACATGAGCTGACCTCATTTTATTTTTTTTAGAGGGCAGCTATCACATCCCGGGTTACCTATCGCAAGACGCCCGTGGGCTCATCAATTCCATGCTCGCGGTCGACCCTGTGAAACGCATTACGATTCCGGAAATTACTCAGCACCCCTTCTTTACGACCGATCTCCCGCGCTATCTAGCACCTCTACCACCCCCACCCGGTCCTGTGCTCGGCCATCTCAGTACGCTGGTCACACCTCCCAAAGTAGTGGTGGACTTTGAAATGATCGAGGGCCTAGGCCGGGTGCAGGAAGACATTGTGGAAGAACTTGCGTCCACCATGATCGGGGTTGCGAAAGACGATGTCTGGGAGTGTCTGCGAAGGGATGATGGCGTCCAAGGAAATGCCGTCAAAGTGGCCTACATGTTGATGCGTGACAAACGTCGGTCAGGAAAACTCTGTGAGTCAGATCACTTCTCCTTCCCGTTCCTTTCTAATTCGAAATGCGTAGTGGCAGAGTTCGCAGAGCGGGAGCGAGAGGCGCAGGAAGCTGTTATGGATGTAGGTGTTCATTTTGCATACCTGTGGGAAGATGACGTAGACATCTCATCACAGCCTCGAAATGCATTATCACCAAACGCGCTATCACCCGTTGGCGCGGACCTCGAAGAAAACCCTTTTGAAGCCGAGTTCAATAGCGAGTTCGACGACGACGACGACCTAGAAGACGACGGGTTCGACTTCATGCCACTACAAAGTGGGATCGACGATGCCAACCCTGACATTCCCACCTTCGCGGTCCTCAACTCTTCCCTCCCGGAGCAGCTCCCTGAGCAGCACCACCTCACGTCGTACGTATCTGCAAAACGCTCCGGTGCGGGTGGCCGGGAGAAGAAGCAGCACAAGACGAAATGGCATTTTGGGATCCGGAGTCGGAGCCCGCCGATGGAAGTCATGCTGGAGATCTACCGAACGTTGAAGGCGTTGGGGATGGAGTGGAAGGAGAAGAAGAATTTGGGAGGCTTGGGTGGAGTGAGGCGTGGCGCATCGAGTGCGGGTATCGAGAGGGTGAGGGACCTGGATGGGGAGGGAGTCGTGGACTTAAAGGCTGCGGCGGGTGTGTACTTCGTTGAGACTCGTGCAAGGGTGCAGGACGTTGTGGTTCGTTGGGTTTATAGTACCTTCGGCTGGAGTACTGATATACCCTCCTCCCTTCATTCTAGGTGTTGATGAATCTGCAGCTGTACATGGTGGACTCGATAAACTACCTCGTCGATTTTCATCACAAAAAGTCGTACCGCGCGTCGACGGATCCCGGCGCAGGCAAGTTCGACATGCTCGAGACGAGTCACTCAGAGACAAGCAGCGAGTCCGGTCGCTCCATCAAGGAGAAGGACGGGAGTGTGATCGTCAAGGAGGACGAGGTCGTGTCTCCGTTCGTGTTCATGGATGTGGCCTGTCGGCTCATTCTGGAACTCGCCGGTGGAGGGGAGTGAGCTGGACATCCATCTTATTTTATTGCCCAGTTTCTTTTTTCTTTTTTTCGTATGTCCTCTCCCTGCTCTGATCTTGTTTGTTTTGCATACCTATAGATATCCACACTCACCGCAAAATGTACTTGTATCTACCTATCACGACATACACATCCATCCTTATACGACACCTAGTGTGCTCGACATTTTTCAATTATAAGTAGTTAGTGTAATCCTCGTACTACGTACGTATGTATTTCGTAGACTCGTGCTTTCCATAGCTTTTCGTTTTTTTGCTTTTTCTTTTTCTTTTCTTTGCTCTTACGTACTATTTGTGGCTCACCATCTCACGCCATCGATCTACATACACTGGATTTTGCTATGGTGCAGTTCACTTAGTCACCACCTAATTTGTGCAGAGGCCAAATTGATCTGGGCAAAAATTTTCAAACCTAAACCCTTCTTTCTGGCTGTAAACTGTGTTGAAAAGTTGTTGTCTTTGCCGGAAACCACTGCCAGATCACTGCTGCAAACATTACAGTGGAAAATTTCGAGTAATTCTGCATATGGTAGCTGCCTATTATGGTAGTAAATATGTCCTGTGATAGTAATAGACCAATCTGAAAAGGCAGAAAAAAGATATCTCCTTCAGTTTTGCGTTGTTTGAAATTTCCTCTGGCCAAAATATCCATCGTATTAAAGGGAGCATTTTTACCAGAGGAATAGTAAATTGGCTTTTTTTCTGGCATGATTTTTGTTTGCACAAATTAGGTGGTGACTAAGTGAACTGCACCATAGCCTGGGACCCGACGCGGGGTGTACTGGGGAATGTCAAACTTCACGTCGGTGCCGATCCATCGCCGAGACCCACGTGACTGAACGTGTCTCGTGTCGCCCAATTCATTCAAGGCCTGGCTTAAGCAACGACATGCACTCACTTCTGCAACATGATCTTCATAAGAAGTCTTTGCAAAGCCGTGGATGGAATCCATACTTCTCTTGTAGTGCAGACGCGTGGGGTTACTCTTTGGTTACGTATACGCAAATTTAGGGATGGCTGGAGCAAAAAACTCCCTCAATATTGAGTCTAAACTTAATTCCTCTTGGGGATATTTTCAACCAATCAAAGACAGCATTTTCCCAAGAGGAGGTATTTTTTTTTGAATTTTGTATGATTTTTGCACAAAAGTAGCGGTGACTAAGTGATCGGCACCATAGATTCTCCTTGCTGTTTTCTGATGAGAGAGTTTTCTGATGAGAGAGTTTCCACAAAATTCGCTTCTGGTTGTTGTATATCACCAAAGTTCTTGAAGAACAAATGGTGAGCATGGCACATATCTGTTTTAAATGGTATGTATTCATAGGAACGGCAGGAGAAAACATTGGAATCTCAGGTCTCGCCATAAATAAAGATACTCTTGTGGATGCTCATGCTCATGGTAAGGACTCACGGGAAAGGCTTGTGGCAGGTGTATACATACTGCTGCTGTCTCCGGTACCGTTAACTTGACCATCGAAGGCTGGAGCGGATTACGGTATTGGGGCTCGATGAAATGCATTTGGTGTTAGGAATGGGGCAATTCGGGGTTTCAAGAGTCGTTTCGTCACATTGGTTTGGTTGTAGCTCGGCTTCCTCGATTGACGACTTTCATTGAATTCACCGCAACCCAAATATCACCTCTTATAGGACGCTTGATCTCAAACCAGGCACTTTCTTTTTCTACCGACGTTCAAATCTCCGCACTGACGTGCATTTTGTCATTCGAGTGTTGCGGCATGGTCTCTAGGGAGCTCATTTGGTCTAGCTATGTATCCTGACAGATTGCGGTGTGTTGCAATATGTGCTCTGAATGGAATAGCATATGGTGTAAATACAAAATATGAGAAAGGCAGCTGGTTCATGTTTGGGGTGTGGACAAGGTGCGTGTGGACGAATGGTTGGCAATACATCACTGTCTTCATGATCTGAATCCATTTGTGTACTTCGTTCAGCATGCACGAAGTATGTAGCTGTCTGCACGTGCATGGTGCCTGACCGGCAGAATATGGCAAAATTTCCGTCATCAATTGAGCTGCTGAGCATATATGCCCCATACCTCAAGCTTCAAGTACCAGGTTAAGGTGAAACGACTGTTTTCACTCTATACTACAAGACATGCTTGCCAGGCTAGGATTTTACAGTTGGCATGGTGAACATCACGTGCCGAGTTTGAGCAGGGCCAAATAACGCGTCTGTGGGAACTTGAAACTGTAATTTTAGCCTCTTGGAGAAAGCTCACCTTATTTCATCGCGTCATCTTGCTTTGGGCCTTTCGGCGTATGATGCTAGGCCAATCTAACGGATGATTTCCGTAAGCACTCCTGAATACGGCTCGTGTTGCCAGAACGCCGCGCCATGGTCAGATTCGATTTAGACTGAAAATCTTTTGTCGATCTAGTTAAAGTTCCGACCAGACAACTCCATACGTCGTAGAGTATAGCATGTAAATTTATGTAAAATTCGCGTCTTCCCCATTTTTTCCTCCCATTCAATCTTCTCGCCAACAACAAAATGTTACAAAATATGAACAGTACCCTGGGCCGTCGTTCGAGGATCTCCGCTTTTGACCCTCCTCCCAAAAGACGGTACGTGTTTCCCTACTGAATAATTGCCTTTTCAAAGCTCATCACAAAAATATATCTATACTCGTAGACGTGGTGATCCTTTTGTTCATGACGGGCGCCATTTCGGCCGGACGGTGCATGCTCAACGCAATATTAGACTGCTGATTAGAAAAGGTCGTTTACATCGCGAAATGCAGGAAATAAATCCAGATTATTCCTTCTCGTCCAAGTAAGCGCATGCTAGATCCCTCCTGCCTTGGGGCCCGGGGTCAAGGTTCATTATTTTTCAGAGAGCTTCGGGATTACCAGCTGTTCACTAAACTCCTCGAAATGGTCCCTGGGCTCGAGGACAGTATCAAGGACGGAGGCTGGGAAGAAATCGCGAGTATGGTTTGTGACTCGCTTTACGCTATACCGAATGCCCCGTAATTTTTTACCCCCGCTAGATTCAGCGAGGGATAGCTGCTGCCAGATCTGAGGATACCAAGAGTTTGAAGGAGGTCGTCATCGACTGGATCACGCCTGCAGGTCAATCGCTCATCCCGGCTATTGATCGTAAGCAGAAAACAGGTCGAGGTTTCAATCACCCTGTTACTGGTGCTCTCCTCTGTCCCACAGGAATGGATTGGTCGGACATGGTGTAAGTAAGATCGTAGCGGAACATTCTAGAACCAGCTATTGAGCGATAGAACAGTGTTCAAGAGCAGCTTCGCAGTGGAGAGGAGGTTGTCACTGGTGGCCAGTGGCCTGCGTTCCTGTATCCCGATAATAAGTATGACAGTGGAGATCGTTGGAAGGGATTTCTTCGCGGCCCGTTACTGATAAAGGTATGCTTGATTAATGTATATTCTTTTTGCCTCTCGACTGACTTCTTGATTATTTTAAGGCTTACAAACACATATTTTTCAGTCCAGGCTCGGTCAACTTTTCGATCCCAGCCCGAACTGGACAGGCTGCAATCCATGGCATGACCCATGTGACATCTGCCTCCATTGCTTATATCGCAGCCCAGGTAACACATTCCTTAATTCTATTCAACTGAGTAGTAATTAATGCCCACAATTCTGTAGCTCAGGTTTACTCTTTCCGCCAAGGCCGTGTGTCTCTGGACCGATGAAGAAGCCGAACATGTGAAATTCTACAACACGCTCTTAGATGTACTTGATGGAGAAGAGGACAAAGATCGAGTAGAAGCCCTGCTTGCTTGGTGGGATGGGTAAGCCTTTTGGTGTCGAGTCCATTGTGAATATTCATTTCAAATGCTGCAGACAGCTTTTCCCTACCTCAGTTCCAGCGCCGGATGACTCTGTCTTGGTCAGGCTCAAAGCGGCTCAACCACGTCAGAAGGCTGCTGCTGCTGCTGCTGCGTCGACGGTGCAGACTGCGGAAGGAAGTGCCATGGAAGGCCACTAGAGGGTGTACTGGTGCCTCCCCAGATCTCTGCCCCTCTGTTAAGAATCTTTTCAAGTGTTTATTTTATCATTTTCTCTCACATCAATGTAAAATATATTTCTAGTCATTTCCCATCTAGTGAATGGCAGGGGTATGCAAACCCCTGGGGATATTTGTCAAGGGTAGGTGAGGGTAGGGGTGAGGGTACAGAATTTTATACCCTCAGCCAACCCTTACCCTTGAGAGGGGTCTGAGGGTAGGTAGAATTTCTGGATGGGGGGGCATATAATAAAGATAATTTGCATTAAGACTTATACAGAGGTATTAGAGAATATACATTCCATTTACCTTAGATTAATGTTTTGATGTTATATGGTTTACAAACTGTGCCTCACCACTGCCAACTGGGAATGTGTTACTGCTATGATTCCAACATGCCCTTGTTGATGATCAACAATTCTAATGATCAACAATTCTAATGATCAACAATTCTAATATCTGTTCCATGCCATGTCCCCCCATCTCTGTCAAATTCTGTCCACTGTCTGTCTGTGGCTTGTCAGGGTTGCTGCTATTGGATTTCTGTTTGGCCATTTCCTAGTGCCAGTCTGGTTTATAACAGTTACTACACAGCACTCTTACATCACCAACTTAAGAAAGTGGCCAGAAGTCCTTTTTTTTTGAAACAATTCATAGTAAAAGTGATTTGAGTCATTTTGTGACAATACCCTGGTGCACTACCTGGGGGTATTGTGTACCCTCCATACCCCTCCATGCCCTTACACATACTCCTCAAAACCCTGACCCTTTCAAGGGGTAAGGGGTTTTGGAGGGTAGGGGTAAGGGTAGCCTCAGAATACCTCAGGGTTACCCCTGCCATTTTCTATTCACATAAGCACCTGTCGAGACTAACTTGTTCCCAGATCCCTTATGTGCATCATGAGGGCGCGGGCTTTATGAAGTATCTCCCTGTATTTTTCAGTTTGTCTATCGCCGCTCTGTCACCGTCCAGCTAGTCATTTTCCTGTTAATCCTCCCACCTGATATGTCATTATTGGCACAATGCTGATTTTATGTGCGTACCTGTTGAAAGACCGAATTTTAAAAAAGAATGCAGGGGCGAATATCACTCGGTAGCGAATTCGGGTCCCTCAGATACGGTGGCTTTTAATGGCTAAGACCCGCTCCGCTCTTATCGGGGGACCTTTCTTCAAGAATGTGGCTTTAACTCGTTACGTCTGCATCTTCGGACGCCGCTTTGGCACAATTGATGGCATATGAAAGGTATACGCCTGTGAATGCGGATGGATGTTGTAGAATAACGAACTGCGCGAAGCCTCCAGATACTCCTGACCATTTGGACGATGACTAAAATGAGGGAGACCGACTTGAACTCCACTACCGAGAAATGAACAGAACTGTCCGCTCACGAGTCGCTAAAAAAGCTTAAAACGGCAATACATTGAACGATCCGGCGGTGACCGCCGACTCGGACTTTTTATTCTTCCAATGGCGCAATTGCAAAAGCATCAAGAAACGGATACTTACTACTTGAAGAAGCCTTGATGTATCGAGGCATTCAAAATAAACCAGTACGTCTGCATCATGTGTATAATCTATAGATTGTCCATAACAATCCGACTCGCTTAAACGGTCCGTTGAGTCCTATACTAACTGATTTCGTAAGTCTCGACTCTGTGTCCTGAGATCTGCATGAGGCCCCTACATACCACGAGGACCTTTCCTTCCCAGGAGCGACATTCTGCTTCTCCACCAGTCTCATGTCAGGGCCCCTTCCACGTGATGTCCTCGATTATTTTCGTGAAAGAAGCTGATTGTCCACGGATTATGAACTGTGCCCATTGGTAATCCGATAACAATATTGATCTGCGCATCTAGGATTAATCTCCAAGGGATCCCCTTTCTTCAACCTTCCCTCTTCCTGTGTTTTCCGTATTTTCGCCATGCTTGTATATAATTCTGACGGTGAACTTCAAGATGCCTAACCATTCTCTTATATGGACAATGGATTGCCCTCGCACGCGATCTCAGGAGGAGGTCGTACTATGTCCTATTTCCAAACATCCGATATCTCATCCGCTACCTAGATCGGCCCACCAGATCCACTTATACACCATGTGCAACGTCCAAAATTTGATTATCTTATTCATTCTCATAGCGGCTGGAGAACCGGATGATGCACTCACCTCCGAGTCAGGACATCTGCTGCGTGTTTTGCCATCGTCACGGACACTGATACATCTTTATTTGGTAACAACTAGGAAGGCCATGAGGGGAGCCTGGCGAGCGGTGGGAAACAGGAAGTAAATCGGTATGGATCGTTGTTGTTCGTTTTGAGGTGTATACAAGGTTCTACTCGGCGGATACAAGCTGGGGTGGACCAGCACCTTGAAGGGATCGGTGATCGACTGAATCCCCGCCAAAGGGGAAGCCCTCAATTCGCCACTGGGTCGCGAAAATAAATGGAAGCGAGGTTTTGAACATGAAACCACTGGTCGCGACCTATTTATCCTACAGAATTCGATTGGAAAGATCAGCAGGAGAAAGCCAACGATCTGATAAAGTGGTGAAACGAGTAAGTCAACATATGTAAGGGGTCTTATGGGACCTAACCGTCGGTATAAATAAGGCAAACATTCTTTGGCCCAGGATCTGTCCGACGACCGCCTTCAATTAGCAGCGTGCTAGCTAGAATCAGGAAAAAGCGAGCCTTGCTGCTGCCAGGGCTGCTGCGGATGATAAATATTTGTAGTGGAATTGATTTATATGGGCATGCGGTTCGCTTGTACGTTTCTATGATCGTACTTGTATCTCGTGAAAGTATAACATTGGGATATCGTCATCGTTCGTCGGCTATCGTAGCTCCAGTGAGTCCAGCTAAGTTTTCAAACCACCGCGCAACGGCGGCAACATTCCTCACAGCCGCATCGCTGTCTCCGAGCCTTAAATCTGGCCTTAGACGATTATCTTCGTGCGTATATGGCATGGTCCTGTAGCATATTTCTGCTCTCGATTTGAGATACGGCGACGCTGTGAGTGTGGGTGAAGTGTTGAAATCCCAGTTCGCTGTCACACCTGTTCATCCAGGTCAATACCCCTCGTTGTGAGGAATAATAAAATTACATACTCTCGACATAGAGCACATCCCCTCTCTTCACACCCACCGCCTCCCCAGCTCCTCCCCAGGACTCTGCAACTTCTCTCCACGCGGTCAGCTTACTTATACACCCCTCTTCGTCACCTAAAATCATTTTAAGTACAGCTACCTCCCTCCCGGCATCTGCACCCTTCTTGATACGAATTGTATCAGGACCTTCAAGCTCGAGGACTGCAATAAGAATATTGACTTTACGTGTGCCCCTTGAGGAAGTCGTAGGCAAGGAAGACAACGAGGTGAGGGAGTGCAGCGCGAAGTGGAACGAGGGAAAGCGTGCGATGGAGGACGCATAAGAATAGTTGTAGGATTGCGATTCCTGCATTTCAAGCTGGGTCTCGAGACGCGTTGGAGGGTAGGCATTATGTGATTTGGACATGTCGAATAGAAATGAAGTGGTATTAGTGTCACCATTGACCGTTGTATTCCGCATTCCAGTCAGGTCCTCTGGTACAGTTGACGGCCATGTTATCAATGTCGTCTGGTCTACACAGTTGATTTTTCGTCAGTGGGCACTGATGGCGAAATGATGGTAAGTTGGACGTGCCTTCTGCAGCGCCAGTCTGATCCCTTTCGTTTTCTATGATGCTATCGTACTCCTCGTTTGCACATTCGTCAAAGATGATGTTCTTGTAAATCAGGGAGATGCGATGGGTCGCAGCCTCCAACGTAGCAAGTGGGAAGACCACAGACTGCGTTCCGCCAATTTTGAGACTGCCAAACTCCTGTGGTTCGCTACAGATAAGGCCGGCAGATATTCCTTGGTGTTGTAGACCGCCGCCGGTTAGACTGCTCTGAATTCCATCATGGGGTTGAGTGTTGACTCTGGGACTTGTTGTTGGCACAAACTGCTTGGAGGAGACCGTCTGCCATGAATCTTCCTCATTCTGTTTCGAGGCGTGCAGGTCAACTGCTGTTGGGGCACCCAGAAAGACTCGATATGTTGACATGAATAATGATGACCTTACCCGACGATTATATATGATCAAAATCCCAATGCGTTTAAGTCCGGTATGGTGTAACGGCTAACATTGCCGCCTTTCATTGTAGAGTTTCGCGGCAGCTCGGGGTTCGATTCCCCGTACCGGAAATTTTTGCTCCACTCGACCACCTATTCGTTTGTAAGTCAACACCCCCACAGTAACGATCTTTCATCATTTTGTTTTGATCACGGAAACTCGTGGTTTGATTGACCGTGTCCGCAAAATTTCAGACTCATGAAAGACGCAGAAGTCTATATGGAAACCCAATTACCCATTGATCCCACTGTTCTTTGAACTGCTTCTTTGACAACGCATCTCCCCTTTGAATTCTCGTTATCAGGCCAGCAACTACAACTTCAAAACACAGCCAGACAGGGGCATAACAACCATGAGTCAAGCATCAAATCCGAGCATTCTCCGTGGTCCACGGCTCAGGGGGCACAACAATACCGGTCACTACCAATGTAGCTAGGGTGCCGCACAATTGCATATGCATTAGTTCTGATGAGTTTGTGATCGTTGCGTATACGGAGTTCAAACGTGAACTGGCGGACGGTAACAGTATCTTCGAAGGGGTGCCCCGAACAAGTTCAGAAAGGCAGGTGTAAGGCGGATGTTGTAAACAGAGCTCTGCGAGTTGCGAATGAAAAAAACTGATCAGCCTCGTCGACAAAGACGACAAAGGGCATATGTATGTTGTTGGCAAGGATAACAGCAGCCTCAACTTGAATAATCGCTACCGTCCAGAATATTGCCGAAGAATTGCGTAAAAGTCAACTACGGCTAGAGCTGCTGACGAGTTGTTGGATGCCATCTTGTCTACCACGGCAAACCTGGAAGCGGCTGCCTCGAGACCCATGGGCAGCATACGCTCGTTTGAAGGAAGCGCATGCTGAGGTGTTGCGCATGTGTGTATATATGGATATATTGGATACCCAGAACGACATCCAATCGGCTAGTTTCGCTGATGTGCCGACATGCCGAGCCTCACATCGGACTCCGAGCAAACTCTGAGATGAGCAATCTCGAGGAACAGCAGAACAATATTGTCGAGAATTGCACCGTGATACGATGACCGACGCGTGTAATGCGTATGCTATTCTTAGCGCACCCCTTTGATGCGATCAAACAAACACTTTATCCTTTTATCTCTTTGATTCTTTATCTGACAGGACTCGTATATATACAGTAGATAGTTTCTCAACCACCTTAGTCACTGGTACAAGAACTGAGTGTATTCTCATCTATTATAGAAATCAATTTTCCACAGGTTATGGCCATTTTCATCGTTGGATCGACGGTAGAAACTTTCTAGCCACTCGACGTTTCCTCCTGACGTTATCTTTGATCGATCGATCACCTTTGTGCCTCGGACCTATATGGTCGTGTAGACCTCCTCTGTTGCCTATGGTGCCGATCACTTACACACCGCCACATTTGTGCAAACATTTTTGGTCCTCCAAAAGAAAGCGGTTTTCTTATTCCTCTCGTAGAAACACTCCTTTATGTGATAACAACATATTGTATTGAGGATTTTTTATTAGCTTCAAAATTGAGCGAGATAAATTCTCCAGCAGACCTGAGATTGGCAGGTGGTTACATTTTTGCCTCTACAACTAGCAAAAAAAAGGGTAGATCTTATCCCTCTTGTAGAAACACTCTTATATGTGTATTGAGCAGATTGTATTGACAGAATGCTGGTATCACTAAAACTGAAAGAGAAATCATGTCTGTAGGGTGGATGTAGTGACTATGGTATAAACTGATCACATCCAATAATTACACATCAAACGTATGAGCTATTGTCTCGGGAACACGCCGATGCGACTTGTACTTTGTGGAACTGAATTGCTTCACCCATTTCTGGGCTTCCGTTGTTCCCATACCTGCTCAAATCTTCTCCCTCAAGCTCCACAAAGCTTTCATCATCTGACCAATCCTCCTCAACATCCTGTTCATCATCAGATGGGTCACAATCAACACCGCCTTCATATCCGCAATCTGAGGTATCTGACCCCAACAAATATGTCTCCAGTTCAAGGTCCAAGTCTTTACTCTTATGCCGACTGATTCTAGCTTTTGCAAGGTTGGTTTTCTGATGTGATTTGTCCATGGGTGTGAATGGGCTCAGACACTGTTGATATCCATTGATAGGTCCACTACACGCTTTAAAGTCTGGAGAAGTATTCCCACTCATATCGACACATTACGACACGTGCTCCGAACCACTACAAATGCCACTAAATCGACTTTGAATCATTTTTGAACTATTTCGCACTATTTCGCACTACTTCAAACTTTTTTGATCTATTTCACAACATTTCGAACGACTTCGCAGCATTTAGAACAACTTTGGTGGCTGTATAGCTGTGTTGAAACACTTTCGATACATGCTGCACATCCAGAACAAGCTATTCCATCACATATCGAACATTACCAGACACGAGGAGAGAGTACAAGAGAGTTAGAATGCAATAAGTGTGTTTTTGTGTTTCTTTGATATATTGAAGCACAGGATAAGTACTTTGACTATATGGGAACACTGTATGTTTCATCATTTATCATTTCTCGTTTATTTTTGATCTACAAAGTCCTCATTGTATGATATATTTGCCTCATGTTTTACACATGTTCTTATTTCCTTTTTAGTACTATCTCTTCATTTTGTATATAGACTTGTATTAGTTAGTTAGAACAAAAAAACAGAACAATGGGGAACAGCACAAGTTACCCTTACAGTTATCGTCTGACTTAAGAGCCATTCTCTTGAGTCTTAGTTCACGTCGTATCTCTAAGTTCTGTGAAATATCGTGAACTTTTTTGAAACTATCGTATTCGCCCCACCTTTTATCGCCCATCGCTTATCGTTATTCGACAAACACATCACATTCACTAAACTTGTTTCTCGATATACATCGAACCTCTTTGAACTTATTCGAACTATTTCGCACATCTTCGAACTTATTTGAACCACTTCGCATGCCTTCAAACCTTTTTCGAACTCTTTCAGACATATTCGTATGCCTATAAAGACTATTCGCACCATCCCTTATTATTTCGCGTTGCTAAACACATCGTTTTGGTCTCAGCAGTGATATTTAGTACCACCTCGCACCCTTCCTCTGGCCTGTGTTATACCATCCAAAGCCATTTAGTAGGTTTTGTTTGGGTTTCCGGGTTGAGTATCATCACCATGTTGAAATTTTCATGCTATGTATTCATTAACTTAAAAATGTGATAGTGAGACATGCCCTTGGCCACCACTGCACACTGTTCGGTTTACTGTTTTTTTTTTTTTGGCAGTCAACTTGGCGGTTGCACACATGTGGTGGTGCGTAAGTGATTGGCACCATAGCGCATCCCTCCACACCTCTCCCCTGCTATATCCAAACCTCATCTGATCATGGCTGCCGACCCTGAACCCACTACTGTCTCCATTTCGCCTATCAAACTATCAGTACAATACTCTGGGGAGAAACTCAACAAGCTCAAGTCTAACTACAAAGAATGGTGCAAAGATGTCACTATTGCTCTTTCACTCAACAGTTTGTATGAGTATGTCACTGGGGACATTAAAGCCCCACCTACTACAGAACCTTGAATGCTTTTCAACTGGAGGGCCAACTCGTGCTTGGCATATGCATTCCTTGTGTCTAGCATGTCTTCCTTTGAACGCCCTTTCATGGATATGACAAAGGGTCCCGACATCAATTGGATGACTCTGCAGGATCATCACCAGAAGGAGGGCCCAGTTCGTCAGGTCCAGCTACTCCAACAGGCTTTCTCCATACAATGTTCGAAGGAAAAACCACTCCCAGAGACTGCTGACAAGATTTGCATGCTGATTGAGCATGCATTCACCATGGGGGACATAAAATCTGATCTCCTTTGTTGCATAGTACTCCTTAACTCCCTTAGTGAACACATGCTCCATCACTTCTCATGACATTACTGCCTTGACCAAGTCCATGCCCTATACCTCCAAAGACATTCACCATTTCCTGGAAAACAAACAATATGTCCTCCAGAATGACCAGTGTGATGCATCCCGATTGACCATTGCTCTCGCTGCCTGTGTCAAACCAACAAAATTGTCTAATGCGCCCATTTGTGGAAACCCTGCTGATGTGTTCTGTTGGTACTCGGTGCAGAGTTTCAACAGAAGGGGTGAACACTTAACCTACAACTGCAGGTGTGCTCGGGGTGAGGGGAGAGTTCGCTTAGAGGGCCTCGGATTGTCCTTCAGGGCGCAGAGACTATGGTGAGGCTGGTATGGCAGTTTTCAATGTGCGCACTAGTTGTGTATGCTAAAGGGGAGATATGTGCAGTGGTGGGAAAGTGTGCAATGCAAAGTGGCAAAAACGCACAGTGTGGAAAAATGCACAATGAGAGCACAAAAGTGCGCAATGACAGGGAAGGTGAAAGTGGGAGGTGTAGTGGGATGAAGACAACATTGGGATGTGCTGTGAAGGTGGTGTGTAGGTTGGGGACACAAATGGGATGAAAGCACAAGGGGTGGAAAAAGGCGCAAATGGTGCGCAAAACACGGCTATGCAAATAAGTGTGCAAACACAGCTATATGAAGGGTGCACTGTAAGGGTGCACAAACGAGGATGAAGGATGCAATGCAGGGACAAAATGCAACAATACGATGAGGGGATGCAAACGATATGCAAACATGGCTATATGAAGGGCGCACTACAAAGGTGCATGGACTGGATGCTGGTGCACAGACTATGTGTGATGCTGACTGAGCTATGAACTATGAGAGTGGGAAAGATCCTCTTGATTCTCTATCTGTCTGCCTACTATGTACAAATGGCTTATGTGATAAAAATGGTAAAATAAAGTGTGAAAATAGAAAGCGCCATGCGCTACCCACAAGCACATCCATTCACCCATCTAAACCCAACTGCACTATGCCACTGCCTCAGCCAATAAGATTTGCGCACCTATAGCCCACTACCCAACTGTTCCAGTGCAATGCACTATTTTTGGTGCGCTCTTCCCAATTAATCTGCTTTGTTGTTATGTGTCGCATGCTGCACCTTAGTAATAATGGCATGATCGACCTGTGCTGGTTACCAGATAAGGCAATGCCGATTGGAAATGTGGAAGAATTATAAGGAGATGCTGTGAAAGGCCAAATACTGCCAAAGTGCCAGGATTATGTGAAGGTGCCCAAGGTGCACAGTCCAATGCCAAATAGGCGCAAAGAACCCCGATTATGTGAGAACGCACAGTTCGCTCGTGTTGGAATCATGGTGCGCCTCAAATAAATGCACCAGTAAGATGGGAGCTGCGATGCGCAGTGCACTAGTGCAGTGGATTGTTGCATGTGTGATAGGGATTGTGCAATGAGCGCGCAGCAGGGAATGTGAGTTGCAGGTAAAGCATAAAAGGAGTGCACAAAGGTGCATCGAGCACGCAAATAAATGTGAAAGACAGGTAAGGAGTGTGGGGGGGGTGCATGGAGGCAGTTTGAAGCACAATGGGGAGCATTTAGGGCACATGACAGCAGGCAGCTATGGGAGAACCAAAAGCGCAGTAGAAATGCAAAAGGTGCACAAAAGCACACCTAAACAGTCAAAGGCATGCAAAAGCGCACTGCACAAAGTGTGCGGAAGCCATCTAGGAGGTGTGCACAATCGCAAAAAATGCTGTAGTATGCGTGCAGGGCGATAGGGAGCCATATCACCGCTTGCAAAAAATCTGGTCATACCACTGAATTTTGTATCAAACTGGGAGGGGGTATGGCTAGAAAAACAATTGATGAATCCAAAGCTGCCTGGAAACTATGCTCAAGAAGAGGAGGCAAAGTACTGACCCTTCCAAGGTTCCAGTGACTGTGAAAGATGTCAACAGACATGCATTCACTGTAATGATCGACTCCACCCAGGTGTCGTCACCTTCCCCCTGTTAGAGCGACACCCAATATCTGCTAGCTAGACTGTGCAGGTTCTCTCTACAAGAAGGGGGTGGGATTTGCATGTGTGATGGGGGAATTGATGGGTTTGATGCATGGGTTATTTTTAGATGAGTTGGCTGAAGAAGGCCTTTTGCACCACTATCATGGATGGAATACCTAAGAGAACTCAACTACTGTTCTCTAGGTGTATATTTAAGGTTTATATACTATGTTACATATATTGTACTATGTTGTTACCAACATGCACATACATACATGTGTGTATATTGATGCGTGCAAATATAAAATTCTCATGCTAACAAATGTAGCATTCTTGGGCATTTGATAGCATAATTTGATGTAATAAAATAAAATAAAATAAAGTAAAGTATTATTAGGTAATGGGGCTATTTCCTAACACCCCCACTCCAGAATTCACTGGATTAGCCACTGATCTTCTCCCCATGGCTATGATTGACAAAATCGAATATGAGGGCTGGTTGGTAATTGAGGAGGAGCCTGTTACTTTGGTCAACTGGGATGTGCATCACACTATGGCCATAGATGGTGCATTTACTGTCGAACCTCTGAACCAATCAAACTGCAGCCAAATATCCCTCATGGATTTTCCCTTCATTGTTGACACCAGTGCCATGGTTCACATATGACTTGAACATTCCGACTTCCTCTCCCTCCATCCCATTCAACTCTGCTTAGTAAAAGGCATGAAGGGATCTTTCATCACTGCTATAGGTGTCAGCAATATCAAACTAAGGATGGCATGGGGTGCATCAATCACCTTACATAACACCCTTTACATCCCAAATGCGATGGTTCACCTCATTTTTATCAGATCTCTTGCTGGAGACTTGGATTCTATAGCTCACTTTGACTCCTCTTCCTGCTGGATAGCCAATAAATCCACTGACACCCTCATTGCCCAGGGCCTCGACTCTCCACCAAGAAACTCTATGCACTCACCTTACACTCCGCCACTGCTGACCACACTTTCACTGTCCATGGTTCACCAAATCTAGAAACCTGGCATTGTCAGTTTGTGCATGCCAACTACCAGTCCCTATGGGACATGGCCAAGAAGGATACACTCACAGGTATGCCAATCTCTTCTGTTTGAGACCACCAAAATGTGAAGCATGCATCCTTGGCAAGCAGATGAAGACTCTGGTTTCCAAGAAGTGCAAAGAAAGGAAGGGGCATAGAGCAACAAGGAAGCTAAAGAAGATGTGGGTCAATTTGTCAGGTCTGCATGCTGTCAAGTCCCATACTGGGAATGAGTACATTATGAACATAGTAGATGATTGTACTTCATTTCCCTGGTCTATACCACTTAAAAATAAGGATGATGCATTTCTGGAATTCAAAGCCTGGGTGTTGGCATGAAAATCCAAAACTGGTTTGAAAGTCGAAATGTACATCATGGGCAATGGTGAACTGAAGTCCAATGAAATGGAAACTTGGCTAAAATCTTGGGGGACAATTTAGCATTTTATGGCACCACATACATCTGCTCATATTGGGCAAGTTGAATGAATGCATTGGATGCTCATGGCAAAAGCACATACTATGCAACTTTTAGTGTTTTAAGGTCTGGTTCAGTTCCATTTTTTGACTCTAAAATGGGTAGACCATAACTGTAACTGGTCTAGGACTGACCCAGATATTTGGGGGGACCTAACTGGACTGACTACGACCAGTCTCTTGCAGTTAATAGACCAAAAAAAGACTGGTTAAGACCAGTTTTTTGTTATGAAATTTATCATACTATATAACCTATATGTATCTCAACAAATGTTACTCAAAACAGTTAACCATTAAGAACCAGAATAGACATTGTGATTTCCCATCATTTGATAATTCTTAAGAGATTTCATCAAGATTTGACTGAAAAATGAAAGTGCATTGTATTGGTTTGTGGTTGCAGTTTGCAGTATGTAGTTACAACTTGTCAGGGCTGTTAAATAAATAAAATATGCAAGGTACAGATATTTATGTGTGTTAGTGTGATGTAATTGATAATGTATAACTGTAGCCCAAATTTTTTAGCACAAGTTATAAGCAGTGCAATCCATGTTATTCTGATCAGGAAAGAATAATAGTATCAAAATATATTTGGTCATACCTTTCTCAGTTCTTGACCTTTTGGGATGAACCAAGGGTCAAATTCAAGGCAATAAGCAGGGAAATCAGCTGGGATAGCTCATGTAATAAATAACCAATTTTAACCAATTTAAACTGGTCTTTTTGCAGTTAACAATGTTTTTCAAATTTGAAAGACCTTAACTGTAAACTGCTAAAGACCAGCCCTTAACCATAACTGCTGGTCTGGTTAATATCTATCCAGTTAGATTCAGTTAACAGTCTTTTTTCAGTCCTATAGACTGGACCTTTAAATACTAGCAACTTCATGCTAATTTGCCAACATACTTGTCAGATGAGTTTTACCTGATGGCCATTCATGTGCATGCCAGAACTACTACATGTTTACTAAAAGGGGTTATACTCTGGGAACTTTGGCACAAATGCAAACCTGACTACTCATACATGCACAAAATTGATTGCCACACCTTCGTTCTAATCTCTAACAAATACAACCCCAAAGTCTTTGAATGGGCAATCAAATGTGTCCTTATTGGATAAGAGCCCAAATCAAAAGCTTACAGATGTTACCACCATCCTACCCAGAAAGTGTACAGCTCATATCATGTCTACACACTCCACCAGCCCTAGATACACAACCAGACCACACTGCTTGCAATCCCACTACCCCAATGCCTGTCCTTCTACACAAGGATGATGATGAGGTTGAACCTCTTGAACCTCTCACACCTCCCAATCTGGACATTATGACACAACCAGCACCCAGACCCCTGCATTGGTTTTCCTATACCAATAGAATGAAACCCAGCTGGTGGACCCTCCACTACACATACTGAGGCAGCCATTCAAGAATCCAAGGAGAGTGTGACACATGTTAAAGAGATGTGTCAAGAACATCAGGCTGCCAAACATGCTGGATCCCAAGACAATTGCCCAAATATCTCTGCCGATGGAAATGACATCATTGATGATCTTTGACTTGCATTCAAGAACCTTGATCTTGGTGATCAGGCACATGATCTTCTGGCTATGATCTCAGAGATGATTGATTTTGATCCAGAATCACTTCAATTTGAGGATTAGCCACAGACCTGGGATGAAGCAAAGAACTCAGGGGATGCAGCATGCTGGGAGGCAGGGTATAAGCATGAGTTGAAATCTTTAAAGGACATGGGGGTCTATAAACTCATTCTCTGATCTGAAGTTCCACAAGGAAAATGTATTTGAAAGGGGAAACTGGTATTCCACATCAAACAGGATGAAATGGGACAGGTGGTCAGATAAAAGGTATGCCTCCCACTATTAAGACACCTATAAACTCACACTTGAGGAATGAGATAAGCTCCTCCAAGATCTGTTGGCATTTGTAGATGTTGAAGGCCTAGAGAGAGGGGATTAATGAGGAAGAGGCAGAGGAGCAGGATTTTTCCACCTGCAATGAGTGAATGGTATGCTCTCATTGCCCATCCATGACCACTCTGAAGTTCTGTCTGTTGATTCACGAGAGGATAAATCTTATTCTATGACCATTCCTTCTCCAAACCCTCTGAAGTGGCTAAAGATGTACCTACTCCTTCCTCCCCACTTCTCCTTCCACCCAGATTAAAATCCTGGGAGCACAAGCTACCACACAAGTACATTGTGTTGTCCACCCCCTCCCAACAATCCCTAGAATTGAAGATTGAGCTGCAGATCATGAATATAGGGCAAGTACTCGGTGTCTCTGGGACTCGGGTGCCATGGGCCTTTTCATTGATTTGCACCTAGTTCAACAAAAACAACTCAATACCTGCTTACTGTCTTGACACATACCTGTCTACAATGTGGACAGTTCTCCAAATGAAGCTGGGGCAATTTGGGAGATTGTTGACCTAGTCCTCTAGTACAAAGATCATAGTGAATGGGCTCTCTTCACTGTGACCCAACTGGGGAAGCAGGAGGCAATTTTGGGCTACCCGTGGCTTCATGACCACAATCCAGAGGTCAACTGGGTGACAGGTGAAGTCATGATAAGCTGTTGTCTCTCTCATTGCCATACCTGCTTTGCTGAAGGCAGACAGGAACATCGAGGGTGAAAGGTCCTCTTACAGTGCAATCAAAAGTGCTTTCTCTTCTAAGATGCCCATGGCCTCACCCTTCTTCTTTGTCAAAAAGAAGGATGGATTCCTTTGACTGGTCCAAGATTACCAATGACTTAATGACATCACAGTCAAGAATCATTATTTATCCACTGCCCCTCATATCCAAACTCATCAACCAACTCTGTGGGGCACATTATTTCACCAAACTCAATGTCTGCTGGAGTTATAACAATGTGTGGATAAAGGAAGGGGATGAGTGGAAGGCAGCATTTTGCATGAATCATGGTCTTTTTGAGCTGATTGTCATGTTCTTTGGTCTCACTAACAGCCCTGCCACCTCTCAGACCATGATAAATCCCATCTTCCATAATCTCATACTGGAAGGTATGGTCTGCATCTACCTTGACAACATCCTCATCTTTACCTGAGACCTCCTTAATTATTTTGGATGGACAGGTGGAGATGGACCCAGTCAAGGTTTCTGGTGTTACAACATGGCTCATGCCCATGAACAAGAAAAAGGTGCAGTCTTTTCTAGGCTTCATCAATTTCTTATTAAGGATTTCTCATACCATGCATGCCTACTATTTGATCTCATGGACAAGGGAGCATGTAGCTGGGGTAATGTGCAGCAGGAGGCATTTGAGAAGGTTACTTCCACTTTCATGCTCACCTTTGCTGATGACTCCAGCCCCTTCCATGTAGAAGCTAACAGTTCAGACTTTGTAACAGGTGCAGTATTGTTCCAACAGTCTTCAGAGGATCAGAAGTGGCACCCCATTGCCTTCTACTTGATAAGCCTCAGTGCTGTGGAATGCAATTATGAGATTTGTGACAAGGAGATGCTGGCAATAATGTGGGCATTGGAGTAGTAGTGACATTTTCTGGAGGGTGCTCAACACAAGGTCAAGATCTAGATGGACCACAAGAACTTCAAGAACTTCATGACTATCAAGAAACTTAATTGCTGTCAAACCTGCTGATCCCTCTACCTCTCCAAATTTGACTTCTTCCTGCACCATCACCCAGGCTGCAGTATGGGGAAGACTGATACCCTCTCTCATCATCTGTATCATGGGGATGGAAGTGATGACAATAAAGGTATTGTGTTGTTGCAACCCGATCTGTTTACAGTCTGTGCACTGGAAGGGGCTACTTTGAAGGGTGAAAAGCACAGTATCCTATGTGACATTCATCATGCAAACTGTAGCAGTTTACATGAGTATGCTATGGCTCTAGTAGTAAAGAAGCTGAGAAGGGGATCCACTCTTTTGCATGGTGCAGCAGAATGGACAGAAAAGAATGACATCCTATACTTCTGTGACTGTATCTACATCCTCCCAGCACCATGACTCACTCATTGCTGGCCACTCCGGGCATTGGAAGACATTGGAGCTCATATCATAGAATTATTGGTGGCCCCAAATGTCTCAACTCATTGGTCAGTACTATCACACCTGTGACCTCCAAGACTCTATGACACAAGCCCATGGGTGAGTTACACCTCCTCCCAGTTCCAGAGAATCATTGGGATGTCATTAGTGTAGACTTCATAGTGGAACTACTGCAGTCCAATGGGTTTGATGCAGTAATGTGCACAGTCAACTCTGCTGGGAAGTGAGCTCACTTCATTCCCACTCATATAATTGTCACTATGCTTGGAGTGGCTTAACTCTATCTGTGCCATGTGTGGAAGGTCCATGGATTGCCAGGCACATTCCTCTGCGATTGAGGGTTACAGTTTGTTGCAGAGTTCACCTGAGAGCTGTACTGCCTGCTAGGAATCAAACTCCTTGCCATGACCACCTACCACATGCAGACAGATGGATAGATGGAGCACATCTGGAGAAGTACATCTTCATCTTTATTAATGAGTGACAGGATGATTGGGATGACCTCCTCCCCATGGCTGAGTTTGGGTACAACAATCATGTCCACCACTCCACTCAACATACTCCCTTCCTCCTTGACACAGGATAACACCCATGCATGGGTTTCGAACCTTGTCAAGTACCATCACACCTGGAGATGCTGAATGAGTTCACAGAGCTAATGAAGGACACCTTGGAGGAAGCGAAGGCAGCATTAGCTAAGGCGAAGGATGACATGGCACACTTCTACAACCAATGCCATTCACCCACACCCATGTACAAGGTTGGTGATTGTGTCTACCTCGACTCCAGTGACATTTCCATTACATCACCATCCAAGAAACTTGTCTGCTGCTTCCTTGGACCCTTTCTTATCACCAAACATGTTGGGTCCCATGCCTATCACCTACAGCTACCACCATCAATGTCCAAATTACACTCTGTCTTCCACATTATCAAACTGCTGCCAGCCCCCATAGATCAATTTCCTGGATGCATCACACAACCTCCTCCACCACCTACAGTCATCAAGGTGAACCTTAGTACAAAATTGAGTCCATTCTAGACAGCTGCTTATATCGAGGCAAACTTGAATACCTGATGCACTGGAAGAGTTATAGGTATGAAGAGAATTCTTGGGTTGCAGAGTCCAATGTGAATGCTTCACATCTGGTTAAAGAGTTTTACCATTGACATTCTTCTGCACATCAATGCATCCAGGCATCTGACTTCAGCCAGATATGATTTTGAATGCATCAGGGTGATGCATCATAGAAGGGGGGTGATGTAAGGGGAAGGGGAGGCATCCCAGGTGTCTGGGCAATTTTCTGTGTTCATTCCATATTTGTTTCTATTTTACTTCACTCTATTCTGCATTTACTATGGTTTTCTATGATTTTATTCCTATTTTATAATTATTTTTTGGTTTTTCCCATGTTGGTACATGTTTACAGTTCTATTCTTAGAGGTGGGACCCCTTCTGGATGTTTACCCATTAAGGTGACATCATTCCATAGCTTGATCTACCTATTTCCACCTTTTTGCTATTTTTAGCCTATTATTTGATTTTCAGGTCTATCACATATACTGGACATCAACAGATGGGTCCATAGAGTTTTCTCTTTGGATTCCCCTCTGTTAGGTGCATCTGAAGTGTCTGTATTATGTAGTATAATATTAACTTTGGAATCCCCTCTGTTAGCTCACTGCTAAGTGAGGCTTTGAGGTTGCCCTTACAGCTACACTTTGATAGCATGAGAGTTTTATTTTACATGCATAAATATGTATGTGCATGTATGAGCATACTGGTGACAACACTGTACAATATGTGTAGCATAGTATATACACCCTAAATATATACCTAGGAGACCCTAGTTGTGTTCTCTTAGGTATTGCACCTACACTTGTGGTGCAAAACACCTTTCTCAACCAGCTCATCTATTAATAATCCTTGCATCAAAATCATCAATTCTCCCATCACATGTGTGTATCTCGCCCTCTTCTTGTAGAGAGAACCCACATGGTCTTAGCTAGCAGATAGTGGGTGTTGCCATAACAAGTGTTGGGTTGTAGTGTGCAAGTCAGATCAAGTATTGGATGTTCCCAGGCACTGCTTTGTAAGGTCATCCTCTACCAACAGCCTGTACTTTTGCAATGGTATTGAAGCGATGATATCTTTCTTGGATATGTTAAAAGGTCCTGTGAGAAAAGTGAATGATGCTGAGGATTTCACTGATGGTATCATGGCCATGAGCACTGAGTCTGAGGGCAGCCAATTTGAGGTCATTACTGAGGTTATGATTGCCCATTGCTGCATTGATGAGAGCCCAACATTGGCAGGAGAGGTTGAGTGGGTGTCATATCACTCAATTTACATTGATTTATTTATTTGATTAGTGCATTATTTATGAAAATGGCAATAATCATTACAGTCAACTTTCTCATAATGCATGATGTAATCCTGCATAATTCTCTTTTTGCCCTAGCTTTTGCATTGGAACCACCATGGGATGCAGGGATATGAGGTGCATAATGCATAGGTCTGGTGGCAACAATATGCATCAAACTACTGCATTGGTGGTGGCAATTGTGGATAATCACCAGTCAGTGATTGTTAGGAAACAGCCTCCTAGCATGCCTATTACATAATAATATTTTATTTTTACTTTATTTCACTTTATTTTATTTTATAACATCAAAATATGCTACCAAATGCCTACAAATGCTATATTTGTCAGCATGGGGATTTTATGTTTACACGCATCAATATGTACATCCATGTACATGTGCATTGGTAGCAACATAGTACAATATATGTAACATAGTATATAAATCTTAAATATATGCCTGGGGAACCTCAGTTGAGTTCTCTTAGGTATTCCATGCACATTTGTGGAGTAAAATGCCTTTTTCAGCCAACTCATCTATTTTTAACCTGTCACATCAAAACCATCAAAACCCCCCATCATGTGTGCACTGATAGGTCAACTACATGCTATAAGCTCTAGAGAAGCTTTCCACTCATATTGACACATTATGACATACACTCCAAATCACTACAAATGCCACAAAATTGACTTCAAACACTTTTCGATTTATTTCGCACTATTTTGGACAACTTTGAACTATTTTGAATGCTTTCAAACTATTTCACGACACTTCGAATGACTTTGGCCACCATATAGTTGTCTTAAAACACTTTTGATACATGATGCTCAACTGGAGTAAGCTATTTAGTCACATATCGAGCACTACCAGATACAAGGAGAGATTACAAGAGACTTAGGATATGATAAGTGCAGATTTTTGTTTCATTGATATATTAAAGCAATAGAACAAGAACTCTTACTATACTTGGACAATATACATTTCACTTATTATCATCTTTCATTTTGTTTCATGTTTTACAATACCTTTATTTGCTGTGCACATTGCCTCATGTTCTACAATTGTTATTATTTCCTTTTTCTTTAGATTGTATATAGACTTGTATTAGTTAGAACATAACATAACAACATAACAATGGGGAACAGCACAAGTTACCCTCTCATTTATCGTCAGATTTAAGAATCATTCTTTTTAGTCTTATCTTCATGTCATATCTCTAAGTTCTGCGAAATATTGCAAACTTCTTTGAAACTATCATATTCCCTTCTCGTTTTATCGCATATCGCCTATCGCCATTCGACAAACACTTTACATTCATTAAACTCGCTCTTCGACTTACCTCAAACCTTTTTGAACTTATTCAAACTTATTTGGACTACTTTGCACATCTTCGAACCAATTTCAAACTATTTCAAACACCTTCATACACCTATACAAACTATTTGCCACAGCCCTCACCATTTTACATTACTAAACATTATATTTTGGTCTCAGCAGTGATATTTAGTACCACCTCGCACCCTTCCTCTGACTTGTGTTATACCATCCGAAGCCATTTAGTAGGTTTTGTTTGGGTTTCTGGGTTGAGTATCATCAGCGCACCCCACTGCCTTCTTGTAGGAGAGCCCGCACAGTCCAGCTAGCAGATTAGTGGGTGTTGCCCTAACAGTGATTTGGGTATGCCCAGAAACACAATATATCAGAATGATAACTACATCCAAGGAGAGTATAGTATGGAAAATTTTTCAGTGCCATGTTTTGCCTCATAAGTAACTCTATGTGTTTCACAAAATGCCCCAAGAGCCTACTCATAGTGTGGGTGGCAGAACTAGTTTTTGAAAAATTCTGCCAGCATGCTATCAGGTTATTTTGAATGTAAAAATCGATGAATTAGGTAGGGTACACTACGAGGCAGATATGTAACTAGACATGTGCACCCAAAACCATCATATTGACATCCCAGTCATCGTCATCGGCTGATCCTATCACTTCAATATCCTTGCTAGCAGGTTTGGGGGCCTCTCCCATGTCAATCTTTGCCAATTCTGCAAAATTATAAATCCCACCTTCGAGAATCTCTCCTCTGTCATCATCCTGGTCTCCCAATGCTTCCTTTTCCTTCCATAATTCATTCTCAAGCTCTTCAAATGCAACATCAATATCATCAAGGGTCAATCCCTCTGGTCTGGCTAGTAGATCATCATTGTCATCCGATTGCAGTGAGAAAGGTGGAGTTTATGTGAAACTTTTGTCCAGGTCATTCATGAGGTCAACATTGATTCCAGATTCGGTTCTCATGTGCATGTGTGCATGGCGACGGTGAATAGGCTTGCCAGCAGTGCGATCTTGGTTATAAAGGTGTCGGGAATAGTTTGCATGAAGTTTACCCAGTGTCTTGAATGTTGATACCAATAGATTGCATCGTTTGGTAGACTGTGTACCACCGAGAGATGAAAACAGCTGCTCCACCTCAGCTGCATGAGAAACAATTGAGTGGATCGTGATTGCAAGTGCCTTGAGTGGATTCTTCTCGGCACTTGTTGGAAGGTCTTCCCACCAACTTAAAGCATTTTTATGGCCCCCAATGAACATGCCCTTCGACTGATTATACTGCCTCAGATCTTCCTGTAGTTTATTTGCCTGCTGTTTACTCCATTTCCATTGTTTTGCAATGCTGAGTGCCGTTGTCACCATGAACTCGAAGGTCTGTCCATTTGCTGCCTGGGAAATAGCTAGTTTTCAACACAGAGTGTGCAGGAAAAGTGCAAGGGAGTGGGTATTGGTGTTCATAGCATGGAATTGTCAATTAAACATGGCCCGTGCATGCATCGTAAATCCAACATCATCCTCCGAATCCACGGGAATACGAATCATGGCTTGAGCACACCAAATAAGTTCCCGCATGCAATCTGCAAGCCCAGCATCATGAGCCTCAACATTTTCTATCGCATCAATGATTGGCTTAACAACTTTGACCAACTGCTTAAGATGAGGCCAGAAGTTGGTATCACATAAAACAGTTGCGATGACATCTGGTATGACAGGTGACAAGCCGTTCATCTTTTTCTGTGCATCCGGCTGAATACAGATGTGTGACAGAGGGACCCTATGAAATCGTCAACTTTTGGCTATGATACATGGCAAAATATGTCATACTGGTTTCCGATTACACTTTGACCCTGCAATGAAAGTGCATAGAACCGTGTCTCGAAATTTTTCTTCAATGATCGAGTAATATTGAGTGCCTTTGCCTCTGCTTTTAACTGACCACCCCAAAAATGAGAACTATTGAAGAATGTTACAATGCATGTGGCCTTCGTGACAACCTTTTTCATCAATGGATAGTTGCAAATTTCTCCAATCAATGTGTTGAGCTGATGGAGAAAGCACGCAAATGTCTGGCCAAGCAATGTATTAGCTCACAATAAAACTTGATGAGTTTATCTCATTACCAGAACCCAAAAGTATTCAGCCTTGAATTTTTGTTGGAATGATTGCATAACTGTTGGGTTGTCGGTTGTTGCTGCAATGAAATTCTGGCCATCTCCTAATCCCATAACTGTTAAGGCATCTTTTGCTGCATTGAATACATTTTCAGCTGAGGCACACTCTGCTGTCATGTCGGTCAGGCTTAGAACTGATGGGTACTGGCCAACTTGTGCTGCAACTGATCCATACAAACTTCATTTCAAAATGTCCTCCCAACCATCGATCAGTAGAGTAGGTCTTTTCTGGTCCTTCATGTAAGCCATCTCCTCCAGCTGTACCCATGCCACTTCACTATCTAAAATGGAGTGTGACAGCACATAACGGCTTGGCGTTGTGTAAAATGGCCGAATGTCATTGAGAAAATCCTGGAAGAACCAATTTTCGGTTACTGAGAATGCGACATTTGCATGGACAATGAAGCTTGATCCATTATGAGCTCCATACTTCAAAAATATAATGGATTCATACCGCAGTAACTTCACATTGGCTCGCTTCTTTTGCTCCTCTGAAAGTGGATAATCTACCATCCCTGATAATGTCCTGTCTTCCGTTTCTTCACTGCGACAATTTGTGTGCTGCCATCACCAGTTGACATCGCATCAGTGCTCCTTTCGGCTGGTGTCGCCGCCCCATTTGATGGTTCTGATGTCGTGAATTCCATAACCAGGGCTCCTCCAGCCTTCTTTCCTGCCAAATACATCAAAGCCTGCTTTTGAACATCAGGAGGGGCATTGGGGCAGAGTTTTGGATCTGCAAGGTGTTTGATGGGCTTATTGTCACGGTTAATCATCGGTGGAGTGCCGCTGGGACAGTAACGACATTCTACTTCATATCGGTTTGTCTGGTTGTCAAGCTTCTTGAAGTTGGTGAAGTTGTTGGTGAGAATTGCTTTGCTCCTCCCACCATTAGAGGACAGTAATTTGGAAACAGACTACATTTAATGGCGTGATATTTTATTTTTATTTTAAGGCACCATATGAGTTCTGCCAGGTTCTGCGCCAGGACGTCCTGCCGCTGCCTGGCACGTGCCTGGCAATGGCAGAACTCGGCAGGACTGCAGAGTTCTGCCAACAACACTATGGCCACTTGATGACCCGCTCCATAGAAATGGCTGAATTGATGTCACATTTTGTAAAGGGATCACAAATGTCTCACATTGTGACATATTTCCATAGGTTAGAGCCGGTCCCGAGGCTATGCAGTATGAGAAAACCGACTGTATACCATTGTGAAGAAAACAAGCAAAAACGACGAGAAAAGATAGCGAAAGGCCGTTTAGGTAAAGCAGAGTTAATCACGCTATTCATCATCTGAAGGCACTCGCGACCCACTACCATTGGATAACCTCTGAGACTTCGTCTGCGGAATCCTCAGCTCTAACGTGCCTTGTTCTCTTACCCGCTTCTTACTAGATCCACTACCAATGAGCTGTCCTTGAGCCTTGTCTGAGGGCGGCCAACAACCGGCATTGAGGTGACGCCTGAAAGTTTCCACTAGCCAACCAGGTGACTTCAGGGAAGCCACCCGCTTTATATGGATCAAGACACTATCGTTGCCTAGATCATCGTCAGTGAGGCCCTTGTCCCTCAAGCGTTGAAGTTGGCTGATTTGTTCGGCTGACGGTGGCTCCTCGTAACGAACGGCAAATACCTCGGTGAGCTCTCTAATGAGTGCGTCTAGCTGGGGGCGACGGTCGAATTTGACCGTACGTGGTATATCACGACCCAGAAGGAAACCCTTCTTGAGGTCTCCTCCCTTGACGCCGTCTGCGGTTTCGTACTCCTCATCAAAAGCTCTGAGAAATCTGTTCGAACCGCCTCCAGAAATAGTATGCTTAGTGAAACGTAATGCTGTCCAAGTCAGGACATGGAGACATGATTCTCGGTCGTCCTCGAGCTCATTGCATTTGTCATTGTCCTGAAGAAGCGCAGTTGACATAAACTGCCACGTTCCCTGAGGACATCGTCAGGAGAGGGCGACGACAAAGAGATAGACACTTACTGTCCGGTCCGGTCGTCTCGCAGATGATAGTTTATTGTGACTATTTAGCTTGCTTAGGTCGACACAAAGATCCCAATCGATCAAGAGGCCCTTGCCCTCGTCGGTGATTAAAATATTACCAGCGCTGATATCCCGATGAAGGACATGAGCGTTGAAGTAGGCATGCTGATGCGCTATGGAAGCCAGGAGTTAGTCATAGGTAAAAGTCCGCAAAAGATGTTTTACCCCGCATGGCGTCAGCTATGGCACTCACGAACTCCCGCGAGGAGCAGAATGAAGTCAAGGGTCGAGCGACAACGTCCAGGGACATCCGATAGTGCCTGAGGACCACCATATCTCTTGACCAGCAAGCCCACTTCTCGTCTCTGAGTGTATGCGTAAGGGTCGTATGATCGCGGACATCATTCCCCTTTCCAAAAGGTGCAATATTTGGCACACGACTTGATTCCAACAGCGCGTAAATTTCGCCTTCCTTCTCCATGCCATCCACATCTGCTCTCCAATAGTCCTTCAGAAAGACGATCTCTCTCGTCTCCATATCAAAAGCCAACATCGGTCGAGTGGCTCGTCCGAACGGTGAGCGAGCCGTGTACTTTGGAGGAAATGATACGACAAATCGCTTTTCCACTTCAGGCTCATCACGGTCCGGAACCATGAGTATACGGAATTCACGATGAGCGGGATTGTTGTCTCGCAAACGGTTTTCGAAGTGCTGGATTTGTTGAAAATCTTCCGGGGTCAATGATGAGACGGAAGTGTCGTAACCCTGCCCGCTACGATCAAGATTATCGTAACGCCAAAAGAAGCCAGCGAGAAAGTGGGGCTCTTTGATATAGTTGAAGCGCCGGGTAACGATCGCGCCATCACGATCCCAACGAATGAACCTCGCATACTTTCCGCACACAAGAACACAGAAAATGTGAACGCGAAACTGACACCCCGTGAGAGCAGCAGCATAAGAGGCCAGTTGGCCACGAACAAGCCGAGCATCGTCCGAGTCATTCTCAAAGCGAAAGTCGCCTGCTTTTGGATGCAGAGGGTCCTCTGGGTCACGGAATGGGTCACATGTGTCGGCGACCTTGAATTCGACAAAGAGGTCCATTTTCGAAAAATCGATTTTGGCATCTCCTTGCGGATGATCATTAATGGAATGAATGCTAATATCAGGCGCAAGTTTGTCGCGCTGGGTGTCAGGATTGGCGTGTGTATCGATGAACTTCAATTTGGGAGCGAATGGTGTCACTGCAGCGATCTAGAGAATGTTAGTGAGGCATAGCAGATGCAGAAACAAAGACCATGATTACAAATGGTGCGTACATAGTAACCTCTTTCCCTGCACTCCCAACACTCGCGAAAGCCCCTCTCGAGTTCGGGCACTTTGGGGCATCTTGAGAGATCGGAAGGAATTTGTTCAAAAATTGTGTGATGGGTATTGCGCCCAAGAACAGGCCGCTTGTTTCCAGAGCGAGACGATAGTTGGCAGAATCCCTGTCATGTATTTCAGAGGCATATGTATAACTTCCAGAAGTTTTGTTCGATATCGGAGTACTGGTCGGATTGAACACGTTTTGGGGTGGGGTGACTGGTCGGTTTCGTGCCGACGTTGAGTAAAATGCGGATGGCGGAACTGTACTGTTGCTGCTCGTAGGTGCAGAAAGCAAGCCCGGGTTAACAGAAGATGACGATGAAGATCTAGTGGAGAATGGGTGACCAGCCATGACAACTTGCAAGTTCAGCTACACAACCACATATGACCGATCTCTTCAGTAGGAGAGTGCTGTCTGGAAAACCAGGACACGCGTGTCGATGAAGCGATCTAAGTGCAGAGACTGGTGGTTCAGACGAGCGCGTTATTGACGTCTATTTACTGACACTCTGCTTGCACTTAACCTTTCAAGTATGCCACTACTTAGTGGCTCTTAGTGGACATGGTCCCATCGTATCATGCCCACTAATCGCTCTGGAAACAAGCGGCCTCTGGAATATCGTCTCGCTCTGGAAACAAGCGGCCTGTTCTTGGGCGCAATACCCATCACACAATTTTTGAACAAATTCCTTCCGATCTCTCAAGATGCCCCAAAGTGCCCGAACTCGAGAGGGGCTTTCGCGAGTGTTGGGAGTGCAGGGAAAGAGGTTACTATGTACGCACCATTTGTAATCATGGTCTTTGTTTCTGCATCTGCTATGCCTCACTAACATTCTCTAGATCGCTGCAGTGACACCATTCGCTCCCAAATTGAAGTTCATCGATACACACGCCAATCCTGACACCCAGCGCGACAAACTTGCGCCTGATATTAGCATTCATTCCATTAATGATCATCCGCAAGGAGATGCCAAAATCGATTTTTCGAAAATGGACCTCTTTGTCGAATTCAAGGTCGCCGACACATGTGACCCATTCCGTGACCCAGAGGACCCTCTGCATCCAAAAGCAGGCGACTTTCGCTTTGAGAATGACTCGGACGATGCTCGGCTTGTTCGTGGCCAACTGGCCTCTTATGCTGCTGCTCTCACGGGGTGTCAGTTTCGCGTTCACATTTTCTGTGTTCTTGTGTGCGGAAAGTATGCGAGGTTCATTCGTTGGGATCGTGATGGCGCGATCGTTACCCGGCGCTTCAACTATATCAAAGAGCCCCACTTTCTCGCTGGCTTCTTTTGGCGTTACGATAATCTTGATCGTAGCGGGCAGGGTTACGACACTTCCGTCTCATCATTGACCCCGGAAGATTTTCAACAAATCCAGCACTTCGAAAACCGTTTGCGAGACAACAATCCCGCTCATCGTGAATTCCGTATACTCATGGTTCCGGACCGTGATGAGCCTGAAGTGGAAAAGCGATTTGTCGTATCATTTCCTCCAAAGTACACGGCTCGCTCACCGTTCGGACGAGCCACTCGACCGATGTTGGCTTTTGATATGGAGACGAGAGAGATCGTCTTTCTGAAGGACTATTGGAGAGCAGATGTGGATGGCATGGAGAAGGAAGGCGAAATTTACGCGCTGTTGGAATCAAGTCGTGTGCCAAATATTGCACCTTTTGGAAAGGGGAATGATGTCCGCGATCATACGACCCTTACGCATACACTCAGAGACGAGAAGTGGGCTTGCTGGTCAAGAGATATGGTGGTCCTCAGGCACTATCGGATGTCCCTGGACGTTGTCGCTCGACCCTTGACTTCATTCTGCTCCTCGCGGGAGTTCGTGAGTGCCATAGCTGACGCCATGCGGGGTAAAACATCTTTTGCGGACTTTTACCTATGACTAACTCCTGGCTTCCATAGCGCATCAGCATGCCTACTTCAACGCTCATGTCCTTCATCGGGATATCAGCGCTGGTAATATTTTAATCACCGACGAGGGCAAGGGCCTCTTGATCGATTGGGATCTTTGTGTCGACCTAAGCAAGCTAAATAGTCACAATAAACTATCATCTGCGAGACGACCGGACCGGACAGTAAGTGTCTATCTCTTTGTCGTCGCCCTCTCCTGACGATGTCCTCAGGGAACGTGGCAGTTTATGTCAACTGCGCTTCTTCAGGACAATGACAAATGCAATGAGCTCGAGGACGACCGAGAATCATGTCTCCATGTCCTGACTTGGACAGCATTACGTTTCACTAAGCATACTATTTCTGGAGGCGGTTCGAACAGATTTCTCAGAGCTTTTGATGAGGAGTACGAAACCGCAGACGGCGTCAAGGGAGGAGACCTCAAGAAGGGTTTCCTTCTGGGTCGTGATATACCACGTACGGTCAAATTCGACCGTCGCCCCCAGCTAGACGCACTCATTAGAGAGCTCACCGAGGTATTTGCCGTTCGTTACGAGGAGCCACCGTCAGCCGAACAAATCAGCCAACTTCAACGCTTGAGGGACAAGGGCCTCACTGACGATGATCTAGGCAACGATAGCGTCGTCTTGAACCATACAAAGCGGGTGGCTTCCCTGAAGTCACCTGATTGGCTAGTGGATACTTTCAGGCGTCACCTCAATGCCGGTTGTTGGCCGCCCTCAGACAAGGCTCAAGGACAGCTCATTGGTAGTGGATCTAGTAAGAAGCGGGTAAGAGAACAAGGCACGTTAGAGCTGAGGATTCCGCAGACGAAGTCTCAGAGGTTATCCAATGGTAGTGGGTCGCGAGTGCCTTCAGATGATGAATAGTGTGATTAACTCTGCTTTACCTAAACGGCCTATTTCACTATCGTTTCTCGTCGTTTTTGCTTGCTTTCTTCACAATGGTGTAACGATTAATTTTATTGCAGTTATAAAATAAGCATCGTTTGATCACTAAGCTTGCCATCCCTGAATGTGGACTCCTGATAACAACTTTACGGAATGCACAGCTGCGCCTTGGCTGCCACATATTAAATATTTTCAGTAGTAGAGGGTTATTGGGAGTCCTCGATGTGCCCAGGGGTTGCTCATGCAACTTACATAATTCTAAGCACAAAGTGACACCAATGCCTACTAATCACTTGGGTGGGTCTCACCCATGTAGGATGGGTAGTGCCCCCCTTTGTTGAATTCTAGAGGACTCGATAGAATATAGAACACTTCGTTAAATTTAATAAACTATGAGCTTATGACCCATGCCTTTGTCATGGTGTTTGTTCGCTTTGCTCGCTCAGCCTGACACCGGCATGGGCCAGCTCGCATATATGTAGCACAATGCTTAATCCCACTACAGTTACTCAATGACTGAAATGGTCATAGCATATGTAATAAATTACACTCCTTTGCTTTCAGCTCCTCCAGACACTCTTTTTATACAAAACCATGTCCATTTTGAACTGAACTCACCCTGCTTTCATTTCTTCCTCATCTTCGAAAAGAGATTCTTTTGATCTTCTTGATTGACTTGGTATTGACTCATATTAAGGTGTTATTGACATTATTACAAACTTGTATTGACTTGTTATATTGACTTTACTACAAACTTGTTGCTAATATCATTACAAACTTTTATTGACTTGTTATTGACTTTATTACAAATTTGTATTTACTGGTTATTGACTTGTTATTGACATCATTAGAAACTTGTATTGACCTGTTATTGACATTATTACAAACTTTTATTGACTTGTTATTGAATACCAAGGTTTAGTAACCTGCCCTAAAGTCTTCTCACAATAAATTTTTCAACCATTTGATTCAATCCAAGTACAATCCAACTCTAATTCTAAATCTAAATCTAAATCTAAATCCAAGTCTATCTTGATATCTATATTAGTTTCCAATTCTTGTAAATAACCTTTCAAGTTACTCACCTTTGCTAAACAACTCCATTCAACACTTCCTTGCATACCACATTGGCAGGTCTGTTATTTCCATTGTTTTCATTCAATAGCACCTTGATCCTTTCTCCAGATGTACACCTTGACAGTGCCACATATAGCTGCCCATGTGAGAACACTGGTGTCTGCAAGTCCAAGCCAACATGGGATACTGATTGGCCCTGTGACTTGTTGATAGTCATGGCAAATGCCAAGCAAATTGGAAATTGATATCGATGGAGTGGTAATGGCAAGGTCTCTGCTGAAGGCTCCAATGTGATCCGAGGAATGAAAACAATATTTCCTGCAAACTTTGCATCTCCACTGATGATCCTGCACTTCAATACACATGATCTGGCTTCAAGAAGGATAAGTCGAGTTCCATTGCAAAGACCAATGGTGACATCCAGATTGTGTAGAAGCATGAGAGGACAGCCTATCTTAAGTGCCAGCCTGGAGAGAGGAAGGCCACTTGCTTTGATAGAGTTTAGATATTCTGCAGGATATGGCTGGTAGTTGTTTAATTCCTGCTCTCTGAATGAAACTGTATCAGCACTGTTGAAGACATGCTCTGGTCCAGGAAATCTGGCAAGAAGAAGAGAGTTGATGACATTGACATTGTCATTTGTGCAGGAGAGAATGGTCCTATCCAGATAGTACTGATCTGGCTTGTTCCCCTGCTCTATGCCTGGATATGTGGAGTTGATAAGGTGATCCATGGTATTTCCATGGCAGAGCATGTTCTGTGGAATCTGTATAGTGTCTGCAGCATCCACTGTTGTGCCTGCACCACTGTGCAAGAGCCAGGCAGCATGTGCAGTATTCTCTGGAGTTTTGTCGAGTTGCATATTCTTGGTCAAGTGATAGACAGTAATGCATTGCCAGAGAGTGCTCCTTTTGATGGATAAAGCTATGATCTGTTCTCTAGTGCCCCTAGGAATGACAGGTAGGGTCTGTCTAAAGTCACCTCCAAACAAAATGGTGATTCCACCAAATGGAACATTCTTCTTCTTGAGATCATGCAAAGTGTGGTCTACTACATCTGTGGCATATTTGTGCTGCATAGGAACTTCATCCCAGATGATGATGGAAGTTTGATCAAGGACCTGGTACAGATCTGAACCTCGAAGTATTCTGCAAGTAGAGGCCTCATCGATTTCGATTGGGATTTTGAACATGGAATGTGCTGTGTGACCACCTTCTAGAAGCAAAGCAATTCCAGATGATGCCACACAGAGAGCAATTTTTCCTTGAGCACAAACAGCAGCTGCGATGGTGTTGCAGACAAAGGTCTTTCCACAACCTCCAGCACTATGCAAGAACATGAGTTTTCCCTTGTTATTGTTGACAGAATCCATTGCAGCATCAAAAACCCATCTCTGCCTGTGATTGAAAAGCTGGAGATTGTGAGCGACAGTGATGGCCAACTCTTCAACATTGTAATCCCTCTGTTCCTGCAAAATCCTATTGGTGGGAACATCAATGTGCCAGTTTCCTTCAATGGCAGGCATCTCTGGATAATCAGAAAGTTGTTTGCCTGATCTGATAAGAATCTGATTGATGAGATGCAAGCCATACATGTAAACTTGATCATCTGTAAAGTTTGTATCTGGATAGATGGAAAGAAGCTTGACTCTGAGGTCATCACAAATGTGATGTTTAAACTGGTTCCACAGGATGTCAGGTGATGTTGGATTGCAATGAAGAAGAATGGTGGCAAAGAGCAATCTGAGAGAGGAGCCGAGCTGCATCTGGGCTGCCTCTGTAAGACACTGGACCCATTCCTGGTCATCCTGCAAAAGACCCAATGCAACACAGGCCTGCTTGAATGTATTATGGATGACACCATTGACAGTACACAAGTGCTGAAATGATGTTGCCCCTGTGACAACAGTAAGAAGCAGCCTGAGGTAGAACCTTTCCCCCTGGGCAGGAGAAGCAAAGTACATTCTGCCAATAGCAGGCTTGCCATGCCTTCTTGGGTTCCACTGCTTCTTGGTTGCATTGTAGACCCATGCTTGAGGAAAGTTCTGGTAGGTGACAGTACGTGCTGCTTCATATCGTCTATTGGCTTTAAACCAAGCAGTGAGACATGTGGTCTTGGCAGCAGGCCTCTCCAAAACCTCATCAATATTGTCATCTGCATTGAAGTAGACTGTTTGCTGGTCCTCCAGATGGATGGGCAGATGATAAACATGAGGAGACTCTGAGTGTATTCCAAATTCATTTATGTGCCAGCAGCTTTTTACAGATCCAATGTAATGTGCATCAAGATACTCCTTGACCTTGTCTCTGTCTTGGTCAAGAATCTCAATCATGGTTCTGTCATGGCCTTTGTATATGTACTTGTGAATGTACTTGACAGCCTCTACTGAAGAACAGATCTTGACATTGATGTGACAGTTGTATCTGACAAATGAACCAAGTTGTTAACCAATAAATATAATGTCAGATAAATGTTCCTTACTTTGCAGCCAAATAAGGATTGTGTGGGACGACATGTCTGTTATCATAGACATAATTATGCTTCCTCACTGTTCTACCATTGTTGGATCTGGCATAATCAGGATAATTGTTTGCAGTAAAGGAAGTTTGTTTTCTGAACTCCTTGGGATACCTCTTGCTGCACCTATTGTTGACCATGCATGAAGCCTTGGGTTTGTCATGACTGCAAGGACCATGAAGCATGCAGGTAGTTATAGTGTGATAGAGCATTGGCTATATGACAGGGTCAGGAATCTGTGCTGATACAATGGAATCAACATTATGAGCATCACAGATTTTGTCCGCTGGATTGAGAAATATAAGGAGGTGCATATGTGGAAGGCCTCTCTTTTGAAACTCGATGGTATGGATGTGTGCCACCACTTTACCCAAAACACCATCCTTGACATCCTTGATCAATGCATTCTTTTTCTGTTCAAAGACACGTGCAACAATATCTGGCCTGTCATAAGCTTCCTGCTTTTTCCCATGGGTGGTAAAATGTGGATTGGGTGATTCCTCCCACAACAGAGCTTCCTGGATTTCTGGCCACTGTGGATTGGCAGTCATGGTTAGAAAGAGATCTGGCTTGCCAAAAAAGCGACAAATGGCCATGGAATCCTGGAAAAGCTGATTCATTTGCCTTTCACTACCTATATGGGTTGATGGAAGAATGATGCGACTCCCATGATCCTCTAGATTAATATTTTCATCCCGGTCACCCATGGCAGCATCACTCAATCCAGCATACACATCGGCCCTAAGCTCCTTCTGGTGATGGTGGACCCAGTTCAACATATTCTGTTCAATAGATGCCCAAGCATCTACAACATACTGTTGCAAGAGATTTCTACCCCAAAATAATGGTGGCTGCTCTCCTGGCCTTGGATGCAATTGATAAGCATGGTAGCATCTTTGACTGACATTGGGTACCCTTCTGGCTCCATTTGCACCTTGGTGTGCAGGTATATCTGGGTGCCATCCATCTTCACCATGAGGGAAAAGCAAGACATAGTGCAGAGTTGAATAGGATGGATGCAACTGGCTGATGTGCTTGAGCCCTCCCTCTCATAGCCTGAGAACAATATCTCTGTGATTAGACCATTCCTCAGAGCCATCACCTGGAATAATGGTTGCCACCTCATCATTAGCTGTAGGGAGATTATACCAATGTAAATCTTGGGTTCTATCTGATCACAGCCATATGGAGACATTATCCTGCTCTTCTGGAGGCTTTTCCCTCATGATCTGGAATGCCTGCTTGAATAAAGGCACATAAGGATGGGTGTTATTTAGCACAGCCTGCAGCTCTGTCATGATAACTGAGTTGAGGTTATTATTCTGTCGCTCACGAAGATCAAGCTGTGTGATAGGATCATGGATATAGAGCTGTGCATAGGCTACAGGTTGTCCAGAAGGTGGCAAAAGTGCTCCAGAAAGATGATGAAGATCACCATGAATACGAAAGCTGTATACACCTGATGTACCTGTGACAGAATGGTCCACCTTGACACCCAAAGAAGTGAATGCAAATGCAGCATTATACTGTCAGATGTTTGTTTTAAATTCCTTAGAAAGAGGGCTTTTCCAACACAACAGATCTTGCAATGTGGCAGGAGCAGGTCAGAAGGATGGCAGACAAATTTGTCCCTGCAAGCAGCAACTTCCAAACTTTGGTACAGCTCGGGTAGATCTGGACAGCTTTTCCCAGTCAAAATGCAAGGCATGGCAGTGTGGACACTCCACATTCATGGGTCCAAGTGAGTGTCTTGGAATTGGCTTCTGATAAGGTGCACGGCCGAGTGGTAATGGCCTTGCAGGTTGATGTGGAGGTAGAGGTACAGGCATAGGTAGAGGCAAAGGTGGCAACATTGGGGGATTCAAGAATGAAGCAGGCAGCAGCAGTGAAGGAGATTGTGTGGGAGAAGGTGGCAATGATAGAACATGGAATATTGGGTCAGGCAGCAGTGGTGATGAAGATGCTGGAGGAGAAGATGGAAATTGTAGAGGAGACACCCTTCCAAACTCATCATAATAATCTGATGGCATAGGAGATGGTGGAAATTGTAAAGCAGTCACCCTTCCAAATTCATCATAATAATCTGATGGCAGGGGAGAAAGAGGAAATTGCAAAGAAGACTCACTTCCATCATCACCATCAGATTCCTCATTCTCCATTTCCCTCCTCAAAGCAATCTCATTATTCCTCTGTTCTTTATACTCAGCAGCCAACAATGCAGCCATTTCCCTATCCATCTGAATTTGTTCCACCTGTGCATCCACTTGAGCTTGATATTGATCAATCCGATCACCAGACATATTGTTAGCCAATTGATACAACCTCATCATTTGTTGATGCAAGTTTCTGTCTGCAATGGATAGACATTGGAGCTCCTCAGCCTCATCCATCTGTGCCTGCTCATCGCATGCTGTTCATTTCTCCACATCTGATGCATTCTGAGAGCCCATTCCTGATCGCGCCTGTTACGTTCTTGCAATGCAGCCTCTATTAATATGTCTGGGTGGGTCATGATATCATGGCTCAGCAGCTAAAGCAGCTTGCTGGGCAGCTGCCTGCCTCTCGAACTCCTGTTCAGCCAGCTGCTGCAATTGTTGATTGGCTGCTTCATCTTCAGCAGCCTGCCTGTTCCTTTCCTGTTCAGCCAGCTGCTGTAATTGCCAATTATGCTGTCTAGCTGTTTCAGCTTCAGCAGCTTGTCTTTGTGCATTCACATGCTGCAGTTGTAGATTATGCTCCCTACTCACTTCAGCCTTCTGCTGTAATATCCTCTCTCTGGCAGCAACAGCCTCAGCACTTCTCCTTTCCTCTGCAATGTTCTGTAATAAATCCTGCTGATGCTGATACTGCCTAGCTGCTTCTTGTTGTAACTCCTAAACATGTGCATCATAATCTGCAGTTCTTTCCTTCAATGAAATATGTCCCCTATGCAGAAATTGAGTGCAGGATCTGCATGACCACCTGAAATATTATGCAATGGTCCCAGTCCCCTCTCTCTCTCCCTCTCCCTCTGCCCCTTCTTGTTTGTAACTGAGGTGCAGGTGGAACCACAGGAATAGGATTGGCCAAAGGTGCATTCCACCCTGCTGGCAGTTGAACCTGTGGTATAGTAGAAGCTATATTTGCCCCTACTCCATGGTTTGCCAAAACAGGTACAGATGGCATCACAGGAGCCCCTCTCCTATGTAATACAGGAGCAGGAGGTACAACAGGCAATTCAAACTGCCTTGGAGCATCCCAATTAGCAGGCATCTGCACCTGTAATATCTGAGCAGCCAATGCAGCTCCATAGTTCAGTGGAACAATTTCCTCAGCAGGGGCAGTCACTCTGACTCTGCTTCTCCTCTCATCAGGATTGGTCATCTGCAACCTTTCCAAATGGTCTACATCTCTAATTCTAGCCCTTTCCATTTCTGGTGTAGAAGGTCTGCTTTGATTCCTGCAAACACTTTAATCAGCCATCATTATTGCAACATATGCCAACACCACTCACATGTTTAGTAATGGTAAAGCCCAACAATAATTTTGTCCAATAGCCAACAATGCAGCACAGCTGAAGTAAGGTCAGCAACAACTTCCTTTAACAGCCAGTTGTCACAACACTCACTATAATCCAACTGTTTTCTACTTCCAATAAACAATTTCAACACTTTTGTAATAACAATCACAAATTTGCTATTTGATAATACTGTAGATAGCAATTGCAATAGTATCACTATTATAGCCCCAAATGTTGTGTGAAGAGAGGTACTCAATTGATTGTTGTGCACTCTCTCTCCACATGTAAGGAAATGTCAGCTGTTTGGTCATGTTGTGCATGTTCTGGAAGAGGCATGAAAGTACAGTGACTCACAAAACTGAGTCAATGTTTTGCACTTTTTAATTTATTGTTGAATAACTTCCCATAAACAACAAAACCAAACAAGGTATTGGTGTACCGAATAACATACATGATCAGGGCTACCAAACAAACAAAGAATTATGTAATTTTAATCATCCCTCATGGAGATATGATCATTTTAATTCAGGGACTCATTGACTCAGTTTTGTGAGGTGGTATCAATATTATGATAAATTGTAATTCTAGTATTTTGTATGACCTCCCTTGGCCTTAATAACTGCTCCCAACCTTCTAGGCATGCTTTTAATCAAATTCTGACACACCTCTGATGGAATATTATTCCACTCTTCTACTACTCTTTCCCATAACTCCCAAATTCCTTTTGGTGCTGTTGGATACTTGTCTAACTGGTTCTTGAGGTGAACCCAATGATGTTCAATAGGACTGAGGTCTGGAGATTGGGCAGGACAATCCAGAAGAGTAATATTGTTGTTCTCCATCCATTTCTTGGCCTTTTTTGAGGTATGCTTGGGGTCATTGTCTTGTTGAAAAATCACCTCTTCTCCAGAAATTCCACTCTCCTCCAAGCTAGGCAGCATATGGTCCTTCAAAATGGACACATACTGGTCAGCATTTATCCTCCCCTCAACCTCTGCAAGATACCCAACTCCATTCCATCCCATACACCTCCATACCATAATGTTTCCTCCCCCAAATTTGACAGTTCCCTGCACCTCTCTCCCAATCAGCCCCTCTCCCTTCTGTTTCCAGACCCACTCTCTTCCATCTGACCCAAACCTGTTGATTTTAGTCTCATCTGACCAAATAATCCTCCTCCAGTCTTCCACAGTCCACTCTCTATACTTCTGAGCAAAAGCCAATCTTGCTTTCCTATGCCTTATACTAAGCAAGGGCCTTTTCTTCTTCACCACAGCCTTGAATGAGTTTTTTCTGAGAACTCTTCTGACTGTTTCTAAGGAGACTGGAGTGGGGATGATGCTGTTGATGTAATGGGTGGCCTGAACAGCATTTGCAGCCTTGCCAGTGGTGATTTGGGTAAGGATGGCTCTCTGAGAGGTAGATGAGAGCTTAGAAGGACAACCACCAGAGGGGGAATCCAGGTTTGGATGGAGAGCTTTGAGTGTTCTGGATACACTAGACTGGCTGAGGTTGAGTTTAGAGGCAATATTGTGGGTAGAATAATGATTGGAGGCCAGGGAAAGAATGTTTTCCTTCTGAGCAGAGGAGATGGGATGCATTGGAGAATATTGAAGTATGAAGAATGCTAGTCCTAATTAAATACTATAATTTAAGGTCCCATCAAGGGTCACATCACCTTAGAAACCATCTGTCAAGTTTTTGACATTATACAGTTGGTGGAGCATCAGATTCTAATATTTCTGACTACCCCTCACAAAACTGAGTCAATGAGTCCCTGAATTAAAATGATCATATCTCCATGAGGGATGATTAAAATTACATAATTCTTTGTTTGTTTGGTAGCCCTGATCATGTATGTTATTCAGTACACCAATACCTTGTTTGGTTTTGTTGTTTATGGGAAGCTATTCAACAATGAATCAAAAAGTCCAAAACATTGACTCAGTTTTGTGAGTCACTGTAGGTGTCCACTATATCACAACTGAAATTTTATGCATGCAAATCTGCCTTTTCAGTATTTGACTTGTTACTGACCTCATTACACATTTCTATTGACATGTTACTGACTTCATTAAATTTGTATTGACCTGTTACTAACTTCAGACTTTTTACTGACCTCATTACAAATCTGTATTGTCATGTTACTGACTTTGTTACAAATCACAAATTTGTATTGACTTGTTACTGACCTTGTTACAAATTTGTATTGACTTGTTACTGACCTCATTACAAATTTGTATTATCATGTTACTGACTTCATTACAAATCACAAATTTGTATTGACTTGTTACTGACCACATATTGACTTGTTACTGACCAGCACTATTGGTGCTATACATATGGGACAACAACATTTCAATCCCAGTTATATGACTAATTTTTAGTCAGCTCTGACTAATGCCATCATTTCTGACCAAGCCTGACAAATTTTAGATAATCACATCAACCATCACTCCCATCATTCCCACAAAATGACTGTAGCCTATGTTATGCAGCACATCACCTATTTTTAGCCCTGATCCCATCACACCATCACTCCCACAAAACTGTCATAGCATATGTAATAGATTTACAATGAATATTTATACTAGCATGGGACACTGCCCTGTAATTAAGTCTAAAACAAGAAGGCGATGTTACTAATAACTGTGGCTATGCACCACAGCTGTTTGTTTGGTGTTGGTGTTAGTGTCACCTAATGCGCCTACCACCACCCAATTTTAATACCCTTCTCCCCCAACAACCTGCATGTGTCAAAGTCCCTGTTGTAATAAAGCTTTCTATGGATGATTTATGTGATTTCATTTGCTCATGCAATCTAGTTGGCAATAACAGCATTTTCAAGCAACTCCATGGCACATGGTGGTGCATCGAGCAGAGATATATGTAAGTGCACACTTTAGGCAGGGGTGTCATTTGCATCCTGGGGAATGTCCTGTATGCTTAGAAGACATTAGATGGTGCACTTTGATTCTGGGCCTAGGGAGAGAGTTTTTCACTGTAAGGGCAACCTCAAGCCTCACTTAATAATGAGCTAACAGGGGGGAATCCAAAGTTAATATTATACTACATAATACAGACACCTCAAGGTGCATCTAAAAGAAGGGAATCCAAAGAGAAAATTCCAAGGACCCATCTGTCAATGCCCAGTCTATGTATGTGAAAGACCCAAAAATCAAATAATAGTCTAAAAATAGAAAAAGACAGAGATAGGCTGATCAAAATGATGGAGTGATGTCATATCAGTGGTTAGGCATCTGAAAGGGGTTCTGCCTCTGAAAATAAAACTGTGAAAATGTACAAATATGAGGAAACAGAAAAATAATTATAAAATAGAAATAAAATCATAGAAAATCATAGAAAATGCACAATGGGGTAAAATAAGATGGAAAAAAATATGGATGAATGCACAAAATTGTCAAGACCCTTGGGGAACCTCCTAGTTCCCTTACAGCGGGTGTGTTGGAATGGTGTCAGTGATTAGATAGAGTTAGTAAAACAAATGATAAAGACAAGAAAAAGACTCATTATTGATAGTCGCAAAGAGGAAAATCTAATACACTATGTCTCAAAGCTCAAGATGCAGATAATATATACTGGATGTACAAAGAAAAGAAAATCTCCAGAACTTCTGGGAGTCTTGGTACCAAGACAATCCAGAAAGAAGGATTCTAAAGGTTTTCCCAATTCCAATTCTAATTCCAACTCCAACTCCAATACCAACTCTAATAACCAGTCCAAACCCCAGACCTCATCCAATCTACTTGTGCTAATCAATCCTTCTCCAGCAGTTCCTCCAGACCAAAGGTAACAAACCAAAGGACTCCATCTCTGACAAGTTGGGAAAGAATGGTAAACTAACTGGAGAAGAATGTGAACATTGCATGAAGGAAGGTCTTTGCCTTTATTGTGGTGAGAAGGAACACTAGCTGGGAATTGCAGTAAGTCCAAAGCCACTAAAGCCTGCACTGCTGCAGGCCACAGAGTCCGAACTGGATTCTGCAGACTCAGAAAAATAGTCTGCAACCCTCAGAAAATTGCCAATGGGGCTGAGGGTTGCATTGACCTTTCCCAGCTGGCTGCTTACATCTGTCTCAATGCATCTGCACTTTCCAATTCCAAATCCCTGACCATCCTTTTATCCATTTCCAACAATTACATAGAAACCTGAACCTTTATCAACTCTGGCTCATCCCACTGTTTCCTCAACTCCTCCTTCTGTTAGGAAACAGTCTCCTAACATGCCTATTACATAATACTATTTTTATTTTATTTTATTTTATTTCACCAAAATACACTACAAAATGCCTATATACGCATTATTTGTCAGCATGGGAATTCTTTATTTACATGCATCAATATATACACACATGTATGCGCATGTGCACACATCTGTAATAACATACTACAATATGTGTAACATAGTATATAACTCTAAAATAAATACTAGGAGACCTCAGTTGTGTTCTCTTAGGTATTCCATACACAATAGTGGTGCGAAAGGCCTATTTCAGCCAACTGTTCTATTTTTAACCCCTCGCATCAAATCCATCAATCCCCCCATCACACGCGCACCCCCCACCGCCTTCTTGTAGGAGAACCCGCACGGTCCAGCTAGCAGATTAGTGGGTGTCACCCTAACAGAAGAACACAACTACCCTATCAGTGTGCCTTCTCTTACTCACGTGCATACGTCATTTGTCTCAGTGCACCACATCTGCTTACACATCATTTCGGCAAGAGCCAGAATTAATTGTATATACATATTTACCTTTGCTTTCATAAGCTGATGCCAGGCCTTGCCTTACATTGTGACCGCCAGTGATCAAGAGGCAGCACTCATCATTAGGACAGCTGCAACCAGACAACCGATCGGATCTGGTTTAGCTAAGATTTACATTACTCTATTTGGATGACTATTTTAGATAGTTACTAGCCAAATTCAGTAATAGCCCCAAGATCAGGCACTGTTGGAAGGGTTATTGATCCGAAGTGCCCAATAGCCAAAATCACATGTTTTGCCATATTTGGTACCCAAAATAGCTGGATCACATGTGTGAAAAAATTCTCTAGCCGAATCTCTACACAGCCGAAGAAGTGACTCATCACAGATTACATAATCATGTCAGAACAAGCAGCTTCGAATCCTGGACACAATCCTGTTCCCATGCCCATTTTTGAAGCCAAAATTGATGCTCTAACAGCACAAATGTCCCAATTAGTGTCAGTATTAACAGCATCTCAGCCCAAACAAGTACAAACAAATGCAGAAATGGTAGAAGACAAAGATGATGAAATGGAGGAGATGGTAGAGTGGATGTCTCAGGAGGGTGAGCATGCAGAGGAGAGATCTGAGAGTGGAAAAATGTGTTTACCTAAATATGCGCCCCCACAAATATTTGACGGTACCATGGAGAACACAAAATCCTTCATCAGCTCTATAGTGTTGTATATTCATGGGAGAAAGCCCAAATTTCATACGACCGAGTCTAGAATTATGTTTGCTCTCTTATACATCCAGGGAGGGAAAGCACAGTTCTGGAGAAATGAAGCCATTAATCAAATTGCTGTGGGATATAAACTGTTTGCAAGCTTCAGGGAATTTTTGGAGAGATTGGAGGCACAGTTTGGAGACCCTAACCCAAAGGCGACAGCGAATGCAAAATTAAAAACTATGCACCAAGGTTCTCTGACAGCAGACGAATTTATTTTGCAGTTCAAAGCAGAAGCATCACAGACCGATATGGGAGAAGCAGCGTTGGTAGAATATTTGAAGGCAGGATTAAATCCCTCATTATTCAAGTCTATCTATCGACTACCTTCTATGCCGGAGAGGTTGGATGAGTAGTATAATTGGGCAATGCATCTTGATCGGCAATATCGACAGGAACAGGCAGAATCGAAATTGATGTATGGGAATTCCAGATTTGGAAAGTCATCAGGAGGAAAGTCCGAGAAAGGAAGGACACCTCAGGTACAAGCTCCGAGGGCACAGCCACTGGCCATGGCAGTGACACCTATTGTTAAGGAGTCAGCAGCATCAATGGTGATGTGGTCAGTTGGTACTCGGTGCAGAGTCTCAACGGAAGGGGTGAACATTTAACCTACAACTGCAGGTGTGCTCGGAGTGAGGGGGGAGTTCGCTTAGAGGGCCTTGGATCATCCTTCAGGGCACAAAGACTATGGGGAGGCTGGTACAGCAGTTTTCAATGTGTGCACTAGTTGTGTATGCTAAAGGGGAGATATGTGCAGTGGTGGGAAAGTGCACAATGCAAAGGGGCAAAAATGCGCAATGGGAGTGCAAAAGTGCACAATGATGAGGGTGATGAAGATGAGAGGTGTAGTGGGATAGAGACAACACTGGGGTGTGCTGTAAAGGTGGTGCATAGGTTGGGGACACAAATGGGGTGGAAGTGCAAGGGGCAGAAAAAGGTGCAAATGGTGTGCAAAACGCGGCTATACAAATAAGTGTGCAAATGGTGTGCAAATGCGGCTATATGAAGGGTGCACTGTATGAGTGCTTGAATGAGGATGAAGGATGCAATGCAGGGATGAAACGTAACAATACGATGAGGGGATGCAAATGATATGCAAACGTGGCTATACGAAGGGCGCACTACAAAGGCGCATGGACTGGATGCTGGTGCACAGACTATGTGCGATGCTGACTGAGCTATGAACTATGAAAGGGGGGGAAAGATCCTCTGGATTCTCTATCTGTCTGCCTACTATGTACAAATGGCTTATGTGATAAAAATGGTAAAATAATGTGTAAAAATAGAAAGCACCATGCACTACCCACAAGCGCATCCATTCGCCCATCTAAACCTGACCGCGCTATGCCACTGCCTCAGCCAATAAGATTTGCACACCTATAGCCCACTACCCAACTGTTCCGGTGCGATGCACTATTTTTGGTGCGCTCTAGGTCTCGTGCACTCTTCCCAATTAATCCACTTCAGTGTTATGTGTTGTGTGCTGCGCCTTAGTAATAATGGCATGATTGACCTGTGCCAGTTACCAGATAAGGCGATGCCAATTGGAAATGCAGAAGAACTATAAGGAGATGCTGTAAAAGGCCAAATACTGCCAAAGCGCCAGGATTACGTGAAGGTGCCCAAGGTGCACAGCCCAATGCCAAATAGGTGCAAAGCACCCTGATTATGTGAGAATGTGCAGTTCGCTCATGTCGGAATCATGGTGCACCTCGAATAAATGCACCAGTAAGATGGGAGCTGTGATGTGCAGTGCACCAGTGCGGTGGATTGTTATGTGTGTGATAGGGATTGTGCAATGAGTGCGCAGCAGGGAATGTGAGTTGCAGGTAAAGCATAAAAGGAGTGCGCACAGGTGCATCAAGCGCGCAATAAATGTGGAAGGCAGATAAGGAGTGTTGGGGGGGCATGCAGAGGTGGTTTGAAGTGCAATGAGGCGCATTTAGGGTGCACAACAATTGGCAGCTATGGGGGAACCAACAGCACAGTAGAAATGCAAAAGGCACACAAAGGCGCACCTAAATGGTCAAAGATGCACGAAAGCGCATGGAAGTGCACAAATGTGCATGAAAGCACACAAATGCGCACAGAGGTGCACTGGAGCACATAGGAGTGCATAGGAGCGCACTGGAGTGCAATGGAGTGCATGGGAGTGCATGGGAGCGCATAGGAGTGCAATGGAGCGCACTGGAGTGCAATGGAGTGCACGGGAGCACACTGGAAGCACAGGAAGCAGACAAAGGTGCACGGAAGTGCACAGGAGCGCACTGTGCAAAGTGAGTAGAAGATGTCCAAGCAGTGCACACAATCATGAAAAATGGTGTAGTATGAGTGCAGGGTGATAGGGAGCTGTATCATCTCCTCCCAACTGAAATACTGACTGTCCCCAGGCAGCATCCTTGTCAGCTATTGAAGTGCGAAGCATGAGTGCCAAGAAAGCAGGTGAGTGGTAGAAGTGAATGTTTGGGATATTTGAAGAGGCCAAGTAAAGTGCATGAAAATGCGTGAAGCAAAGTGTGCAAGCACAAACTAAATGCAGAAAAAATGTCCAACCATCACTCTCCTCTCAACTGAAATTTTGACTCTGTCCAAACGGTGAAAGTATGAGAGATAAAAGGAAGTGCACACCATATGACAAATTGTATAAAAGGTGAAGGGTCCATAGCGGTGTGCATGGAGCGCTAATTGCATGCCTCATTGGTGCTTTCTTCATCCTCAGCGCTATCTCCTTGCGCTTCTTCTTCATCAACTGCTTCTTCATCTTCTGTGTCCACTACTATGGACTCTTCCATCTCCCTCAACCATGTTGTGGTAATATTGAGCGCTATGTCTGGAAGTGTGATGGACTTGTGCACACGGTACAGCACTAGGTGAAATGCGGCTATTGTATAGCGCTGCCAAAAGTGACCAAGCAAAATGGATTGCATCATGTAAAAGCACTTGTGCGCAACGTTGTTGTGGCTGGCACGCAATATCAGTAAGCGTCTGGACTGCCAAATAACAAGCTGGTGAGTGCCATGCACATTGTGCTTCCATAACTGCTCCTTGTGTTTGAAAAATGCACTCACATAGCACACGAGTGCACCATGCTCAGAATCCATGAAATCATTAGGGTGCATTAGGGTATCCATCCAAATCCACACCAAATCTAACTTCTCATCCTCTGCATCTGCTGTTGTGCTTCTCAGAACTTGGCTATAGTCATCATCATAAATAAGTGCACTATTGCACACATTTTGTGCATTTTTGCTTGGCTCTGGCTGCATTAGTGCAAGTGCTTGCACATCAAAGGGCTGTGAAATGGGACGTATTGCATGCATAAAGCCATGTAGCACATCGGTCCAATCCCCAAGTTCTTCATCGTCTTCTTCTTCATCATCTTCTGGAGTAAACAGTGGCAGGTTTGGTAAAAGCACAGGAAGCGCCACTAAATCGATAAAAGTTGTGCGTGCATGTGCGCTTTTCAGAAACATGGCTGGAATAAGTGCAATGGGGTCAATTGAATTTAAGAGCGCCTGCGCATTACTGTTGGTACATTGGGATAAGTAGAGCTGAGGGGTAAGAGAGGTTGGTGGAATGGAAGTAGAAAATGGAATAAGCGCAAATGTGGAAACATTGCAAGCTTGGGTATCAGAGTTGAATGTTATGATAGTGGCTGCTTCTCCTTGGTCTGCAACAATAGGAAGAGGCACTTCAATTGCTGTGCTAACTGGAGGTGTTGCATTAAGCACTTTATCATCTGCAAAAGGTGTGCATGCTTTGCAGTGCGCAAATGGCATAACGCTCGCAAGGTTGGTAGCTACCACTTCTGTGCCAGTAGCTGCAATGCGCTTTGGAGTAACTTGTTCTCTATGGCGCTGTCTGAGATCGGGCGAAAGCAAAAGGAGTTTTTCATGCAAAACCATAACGGAGGGTGCCTTCATGGCATGCACATATACATCATCAACAATCTGTGGGTTCTGGATGGGAACGACAGTGCGGTATGATGGCTCTTTGCCTTTGGAAGTGTTAGCTGGTATGTCTGGTTTATCTGCTGCTGTGGGCACAAAATGCACTTCAGGAATGTTGGAATAGGAATGTATGGGCATCTCATCAGGCCTGGAGCAGTATTATCAATGTTATGTGAAGATGACAAATGGCATCCTTGTGCATATTTGTCTCGAGGATTGAATGATGTGGAGAGGAATTACGATGTGCATGATAAAGAGATGTTGGGAATAATATGAGCTTTGGAGGCATGGAGACATTATTTGGAGGGATGTATGCATCAGATTGAGATCTGGACAGATCATCAAAATCTGCAGTACTTCATGTCTGCTCAAAAGCTTAACCGTCAACAAGCACATTAAGCATTATTCCTATCGCGCTTTAATTTTCACTTGGTCCACAAAGTGGGAAGCTTGATGAGGAAAGCAGATGCATTATCCAGACGTACAGATCATAAAAGGGGAGTGGAGGAGGACAATAAAAATACTACCCTACTCAAACCTGAATACTTTCATATTTGCGCTATGCATCAAGGACATTTATTGGTGGATAGCTCAGAGACAAAAATGTTGTCTAAAATCAGGCAATGTTCAGAGATGGATGATGAAGTGGTGGAAGCTGTGAAAGCTTTGAGGGGAGAGAAGAAAGGTAATATTAAAGGAGATGAATGGGTTGAAGAACAAGGGTTAGTGTTGTTCAGAGGAAAGGTCTATGTACTGAAGGATCAAGATTTACAAAGGGAGATCATATGGTTACATCATAACACGCCAGCTGCTGGACATCCAGGAAGGTGGAAGACATTGGAGTTGGTAATGAGAAATTATTGGTGGCCTGGAATTTCAAAGTATGTGTTGGGGTATGTGGATGGATGTGACATGTGCATGAGGGGAAAGAAATTTCCAGAAAACCCTGCTGGGAAATTAATGCTGAACCCTATACCTAAAGCACCATGGCGAGACATATCTGTGGACTTTATCACAGGATTACCTGAAGCTCAAGGATACAATGCAATATTTGTAGTATGCAACCACTTCACGAAGGAAGTCCATATCATTCCTACTACTGCAGAAACCTCATCGTTGGACTTGGCGCGCCTCTATTTAAATCAGGTATGGTGGTTACATGGATTACCTGATACAGTTATCTCTGATCGTGGATCACAATTTGCTTCTGCATTTATGCAAGAGTTAAATAACATATTGGGAATTCAAACCAAATTGTCTACGGCATATCACCCACAAACCAATGGGCAGACAGAGAAAATGAATCAGGAGTTGGAGCAGTACCTACGCATGTTTGTCAATCACCGACAAACTGACTGGCCCGAATGGTTGGCAATTGCAGAATTTTCTCACAATAATAAACTCCATTCGGCTACTCGCATGTCACCCTTCTTCGCTAATTATGGTTATCATCCCAGAATGGGAGTAGAACCTCAAAGGGAAGTCAAGGTACAATCAGTGGAGGACTTTGTGTCAAAAATGTGAAAGGTGCAGGAGGAAGCAGAGGCAGCATTGATGAAAGCCTGTGATGATATGATGCGACATGCAGATCGTACTCAGGCTGTTGCTCCAGAGTATAAAGTTGGTGACTTGGTATGGCTAAGTACCAAGGATCTGAATATTTCATGACCTTCAAGAAAGCTTATGGAGAAGCAAGTTGGCCCATATCTGATTTCTAAAATAATTTCACCCAATGCAGTAGTGTTAAAATTACCTCAGTCATTCAAGATTGATTCTGAGATTAACATTTCCCATTTATGCCCTTACCGCCCACCCACTATTCCCAGTCAACAAACTACTCCACAGCCTCCAATAATGGTAGAAGGTACTCCAGAATATATTGTGGAAGAGGTTTTGGACTCTCGTCTTCGATGAAATAAATTGGAGTTCTTAATCAAGTGGAAGAATTACACCGATGATATGGCTCCCTATCACCCTGCGTGCATACTGGCATCTTTTTGTGATTGTGTGCACCTCCTAGATGGCTTCTGCACACTTTGCACAGCGTGCTTCCATGCGCTTTTGTGCGCCTTTGACCATTTAGGTGCGCCTTTGTGCACCTTTTGCATTTCTACTGCACTTTTGGTTCCCCATAGCTGCCAATCATTGTACGCCCTGAATGCACCTCATTGTGCTTCAAGCTGCCTCCGTGCGCCCCCCCCACACTCCTTATCTGCCGTTTTCCATTATTGCGTGCTCGATGCACCTTTATGTGCTCCTTTTATGCTTTACTCGCAACTCACATTCTTTGCTGCACACTCACTGCACTATTCTTACCATCACACAACAATTCACCACTTCAAACACGCTGTGCATCGCGGCTTCCATCTTACTGGCACATTTGCTTGAGGCGCACCACGATTCCAACATGAGCGAACTGCGCATTCTTACATAACTGGGCCGCTTTGCACCTATTTGGCATTGGACTGTGCGCACTTGGGCGCTTTCGCATAATCCTGGCGCTTTGGTGGTATTTGGCCTCGCACAGCATCTCCTTATTGTTCTTCTGCATTTCCAATTGGCATCGCCTTGTCTGGTAACTGGCACAGGTCGATCACATCATTATTACTAAGGCGCAGCACACAACACATAACACCGAAGCTGATTAATTGGGAAGAGCACACGAGACTTAGCATGCACCAATAATAGTGCATCGCACTGGAATAGTTAGATATTGAGCTATAGTTGCGCAAAATCTTATTGGCCGAGGCAGCAGCATAGGGCAGTCAGGTTTAGATGGGCAAATGGATGCGCTTGTGGGTAGTGCATGGTGCTTTCTATTTTTACATGTTATTTTACCATTTTTATCACATAAGCCATTTGTACATAGTAGGCAGAGAGATAGAGAATCCAGAGGATCTTTCCCCCCCCTCATAGTTCATCGCTCAGTCAGCGTCGCACATAGTCTGTGCACCAGCATCCAGTCCGTGCGCCTTTGTAGTGCGCCCTTCGTATAGCTGCGTTTGCATTATAGTTTGCATCCCCTCATCGTATTGTTGCGTTGCGTCCTTTGTCCTTGTCTGTGCACTATTGTAGTATGCCCTTCATATAGCCGCGTTTGCACACCATGTGCGCACTTATTTACATAGCTGCGTTTTGTGCACCGTTTGCACCTTTTTCCGCACCTTGCGCTTTCATTCCATTCGCACCCCCAACCTGTGCACCACCTTCACAGTACATCCCAGTGTCGTCTTTGTCCTGTTACACCTCCTGCCTTCATCATCCTCATCGTTGCGCACTTTTGCGCTCCCGTTGCGCACTTTTGCGCTCCCGTTGCGCACTTTTGCGCTCCCGTTGCGCACTTTTGCGCTCCCGTTGCGCACTTTTGCGCTCCCGTTGCGCACTTTTGCGCTCCCGTTGCGCACTTTTGCGCTCCCGTTGCGCACTTTTGCACTCCCGTTGCGCACTTTTGTGCTCCCATTGCGCATTTTTCCACACTGCACGTTTTTGCCTCTTTGCATTGCGCACTTTTCCGCCACTGCGCATATCTTCCCTTTTGCGTACACTACTAGTGCGCACATTGAAAAGCACTGTCCCAGCCTCTCTATAGTCTCTGCACCCTGAAGGATGATCCGAGGCCCTCTAAGTGAACTCCCCCCTCACCCCGAGCATGCCTGCAGTTGTAGGTTAAGTGTTCACCACTTCTGTTGAAACTCTGCACTGAGTACCAACTGAACACATCACCGATGAAAATAATTTGTGGGAACCAGAAGAGAATTGTAAGCGAGCATGCAAGGCAATTGCCCAATTCTTTAAACATAATCCAAATGCTCCACATCGCATTGCTAGGATGGTGTATGAAGGGATGAAGTTCCGGCCTTACCAGAATTTCACAGAGGGGACAGATACAATATTTTCTCACCTGGAAGTCGAGGTCTAAAAGGGGGTAATGTTAGGAAACAGTCTCCTAACATGCCTATTACATAATACTATTTTTATTTTATTTTATTTCATTTTATTTTATTTTATTTTATTTCACCAAAATATGCTACAAAATGCCTATATATGCATTATTTGTCAGCGTGGGAATTCTTTATTTACACACATCAATATGTATGCGCATGTGTGCGCGCGTCTGTAATAACATACTACAATATGTGTAACATAGTATATAACTCTAAAATAAATACTAGGAGACCTCAGTTGTGTTCTCTTAGGTATTCCATCCACAATAGTGGTGTGAAAGGCCTATTTCAGTCAACTGTTCTATTTTTAACCCCTCGCATCAAATCCATCAATCCCCCCATCATGCACGCGCCCCCTGCCACCTTCTTGTAGGAGAACCCACATGGTCCAGCTAGCAGATTAGTGGGTGTCGCCCTAACACCTTCATGCTGATGCTGGACAATCAGTTCAGTACTGAAACTATTCTGCTGATCAGACTTCAATTATTTGATGGAACTTGGAACTCCACCATTACCCAAGTCATAAATCTCCCAGTCACTTTTCCATCTGGTGAAGTGTTCAATCTAACATCTTATGTAACCCTGCTGGACTCTTCCTGTTCTGCAGTTCTTGGGAATAACTGGCTGAAGCAATACAATCTGTTGATTGACTGGTCTTCCAGTTGTATAACTTTCTGCTCTGCAGTGCATAGAGGTCCCACATTCCTGATGTCTTCTGACTCTCCTACTACTGAGTCACCCACGCCTCTGAACTTTCCAGTGGAAACCTGCTCACCCCCCCAAAATCTCCTTCATCAATGCTGCTGCTTACATGCATGTGAGTAAACTTCCTGGAGCTATTGCTTCTCAGATGATATTCTCCCTGGAAGGTTTTATGGCCAAATCATCAGTTATCACTAGAAACCTGGTGGATCTTTCAGATATTCCTGGAGAGTACCATGAATTCACAGATGTCTTCAACAAGCAGAAGGCAGACACTCTTCCTCCACACTGCCTCTGACCTAAAGATAGAAACAGAAGACAATGCACACCCACCCCTGGGTCACATGTACTCTCTCTCTTCTTTTGAACTAGAAGCCTTATGAGTATTTATTAAAGAGAATGTTTGTTCCAGCTTATCTAACCCTCAAAATTTCCTCATGGCACTCCATACTCTTTGTCAAGAAGAAAAATGGCACTCTCCAGTGATGTGTTGACTACCAGGGACTTAACTGCATTTTAAAGAAGGATCACTATCCACTTCTGCTAGTTTCAGATCTCCTTGACTCCCCACAGAAATCCCACTTCTTCACCAAGATTGACCTTCGACATGCTTACCACTTGGTGCACATTGCTGATGGTGATAAAATGAAAAACAACTTTCTGGACCCGCTATGGATCCTTTGAGTGGTTGGTAATTCCATTTGGTCTCACTAATGCACCTGCAGCTTTCCAGTAGTTCATGAATGACATCTTCAGCCATATACTCAATGTTTGCATCATCATTTACCTTGACAATATCCTCATTTACTCAGACAACATGTCAAAACACAGAGCTCACATCAAGGAGGTCCTTTGAAGACTCCAGAAAAATGGACTCTACACATCCAAGAAATGTGAGTTCCACAAAAACACCATTGAATATCTAGGTTTCATCCTGTCACCAGATGGACTGTAGATGTCCAAAGACAAAGTCAAGAACATCCTTAACTGGCCAGAACTCCAGAAAGTCAAGGATACCTTGGATTTTGCAACTTTTACCACAGGTTCATTCACAGATATTCCTATTCCAACATTATCATTCCTCTTACCCACTTGATGCAGAAGAACTTTCCCTGCTGGACTTAACAAGAAGTGTCAGGAAGCCTTTGACAGACCCAAGGAAGGATTAACTCATGTGCCAGTCCTAGCATTGTGCAGACCTGCAGAAATGCATGAGCTGATGTTCCACACTGAGGTATGTAAAGGTGAAATGTATAGCCAAAATCACAAGCCAAACATACTGGCCAAACATACTGGAAGATCAAGTGGAAGGAATGGGAAAAGCTTGGTGAGAAAATAGGTGAATGTGAGGAGAGTGAAATGGAGGAAGGCAGACTGAAGTGAGAGGTGGGTAGGGCAAGAGAGTGGCCAGTGCATGAGAAAGTGGATGAAACAGATGTGGGGTCAGGAGGGTGATGAGCAAGGGAGAAAAGACATTGAGGAGATGCTGGAAAGGGGTGAGAAGTTCAGGAGGAGGAATGAGGAGTGATGAAGAGAGTGGTGATGACAATGGTAAAGACAATAGTGACAATGATGGCAATGTGGAATGCAGCATTGACAAGTTTAAAATCGCTGCATTTGATAGTTGACCTTGAAGACAGCATCTCAGCCCCAGAGTAGAGGGTGGTGAAGACCATCTTTGGCATGATGTTTATGGAGGATGCTATGGCATGACAACAGCAGAGTGCAGACAGAATGGTGGATGACTTTATCATGGAGAATGGAACAACTAAGGACAATGCAGAAGGTAGTGAGATGGGGCAAAGCTGCCCCATACAATATGGACACTGCCAATGGGGTGGTTGCTGTATAAATGCAGTCACAGTCATTGAAAGAAGATCTGCTTAGTCATCTTGGCATTCATTGATGAAGATATAAATGTACTGCTCCAACTCTTGGCTGACACACTCCATCTGTGACACTGTCCATCAGTCTGTGGATGGTAAGCTGTCAAGGCCAGAAGTTTGGTCCCCAGTAGACAGTATAGCTTGTGGGTAAACTCCACAATAAACTGAGGCCCTTGATCCCAGAGGAATGTGCCTGGTAGTCCATGAAGTTTCCATGCATGGCATGTGTAGAGTTGAGCAGCTCCAAGTGCAGTGACAGTTATTGAGAGTTCATATACCATACACCAAAGTTGTATGTGCTGCCTCCTGGATGGTGCACCTAATCACGATACTATAGTATATGAAGGCCATGCCCCACATTTGAGAGACAAATATAGATACTCCTTTTGGCACTTATCATTGGATCATTTGCTGTTACCCTTCCTGCTGTTATTCCAGTCTTTTAACCATATCTGTCAAGACCTGATTCTTCTGATCAGACTTTTGATAACTCCCAATATTTCCACCAGTTATTCTGGCTGTCACTCACCCAAGTCACCAGACAAGTTATCACATGCCTTAGTAATCATTTTTTTACTCATTTTATTCCTAATACAGTCTTGCCAATAATAGTCACAGATGCTTCCAAAGATCCATTAGTAAACTTCTGTATTTTCCATTATTTTTCCAGCCTTCAATATCTAAGTGCCCCTAGTTTTAGTTTGTATCTCAGTTTGTAAATCAATTTAGTTTGTGACAATGTATCAACATAGTCTTCAAAATATAATCAACCTAGTCTCACTACTTAGCTCCCGACATTTCCAACTTAGTTCCAACAAATGTAATCTTTATTCTATCTTAATCCTCTGCTTATTTCTGTCCCCATCTTCCTCTGGATATTCTTCACAAATCCAATCTTCCTCCACTGACCTTGTCTTGAAATAGGACACTTGATGAGGAGAAGGGCACAACTTCTTACAAGTTGAATCCAAGTCCTCTCTGGCCCCTTTCACTTGGCACTCTCCAGCCTGGTGGATTCTGTCTTGGAATTCCCCCCAGAATTCCTTGAACCCTCCAATCACTGCTAACTGGTAGTGCCTAAAGGTCTAGTCCCAAGAACCAAGGACCAGACCAAACCAAACTGAAATTATAACCAGTCTTGCAGAGCCATTGGTCCCAGTTTGACCACTTCTTAAAGTGGTCTGGTCTGCAGTTCTCATTCTCAGTGACACTTACTAGAACTGTCAAGAACTGGTTTAGACTGGTTCTTGACCAGACTTATGGTTCCTAAGATAGAACATAACAAATATATGACTATATACAGTAATATTACTATTTACATGTCCAGTAATTAGAAAAATGGGGCACCCAAATGAAAGGAGCAAAAAGTGAGGTGTTTAAGTAGTACAGCATGAGCATGGACCATTTGTACCTGTTTGCATGGTCACATGCTATCACTTATGCATTTTTTTTGGCATTTACATCTTTAGTTTATATGTTCACATTTATTTGTACTGAAGTGCAATGCATTTCAAGTTTGTCACTCTCTGTCTTTCCCACTTCCACCATGACTGCAACTGCTCAAAAGTCAGAATGGGGCCCAAACAATGAAATATGTCATTTGGGCCCCAGGTAAGCATTATTTCTTTCTATTTTTTTAACTAACATATGTAAGCTCACCTCGATAGAGTGGAGCTTCACTAGGTCATACAAGATAGAATAGGACCAGTATGTATAATCAACCAAGAGACAAGGCAGAGAGTACAATGATAGGTGTGGATAGATGTAAGTGGAAAAAAGGGAAGCAAGCCAGATGATGTTTGTTATAAGCTCCAGGATTATACCCTACCCCCTCTGAAAAATTTTGCAAGCTTAGCAAAAAATTATTAAAAAGGTAAAAATTTATTATTTATAAATAAAAAATTTAACCAGAGAAAAGAAAGATAAGTGAGTATGTAAAACTGCTCATTGGGTGCATCAAAAACCCCTTAGGGAAAAGCTACTGGCAGGGACATGATAAAGTCAAACAGTACATAATGTGATCACTGTGATCCTGCCAACCAGTCATTTAATATGGCATTGTCCATGAGTTCTGAGCCTGTGAGCTATTGGTCTTCTTCTGGGCCATAGCCCAACCATCTCATGAGATATTGCATGCCATGTCTGTGTTTGCATGCTTTGATGATCTTTTCCACAAAGTATTCTTGCATTCCATCTTCTGTCATGATAGCTCCAGTATGCATAAGCTCCTGCAAGGGGAACAGCACTTTGTCATTCTCATTGTAAGGCTTAACTTCTGGACTGTGGAAGGTGGGGTACATTTTTGAGGTAGCAAGCAGGTTGACTGTCATCATTGACATTTCGTGGTTGACATCCACATGAGATATGGCCCATTGAATCTGGGCATGAATTTTGCTATCCATTTCTCACCTTTAGCAGCATACTGATGTCTCCTGTTGTCTGTCGAGACAAGAGCAAAACATGATTCCCAATATCCAGATCCAGGTCTGGACCATGTGCGACATTGGCATAAGCAGCCTGTGATATTTTTGCCTTAAGCAGGTTATCCTGAGCCTCGAAAACATCTTGTTGCAGCCTGTCTATCAGTTCATGTGCATGCACCTCTTCAGGAGCTGTTGGCACAGTTAGTGTGAGGATGGACAGAATCAGACATGGACTTTGTCCAAGTCGCAGTTGGAATGGTGAGAACCCAGTCAATTTGTTCACAGTGTTCATGAAGTCGAATTTGATGTGTGGAAGTGCCTGAGCCCATCCCTTTTGGTTCTGTGCCACATGATATCACAGTGCCTGATTCACTATTTTATTGGTTCATTGATAATACTCAACCTGGAAACCTAACAAAAACCTGTTAAAAGGCTTAGGAAGTATAACACAGCTAGAGGAAGGGTGCAAGTTGGTACTCAATATCACCGCTGATACCCAAATATTGTGTTTAGTGATGTGAAATGGTAAGGGCTATGATGAATAGTCTTTAAAGGCATATGAAGATGTTCGAACAAGTTTGAAATAGGTTCAAAGATGTGCAAAATAGTTCAAAGTAGGCATAAAGAAGTTTGAAAAGGCTCCAAGTGAGTTTGAAGAGGTTCAAAGTGAGTTTGAAGAAGTTCATAGATGTCAGACTAATGTCGAGGTATGTTGAAAAGTGAATATAACAAATAAGGAGTGTTTGTCGAGAGGCAATAAGCAATGTGTGATAAAACGAGGAGTGAATACGATAGTTTTGAAGAAGTTTGCGATATTTTGCAGAACTTAAAGATACAACCTGAGCTAAGACTCAAGAGAATGGCTCTTGAATCAGATGATGAGTGAGAGGGTAACTGCTTCTCTGTTCCCCATTGCTTTACTATCATTTCAAGTAACTAATACAAGTCTATATACAATTTGAAGGAATATTACTAAAAAGGAAATAAAACATGTGTAAAACATGAGGCAATATCTCCAACAATGAGGACTTTGTAGATCATAAAACAAATGATAAATGATAAATAAATGAAACATACAGTGTCCCCATATAGTAAAAGTACTTATCTTTTGCTTCAATATATGATTGAAGCCTCTAAGCGCTATCATCACATCCTAAATCCTTTGTCATCTCTCCTCGTGTCTGGTAGTGCTTGATATGTAATGGAATAACTCATTCTGGTTGTGCAGCATGTATCGAAAGGGTTTTAGGATAGGTATATGGTGGCCAACATCATTCAAAGTAATGTAAAGTTCTTCAAAAACATTCGAACTGTCACGAAATGGTTCAAAGTCGGTCAAAATTGTGCAAAGTCATTCAAAAAGTTCAAAATAGTTCAAAAAGTATTTGAACTCAATTTTGCAGCATTCATAGTAGTTTGGAGCATCTGTCATAGTGTGTCAATATGATTGGAAAGCTTCTCCAGACCTTAGAGTGCACAGTGGACCTATCATTGTTTGCTGGCACCATCTGTTTGAGGGTGGTAGGCAGAAGACGGTTTCAGTTTCACACCAGTCAATTTGTGTAGCGCTGTCCAGAACTTGGACATAAACAACATGTCACAGTTCGATACAATTTCCAGTGGCAGCCCATTTTTGCAGTACCAATGATCAAAAAATACTCCTGCGAGGTCTGTTGCCATAATGTCTGTCCTAGTCAGTACAATTTGGATATTGGCATTCAATCAGTCAGTCATCATGAGGATGGAGTTGTAACCATTGTCTCCTACCAATGGCCTGATGCAAGTCCATTGCAACAGAGTTTTCACGCTGATAAGGAATGGGCAGTGGGTGCAATGGTCTAGCTGGTTTAGTGGTTCTTGATTTGTTATGCTGGCACTCACTACAGCTGGGAATGTACATGTACATACTCTAAGTCTCTTCACATGTTCAGCCAGTAATATGAGTTGCATAGTGTGCCATATGATTTTCAGAATCCAAAATGCTTCAGGGAGTTATGTGCCAGTTGGAACAAGGATTCACGGATGTTGCTCATTGCTGGCATCACCAGTCATTCACCAATGAGCAACAGGTCATCTCACATCTGCACCAATGGCATTCCAGGTGTGGCCTCTCTCAGCTTTTTACACTAGCCATCGGTTTTGTAACCCTTGATGATTGCCATCTGCAGTTCTTGTAAGGGCAATCTCAAAGCCTCACTTAGGAGTGAGCTAACAGAGGAGAATTCAAAGTTAATATTATACTACATAATACAGATACTTCAGGTGCACCTAACAAAGGGGAATCTAAAGAGAAAACTTTAAGGACTCATCTGTCGATGCCTAGTATATGTGATAGAGCCAAAAATTAAATAGTAAGCTAAAAATAGCAAAAAGGCAGAGATAGGCAGATCAAACTGTGGGATGATGTCACCTTGATGGGTAAATGTCCAGAAGGGGTCCTGCATCTAAGAATAGAATTGTCAACATGTACCAACATGGAAAAAACCGAAATATAATAATAAAATAGGATTAAATCATAGAAAATCATAGAAAAGGCAGAATGGGGTGAAATAAAATATAAAAAAATATGGGATAAATGTAGAAAACTGCCCAGATGCCTGGGGTACCTTTCTTTCCTTTTACAGTTCTTGATCCTGGGATATGGACAGCACAGCAGTGACAAGTTGTGTTGTGGCAATGTCAGTTTCGGCCAGAGTGTGTGCAGTTAACAGTAGGTAAGCACATGTTGTGGGCAGTATAGCATTTACACTTATTTCATTATCATTGTCATCAGGGCAGAATTCATAGGGCAACTTTGCTCATTGTATGGTGGCTTCACTAGATGAGCACAGAGTAACTGGTAGATGAGACAGTGCATCTGCTACCATGTTATTTTCCCCTCTGATGTACACAATCTTAGCATTGAACTGGAACATGAACTCCATTCACCAAGCTTGCCAATGTGACAAGTCAGGCTGGTTCTCAAAATTTTCCAGCATTTTGTGGTTAGTGAATATTGTGAATAATGAACCAACCAGGTCAGCTCACCACTTTTTCAGTGCTCTAATTATCGCTAGCATTTCTTTTTTATGTACCAGATAATTCAGTTTGGCCCCCTTGAATGTCATAAAATTGAAAGCCACCAGATGAGCCATCTCCCATGTTTTACCAAAGGACAGGACAGCCCCTGAGCAGAAGTCACTTGCATCTGTCATCACAAAGATCTTTGCAGTCAAATCAGAGTGGTCTGTCATCGTCAGGAAGTTGTGGCTCACTACAATCACTTTTATCATCTCAAAGGTGAACTGGTGTTCAGCAGTCCATGGAAGGAACAATCTGTTGGCCTCAGCAGTTGTCAGTGGTGTCAGTACAGCAGTGTGAGTTGCCAGGTTCAGGAGGAAGGCAGTGAGGTAATGGACCAGGCCCAGGAAACTGCAAATGTCTGTCACTGAACATGGCCATGGCCATTCCAGAATTTGCTCCACATTCTTCAAGTCAGCTTTAATCCCATCTACAGAGATGTGGCATCCCAGGAAATCTATCAAAGAGCAGTACAGTCAGTTCTTCTTCAGGTTACAGTATAGTCATGCAGTACAGAGAGTGGTCAGGATAATGCATATATTATGGTAATATTCTTCAATTGTATTTGACCAAATCACAATATCATCCAAGTACACATGGCAATTCTTGTCTATGTAGTCATGGAGGGCTACTGTCACCCTTCATTGCTGAATTGCCAGCACATTCACAGTCCCATGGGCATGACCAGCCATTTATACAAACCAAACGGTGTGGATATGGCTGACAGTGTTATGTCATCCAGATGCATCCTAGTCTGGAAGAAACTATTAGTCATATCGATTGTTGCCCAGAATTTACCCTTGGTGCAATCATTCAGGATGTCATTAACCTGTAGTAGTGGATGTGAATCAATTACGGTGTTCACGTTTAGTTGCCAGTAGTCATTGACCCAGCATTTCAGCACAGTTGTGTCAGCTTTGGGGACAATGAATGCAGGAGATGCACAGGATGATGCCAATGGCCTTATTCACCTGGCATTCAGATGTTTTTGCAGCAATATGCCCCATGCCTCACAGAACTTTCATGAGCATTGGTACATCTGGGTTTTGATCATTTGTTCTGCATTTTCCAGTTTGATACATGCCTGAACATCTGTAGGTAATTGGTCTGTGTGTGGTATTCTTTCAAAGATCTCTTTGAATTCTGCTTTCAGCATATCCTCATGGTGCATCAGTTCTGCAACATGGGTTAATGTTTCCACACATTTGTTTACTGCACCAATGATGACCAATGGTTTGATGTAGTCAAATGACATCAGGCACCTGTGTGCGCTCAGCATATACTTGAGTTCTGCAAGCATCAGTTTACGGTCTGCACACACTTGCTTTAGTTGCTTCTTTAGCTTCAGTTTTTTATGTTTCAGAAGCGGCAGGGGTACAGGATTCAGCAGATCATAATTATTTTGCTTATCTATACATGTATGTGCTGCATGATCAGTAACAATCAAGTTGTGTGTTAAAAAAGGCAGTCCGAGTATGATTAAGGTACAGAGGTGTGGAGCCACAAGGGTGCATACAGTTCAAGATGTCCATTGGCCATCTAGTAAAGTAACAGACAGTTTGATCCACTCAGTAAGCATGGTGCAAGACAATGCATTTGATGATTTCATAGTGACGTTGACAGTTTCAGGTTCAGGCAGCAAATGGTGGTGTAAGCCAAGTTTGGTCACTAGGTCTGTGTGAATGAGTATGACATGAGCACCATTGTCAAGCAGCATAGGGACAGTAATGGGCAATGAGGTCTTAGGGCTGGTAACAGTACCTTTCCACCACAGATGTGGTGCATGGAAAGGGGCACTCACCTCGTTGTTCACCTCGTCCTCAGTTTCAGACCCTTCCCCCAGTGTAAATGAGGCAGCTGGGAAGGTAGCAGTGGTTTCATCTGCCCAAGATCCAATGGCCATGATAGGTCGACCTTGTGATCTGTTCTTGGCTGTGGTATTGCCAGCACTTGAGCTGGTGATGATGGTAGGTATGGCATTCATGGTAGCATTCAATGTACTAGGTGCAGACAGTGGTGGAGCATGAAAAGGCTGGTTAATGAGGCCAGTATACGTTGCAGCATCAGGGAAACCATTTGGGCAGCTCTTCAATATGTGATATACATTGAGATGATGGCATTTGCAGCACCCATTGTTGTTGTCCAATTGTTCACACTTGGCATTGATGAGAGCCACCAAATGTTAGATGGTTCCTACAATCATGGCCATAGTAGTGGCCATAGCATTTGCAGTATAAGCAGCAGCATTAGATGCTTTATTGGCACCATGATGATGCTTGGTGGTGGCTTCATGTCGGTTGAAGATTTCTTCAGTCACCTCACATGCACGTTTCAAGTCAGCATGACGATTCTCATCATGTTGTTTGACCTTGAGAGCCCATGGCCTCAAGACAAGTATCTTGTCCACCTTATTCATGTTGCAGCAGTGGCTTAATTTAGGATCGAGGCCAGCTTCTAACTTTTCATGGAGGGATGTATCAGAGAAGTGCAAGGCAGTGTTTGCAAGAAGGGAATTGAGTGATTGCATGTGCAAGAACCAGTCCCAGAATGACTGGTTTTGTTTCAGGGTTGCTGCAAGAATCTGGCAGTGGACAGTTGGTTCCCAGTCGGGGTCTAGGTAATTTGCATGTAGTTCAGTCATGAAGTCAGGGAAGGAAAAGGTCAAAAGCCTATTGTGGTCACTGCTGATCCAGTCATGGATTTGAGTATCTCTGAAGCACTTAAAAGATTTCCTCCTCTTTGATCTCTTTACAGTAGAAGAAATCCAAACAGCCAAGTTCAAATATGTGCATGACCACTGGATCAATCTCACCAGCATGAAGTATGGGCAATTGGACTGGTGAACATGTTCCACAGTGGCCAGCTGATTGGATACAGATGACATAGCAAGCAAGATGTGATTCATGTTGGAGAGGGGGTATTCAAAGTCTGATGAGGAGTCGGATTCAATTTGAGGGCAGCAAGATGATGAGCTTGGGGCAACTATATGCATGTTTGTCAGTTGTACAGTAGGATATTGGGGGTCATTCTCCTCATTTTCAGATTGGAGTCAATGGTGATGCAGTTACGGGAGACTGTGATGGTGTGGAAGCAGTATCTGAAGGGACAGCTGCTGGATGATGTGACACTGGCATACTGGGAGCAGAAACAGTAGCCACAGGTGTGTCAATACATGCATCGATGGGGTGGAAGATCTGTTCTGCAACAGTTTGAAGGTTAAGAAATGGCAGGAAACTAGCAGTGATCAACTGTAACAATGGGACAGTTTTGGTACTGATCTGTATTCAAAAAAAAGGTGTAAGCTCACCTCAATAGAGTGGAGCTTCACTAGGTCAGATGAGACAGAATAGGACCAGTATGTATAATCAACCGAGAGACAAGGTGGAGAGTACAATGATAGGCATGGATAGATGTAAGTGGGAAAAAGGGAAGCAAGCTGGATGATGTTGAGTTAGTAGTATATATAGGAGGAATGTGTCAGCTGTGCAAATAACTGCAACTGATTAGTAAGCTCCAGGATTACAACATCTTTTTCTTTTCCTTTCTAGATGATATATTGTTAACAATGTTCTGAGTTGACAAAGGCTATCTACATGCAATGTACCACTGCTGCAAGCCTCTGCTTGTGGGGTGGATGGTGGAATGACAATGACAAATGACAGCCATGGCACAGAGACAATGGATAAGGAACAACATTACCAAGGCAAAAAATGTGTGGCTTCAAGAGTACCACATCACACACAACATGGGCCCAAATGAATTGTTTGGACCATGTAAGGGGACTAGGAGGTGCCCCAAGGGTCTTGGCAATTTTCTGCATTCATCCCATATTTTTTTTTCACATTTTATTTTACTCTATTCTGCAATTTCTTTGATTTTATCCCTATTTTATTTTTCCATTTCCCTACATTTGTACATGTTGACAGTTTTATTTTTAGAGGTGGGGCCCCTTTCGAATACTTATCCATCGAGGCGATGTCATTCCATAACTTTGATCAGCCTATCTCCACCTTTTTCTATTTTAGCCTACTGTTTGATTTTTGGGTCTTTCACATATACTGGGCATCGACAGATGGGTCTTTAGTCTTCTCTTTGGATTCCCCTCTGTTAGGTGTGCCTGAAGTGTCTGTATAATGTTAAGTTTGGATTCCCCTCTGTTAGCTCATTATTAAGTGAGGCTTCAAGGTTGCCCTTACAGGCTCCAGGTATGTTCTTTTTATCTTTCATTCCCACTTTGTATAACTGTTGAAATTAAATTCTGATGCATGCAGCATACATGAGGCAAAGCATGCAGCACACACATGTTACTGCGCTTACTGTGCATACATGTGGTAAACACATTCCTGAGTCATGTGACATCCTTACTATTATGTATATAAGGAGAACCTGTACTGTAGTAGATATACAGTGTTCTTACCTCTGCTAAACCCTAGCTCTAAGACTAACTAAACCCCAGGTAGGTTATAAGGAATGTGTCGTCTCTTCCTCTGTGCAGTGTATGTAGTCTGCTCCAACAATAACTAACTCACTATTCTTTTTGATTTTTTAGATTCTATATCTATTATAATGATGTTACAGCATAGCTGATGCCCCAATAGTCCACTCTCTGCCATCCACCACTGTGAGCCTTTGGTCGTGGGGTGGATAGCAAGACCAGAACACCACAGGATGACAATAAATTGCCTGGCACCCATTTCCAGCCTCACGAGCTACTGCTTGCAGGGTGGATTGTGTGTGCAACACCACCACCAATGCCAATACCACTGCCAACAACAACCACCACCAATGCCAACCCCACTGCCAACACCAACACCACTGCCAACACCAACACCACTGCCAACACCAACACCACCACCAATGCCTAAACTGGTCAAGATCCGGTTCCTGAACCTCTCGAACCTGCACCAAACCTGCACCTAACCTAGGGTTCAGGGTGCAGTACAGTCCCCTAGCTGCACCTGAACCCGATACCAGGTGCAGGTTTAATGAGAGGTGGAACCTGCACCCGAGGTGCGAACACCAGTGCACCTCGGTGCACCCCCAAGCAAGTCTTCTCTCACTGCCACTGTACAGTAATAATAGTTGCATTCTATTACTCAACAATGATATAAAACGATACGAGAACCATGGATCTGTGGTTACAAGCAAGACAGCCTGTCAAATAATACTGTAGAAGAAAGACATGAACAAGTGTGTTTCGCCATCCAAAAACGTTAAAAACACAGTGAACTGTCCATTCCCCTGAGTTGTGCTCCCTCTCCCCATTCTCTGCAATGCCTGAACGTGACCGAGTCGATCCTTCATTGATTATAGCTGGGCCATGGATCTCCCAACCATCAAAGCGCTCGAGAGGACTGGATTATCCTACGACAATGAGCAGATCAAATGGGCCTGGGAATGGTGAAGGTTAAACTTAAAGTCTGCTCATATCAATACAACTTACATGGATCAAAACCTAGGTAACACCAGCGGGGATGCTCCAGCCACTGGGAATGCTGTGCAAAGCCGTACGTCTTTCACTACACCTTGTATCAGCCTTGATTGACTTACCACCATACGCCAGAACTAAAAATCAATACCCAAGCCCAGAATGATATAACAAAACCTGTCGGCGAGGCATGTAATGCTGATGGAACACTGAAAGACGCAAGAAAGATGACCTGGCTCAACTCGCCGTCTGATGAGATTCCTCCCAGCCTCCCTAAACGCGCCCACACCGCAGACTTGCAGGATCCAGATCGTGCAAATTCAAAAAGGGCCTGTGTAAGTTATCATGCCCTTTGCTGATGATTCACGTCATGCCTAACACCTTCTCAGTTGGATAAATCCAGCTCGAGGCACAGGGATGAAGACTATGATCCCTCTGATGACCAGACAATGGCTGTTGACGATCCTGAAAAGTCGTCAGAAGATGACGGCGCCACAAAAAATTCGCTTGAAGAGGATGCCAATGGCGATGAAGATGATGCTGAGGGGGATCATGAAGGAAGTGATGACGAAGATGACGATGAGGGAACACAGTCGTATTGGCGAGTGAAACGGAAGGAAGGCTCCAAGGTAGGTGGTCACGCCGAGTCCGGTTGATCGCAAGTTGATTGTTTGGACTTGTGTTGCTGGGCCTTCCATGATTGTTCAGTGTCCCCACAAAAAAAATCATGCCACTCGCGACATCCGCCTCTTCTTCACCAAGGATGTTCGTGTTGTCACCATGAAAGGTAGTACTGGTGAACGAGCTGGTCATTACTGCCAACCCTGCATGTGCATGTGTTTTTATATTTGTGTCACATTATGCCGATTCTGAACTTACTATGTATTTGGTTTACCAGAAGCACAAAAGTACCAAAGCGGGGCACCTTCTTCACTGGGAATGTTTCAGCCTTGCGAACCCATCTCTCCCGGTAAGTTGAGCCCTTTTGTTCTCTCTCTTAAATGCTGAAAAAATCCCAGGAACCACTATGATGAGTATCTTGAACAATGTGCAGCCAAGGGTGTCGAGGTGAAGGCACGGCTGCCGAAAGACTGGAAAGGACCAAAGAAGTAAGTTGTTCATTTCTTCGTCATCAAAACCCATCTGAAAATTTTCAAAGTTCACAACAGACGATTGAAGGCTTCACTGTCATCAAGAAGAAACCTCCGCCACCTGTAATGAAAGTCGGTATGAAGGAATACATTTTTGAGCTCATTGTTGATGGCGATCTGGTAATTTTACTTTCACTCCTGACCCACGTCCATCTCACGAATGGTTCTCTCAGTCGTTTCAATTCATTGAGCACCCGTCTTTTTGCCGCTTGTTGTGTTACACCAACCCAAAACTCATGGACAAGGACATTCCAAAGAAGACATGCATCGCAACCATGGTCGATGAGAAGGTGATGAAGCTGAGTGAGATTGATAAGAATTTGATTGCCATAAGCCATCAATTTATCCCATTGTTCGAGAATCTTATCATCATGATCAGAATATCCAAGGGCTCGTGTCGGTCATCTATGATGGGTGGTCATCAAGGCGCTGCCGACCATTTTCATCATACAGCATCCAGTTTGTCCACTCGTCATCGGATGATCCCTTCAAGTGGACGCTTACGAGCCATCTTATCGCATTCGAGCATTCTGTTGGCAGACATTTGGGGATTATGGTGGGTAATGAACTGATGAGAATCATTGACAAACTTGGCTTTCGTGAAAAGGTATTCCTATACTCCATCATGAGTGGCATTTCGAGTCATCGCTCATTTATTTCCATTAGTTAGGATGGCTGATTGGAGACAATGTCCCTGTCAATGACGTGGCTACCAGGGTGGTCTGCACAACCGTCAATCCTGACGGAGAGCGCTTGGACCCAAAGGAAGTGAGGGGTCAGTAAGTGATGATTATTTTAATATATCCCGCTTCCTCTCACCGGCAACGATATAGGTGTATCGAACATACACTTCATCTCATGGCGTGTCACTTTGTTAATGTGCTGAAGATACCCTCCCTTCGAACCATCAAATCCACACTCCACAATGTGAGGGACGATGTCGGCACCGTTGACAAGATGGACGACAACGATGATGAAGATGAGAATGGCCAGTTTGACGTGGACACCAGTATGGATATTGAGGGTGTGGAGGATGATACCGCAGCAATCACGGCCGCATCTGTCACCTCCTTTCGTCCAGGCGATGTTGTTGGCAAGATCATGGCTTTTATTGCCCAGCTACGAGCATCGAGTAAGGATACGCGCGAATATCTGAAGAAGATCAGTCTCTCACGTGGCTCCAATGAATTGGAGATCAAGATCTGGATCCGTGGACAGTGGGGGAGTCTGAGTGACTGCTTTCGCGTGATTCTCAGCCAACAAAAGGTATGTCAAGCCCGTTGTGTTTGATTCAATCAACAAATCTTGACACGAACCACAGGCGATAGATGACTTCTGTGTTCTCGCTGACAACGACAACGATTTGCCTACGTTATCACATGGCAAACGGTGGATGGATTATCGGCTGAGTTCTCCCGAGTGGTGAATCATTGAGCTGGCATATGATTGCCTCAAAGTAAGTCATCTCATTACATCATGTTCTTTTGCCAACCTCAATTTTCAGATTGTCGTGGACATTCACGGCAAACTTTCAGCGAACAAGAGTCCCACAATTCACAAGGTCTTTCCTTTGCTCGAGAAAGTTCAATCCGATTGGGAAAGCCACTCCAATAACCCGGCATATGAACTTGTGAAACCTGCCCTCGAAGCTGGGTTGCAAAACATGAGTAAGTGGTACAGAAAGACGGATGATACGTCCATTTATTTTATTTCTCATGGTACGTTCGTTGTTCACTAAATTGTCATGAAATCAATATTGCTGATGTGCCGTAATACAGCTCTCGACCCCACATGGAAACTCAGTTATTTGGATGCCGCATGGGAGCCTGAGTGGGTGGAGATGGGTAAGGAGCATATGAAGGAGATTGTAAGCATTCTATCGTTTTTTGAATAGCTGTGCTGAAGTCAGAAAAGTTTCTCAAGTATCACGCAAAATATAACACATCAATGGATCATCCACAATGCCCGCAACTGCAGAAGACTTCATCCCACACTGGTGAGAGCCCTCACCACCATGTTTCACACTTGAGAAATTGATAACCCTCACATAGATAATTCTGCGGCCGATGACTGGATGGACAGGATAATCCGTGAGAAGAGGAACAACAACTTGGTAACCACGACGCGATCCCGAGATCAAGACCTCGATCCTTGTGCGGAGTTGGATCAATACCTCCAGGCTTCCCTCACTTCAAAACTGCAATGTCCGGACCCTATCCCATGGTGGGGAGTGAGTACCTTGTAGTTTTGTGGCACGACAAATGCTTATTTTCACAGCTTGAGGCACAGGCGAGGGTTTATCCCATTCTCCGCCTCATGGCGTGGGACTACTTACCGATTCCGGCCTCAACTTGTCTTGCAGAACAATCTTTTTCTATGTCGGCTCGGACAGACGATGCTCGGCGCCGTCAAATGGGAGGTGAGAAGTTTGGTGCCTTGCAGAGGCTTTGTGCTGCATATCATGATGGGCGGCTCTCCTCAATGAATGAGGCGTGGATGGAGATCGACCCTGATTTCGTAGATTAGCTTTTTTTTGTCGCAACTCAAAAAATCCATTTTTTCTTGGTGAACCGTGGTGCACCCAGGTGCGAACCTGAACTGCACCCGCTGAACCTGAACCCATGGGTTCGGGTTCAGGTGCGGCAGTTGTCTGCACCGAACCACAATGTTCAGGTGCGGGTTCAGCAAAATATGCCCGAACCTGAACCGAACTGGACCCCGACCAGTTTACCAATGCCAACACCAACACCAACACCAATGACAAAACAAAACCCAAGCCCATGATGCAATGCCACCCCTGCCAACACTCACTACAATTGCCCCCTCCCTCCCCTCAAAATGTGGGATGGAGGGGACTATTTTTTATTTTTTAATTCATATCCAACCAAGCCTTGTAAGCTGCTGCTCAATGAGGTGGACTTGATTTCTTTCATTTTTATTTTCTTTCATGTTTCATTATTCTTAATTTTATTATTATTGTATAAACTAGTATACAGTAGTCAGTAGTCAGTACTACATATGTCAGTTGGACTGCTGGTCAGGTTGAAAACCAGTCAAGACTGGTTTCGAACTGACATGTAACTGATGCAGACCAGTCCTGTAGGGTCTGGTTTGGGTTTCATAGAATGTTTTAAATATAAGAACTGGTCTCGGCCCGGTTCTCTCTCAAAGAGGGTAAAAACTGGGACTGGACCAGACTTTAAAGAACTACTGACCAGGTCTGACCAGAAGTCCAGTCTCAAGTTCTGTTCCCTGATCAGTGCCTCTCAGTGTTCAGAACTTAACAATATCACACTCATATTGTTGATGCAGAATATGTATTTTCTTCAATTACATGTATTATATATAGGTGGCACACATTCCTTAGATCTTTATGGGTCTCTCCCACAATCAGATCATGGCCGATGTCTCGACATCAACCCCCCAACATCAAACTAATGATCGCGTACGCATTCGCCGCAACGACTATCAACCAAATCACAGCTCCAATCCCCGTCATCACCCACCCACTGCTAAAATCAATCATCTCATCGTCTGCCTCCTCCACAACATTTTCATCTGACAAGGTATCGACCGAGCGTGGCTTCCGCACACTCATAATAGCTTTCGATGACCTGCAGTAAATGAGGGGAAAGGTGACTACAGGCAGTGTGATGGATAGCACAACTTGAGATGCGACGAGTAAGTTGTCTATGCCGGACCTGCCCATCAGAATGGCAACGGTCATGGACGGGATTACTGCCAACAGTCGTGTAAGGATGCGGCGTAATGCGGGCTACACCATACATGATTGGTTAATGTTTCATTTACAGAATCACGGATTTCGATGCTCACTGATACGCGCCAGTTAAGAAACCCTTGGCTAACCGCTTGTCCCGCTACCGTGGCTACAAGGAAGGAACTCTGTTAGAATAGTTAGCCATCGAACGGGCGATTTTGAGAACACCAAACGTACCTGCCCAGCAGCTAGCAGAGCAATAGCAAATAAAGTTGCAGCACCTGAGGGAATGTAGATTTAACATCAGGACATCGATGGGACAAGAAAAACGAACCCTGTCCAACAAGCTCTTTAATGAGATCATAAGCGTCAAACAAACTGGCGGGTCCACCAGATCCGCCAGATCCGCCAGATGCAGTGACTCCAGTACCGTAGTAGAACACGGCACTTGCTAATACCAGGATTCTATACATGCCAATATCAACTGAAGAATCCACACGACAAAAGACAAACTAACAGTGCATTAATCATAACAGCAAAGCCAAGAAGGCTGAGCATCATGTCCACCATCCCGTGATAGATATGCGCTTTGATGAATTCGAACGAGTTGTTCTCTCTGTCCTCGTAGCGTTGGGCACGAACAGAATACGTATTGGGTGGAGTCGTCCGTAATGGTGTAATCAGATATTCTTTGATTGTTTGTACGACACGCTGGCGTCTTGGGCGAGGTCCAAGGATCATCACTTGTGACGAGCTCTTGGAGCTTTCAGAGGGAGGGTAACGAGATTTCGAAGCTGATGAAACTCTGTCCTGCGTAGCTAAAGTTGAGCCGAGGAATAAACTGTGAGGCATGACCGTGGCACCCAAAATACCGACAGTTACAGTTACACATCAAAAGAATGTTCTTGTAGGACAAAAGATATTCAAGCTTACACGTATAAAGTGCGCCTGGTGCAAATATGTACTTGGAAGGAATGAATCCGTCAAAAGCTTGCCCCCAGTTTACTTCAATCCTGGAGATGATAACAATCATGCAGACCAATACCGCGAGCACCTGTTAGGATGTCAGCATGCAGCATCCAACATTCAAGCTGGAGAGCATACCAATGTGCCGATGAGGACTTCGAACATTCGGACAGGTCTGCCGTGTAACGGATCATTGAAGGCGAGGATGAAGATCACATCACCAGCTGTAATGAGCACGCCATGCCACAACTGGAGCTTTGGGAAAAGAAGACATAGCCCAATGGCGGAGCCTAACAGTTCTGCTAGGTCAGTTGCAACGATAGCCACCTCTGACAAAAAATATAGAGGATAAAGCCCTAGCCAGCGATACCAAAGGGTGTGTTTTGGGCGACTATGCAGGAGGAGACGGCAGTGCGACGCTAAATCTGGAGAAGGCGTATCAGCACCACGGACAGAATTTGTTCTGAATATAGGAAATCGGATGATTTTGGGATCCATGAGAAGAAGCAACCCCGGATAAACGACAGTGACTGCGGGGTCGTACTACGATGTCAAGGCCATGGAAAGCAAAGAAAATTTTGAGAGCCAAGATATGCGTGCAGCCTGTACTCACCAACTCCGGTGACACAGCCAAGTCTGGCAGCAAGCACCTAAAAAAAAAACTTCTGAGGTCAAGACGTCTGATCAGCTCATCGATAAGATACCAACCTGCAAAAAGACAGCAAATAGCCCAGCGAGAAGAACAACGAAAAGCAACCTGTAGCCGAACTGAGACCCAGCCTGCAAATCGACGCCCCAATTTCCTCTTTTTAGAAAAAAGTATCAACAACCAGCGAGCCATTTGAGACATCTACACCACTCACGGATCGAAGTAAGCGACAGAGCAGACAATGCCAACCCCAGTATGTTTCACTACATGATGGAGCACCAGCCTTCCTGTAGCCTTGGCGTGTTCCAGAGGTCCCTTGGGCTGATCCCTGGTCTGAGAACTAGTAGCATCGTCGGGGTCGGCGGGATGATCTGGCATGGGGGAACAAGGGGTTAAGTCTGACATGTAGGGCACAAGAGAGAAGACGACGCACCCGAAGGACTGGCATCGTCCAAAAGTTGCGAAACGACAGAATGGTACTCATTATTCTGGTTTTAAGTCTATCGGCACGCAGCAAAGCTGGTGTATGATAGCGATGTGTTCCGCTGTTACTTGCGTTGAAGGTACGTAGAGGCAGACATACAAGAGTATTTATTCGCTACACCGCACGAGTGACGACGACGCGAGCGCACCGATCGATCTGATGGTGATTATAAAGACAGAATTTTCAACTTGGGACGTTCGTTTAAAAGCGCGCAATACAAATTATATTCAATGTAACATATGGAAAGGGGAAAGCTAGCCTCTCTTGGCACATATCAGCTCGAATCCATCGAGTAAGAGCTTCAGTGTACGACAAGTTCGTCCGCGCAGCAAAATCCAGAAACAAAGTCTTATCCATCAGAAACCAGGCAGCAAGTTTCCTGTCCTGAGTACAACGTTCAACGAAAGGAGTCTCGTTCCATTTTGCATTTGCCATTGATCCAGTGGAGCCTTCTGTTCACGCACACGTGTTGATAAAAAAACCCTGAACCAGAGCTTACCGCGTCCCAAGCTAAAGGATCCATCGGCTCTCCGTCGTACAGAATGCGCCCCAGACAGGTCCATCACCATACCATCGACACGCACCTCCCTCCGAAGCCCAATCGAAAACAAACGCACAACCTTCTTCCTGACTCAAACCATGGCCAAAGAAATCTTTGAGGAGTACCCTTTCGTTGCCGCGTCGCCTTCCACGAAAGAATAGCCAGTACCGCTATCATGGGCGTGCGCTATGTCCAGTCCATCAATGATACGATCGATACCAAAACTTCGGGCACCTTGCTGCGCATCTTCTCCGATTAACGCCGAAATTGGTGCAGTCATCGGCATTGGACTCGGATGTGCGGTGTAGCGCGGCATGCCGCCCGCGGGAGGTATTTGAGGGGGCTCCGGAGTCGGCAAAGTCAAGACGAGAACAGGAACAGCCGCGACATCTTACCTGCTGGCGGATTCTTCATCATCTTCGAATTGATCGTCTACGAAACCGTTAGTCAGACAATAATGTGTATTTGCCCTGCAGAGTCCCACATGACGTTGAAAAGGAGTTGTATTTCGAGAGCTGGGCGATATTTGCATCTTCAGCACCAGCTTCCGACCCAGTGAAGTGGTTAGGGCATCGTACGCCAATTAGGTTCGTTTATAATGGATTGGATAGGAAGTTAAGGAATAGCACGGCAGAAGCGAAGAAATTAAAGAAGTAACAATCCTTGTGCCATAACACGAGGGCAAATATAGCGAGGAAACCACGCGAAAAGGTTGATCCTATGAAATAATATGCGGACATTGACAGACGCAGCGAAAATCAGGGGCTCAAGAAGAAATGTAGGGAAATTGAAACACGATTGACAAATAGACCTGGTAAGATGAAAGAGCGTTTGCATAGGCTCGAACAGCCAAACGACACGAAAAATATTGAGATCACTTCCATGGTTGCCCGACCGAAACAAATGGCGTAAACGTGAATGAGGCAACGTGAGAGCGAGCAACGAAAGTTTCGCAGATATGGGATCAACAACACGATACATGAACCCGAAAAGTGAGCATAAACAAAAAAACGCACCTTCTCTAACCACTCTCCAAAGCTAGAGCAGCTCATAGAACTCGACTGCGTAAACGCATTACTAGAAGATTGTGCAGCTCCAGAAAGATCTGCCCTAGTCTTGATTATATCCCGATTACCACTATCCTGAGGAACGGAGGCGCCAGCGAGACCAGAATCGATAGCAAGAACGTCATCCACCAATAATAGTAGAAGCAGCAGCCGAAAGAGTGGTGGAGTTACCAAGCCTCGGGGAATTGCCGGCGAATACCCAGGTATCTTCAAGAATAGGCGATAGATCGAGCTCAAAATACCGAGAAGGAGATTGGGCTTGCGAACGATGCGTCCAAAATAGCCCGGGGAAGATGTTCATTGTCAAAAGTGAACTAACCTTGGGACTGGGAGACTCAACCATGGTTGATGTTGATCGGGGTCTAGTCGGGGAATTAACTGAGTCCAGGGACGATTCGCCCTTGTCTTTCTGGAGCAATGTACGGGGCGGAATATATGACGTTAGGCTCCACTTGGTGTGAAAAAGAACAAAGGAGAAACTCGAACCAAACCGTTGCCTTTGACGAGAACAATAGCTCCTTTTGTTCGTCGCAAGAACTCGGGCCCGAAACGTCAGAGGTTGTTCGTGCGACCTTACAAAGGAGTGAGTCAACACAAAAATCCCGATTGACACATACGTCTCGAACTAAATGTTGGCTTTGTATGGACGTGTTGGACATGCATTACATAACAATCCGTACATAAGCACAATCACATATATCTCAGTAATCCAAGGGGGTGTCAGGATTGAAATCCTGGACCACTACCCAGTTACTTAGTCCCAGCTGGAGGCCCCGAGAATAAATCTTCTGACCCCTAAGTAGAGAGGTCTCAAAAGACAATTTCTGTGCCTGTGATGACTATTGGACTCGAAAAAAATACTCTACATAGCCATAGAATACATATCAAGATGTTGGACTACACAAAAGTCCTGAATTTCCAATGATCAATGTCAGATTGGACAATCCATTAGCCTACAAAATCCACCTTGGACTAATTGCTGCAAAAACTCTGAATAACAGAGCCTGCTAAAAAGGTATGTAAATCAGCAGCTTTGTGCACCTTTAGGTACACTCATATCCTATCAAGATACCTGTCCTTGACAACCATGGGTTTGTGGTGTGTCCCAATTGTGAGACTCGAGACCACTGTGGGATTGTTGGGCTTGCAAATCTCGAAAAATGACATCGAGCAAGTAAAGCCTGTAAAGAAGCTCAAGCAATGTGAGATAAGGATCAGAAGAAGAAGAATTTGAACATGGTCAGCTACTTTACCAAGCGAGAAGCCCCTGCTATCCCTGCTGCAATCAACCTTTCAGCACCAATTCAGAGCCATCATCTTGCACCAGAACAAACTGTCAGTTCCAGTCCTGCTAGCTGGGACCATTCACCAGATCCAGTAGCACCTTCTTTCAAAAATATTCTTGAAGAATTCCAGCACTACCTCGACAACTTATTGAAAAGCATCCCTAAAGCAGCATGCAATGACAAACTTGCTGAAGCCTTTGTGCATCCAGAGACACATGCTGATCCACCATTGCAAGGAGACAAGCTATGGGAATGAGGACTGAAAAAGTTGGTACTGGGATAGGGAACAGAGAAATATGTAGGAAGCTTGATCTGCTCAAAGGAGAAACTGGAGCATCTGTATGGTTTTGTGAAATATTTTGTTGTGAAGAGGGACATAGGTGAAGGGTTATTCAAGGGAAAATTAATGCATCTTTTTAATGGTCTGAGGAAAATGTGATATTGCTACTTACCATCCAAATTGTGCTAGCATCGAATTATCAGGTTATACTACTGCATCCTCATCTCCACATCACCATGGCACCAAACTCACCAGCAACTCCCTTGGTCCCAGAAATCCCAGGTTCAGAGGTTATTGATGTTAATGCTGTCAAATATGAGGCAGTGATAGGTCCACTATGCACTATAAGGTCTGGAAAAGGTTCTAATTTTTTCAAGACATTATGACACACACTCCAAATCACTACGAATGCCACAAAATCGACTTGGATTTTTTTTTGAACTATTTCACACTATTTTAGATGACTTCGAACTATTTCGAACCATTTCATGACACTTCGAATGACTTCACAGCATTTCAAATAACATTGGCCACCATATAGTTGTCTTGAAACACTTTTGATACATGCTGCACATTCAGAACAAACCATTTCATTGCATATCGAGCACTACTGGACATGAGGAGAGACTACAAGAGACTTAGAATATGATAAGTGCAGTTTTATGTTTCATTGATATATTAAAGCAATAGAACAAGAACTCTTATTATACTGAGACAATGTACATTTCACTTATTATCATTTTTCATTTGTTTTATGTTTTACAATACCTTTATTGCTGTGCATATTGCCTCATGTTTTCCACATGTTCTTGTTTCCTTTTTGATAATATCTCTTCAATTTGTATATAGACTTGTATTAGCTATTTGAAAAAAAAACAAATGGGGAACAGAGCATAAGTTACCCTCTCACTTACCATCTGACTTAAGAGTCATTCTCTTGGGTCTTATCTTTGCATTATATCTCTAAGTTCTGCAAAATATCACAAACTTCTTTGAAACTATTGTATTCGCTCCTCATTTTATTGCACATTGCCTATTGCTATTCAAAAAACACTTCACATTTACTAACTTGTTCCTCAATATACCTCGAACCTCTTCAAACTTATTCAAACTACTTTGCACATCTTCAAACTTATTCAAACTATTTTGCATGTCTTCAAACCTATTTCAAACTATTTCAAACTTTTTCGTATGCCTCTAAAGACTATTCGCAATGTGCTTCATCATCTTGCATCACTAAACACAATGTTTGGATATCAGCAGTGATATTTAGTACCAACTTGCACCCTTCCTCTGACTCATGTTATACCATCCAAAGCCATATAGTAGGTTTTGTTTGGGTTTCCAGGTTGAGTATCATCAGCAGTTACTTTGAAAAGGATTGAATGGTCAGCAACTCGATGCAAGGAATACACCCTTGTCCTACCAAATGGAAAATCACCACATACTAGCTATCCTTTCACCCTACATGACATGCTTTTACTTCCAGGGGATTACATGGTGCAAAACACCATGATGACACTCATTTCATGAGGCTGTACTGAAACAACTGTTCTTGCTACTGGAACTTGTCAGCCTTGTCAGTTGCTGGCCAAGAATGAAAACCTGAAGAAAATAATCAGCTGAATCAAAGATGGTGTTCATGAGAAGGTGAGTTTTACATACCATGGCTTTAGCAGCCTTCACAAGGTCCTACAATGCAAAAATCGCCAAATCAAATTCCATTGGCTTCATGGTTTGAATTGGGCAAAACAACTCCTTGGCAAAGCCAGTGCATTATCTGAGCACAAGTGAATGCTGATGGCTATTGCAAGTGGGAAGATGAAACACATAGATCGTGTAATAAGTATTGAGCTCCACCAGAAGAAAGGGATTAGAGGGCTTCTTGCATTGGTTATATGGATACTACTGTTAGGAAACAGTCTCCTAACATGCCTATTACCTAATAATATTTTTATTTTATTTTATTTTATTTTATTTTATTTCACCAAAATATGCTATAAAACACCTATATATGCATTATTTGTCAGCATGGAAATTTTTTATTTACACACATCAATATGTATGCGCATGTGTGTGCGCATCCATAATAACATACTACAATATATGTAACATAGTGTATAATCCTAAAATAAATACTAGGAGACCTCAGTTGAGTTCTCTTAGGTATTGTATCCACAATAGTGGTGTGAAAAGCCTAATTTAGCCAACTATTCTATTTATAACCTCTCGCATCAAAACCATCAAACCCCCCATTATGCGCACGTGCCCCACTGCCTTCTTGTAGGAGAGCTGCACAGTCCAGCTAGCAGATTAGTGGGTGTCACCCTAACAACTACCACCCACGAAGCTATACTGAAGAGGATGCCATGAATGCACTATTGACTTGGCAGCTGCGTAAAAATCAGGTGGCAGAAATTAACCACAGATCAAATGCAAAACTGAGTGTTTCATACCTCAGAAGTCAGTCTATTAAGCCTCAAATCATGCCATGCCATGCCCAGCCAACATGGGTTGGAGTCAAGCAAAATATAATGGCCTCACCAGAGAGCATCATGGATCAGATTCATGAATTGACACAAGGAAAGGTTTTACACACCATGCTGATGTTCGATGAACTGGCAACTGAGAACAGGATCAGATGAGATTCAAAAATTAACTACTTCCTCAGAGTATGCTAACAACATGCACACAGGACCTCAATGGAGTTCATCAATGAGGGAGATCTGGAGGAGCTGTATAGACACCTCGACAGTGAGATTGATGAGGAGAAAGTTCATTTTGCAAAAGGTGAGAATTTGGAATTTTACTTCCAATTCCCACTGATCAATGATCTATTTTTAGGCAACAGTCAGTGCTTTGGTATTCTATGCAAAGACAATTGCATTTATCCAGGCTGGCCCATGGTTGTTTCTGGTGATTGTAAATGCAAACCTGGGAGAGAACATTTAAATTTAATTCAGACTGTAATTTCCAGTGTTGATGTTCTGAAAGAGACAACCAAATTGTGCATCACCACTTTTGCATTTGATGGTGAGACCAGAAGGAGATCAGCATTCATTCTTTTGACATTCAAGCATCCAATTTCCCCACAATCTCTCATTTACCACTTCCTTTGGCCTCTTAAATTTTTAAATCTTCATGTTGGCAATGATGATCTTACATGCGACAAGGACTGGAAGCACATTTTCAAAAGATTCCAAAATCTTCTCCTCCAACAATGTGGCCTTGTGGTTTCAAGCTTTCACATTACACCTGATATTATTATGGATCATTTCAAGTCTAACAGTTTATCTGCTGATCATATCTGGTTAATATCAATCCAGATGACTAGCAGGATGTCAAACTGGCATTTGATATGCTGAAGGACATATGGTCATTGCTTTGTACTGTCACCAGTCTGAATACTCACCCAGGAGTGTTGGCCACTTGAGAATCATTGTGGATTCTTGAAACACTTTTGTTCTACCTCATATTCCATTACCTTTGTGTTGATTATCACTCTCAGAACAGATTGAGACTGTAAGGGCAGTGGCTCATCTTACACTGACTCTCTACAAGATAGCTGGAAAGGCCTTCATCCCAACCAACCTCTATATTGACATCATGATCATGATTAAGAATGTTGTGTTTTCTGTTGCCAAAGCCAAGATAGATGATCCAGATGGAAAATTTTAAATCATTTTGTTTGGTACTGACCAACTCGAGGAATTATTTGGAATTCTTCAGACAATGGTTGGTAATGATACTAATTTGAATATCTTACAGCTCGTCTCTTGTCTCTCTGGCACTACTGAGGTTTCCAATATTTTAGCTAAGTATCCACAGTGGGATTGTGCATCTTGATGCCTCAAAGTACCCACTCTTTTGCATGACTTAATGGAGATCACCAAAAGTGCAGACCATATTAAACCCATGTCTTGGAGAGGGAATATTAAATTAAAGGATGTTTCACATCAACCGTTGTGGAACTGTGGTCGCCACCTTGTCAAGGGCAGTTGTGAAATACTCAAGTCATTTCTGAGGCAGCTAGCTGATAATCCTGAGGTTGATATTCTCTCCCCTTCTGGCATGCTCCTCTTTAACATACCGCTTGCCAAAAATGACATTGATGTAACATCAATCACTGAAACAACCATTTCTACAACACCTGCTGAATCAGATGACTCAACAGAAATGGGAATTGAAGTAGAAGACACATTTGGAGAGCTATCAACTCCCAGTGACAACATTCAACCCTGACACTGAGTAGTTGAACATGATGTTCTCATCAGAGGAAAGTCAAAATTGAAAGCATGCATTGTTGCAGATTTCAACAAATATGGAAGACATGTTGGCTCGATGGATTGACTATGCCATGTATGGGATATTGGATGACATGTACAGAACAAAACTGTCAGCTCAAACATGTTGATATCAAATTATCCACCCCCCAAGGAAAAGGTTCTCCTAGTTTCAGACCTAGTTGCAACACTTGTTGCCTCAGAAAACAAGCTCTGGCTGTGCATTGGTAAAGTAAATTCTTTGAAATTTGATGGACAGCCAGTTCCTTACATCAATCTTGACATGCTATCTGAAGAAGCAGTCACTGTATCATACCAAGTGCTTGGATTATGACCTGCAACTGTGGATGAGGACCCAGAAAGCATTCATGACTGGCACACATACTGCATGCCTATGGTGCACCCTTTCTTAAGCGCAATTCCAGATGAGAAATATCTTCCTGTAGATTCAGGTACATAGAACACATTTTGCAAAAGTCAGATTTACAACTTTGCCATCTGAATTTACATGTCTTGTGACCATTTTACCATGTCCCATTATTTTAATAAAGTGATCTTTCCCTGCCAGTTTGGCTTTTTTGGTACAGGAAAGTCATGGTAAGATATAAAATTGGACTTGTTGTTTGTACAGTGTTGTGTGCATTCTAAATCTATCATCCAATTAGTGTCCTTCTCAGACAAGGCATACAAGAAAAAAATTTCATTTCCAGAAGTAGTAATATTGGATATTCTATGATTTGTAATGATTAACATTTGCCTTCTTGTGGAAAGAATTTGTTTTCTGTTTTTCTGTATTCTTTTTGTAATCCTTGGGTACCTTTCCATCTGGCCAATGATTCTCAGTTGTATAACTAGTATGACCACATTTCTCACATTTCTGTGATACTTTTTTTGTGTTACTAATGTGGTGTTACTAATGTGACTGATTTCAGCAGCATTATTAGTGGCATTATGATGAGATTCTTCCTCAACTTTTTTGGGGATGACATCAGATGGTTTGATCTTGCTCAATTCTTTGGTTGTGGCAAGAATAGTGGAGGATATATTCCCATAGGACTTGGGTAGAGAGCACAAGATAAGAAGGCTCATGACCTGGTCTGTTACTTCAATACCAGCATTTACAGTTTGCTCTCTGGCTGATTCCAAGTCAGCAATTTGAGGGTGCAGTGGTTTGGTATCAGTGAACTCTGTACAAAACAGCTGTTAAAAGTAGACAAATGCACCTACTCCCCCAGGAGTGCCACATTGTTTTTTAATGGATCTCCAAGCATCTGCAGTATTCATTGTGTTGCCAACAAGGGATGTAATGATGGTTTGATATAAACAGCCAAGTAGCCCAATGCCTTGTCATTCTTTTCTTCCCAGGCATTCAGACCATCAGTATCAGCTGGTCTAGGAGTAGGCTCAGAAGGGCTTTTGTTTCTTTCTACAATGTTCCACAACCCAGAAAGTTGCAAGACTCCACGCATGGCATTTGACCAGGCAGGATAATTTGTGCCATCAAAGATAGGGATAACAGATAAGGATACTTTAGTGGGATCCATATTGCTCATAAGATTGAGAGTTAATACCAAGTTGTGATGATTTGTGTGAGTTTGCCTTTAAGTGACTCAACTCTGGATGTTAAGACTTCTACTAAGTGATGTTTACTTTTCTTTGTGCAAGCCGTAGGCCGTACCCCCATATCACTTGCACTCAGTAGGCTAGGTCAAGTTTGAGTATACTCAGGTCATTTGTCAGACACCTGATTTTAACAATCAGAGGTGGGAAATCTGTTTGTAAAGGTTAGTGATGTGCCTGGCCTGGCCCAAAGCTATGAGCTGGGCCAAGCCAGGCCAGGCCATTGGTGACAGCCCAGCAATGGCTTTGGCCTGGCTCAGAGGAGCTACAGTGACTCACAAAACTGAGTCAATGTTTTGCACTTTTTAATTTATTGTTGAATAACTTCCCATAAACAACAAAACCAAACAAGGTATTGGTGTACCGAATAACATACATGATCAGGGCTACCAAACAAACAAAGAATTATGTAGTTTTAATTATCCCTCATGGAGATATGATCATTTTAATTTAGGGACTCATTGACTCAGTTTTGTGAGGTAGTATCAATATTATGATAAATTGTAATTCTAGTATTCTGTATGACCTCCCTTGGCCTTAATAACTGCTCCCAACCTTCTAGGCATGCTTTCAATTAAATTCTGACACACCTCTGATGGAATATTATTCTACTCTTCCACTACTCTTTCCCATAACTCCCAAATTTCTTTTGGCGCTGTTGGATACTTGTCTAACTGGTTCTTGAGGTGAACCCATTGATGTTCAATAGGGCTGAGGTCTGGAGATTGGGCAGGCCAATCCAGAAGAGTAATATTGTTGTTCTCCATCCATTTCTTGGCCTTTTTTGAGGTATGCTTGGGGTCATTGTTTTGTTGAAAAATCACCTCTTCTCCAGAAATTCCACTCTCCTCCAAGCTAGGCAGCATATGGTCCTTCAAAATGGACACATACTGGTCAGCATTCATCCTCCCCTCAACCTCTGCAAGATGCCCCACTCCATTCCATCCCATACACCCCCATACCATAATGTTTCCTCCCCCAAATTTGACAGTTCCCTGCACCTCTCTCTTAATCAGCCCCTCTCCCTTCTGTTTCCAAACCCACTCTCTCCCATCTGACCCAAACCTGTTAATTTTAGTCTCATCTGACCAAATAACCCTTCTCCAGTCCTCCACAGTCCACTCTCTATACTTCTGAGCAAAAGCCAATCTTGCTTTCCTATGCCTTATACTAAGCAAAGGCTTTTTCTTCTTCACCACAGCCTTGAATGAGTTTTTTCTGAGAACTCTTCTGACTGTTTCTGAGGAGACTGGAGTGGGGATGATGCTGTTGATGTAATGGGTGGCCTGAACAGCATTTGCAGCCTTGCCGGTGGTGATTTGGGTAAGGATGGCTTTCTGAGAGGTAGATGAGAGCTTAGAAGGATGACCACCAGAGGGGGAATCCAGGTTTGGATGGAGAGCCCTGAGTGTTCTGGATACACTAGACTGGCTGAGGTTGAGTTTAGAGGCAATATTGTGGGTAGAATAATGATTGGAGGCCAGGGAAAGAATGTTTTCCTTCTGAGCAGAGGAGATGGGATGCATTGGAGAATATTGAAGTATGAAGAATGCTAGTCCTAATTAAATACTATAATTTAAGGTCCCATCAAGGGTCACATCACCTTAGAAACCATCTGTCAAGTTTTTGACATTATACAGTTGGTGGAGCATCAGATTCTATTGGTGGAGCATCAGATTCTAATATTTCTGACTACCCCTCGCAAAACTGAGTCAATGAGTCCCTGAATTAAAATAATCATATCTCCATGAGGGATGATTAAAATTACATAATTCTTTGTTTGTTTGGTAGCCCTGATCATGTATGTTATCTGGTACACCAATACCTTGTTTGGTTTTGTTGTTTATGGGAAGCTATTCAATAATGAATCAAAAAGTCCAAAACATTGACTCAGTTTTGTGAGTCACTATAAAAGCCAAATTTGCTGGCTCAGGCTGCAGCTTTAGTCATACTAATTTAATCATTGAAATATGAAATATATTGAACTCATTCTGTTTTGTAATTTGAAGTACATCATATAGCTCGTACATTGACAAGAAACACGGCATTGGTAAACAACCATCAACAATGTGTCAGTATGCAGGTGTGGCAGAACTCAGTGAGTTCTGCTTTTTACTATCATCTTATACTTAATTTCAATTAATTTACATGTCGTTTAAAGGGAATAGTGAGACGAGAGGCCCACAGCATGCCATTCTTTCACTTTTCAAGCTTTTCACTATATAGTGCCCACACCCTGGGTATGGCAGAACTTGGTTCTGCCTCATTTCTTATTATCTTAGACTTGATTCCAATATATTTACATGTAGTTTAAAGGGGTTAGTGAGATGAGAGGCCTACTATGTGCCATTCTTTCACATTTTGATGTTCTCACTATGTAGTGGCTACAACCTGGGTGTGGCAGAACTCCATTTCTTATCTTACATATATATATGTTATTTGATGCCCTCATGAGATGAAAGGCATAGGTTAAATTGTTCTATCACATTCCAAGTTTTTTTTTATTCCACATGGGGCTTCCCATCATTTTTTCTGTGTCTATCTGCATTATAGATAAATTTGATGAGAATTTGTGCCAAAAGCCACAGCTTGGGCCAAGCCAGGCCAGAACATCACTAGTAAAGGTGTCCCAAGAGATTCTTTGCACTACCACTTGCTCAGAGTATGCTTTAAACCTCAACCTCCTCAGTCTTTTGGAAGCACTCCTGGTTCCTCTCCTAAGATCAGTAAACTAAGACTTTATGACTACCTTGGCAGGGATGGACTCAACATTTCCTGTAGCTTATAGTGGTGTCAGACTCTTTGGGCAGTACAATAGATCCATTTAGAGATCAAGAAATTTGTCAGTAGTATAATGCAAGACAGAATCTGTTCATGACACCATAGCATAGTAGCAATGGAGGCTTTGCAGTAAGTCAATGACAAATCTTGATTATGTAATGATGATCAAAACTCTGCAGGGCCCATAACCTAATGGAGCACAATATGTGAAAGATTGGTAGGAACTGTATTTAATGAGTGTATTCTACAGGATTTATATACTGTAGGGACTATGTACTCTATGTACTAGAATGTTCCATAATATACTACAAGTACTTAGGGTGTAGCACAGGTGACACCATGGGTTTCACTGGCAACATCACACCTATCACCTGTGACACCATACCTGTACAGACACCATACCTGCAGGTACAGGTTATAAGCACAGGTTTTGTATGGTGTTTAAAAACTATAGTGGTACTTGGATAATTATGTGTAGCTAAGACAAAGATGAGATGCAGCTATACTAGAAAGTTATCTGATTCTTTTATACTGCTTCAACATTTACATCCATATATATATTATGATATAGTGTTCAATTTCTTCAAAAATCATCTGTCACCCTTTCTTATCCATCATAAAGAATGCAAAGAAACTCATACTTTGCTGTATTTGATGTGGGCATAGTAATCTTTGGCACAAGAGGTGGAACTTTAAGAAGGAACACTCAAGGTCACCATGCAAAATAACATCCAATTTACTTAATTAGATCATTGTATGTCATAAAATACTACAGTGTTAGTGTAAGGGGAATAGAAGGTGCCCCAGGCATCTGGGAAATTTTCTGCATTTGTCCCATATTTTTTTTATATTTTATTTCACCCTATTCTGCCTTTTCTATGATTTTCTATGATTTATTCCTATTTTACTATTATTTTTTGGTTGTTTCCATGTTGGTACATGTTGACAGTTCTATTCTTAGAGGTGGGACCCCTTCTGGACATTTACCCATCAAGGTGACATCATCCCACAGTTTGATTTGCCTATCTCTGCCTTTTTGCTATTTTTAGCTTACTATTTGATTTCTGGCTCTATCACATATCCTGGGCATCGACAGATGGGTCCTTAGAGTTTTCTCTTTGAATTCCCCTCTGTTAGGTGCACCTGAAATATCTGTATTATGTAGTATAATATTAACTTTGGATTCCCCTCTGTTAGCTCACTATTAAGTGAGGCTTTGAGGTTGCCCTTACAGTAGAAAACTCTCTCCTTAGGCCTGATGATAGGTCTATGGTGCGCCCTAGTGTCTGGAAAGCATTCCAAATATATCGAGACAATACAATTCATGATTCCAACCCCTACAAATGCCACAAATTTGATTTTGAACCTATTTTGAATTTATTTCATACTATTTTGGATGACTTCGAACGATTTCATAACACTTTGAATGCTTTTGAACAACTTTGCACTACTTTCAATGATATCAGCTGCCATATAGCTGTCCAAAATTACATGGCACATCCGGAGTGAACCATTGAGTTGCATATTGAGCACCACTGGACATGAGGAGAGATGACAAAATATTTAGGATGCCATAAATGTAGTTTTGTGTTTCAATGATATATTGAAGCAATAGGACAAGCACTTTTACTATACTGGGACAATGTACATTTCAATTATTATTGTTTCTTATTTGTTTTTATAATTTACAAAGTTCTTTATTGTTGTATATATTGCCTCTTGTTCTCCATATGTTATATTTCCTTTTTAAGTACTATCTCTTCAAAATGTATATAGACTTGTACTAGTTGCTTACAAGAAGGGGGAAGAAATTACCCTCTCCATTATCGTTCAATTTAAGAGCCATTTTCTTGAATCCAAGTCTTGCCTCATATCTCTAAGTTCTGTGAGATATCATGAACTTTCATATCCACTTCTCGACTTATTGCATATCGCCTATCATTTTTTGAAAACACTTCTAATTTGCTATATCCATTCTTCGATATACCTCGACACCAGTCTGACTCTCGCAAAACTCTTGAACCTCCTTGAACCCCTTCAAACCTTCTTTGAACCTCCTCAAACCCCTGCAAACCTTCTTCGAACTTTTTTGAACATCTTCAAATGTCTTTTGAATCTTTTTGTATGCCCCAAAAGACTATTTGTAACACATCTGACCATTTCACACCTCTAACCACAACCCTTGGGTGATAGCAGTGACATTTAGTACCAACTTGCACCCTTCCTCTCGCCTGTGTTATACTTCTTAGGCCTTTTAACATGTTTTTGTTAGGTTTCCAAGTTGAGTATTATCATTGGAATTGAAGTGCACTGCAGATATAATGCATCATATACCTACAGGATATTGCCCAGGATGTAATCAACACCCCCCTGCCTTAAGTGTGCACTTATCTCCACTCAATGTGCCACCATGGGCCATGGATGCCCAAAAATGCATCAAAGCACTCGAAGGTGCCATTACTGGATTGTGTGCACAAATTCAATCACTTAAATTGTACATCAAAAGCCTTGTTAATACCCTACAGCTTAGTCCCTCACCTAATATCCCATTTATTCCAACTCCAACCACTTCCAGCATTGATGCTCTACCTAATACCACTGGCACACAAATTAAACCGTCCCCCCCTGCTGACTTTAATGGTGCACACTCTCATGGACATTCTTTTCTCAACTCCTGTGAGTTATACATCAGTCTTCACCCTAATCAATTCCTAGATGACACTGCAAAAATTCATCATACATAAAGTCTGAGCATGCCTACCTTTGCATCAACCGCATTTTGTACCAAGCCCAGAAACTTGGTTCTCTCCCTTTTTCCTCTTGGGACAACCTCAGGGAGGAGTTTGTATGACACTTCTGCCCTCTCCACAAATGCCAATGAGCTGCAACATGCCTTGAGTCATCCTTATATTACCAAGTGCACCGATCTGTGGATGACTATATCAATGAGTTTAGGGATTTAGTGGACATGGTGGGATATGGGAATGGGCTACCAGTGGTGGTTGAATTTTGTTGTGGTCTCAATCGAGAGGCTCAGGCTCAGATTGCACAGATGTTGAAGGAACACCCAGCTGATGACAATATTGATGCCTGGTACAAAGCTCCTTCTCTCTGTGATGAGAACTGACTCATGTATGTGGCTTTTAACACTACACTCCATGCCACTATGACCACACACACCCCCAATCCCTCCAACTACCCACCCCCACTGCCCACCAGTAACCACTTTGACACCCTGCTAGTCGACCCACTTGAGGAAGAACTTCACTCCATGACCAACTTCCCCCCTGAGTCCCTCAGCTCAATGGAAGTCACACCCACTCCACTCACACCTGTTCCTCCTCTTCCCAGATTAAAATCTTGGGAGTGCAAGCTACCATGCAAATACATTGTGGTGTCCACCCCCCCCCCCCCAGTAATCACTAGAATTGAAGATTGAGCTGCAGACTATGGATACAGAGCAAATACTCGGTGTCTCTGCTCTCCTGGACTCGGGTGCCACAGGCCTTTTTATTGATTCACACCTGGTTCAACAAAAACAACTCAATACTCACTCACTATCTCGACCCATACCTGTCTACAATTTGGACAGCTCCCCAAAACTTGTGGCTTTATGACCATAATCCTGAGGTCGACTGGGTGACAGGTAAAGTTATGATGAGTCACTGTCCCTCTCATTGCTGTACTTGCTTCACTGAAGGCAGACAGGAACATCAAGGGTGAAAGGTCCTCTTACAGTGCACTCAAAAGTGTCATGCTGGTCCAATGCCTATAGCCGATGTGGACTTAAAAAACATTTTAGATCTCACACCTGATTCTGATGATGATGTGGAGGAAGTGGAGGAGATCAAGGAAGGTGACTGAATTTTCTACACTGCTATTAACCCTTTGCATGAGGTGCATGCCACCTCGAATGTCCCAGTGCCTCGCAGAGGCCTTCCACAAGAACAGTGCACCCAAATCCTTCACTGACTTGGTACTTCCTCACTTGCATGATTTTAAGAATGTCTTCTCCAAGGAATTCTTTGACTCACTTCCTAACTGCAAGCCATGGGATCATGCAATTGAGCTCACACTAGGTGACATGCCTTCCTTCTGCAAGGTCTACCCTCTCTCTCCTGAAGAACAATGACAACTTGACAAGTTCATTGATGAGCACTTGGCTTCTGGTCATATCTGCCCTTCTAAGACACCCATGGCCTCACCCTTCTTCTTTGTCAAAAAGAAGGATGGCTCCCCTCGACTGGTCCAAGATTACCGATGACTTAATTACATTACAGTCAAGAATCATTATCTGCTGCCCCTCATATCCGAACTCATCAACCAAATCTGTGGAGCACATTATTTCACCAAACTCAATGTCTGCTGGGGTTATAACAATGTGTGGATAAAGGAAGAGGATGAGTGGAAGGCAGCATTTTGCACGAATCATGGTCTTTTTGAACTGCTTGTCATGTACTTTGGTCTCACTAATAGTCCTGCCACCTTTCAGATCATGATGAATGACATATTCCATGATCTCATATTGGAAGGTGTGGTCTGTGTCTACCTTGATGACATTCTCATCTTCACTTGAGACCTTGATGAACATTGTTGAATCACATGCCTGGTGCTAGAGCAACTTTGGCAGCACAAACTCTACCTTTGTCATGACAAGTGCAAGTTTGAGAAGATACAGATTGAGTACTTGGCCTTGATTATCTCAGATGGATAGGTGGAGATGGACCTGGTCAAGGTTGCTGGCATTACAACTTGGCCCATTGGCATTACAACTTGGCCCATGCCCACAAACAAGAAAGAGGTGCAGTCTTTTCTGGGCTTTATCAATTTCTATTGGCACTTTATTAAAAATTTTTCCCATCATGCATACCCATTATTCAATCTCACTGGCAAGGATGGATGCAAGTGGGAAAATGCACAGCAGGAGGCTTTTAAGAAGCTCAAAGAGATGGTCATTTTTACTCCAATCCTTACCTTTGCTGACATTTCATGTCCCTTCCATGTAGAAGCTGACAGCTCAGACTTTGTGATGGGTGCAGTGCTGTCCCAACAGTCTCCCAAAGACCAGAAGTGGCATCCAATTGCCCTCTACTCAAAGAGTCTCAGTGCTGTGGAATGCAATTATGAGATCCACAACAAGGAGATGCTGGCAATAATGTGGGCATTGGAGGAGTGGCAACATTTCCTGGAGGGTGCTCAATACAAGGTCGAGATCTGGACAGACCACAAGAACCTCGAGTACTTTATGACTGCCAAGAAACTTAATCATCACCAAGCCCACTGGTCCCTTTATCTCTCCAGGTTTGATTTCTCCCTGCATCATCACCCAGGATGCAGCATGGGGAAGACTGATGCCCTCTCTCATCATCTGGACCATGGGGATGGAAGCAATGACAATCAAGGTATTGTGTTGTTGCAATCTGATCTGTTCACAGTTTGTGCACTAGAAGGCATTGCCTTGGAGGGCGAGAAGTGCAGTATCCTATGTGACATTTGTCATGTGAACCATAGCAGTTTACATGAGGATGCTGTGGCTCTGGCAGTGAAGGAGCTGAGAAAAAGATTTACCCCTTTGCTTCATGCAGCAGAGTGGACAGAAAAGGACGATATCCTATACTTCTATGACCACATCTATATCCCTAATGATTCCCAGCTTTGATGACGACTCATCTCTCAGCACCACAACTTGCTCATTGCTGGCTACCCTGGGCATTGGAAGATGTTGGAACTCATATCATGGAATTATTGGTGGCCCCAGATGTCTTAACTCATTGGACAGTACTGCTGCTGATGATACTCAACGCGGAAACCCAAACAAAACCTACTAAATGGCTTTGGATGGTATAATACGAGTCAGAGGAAGGGTGCAAGTTGGTACTAAATATCACCACTGATTTCCAAACATTGTTTTTAGTGAGGCGAATTAATGAGGGATGGTGTGAATAGTCTGTAAGAGCATACAAAGAAGTTCAAAATAGTTTGAAATAGGTTTGAAGACATGCGAAATAGTTTGAATAAGTTCGAAGATGTGCGAAGTAGTTTGAATAAGTTCAAAGAAGTTCGAGGTATATCGAGGAACAAGTTTAGCAAATGTGAAGTGTTTTTCAAATGGCGATAGGTGATGGGCGATAAAACAAGGAGTGAATACGATAGTTTCGAAGAAGTTCATAACAAAGCTTAGAGATATGATGCGAAAATAAGACTCAAGAGAACGACTCTTAAATCTGATGATAGTGAGAGGGTAACTTGTGCTCTGTTCCCCATTGGTATTCTTCTTATTCTAAGTAACTAATACAAGTCTATATACAATTTGAAGAGATATTACTAAAAAGGAAACAAGAACATGTGGAAAACACAAGGCAATGTGCACAGCAATAAAGGTATTGTAAAACATAAAACAAATGAAAAATGATAGTAAGTGAAATGTACATTGTCCCAGTATGGTAAGAGTTCTTGTTCTATTGCTTTAATATATCAATGAAAGATAAAACTGCACTTATCATATTCTAAGTCTCTTGTAGTCTCTCCTTGTGTCTGGTAGTGCTTGATATGCAATGAAATGGTTTGTTCCAGATGTGCAGCATGTATTGAAAGTGTTTCAAGACAGCTATTCAGTGGTTGATATTGTTTGAAGTGTCACAAAATTGTTTAAAGTCATTCGAAGTGTCTCGAAGTCATCTGAAATAGTGTGAAATAGTGTGAAAAGTGTTCAAAGTCAATTTCGTGGTGTTCATAGCAATTCAGAGTGCATGTCATAGTGTATAGATATGATTAAATCCTTCTCCAGACCTTAGTGTGCACAGTGGACCTATCAGTGTTGGGTTACATGCCTGCTGCCTACAGCTACCACAGTCCATGTCCAGACTCCACCCTGTATTCCATGTCATAAAGCTGCTGCCTGCACACACAAATCCATTTCCTGGATGTGTGACATGATCTCCCCAACCGCCTACAATTATTGAAGGTGAACCTCAGTAAGAGGTCAAATTCATCTTAGACAGCTGCTTACATCAAGGTAAACTCAAATACCTGGTACAGTGGAAGGGTTATGGGTATGAGGAGAACTACTGGGTTGCAGAGTCTGATGTGAATGCCTCACAACTGGTCAGGAAGTTCCACCAGTAACATTTCTCTGTGCCTTAGTGCATTCAAGCATCTGACTTTGGGCAAATATGGTTTCAAATGCATTGGGGCAATGCAGGTAATGGAAGGGAAAAGGAAGATGCCCCAGGCATCTGGGCAATTTTCTGTGTTTGTCCCATTATTTTTTTATCTGCCTTTTCTATGATTTTCTATGATTTATTCCTATTTTACTATTATTTTTGGTTGTTTCCATGTTGGTACATGTTGACAGTTCTATTCTTAGAGGTGGGACCCCCTCTGGACATTTACCCATCAAGGTGACATCATCCCACAGCTTGATCTGCCTATCTCTGTCTTTTTGCTATTTTTAGCTTACTATTTGATTTTTGGCTCTATCACATATACTGGGCATCAACAGATGGGTCCTTAGAGTTTTCTCTTTGGATTCCCCTCTGCTAGCTTACTACTGTGTGAGGCTTTGAGGTTGCACTTACAGTCTTGACAAGAAGTGAAAGGCAAAAGCAAAAGTGCTGAACTTTGACATTGGGCATGTTGGCAGATGACTCAAATGTGGTAACACATTTTGATAACTTGGGGTGTTAAATTACTGATAAATCCACTGGTGCTTTTATTGCTTGGATCATAATTATTTAAGAAACTTTATTTCCTCAATCTCCACTCACCTTGAAACCTTCCAAATGTGAATCTTGTGTTCTTGGAAAACAGATGAAAATGCCTGTCCTAAAGAAATGTGAGGAGGGACCTGTCATATGCATTGTAATGGTTCAAATGTGGAGAATTTAAATTCAGAAATGAATTATCAACAATGTTGATGCCACAAGCATGCAACAAACTGAATCCCCACAAAACAGCAAATGGCAGGTGTCAGAGTTCAAAATGCTACTACCAAGATCATGACTTGGCCAGGAAAAACACTGGACATCTGGTTGGATTCAGTTGTTGGTGGTCAAAGAGTTCAGGGTTTCAGGCAGAATTTATTGGGCTGTAGCAAGCCAGGTGAAAAGGGGCCAGAGAGGACTTAGCTTCAACTTGTAAGACATTGTGCCCTTCTAGTGCTTTAAGGTCCAGTCTGGTCCAGTTATTTGGCCTCTCAGGCCAAAACTGTGAACTGAACCAGTTATATATTTTTCACTGTACTACAAAACTGTGGACAAAACTGCAATAAACTGATTATATGCAGTTTGTCCACAATTTATACACAGGTTTTGACCAGTGCTAAATGGACCTGGTCCCAACCAGTTCAGCACTGGTTAGGACTGGTTATGGGACATGTACCATACCACCTACTGACTACTTCATAGAATATGTATTGTATGTAATAAAAAAAGAATAAAAACATCCATCCCCATGAGCATAGTGGCTCATGGGTCTGGGTAGCTGGTTAGTCATTTTGCTATCCCCTCAGTAGTCGTTCATCATACCCCTCAGTGTTCATTGAGAGGTGGGTGAGTTATCTGTAGTGGAAAAATACATGTGGCACTGGTACATACCTGGGTTGTGGTGAGTAATCTCCCCTCCCCATCATCCCAATCATCATTGATGGCCATTAGCACCTGTGATCTACCCTATTGTTAGGGCGACACCCACTAATCTGCTAGCTGGACCGTGCAGGTTCTCCTACAAGAAGGCGGCGGGGCGCGTCCACATGATGGGGGGGTTTGATGGATTTGATGCAAGGGTTAAAAATAGAACAGTTGGCTGAAATAGGCCTTTCGCACCACTAATGTGGATGGAATACCTAAGAGAACACAACTGTGGTCTCCTAGTATTTATTTTAGGGTTATATACTATGTTACACATATTGTAGTATGTTATTACAGATGCGCGCACACATGCGTGTACATATTGATGCATGTAAATAAAGAATTCCCATGCTGACAAATAATGCGTATATAGGCATTCTGTAGCACATTTTGGTGAAATAAAATCAAATCAAATCAAATAAAATGAAATAAAAATAGTATTATGTAATAGGCATGTTAGGAGACTGTTTCCTAACATTACCCCCCTTTTATGCCTCGACTTCCAGGCGAGAAAATATTGTATCTGTCCCCTCTGTGAAATTTTGGTAAGGCTGGAAATTCATCCCCTCATACACCATTCTAGCAATGCGACGTGGAGCATTTGGATTATGTTTAAAGAATTGGGCAATTGCCTTGCATGCTCGCTTACAATTCTCTTCTGGCTCCCACGAATTATTTTTGTCGGTGTAGTTCTTCCACTTGATTAAGAACTCCAATTTGTTTTGTCGAAGACGTGAGTCCAAAACCTCTTCCACAATATATTCTGGAGCACCTTCTACCATTATTGGAGGCTGTGGAGTAGTTTGTTGACCAGGAATAGTGGGTGGACAGTAAGGGCATAAACGGGAAATGTTAATCTCAGGATCAATCTTGAATGACTGAGGTAATTTTAACACTACCGCATTGGGTGAAATTATTTTAGAAATCGGATATGGGCCAACTTGCTTCTCTGTAAGCTTTCTTGAAGGTCGTGGAATATTCAGATCCTTGGTACTTAACCATACCAAGTCACCAACTTTATACTCTGGAGCAACAGCTCGAGTACGATCCGCCTGTCACATCATATCATCATGTGCTTTCATTAATGCTGCCTCTGCTTCCTCCTGCACCTTTCGCATTTTTGACACAAAGTCCTCCACTGATTGTACCTTGACTTCCCTTTGTGTTCCTACTCCCATTCTGGGATGATACCCATAATTAGTGAAGAAGGGTGACATGTGAGTAGCTGAATGGAATTTATTATTGTGGGAAAATTCTGCAATTGCCAACCATTCAGGCCAGTCAGTTTGTCAGTGATTGACAAACATGCATAGGTACTGCTCCAACTCCTGATTCATTCTCTCTGTCTGCCCATCGGTTTGTGGATGATATGCCGTAGATAATTTGGTTTGAATCCCCAATATGTTATTTAACTCTCGCATAAATGCAGAAGCAAATTGTGATCCACAATTGGAGATAACCATATCAGGTAATCCATGTAACCGCCATACCTGATTTAGATAGAGGCGTGCCAAGCCCAATGATGAGGTTTCTGCAGTAGTAGGAATGATATGGACTTCCTTTGTGAAGTGGTCGCATACTACAAATATTGCATCATATCCTTGAGCTTCAGGTAATCCTGTGATAAAGTCCACAGATATATCTCACCATGGTGCTTTAGGTATAGGGTTCGGCATTAATTTCCCAGCAGGCTTTTCTGGAAATTTCTTTCCCCTCATGCACGTGTCACACCCATCCACATACCCCAACACATACTTTGAAATTCTGGGCCACCAATAATTTCTCATCACCAACTCCAATGTCTTCCACCTTCCTGGATGTCCAGCAGCTGGCATGTTATGATGTAACCATACGATCTCCCTTCGTAAATCTTGATCCTTCGGTACATAGACCTTTCCTCTGAATAACACTAACCCTTGTTCTTCAACCCATTCATCTCCTTTAATATTACTTTTCTTCTCTCTCCTCAAAGCTTTCACAGCTTCCACCACTTCATTATCCATCTCTGAACATTGCCTGATTTTAGACAACATTTCCGTCTCTGAGCTATCCACCAGTAAATGTCCTTGATGCATAGCACAAATATGAAAGTATTCAGGTTTGAGTAGAATAGTATTTTTATTGTTCTCCTCCACTCCCCTTTTATGATCTGTACATCTGGATAATGCATCTGCTTTCCTCATCAAGCTTCCTGCTTTGTGGACCAAGTGAAAATTAAAGCACGATAGGAATAATGCCCAACATGCTTGTCAACGGTTAAGCTTTTTAGCGGACATGAAATACTGCAGATTTTGATGGTCTGTCCAGATCTCGATCTGATGCATACATCCCTCCAAATAATGTCTCCATGCCTCCAAAGCTCATATTATTCCCAACATCTCTTTATCATGCACATCATAACTCCTCTCCACATCATTCAACCCTTTAGACAAATATGCACAAGGATGCCATTTGTCATCTTCACATAGCATTGATAATACTGCTCCAGTAGCAAAGTCTGATGCATCTGATTCCACTCGTAAGGGATGTGTGAAATCTACTGGGACCAATATTGGCTCTTCCACAAACTTCCTCTTTAACTCCTCAAATGCTGTCTGCTGTTGTTCTCCCCATCTCCACACTACTCCCTTTCGTGTAAGGTTGTGTAATGTTGCAGCAATTTTGGAAAAATTATGCACAAAGCGACGATAAAAATTGGCAAGTCCCAAGAAAGCCTGAACTTCCTTGATATGGGTAGGCATGAGCCAATCAACAATTGCCTGTACCTTGATAGGATCCATCTTGATTCCATCAGGACCAATCTTTAATCCCAAGAACTCAATCTTGCTTGCTCCAAATACACACTTCTCCGGTTTAATGAATAAATCATTCTCTGCCAACCTCTTCAACACCTTCTGTACTATCACCTCATGATTTTCTTCATCCTCCGTAAATATCAAAATGTCATCAATAAATATTATCACTACGCCTTTGTCTATCACATCCTTAAAAATGTTGTTCATCATGTTTTGGAAAGTTGGAGGACTATTGGTCATCCCAAAAAACATGACTAGCGGCTCGAAGGATCCTCGACGCATGGCAAATGCTGCTTTCCACTCATCTCCTTTCTTTATTCATACATTGTTGTACCCCCAGAGTAAATCCAATTTTGTAAAGACCTTGGCCTTTTCCACCTTGTCAATTATCTCTGAAATCAATGGCAAAGGGTACGCATTCTTCACTGTCCAATCATTCAAATATCTATAATCTGTACACATCCTCTTCCTGTGATCTTTTTTTGGTACAAAGAATACTGGTGATGTCTGTGGTGATTTTGAAGGTCGTATGTATCCCTTGCGCAACTGTTCATTAAGGAATGCATCCACTTCTTCTTGTTCCTTCAGAGATAATAGATAGACTTTTGACTTCTTCAGCACAAATCCTGGCTTCATTTCAATAGCATGATCCCATGGCTTTCGCACTGGCATCCGCTCCAATTCCTTCTTCTGAAAAACTGACAAATATTTATGGTAGGCTTTTGGCACCCACTCCTCCACTGGCTTCTCCACTTTCTCCACATTTTTATCTCATGACTGTCCTCCACAAATTTCCCTAAAGGTCTGCTTCTGTTGTTCTTTACTGGTCATGATTGGAACTTCCCTGTTTGGCATATCTTCATCTTCCACTTCCTCCATCATAACAGAATACTTCCTCAAACGTTCTTTCTCTTTCTTTTCCTTCTTCTCCTTTTTTACTTTTCTCCCATACACATTACAGTCTTTAGGACAACGAGTCATGTGTATCTTCCCAGTTTTCCAATCAATTTCTGGATTATGCTTTCATAACCATGGACATCCAATTATTAGATTGGTTTTCCCAAAGTCGCACACTTCAAATATGGCTCGCTCCTGATGATCCTGATACTTCAATATCATTGTCACTTCCTCCTTAATAGTTCCTCCACGATTGATCATACCATCAATATTGTACACCATTATAGGTTGTGGCAGTTTATGCATGCGAATACCGTTTCCAGTAATTAGGGATTGATTAATAAATAATCCGGTAGCACCACTGTCAAGCAATGCCTCCACATTAATTGCTGCATGCGTGTCCACTGTCTTCAATCCTACTGTCAAGCTGATTTTGGGTTCTATCCACACTGAGCAGATAAAGAATTTAGGGGTCTTCAGAAATAAGGCTGGCCATTTTTCTTTGTCGGATAAATGATAATGGTCATACTCTTCAATTTCTCTTTCGGGTTCACTCTCAGTTTCCTCAGATACTAATACATTATATTGATTCTGGGTCACCAATGGGGAAACCTTCACTGGGACTCTTCCATAAAATTCTTCTGCTTATCTTCCTCCAACTTCACTTCCTCAATTGTTGCTTCCCTAATCTTCCTTTTCTGCCTACAATTTCGAGCCATATGCCCTAATTGTTAACAGTTAAAACATTTAACTGGAGCTTGTCTCTCTACTCGATCAACATCCATTGCATCCGTCAATGCTGCTGACTCCTTAACAATAGGTGTCACTGCCATGGCCAGTGGCTGTGCCCTCGGAGTTTGTACCTGAGGTGTCCTTCCTTTCTCAGACTTTCCTCCCAATGACTTTCCAAATCTGGAATTCCCATACATCAATTTTGATTCTGCCTGTTCCTGTCAATATTGCTGATCAAGACGCATTGCCCAATTATACCACTCATCCAACCTCTCTGGCATAGAAGGTAGTCGATAGATAGACTTGAATAACAAGGGATTTAATCCTGCCTTCAAATATTCTACCAACGCTGCTTCTCCCAAATCGGTTTGTGATGCTTTTGCTTTAAACTGCAAAATAAATTCGTCTGCAGTGAGAGAACCTTGGTGCATAGTTTTTAATTTTGCATTGGCTGTCGCCTTTGGGTTAGGGTCTCCAAACTGTGCCTCCAATCTCTCCAAAAATTCCCTGAAGCTTGCAAACGGTTTATATCCCACGGCAATTTCATTAATGGCTTTGTTTCTCCAGAACTGTGCTTTTCCTCCCTGGATGTATGAGAGAGCAAACATAATTCTAGACTCGGTCGTACGAAATTCGGGCTTTCTCTCATGAATATACAACACTATAGAGCTGATGAAGGATTTTGTGTTCTCCATGGTACCGTCAAATATTTGTGGGGGTGCATATTTAGATAAACACATTTTTTCACTCTCAGATCTCTCCTCTGCATGCTCACCCTCCTGAGACATCCACTCTACCATCTCCTCCATCTCATCATCTTTATCTTCTACTGCTTCTGCATTTGTTTGTACTTGTTTGGGCTGGGATGCTGCTAATACTGACACTAATTGGGACATTTGTGCTGTTAGAGCATCAATTTTGGCTTCAAAAATGGGCGTGGGAACAGGATTGTGTCCAGGATTCGAAGCTACTTGTTCTGACATAATTATGTAATCTGTGATGAGTGACTTCTTCGGCTGTGTAGAGATTCGGCTGTAGAATTTTTTTCGCAAAATTTCGAGTCACGTGATCCGGCTATTTCGGCTACCAAACACGGCAAAACACGTGATTTTGGCTATTGGGCACTTCGGATCAATAACCCTTCCAACAGTGCCTGATCTCGGGGCTATTACTGACTTTGGCTAGTAACTACCTAAAATAGTCGTCCAAATAGAGTAATGTAAATCTTGGCTAAACCAGATCCGATCGGTTGTCTGGTTGCAGCTGTCCTAATGACGAGCGCTGCCTCTCGATCACTGGCGGTCGCAATGTAAGGCGAGGCCTGGCGTCGGCTTATAAAAGCAAAGGTAAATACGTATATACAATTAATTCCGGCTCTTCCCGAAATGATGCGTAAGCGGATGTGGCGCGCTGAGAAAAATGACGTATGCACGTGAGTAAGAGAAGGCGCACTGATAGGGTAGTTGAGTTCTTCTGTTAGGGCGACACCCACTAATCTGCTAGCTGGACCGTGCGGGTTCTCCTACAAGAAGGCGGCGGGGCGCGCGCGCGTGATGGGGGGATTTGATGGATTTGATGCGAGGGTTAAAAATAGAACAGTTGGCTGAAATAGGCCTTTCGCACCACTAATGTGGATGGAATACCTAGGAGACCACAACTGTGGTCTCCTAGTATTTATTTTAGGGTTATATACTATGTTACACATATTGTAGTATGTTATTACAGACGCGCGCACACATGCGCGTACATGCGCGTACATATTGATGCGTGTAAATAAAGAATTCCCACGCTGACAAATAATGCGTATATAGGCGTTCTGTAGCGTATTTTGGTGAAATAAAATCAAATAAAATGAAATAAAATAAAATAAAAATAGTATTATGTAATAGGCATGTTAGGAGACTGTTTTCTAACACCTATGAGCAGCTGCTCACAGGCATGGGGGCAGGTGCTGGATCATCCATCGTGGTTAGAGTGTGCTCCAGCCATTCCTGGTCATTGATTTGCTGTCATCACTGTCATTGTATAGCCCTGGTGCTTCCCAGCATCATTGTTGGCCATTTAGCACCCATGATCCACCCTGCGAGCAGTGGCTCACAGGTGAGGAATGAGTGCTCTGGTCCTGTTGGCTTGTTGCATGGTCAGTAGTACTAGGTTGAGGGGGTTAGGGGTGTGTCAGTGACATGGCATGGGTGGAGGCACTTGGATGCACTTACCAGGCAGGTGTCCCCCTGCATGGGTCTCCTGGCACCCTCTGCTATCTGCTAGACCCCCTCCCTCTGTCTCCTGTTTGTTATCATGGCCTCACATGCCATTTCAGTAGGAAGGAGGGTGTAGGGTGGCTGTGGGAATGCATTGGATGTTTCACATCAATGCTGGTCATACCTGTAGTGTAGATCCTAAAAAATGATGAAACAAATTAGTTAGTTAATAAAAATAAGAGAACAAAAGAAAAAAAAGACATCTATGGCCCAAATGATGGTAACCATCATTCAGACCCATGGTTGTCATTGGTGGTTGTGGTGGTTGTGTGGCCATGTTGCTGGGCAGGAGAGTGATAGGAGGTGTTGGATAGTGGGAATGGAGGAAAAGAATGGACAAAGGAGGGAGGCAGCAGCATCGAGGGTGGTGGTGGAGTGAAGAGTAGTGTGTGTGAACAAAATTGATTAATCATATACCTTAGCAACATGACCAGAATAACCAGTTCTAGACCAGTCTCTACCAGTTTTGGATGGTCACACAATTTGCAAGAACTACAACCACAACTGCTTTCAAACTCAGAAAACTGTAACTGATAGTCCGATCACGATCAGTTATGGTTCAGTCCAGTTTACAGTTATTTTGTGGTCTTATGCACCAGACCTGAAAGCACTATGCCCTTCTCCTTGTCAGTTGTCCAATTTTTTCAGGGCAGAGGGAGTTCAGGTTTCCAGAGGGTTTCTGGATGGAGGGCAAGGGTAAAGTAAGTGGAGGTTTACAATTAACTTTGAGGTTTAGAGGAGTGAAGAGATTAGGTGATTAAGTTGAGATTGAGTTGAGGTTGAATAAGGATGGGTCAAGGTTTGATCATTGACTGAAGGTGATTGAACACAAGCATATTACAACATATAATTTGCAAACTGAGGTACAAGGCTAAACTATGGGCACTTAAATATTGAAGGCTGGAAGAATAATGGAAAATGCAGAAGGAAAATGCAAAAGTTTACTAACCAGGTCTTGGTAAGTGTCTGTCACCATAATTGGTAAGACTGTATTAGGAATAAAGTGAGTAAGCAAATGATTACTAAGGCATGTGAGGACTTGTCTGATGACTAAAAAGCGCTGTGGCTGGAATGCCAGTGGAGACTATTGGAAAAGAGTCAGAAAGGAGTCAGGGACTATCAGGAATCTGATTGGGTGAATCAGGTCTTGACAGCAGGCACCCAAAAAAATCAAAAAGAAGCTGCTGCATGTGGACAATTGGCTGCCCTTGAAGCACAACTTGCAAAATTGAGACTTTGGGTAAATAGTAAAGATTTTGGCCCTTAATCATCAGTGGAAGATGCAGATAGCATTGACTACTCAAGTTCAGGCTCAGAGTTGGGATATTACTGAGGAGTGAACACAATACTCAGCTCAATTTGGATGATGACCCAACATCCAACAACGATGACTGCCGAGAGGGTCCTAGGTGTGAATCATTATCAGAGTTTGATGAGCAGGATATTGAGATGATGAATATGTGAGGAGAGAGCAAAGGGTTTTACTTTCAGCTGGAAATGAATAAGTTGGAGAAGAAACAGAAAAAAATTGAAGCAAACCACTCTCTGGGATATACATAATGGTCTTTCAGGATGGAGGGAGCACTGAAAAGCTCACAATGCTTACAAACAACACCAAGAAAGACAGGAAGCAAAAAAATTGTCAGTACCCCAAATTCTAAAGCATCACCCATTGCATAAATGATACACAGGTCATATTGATGCAGAACTTCTTCAAACTAACCACACTTCAACACTGTTTGGAGGACAGCAATGCATTTGAAAGGCACTCTTTTGATGCTTAGATCAGAGATATCTCCATTTTATGTTATAGTTAGCTTAGTAATCTACAAATATGGTATTTGGCTGTGCAGTGGCCAAAATCATGGCTGACAAAAATCTCAATTCACTCAATTTTGACCCAATTAAAATTTTGTCTCAACAGTTTGGTCCTACTACTAAAGGGAGCATTTTAACAAAACAACTTTTTTGTATTTCTCCAGTGTCCAAAAATTTGTCACAATGTGGTGGTGACTTTGTGGTGACTAAGTGATTTGCACCATATTTGATTTTTTGGGTCTGTCACTTATCCTGAGCATTGACAGAGGGGTATTTAGAGTTTTATCCCTCTGTGAGGTGCACCTTTATCATCTGTACAGATACTATGTAGTATAATATTAATTTTGGATTTCCCTCTGTTAACTCATTATTAAGTGAGGCTTGAGGTTGCCCTTACACAGCTGACATTGATACTTATTTGGCTGATGAGGATGAATGGGATGAATGGGGAATGGTATTATCCAATACTCAGATAATACTCAGATGTTGTTCAAACTGTAAGCAAAGTTGCAGTGCAATGTTGATGTGAAATTTACATGGCAGTTACAAAGGCTTTGTATCATTAAAGATTTTCTATTTGACTGATACACTACACTATTTATTTGAAAGATTGTAACCATCCAGTATATAGCCTGAAGGCTATTCTTGTAGTTACTAGTACCTAGAGTACAAAAACCTACCTAACACCTCGCTGACTGAGTACTTATGATTCCATTCGGTAGTAGTCAAATGCAGTCCAGGAACCTCAACACAAATCTGATGCATTCTTTTGAGCGCTGTGGTTCTGATGGCCTTTGGTTTGAGGTATTTACATGAAGCACGAAGGCCAGGCTTTGCATGGTTGCACTCCTATGAACAAAGTTGAGAGAGGAACAAAAAGATCTGAACTAGAGTTGTGAAGATATTTTTGAGTCAATGAAAACCTGATTGCAATACCAAAGTAATTGTCAATCCGCGTTTCCAGGGCAGATTATGCACGTGATATTTGCATGACATCGAATCGCGAAACGCGAAACGCGCTCAAGATCGGAATGCAGAACCTTTGGAGCGTGCCATGTCGGTCCCGAGACAGACATCGGGGAAACGGAAACGAGACCATACCAAAGCACGCTAAAGCCTAAGAGAGAGAATGGGAGGTGGGTGGTAGAAAAAATGAGCCACTGGAAAGGTGGCCTGAGTAGGAGGGAGAAAGATGAAGAACGCGTGTCGCTCGCGCTCACGCGTGAGTTCTCCGTATGCGCTTGAGTATACAAAGCACGGACACAACGTTTTCGGCCCAAACCGTTGAGTCTATGTTGCTATGTTTATTTCGGGAGTAAGACATTGTCTCAAACAAATATTGTCAAACTTAACTTGAAACAGGGCTTCAGGCTAACCATGTCGAATGCACCCTCGAGTTCTCAAGTTTCTGCCATTTTTACCTGGCCTGGATACAGTGAAGTTTACAATGACGAACGATGCACAGAAGACGTAGTGAAGGATGCTCACGCTGCCATCATCCATCTCGAAGGTGCCGACGTTGGCATCTTCAAGGTGGCGAAACTCCAAGCCGACACCGTGTTAGAGTCCATGCTTATCCATGGTGTGGACGAAAACGCCCGACGGTACACTGCCTCCGTCATCCTTACGGCATGGAAGGGCGGTTTGCTATTCGAAGCAGCAGAAATCTGGTTTCAACATTTGCTATATCCTGGTACGCTCTTGGTTTGTTTACCATGTTTTCCTGGCGCGACCAGAATACAGTGCAAGCCGTTGGCGCACTACGCACAAAAACTTCCAGCCTTATTCCAAGTACAGACTATGAAGATGTTGGGGCTCTCATCTTGCAAGCAAAGCAAGGGAGCCGGGACGCTTTTGAAAGACTGGTGATCCAATTTCTGCTGGCCGGTGTCACTGGTAAACCTGTATGGCTTTCCAGATCCTATTACGCGATAATTATCGCTGCATTGCGTCAAACGTCGCGGATGAGCGGCTGTGTCCAACAGGAGAACGTAATGCAACCGTCGCAGTGACACATATTCTGCCTTTCGCTTTGCGGCAGCTCCTTGATAATAACGAGACACAGATCGAACCCGCGAGTCCCATCCTCATTGCAATTGACTCAGAAGATGATATTGATTGTGTCACCAGCGAGACAAAATTTTCACAGGGAACTTGATGAAACACTGGGGCTCCCTGGACATCACAGCGGGTATCGAAATTGCGATAAACGACCTCGGTAACGCTATGTTGCTTGGACTTGACGACCATATCATGTTTCGAAGTTTCATGTGGTATCTTGAACCTATGGTATGCGTTCGTATGCCTTCTATCTGAATCCCCACTTCAATGAATAATCATCGTTATACACACTTACAGGATACCGAACGTAACACCTACACTGTCCAAACAATTCCAGATATCGACATCCCTATCAAAGGAAACAAGATCGCTTTCGCGGACAAGTCAGGTTGGGGTATTCCGTTGCCTGATCCACGATACCTTGCTTTACACGCAGCGTTTGCCAAGGTGCTACATTCTAGTGGCGTTGGCAAATATTTCGTTCAGTCCAAAGAGAAGGAAGTCCAAATTGCAACGGGAAAACACGGTGCCCCTAATTTTGGTAGTCGATCAAGCACTCTCTGAGTTGACAGCGCCAAGACGTCGCACTGGCGTGCATGCTCAGATTATCCTTGCCTCCTTTCGGTTCACCAACAGATCTGGATGATTCAAGGTTAACCACTAGTCAACACGAGTATATAATACGAGGGTTGTAGTAATTAGTAACTCGAATCACTATGAAGCAGGTTACCAGGGCTAAGAATGACTTTCCTCGTGAAACAACATCCCACACATAATCCTTACGTGTATACGTCCTAAATCAAGAATAGCGTCTTAAATCAAGAATATGACAAGGCAGGATACCACCACTCGGGGCTCAGGGAGGGAGAGCACACACTGGTCATCAACTCCACTACACCAGTGCCGTCTCATCCTCGATTACATCACGTTTACGCCAAATGCAAGTAAGTTAAGCCATTCATTTGAAATGCCTTTACAACAGCACTGACTTGACACAATCACGACAGCGCTAACAATTTCCGAAACGAATTCCTCCCCAACTTCAGCACAACCCAGCCCGACGGCAACCACGTCACGGGTAACAGTCGCAACATCATCTTATCTGTAAGCAATCCGACTGGCGTGCTCATCGGCGCGGGTGATAGGTCTCCTGCTCGACATATTTTTCTTCATCTGACGCTTGCGACGTAAAAGCTATTAACGTTAAGCGGTCATATGAGCTAACAACTGAGAAGATAGCTGCGAGCCATGTGTATGTATCATTCATTCAACTCATAATTTAGTGTTGTGACGGCTTGGCTCGGCCTGAAAGCCATCAGGAATCATCGACTTGCCTACTGGACCAATGTAGGCCTATGTAGGCCTACATTGCCCACATAGGCTTCCTGATGTGAAAATCTCGAGCTCAGGCCCATGGCGCGGCCCATAGCGTGTAGGAAGGCGAGCAAGAGAGTACTAGGTGAGTTTAATTGCGCAGGGTATGGAAAAGTGACAGAATATATATATATATATATATGCCATTGACATCGTTACAAATACATTCATGTACTATATGTTAATGTTAGGATAGAGGGAATATGATTCGAACGTAATTGACTCACGAAAAGATCCGCGCTGTTTGTCCTGCAGCCCTACTACATATCGTTTCACGTCCCCCAACCATCGTCTCGCTCCTTGTCATTGGCACCGCTGATGCTGGTGGGTAGCGCTTCATACACGGCTAGCTGATGTCCATATGGTCAGTGAGTCTTAACTTATTACATGTTAGTACACACAAGTTTATTAAACGCTAGCGCTAGTAGTGCGCTAGTGGAACTGATGCATACAGTAGCCAACAGATGAAAAGGACTATTTGTCCTCCTTTCTCGACTAAATGTAAACGTGGCAGTTCTACGATGGGGAAGCCAGAAAATATCATGCTCTTTCGCCATCCTACTACCTCCCTCGACATCAGGATGCCAGTCGATACTGTTGGTCGTGTTTGCGAGCGTCCGTTCAGGCTATCAGATAACCAAAAAATAATTTTCCATAGACGAGAATGATAAATAAATGAGTGAGAGATTACAGCGAAACGGGTAGGTGTCCTCTTCACGCACTCCGCACCAATGAAAATCGATAAACAGAACGCGCTCGTCTTTGGTGATCATGATTGTGTGGGTGACGAAGAATCAGCAAAGACAAGATTTCTCGGACGCAGGATTCCAAGGGCCTCCTCAACCTGATCGAAAATGGGCTGGGGAAGCTGTTGGTTGCCATACCGCTGATAAGCAGTTTCTCCATCGACATTTCCCATGACAACCATGATGGGTTTTCTGCATTAGGCCTGGTACGAGAATCTGACAATATGCTCTCCAACAGAGTACTGCCGAATAAAGGGGAAGAAACGTTGGGAATCTTTTGAATCATGGAAGGATAAATTCTCGTAAAACTCTTCCAATTCCGCAATCCCTTTGCCAAGGGCTGCCAAAACACGTGTTACTAACTTGAGTTTGTTGTCATTGTAGGGATGACCACCAATCCAGATCAACTCCTGGACGACCACATGGTCAACAACCACGCCCCAAAGATACACATCCAAGGACCGGCGAGAGCAATTAAGAAAGTCGGGCAACAACTACGATCACGGATTGGCTCCATCTACAAACCATGTAAGATAAGCACTCTGATGTGGGATGGCAGGGATGGGCGTACATCCTCTCTCGCATAGCATAAACGAAGGCCCAAGCCACACTAGTGCGATGGGTCTCACCCACCTGTCCCAATTTCGTTCTTGTCCCCTTTGTAAGCCGCCAAAGCATAGAGGTTTCTACATAACACTTGGCAGGCGCCGTCTGCCCTCATGCAGGAAATATCTAGCGCGAGAATCGCACGGCAAATGGCCTGGTCCAAAAACACCTTGGTTGCTTCTATACGCTTAGCCTCTTCTTTATACAGCACTGCGAAGGAGTGAAAGAGAGAATGTATTGCTGAGTAATCTTCGGGCTTCAACTCGATTTCGCCAGTATCCTCGCGGGCAACACGGATAAATTTTGCAAACGAGGGGTGAATAAAGGTGGATTGGGATGTCACGGTTCATCGAGGGACGCCCATTCCAGATGGGGGCGCTTCTCTTGTTGGCGAAGAAATCCGTTGAGCGCAGCGGCGGATGAAGGCGAAGGAGCTGTTAGCACGTGTTCAATTACATCGTTTCGGGCCGGATAGTCAAAGCTCAACGACGTTAATAATTCAAATTTTCAGAGAACATACCAGTTTCCAGATGAGCAAAAGTCAACCTGTCCATGAGTTCGTCCATCGTGTCAAGCTTGGAGACCTTCGAGGTCAGCGGTCGAGGCCACAAACCTATAACGATGATGAGCTCAGACGGGAGGGCAAGGACCAGCCACGGGAACTCAGCGGCTGGTGGAGGCTTTACAACAATGTGTAGATGGTTTCGAATGGGAGAGGCTGGAAAGACATGGGGAATCTTATTTGCACGCACCAACAGGTGGACCGCCCCACGACGATGTGCAGGTGCTTGCGAGCCAACTTGCTGAGGTTCTCTTTCAGACTTTGGCTTGCAGGGACGGGAAACCCGCCAAAGAATGGGGGTGCGCAGGCTTCATTTTCTCTTTGATCGCATCCTTGAGAGCGCCGACGGTCTTTGTCCCCTGAATTTCAACTGGAAAGATGCGACCCGCCGATAACCCAACAATTGAGGTTGGTCGTAGTGGTTGTCGTCGAGGACCCATCCGTTGGACAACACGCGACGCGTCTTGACATCAGAATGTAACTGGCATTGACAACTATGACTCGAAGGACGCTTCACATACTGATCGCCGCCAACCAGGCTTATTCGTATACGCAGTTTTGGATCGGACGACGGACATATGAAGGACAAATCCGTCGCATGCTATTTGAGTCAACCGTGAGAATGTCAGGTGACCTCAAGAGACAAAACTCACGAATTTGAAACGCCAGCGCTAATACATCGTTCTGCCTCGACGACGACGAACAGAACAGCAATGGAAGACGGTACGTTCTCAGCATCACACGCGGAAGCCATCAGCTCTGTTCTATCACTTCGAATTCGGCATCGTACACAACTCAGTACTACCTACACCGAGTAACAGACAGACAGCTTCAACTCTTTATTCCTCGATTTTTCTTCAAAAAAATAATAATTGCAGGCTCAAGGCCAGCATGCGGTTCTCTCTTTATCGATAACCATTGTCCGACTAATGGGCGAGGTCGAGGCCGACAACTTTCTTCAATTTTTTTGCGGTTTTTCCGACCTCTGTCCTCATATCGGCACCCTTTCTCTATCTCGTCACACACCTCATCAATGTACGACCTGACCAATTCCCACCCCTCTCTTTGTTTTCCTTACCTACAGCCTGGCAATCCCAAGACATAGCGCCCAGCGGCATCAGCATTCCCCCCCACGGCGCCATGGCCACCGATGAACAGTGGTCTGCCAATGGCAATGGCGGACCAGCTACCGAACGTGACCTACCTCGTAGATCGAGGAGCAGGAGCCCAGGTGGTGCCGCAGCGAGGGATGACCGTGGAGAGCGAGGAGAGCGGGGGTGGGTGTTGTATTCTTCATTCATTTAATGATCTTTCTTCGTACTGACTAGTGTTACCGTCGTACCTTGTTCTTTTTAGTGCCAATCCAGGCAACAATCTGCATGTCTCAGGTCTCAGCCATAAAGTTGACACCCGGGAACTTGAAGCTGCCTTCGCCAAGATTGGTCGAGTGCGTTTTTCTCTTGACCCCGACTAATGTCTTTTGTCTAACTTAATTGTAGGTCAAAAAAGCCTCCGTCATGTATGACCCGCACACGCGCGATTCACGTGGGTTCGGGTTCGTCACGATGGAGACGGTCGAAGAGGCCGATGCCGCAATCACCGCACTCAACAGCACCGAGCTTATGGGGAAGGTGATGAATGTTGAAAAGGTCTGCCCCTCGTTCTTTATTACCTTCTTTCTCCGCCACATCGACGGAATGAATCACAGGCTAGGCGGGGACGCGCGAGGACCCCAACGCCAGGGAGGTATTATGGCCCACCCAAGCGGAACGACTGTTCGTGTTCTACTCCCTTTGTCTCTCATCTTACTCACCCCCTAGCTCAAGTTGAACGCCCGTACGACCCCCGCCCCTATGATTCCCGCTATTCTCGGGATTATGACCGGCGTGGCGGTGGTGGGCGGTACGACGATTACCGCGGCGGTGGACGAGACAGGGACTACGACCGTGGCGGATACAGGGAATATGACCGTGGGGACAGGGACAGGGATAGGGGTGACAGGTATGGGGCAAGGGATAGTAGGGATCATGAGAGGAGGGACTATGGGAGGTACTAAGGAAAGCCGGAAGAAGCTGATAAAGGTGATGTTGAAATGTTAGTTCTCTCTATCAGATGAATATTATTCTGTTTAAGCTCCCCTTCCTTGCTGTAACCTTATTCTTACGCTGCTTATATTGAATTGGTTATCATTTGAGAGGGGGGAATAAAATGAGCTCCTTTCCCTGGGAAGTTGACCATATCAAACCCATTGGAATTGGGTAGCTCCACAATGAAATCCACACTAATGGTATTGCAATGGTTCTCCAGAACTGGAACAAGGTGTAATTTGCCAATGGGCTTGCATTGGGGAACCTTGGTGCATAAGCAAAGGTGACATAACTGACAAGTCACAAACATTTCAGGCCACCAATAATTTTGTGAGATGAGCTCCAATTTAGTGCTTGAAGGTCCAGTTTCCAGATACAGGTAGTTAGCTTATAGAAAGAAGAAACAAACATACCCTTGAGCCCAAATGATGGCACCTAGTGTTGCTGTGGCTCAGCTAGCCATGAGCCAGCTTGCCAAAGCCACAGCTTTTGCCAGTGCCAGTTTGTGATGGCTTGAGAGCTGATCAAATTTGGCTTGGCTCAGCACAGCCAACCATTTTGAACCAGTTATAGGTGGCAACTACATTGGCCAATTGATAGACTTGCACACTTGATACAATAAAGGTATATGCATGATAAAAATGTACATCATGATAGTATAATGAAGTTGTATGCAGTGTATAAGGAAACAACCCTAACAATCATTGTCATCCTGTCCAACAATGTGAATTACCTCATCAATATCATTCTCCTTAATCTGCAAAGTTAGCTTCCCAAACAGATCAGCTGAATCTTTGTCATCATCTGTGTAGTATTCCAGTTCATCTTCTGTAAGATGGCCCATCCCTCTCTAAAGTTTAGCCTTTGCTGGTTGAGCAAAAAGTTTAACATTTGAAGAGCTTCCATTAAAACAGGATGGACTTGATTGTGCTTCTTCATATTGGTTTCAGCACTAAATGAAAAAACATGCTTGGAAGGAACAGAGGAAGCTTGAATGGGTAGATAATCTAATGCCATCATGAACAATGCTGGATAAATTTTTTTGCTCATCTGCAAATAAAGCAGTGGTGGAGAATAAGAGAACAACAAGACATTGTACTTATTTGTTGAAATTAAACATGCTGCATACATGAGGCAATGCATGCAGCACACACATGTTACTGTGCTTACTGCGCATACATGTGGTAAACACATTCCTGAGTCATGTGACATCCTTACTATTATGTATATAAGGAGAACCTGTACTATAGAAGATATACAGTGTTCTTACCTCTGCTAAACCCTAGCTCTAAGACTAACTAAACCCCAGGTAGGTTATAAGGAACGTGTCATCTCTTCCTCTGTGCAGCGTATGTAGTCTGCTCCAACATTATTGCCCCAAATCCTACAAGATCCATGCCATGCAGTGAGAGCAGCCCATTTCTATATGACTCAAAGTCTTCTTCAATTCCTTGGCCTAGCTCAGCAGTAGTGCATGAAACATTCATCATATCTTCAAGCCCATATTGTCCAGCTAAATCATATTAGCTTTTCTTCTTTTGCTGCAGGGCTGCTGTATCAGGTGTAGGTTGAGTTTGGTCATGAAGATAGGCATGATATTCTTGCATCTGCCCAACAAGTACATATATTGTGGTACTATCACCATGGCTAACTGAGAGACTTACAACTTTCTTTATGGTTTTGATGGCCTTAGTAACAAAGTGAGGCTCCCAGTGTTGTTGAAACCATGACAATCATACTGAGGGATTAAGAACTGTGTCAAATTATTAAATGACATATGAATCTGATGTTTAACTTACACATTAGGATGATGCAGGCATGTGAATCATCCATTTTCTTGTAATAGGTTGTCATCCACTGGATACCGATTTCTGTCCATTGTGCCAAGCAGAGGTGCCTTTGCCCAAGCTGCTTCCATGCCATCATAAACATTTTGAAGGTGGGAATTGCATTTGATAAAACAGGAGTGTGCTCAGTTGACATGAGTTGCCACACTTGATGGGGTATTTAAATAAAAGACTAGCTGTGAATGGGTATCAATGTTAAAGACATATATCTTAAAATCCTGGAGTATGGTCCATTCCAAATCAGTCATTCTAAGTTTGGCAAGGTCTCCATTGACAGGCAAAGGAAATGCTCAATGGCCTATTTTTATGAATAAGCATACACTTATAAAATGGTAGGGATCAGGCATAGTTTATGAAACCAATTGATCATGAAATAAAGGGAGTTCCACTTAACCTTCATATCATGTATAAGTTGCAGTTACTTAACTTGTATAGTCACAGCTGGATCCTCAGTTGACTTGAACCACCCTTTCTTGTTTCCATCTACTACTACTTCCACCAGATGGACAATGCAATTGGGTCATGAGCAACTTGGAAACCTATCCCATAATTGGGAATAGGAAACACTGGGAGAGAGGGAGAGAGAGAATAGAATAAGGAACTCACTACTAATCACATGAAGAACAAGGCAATGGTGTGTAATTGGGAGTGAGGGAAAAGCAGCATCTAGGGGAAGTGAGATGGGAATAAGGAATTCTATGTACATTGTAGCTAATAAGGTCAGAAGAAGAGGCATGTACAAACAGGTGTCAGTGGTGTTATGTAAGCCTGGCTTACATCCTCCCACTCTTAGAAAAATGTCTGGAGATTTGGGAACCATCTAAAAAACATATTCAGTAATATGAGTAGAAAGTAACAATTAAGCACCATGTCAACCATGAACAATGGGTGCATTAAGAAACTGAGTGGAAGAAAGCTACCACATTCCCTCTTCCCTACTAGCCTTCCATTAGTCCAGCACTTTACAATCTTTGAGTTTGTTTGTTACTTTCAGAGTATCCTGACCATCTTACAAGGTATTGATAGCCACAACCTCTTTTTCACTCATCCACAATCTTCTTGATGTGGTATTCTTCCAGGCCATTTTTAGTCATAACCAAACCAGGTCATTTGAGCTTATGGGAAGGGAACATCATAGCATTAATTTCATTGTGTCATTTAAGCAAGGAGGCATAGTAAGTGAGGAACATGTTTGGAGAGTTCAGAAGCTGAAGAGTGTAAGATGATGTCTTGGGGAAAGGCTTCATCATGGAGAAGGGTCCATCCCACCATGGACAAAATCTTGTGACCCTAGACTTGTCACCAGTTTTAAAATCTCAATGGTGGTGGAGGGTCGCAAGCATCACTAACCCTAACCTACCAGGTATGCATCTTCATGACCACAGGACCTTTTGGCAAAGAATGCCTGCATAATTTTTGCACCTATTAAGGCATCCTTTGCCTAAGCAATGTTGGTTTCAATTTGGGAGGTAATACTGTATGCAGCAGCTTCCTCTGAAGTGTCATCAAAAATCGATTTTGGTACCAAAGGAGGAGTGATTTGAGGGCTTCAGCCCATGTGGATCTGGAATCCCAAGAATCTTATTGATTTATTTACAGAGTTCATCATGTGGAAGTGGATGATAGGCAAGGCTCATACCCATCCCCTCTGGTTATATTCAACATGGAACTGAATGCACTGATTTAAAGTGTGGTTTATGTGTTCATTTGTACTGTCAGTTTGGGAGTGATATGCAGTGGACATTTTCAGATGTACACTAGTCAACTCCTATAAAGCTTTCCAGAATTTCAACATGAATAATTTATCACAGTCAGTGATTAGCTCCAGTGGCAAGCTATTCTTGCAGTGCCACTCATTAAAGAATATCAATGCCAGTTTCAGTACAGAGATATCCAGTTGTGTCAGAATTGGATGCATATCAAAACTGAGTCTATCAGTCACTGTCAGGATGCAGTTGAAATTCTCATCTTCAGAAAGCAGTTCCACAAAATCCAAGCAGATGGAATTGCCATGCAAGCAGGTACATATGCATTTTCCAAGTCTCTTCACATATTAGGCCAGTAATAACAGTGTCTGATGCTAGCACATGATTTATTTGCACTGAAGTGCCCAAGAGAATCATGCCCAGTGTCAAGACCAATTTCACCTGATCAGATTTCCGATAATCCCTGATTCCTTTCCAATGCTTTTCTCACCTTGTCCATCGACATCTGCATGCAATCCATCTGAAATTGGACAACTGACAAGGAGAAGGGTGCAACTTCCTATAAGTTGAAGCCAAGTCCTCTCTGGCCCCTTTCACCTGGCATGCTACAGCCCAGTGGATTCTGCCCAGAACCCCTAAACACCTCTGACCACTGATGACCAGGTCTGACCAGAAGTCCAGTGTATTCCTGACCAAGTTCTGATCTTGGTAGTAGCGATCTTGAACTTTGACAGTATTTGCAAACTCACACTTCTCTCATCAACCCCCATACTATTCTGAACCTTATTCTATGTCCCACACAGAATCAAAATCCCAGTGGACTTCCAGGCTTATCAGCTGTCCAACAATCAGTACTCCCAGCTCCTAGACCCACTTCTATTTTCAGTGCTTCAGTCTGACCATCAAACATATTTTGATAAGTCAGCTCCAGTGCACCATCTATCAGCACCAATGTCATGTCTATACACTTACCTACAGAATTCCCTTGGATTCTGACTTTACTCAACTATGTAGGGGATGATAGGCAACCCAACCCTACCGATAAGAAAGCTACAGGTGAAGAAAATGGACTTCCTGGTGGACCTAATGACCCTGTCAGGTTCCCTAACTTTGATCTTCTTGGGCTTTGGGGCTTGGTTCTGGCAGAGAGTACAGAGACTGTCTGAAAGGTCAAACAAGGCATCGACAAATCTGTTGTCCAGATCTGGGTTTCCACTCAAAGGAGGCTGATCTCCAGGGTCATCAGGATTGGAGTCATCTCCAGGGCCATCAGGTCCACTACCTTTGATGGTTCCAACCCCTGGAAACTTTGGGACTTCCTAGTTGCATGCAACTTCCATTTCTGAGATCGCCCTCACATCTTCGCTTCTGACAAGAGGAAAATCTTATTCATCATCTCTTACCTAAAGGGATCAGTGCTCAGCTGGTTCAAACCCAGCCTCAATTACCTGACAGATTCTGCCCACTGGATGTGAAACTATGAAGTATTTCTCAGGGAGATGGAAAGCAATTTTGTCCCTCACAACCCTTTGGGGGATGCCAAGAAAGCTCTTTCTGAGCTCACTATAAAGAAAGAAGGCCATATAGTCAAGTTCAATGTAGACGTTTGAAAACTAACCTCCCAGGTCAATTGGAATGAAGCCACTCTTTACAACTGGTACTTCCATGGACTTCCACTCCATCTCCATATAGAAGTTTTGCAGGGTGGAAAGCCTGACACTCTGGCAGCCTTGCGGCTTAAGGCCCAAGATGCTGACAACATTTACTGGATGCAGGGAGAAGAGAATCACCTCAACATCAAGACCTCCAGAACTTCTGGAAACTCCAGAAAGAAGGACTCCAAGGGTTTCCCAAACTCCAATTCCAATTCCAACTCTAGCTCTAATAATCAGTCCTCCCCTCAGAACCCATCCAACTCTAATCGCAGTAATCAACCCTCAACTGGCAGCTCCTCTGGATCCAAGAGTAACAAGTTGAAGAACTTCATCTCTGACAAGTTGAGGAAGAACAGCAAACTAACCAGAGAAGAATGTGAGTGCCAGATGAAGGAAGGTCTTTGCCTCTATTGCAGTAAAGAAGGACACCTAGCTGGTAATTGCAGCAAGTCCAAAGCTGCAAAAGCCCATGCAGCTGCAGTCTCTGAATCCATGCCAGATTTGTGGACTCAAAAAAATAGTCCACAACCCTCAGAAATATGCCAATGGGGCTGAGGGTTGCATTGACCTTTCCCAGCTGGCTGCTTATGTTCGTCTCAATGCATCTGCTCTTCCTGACCCTGATTCTCTAACCATCCTCCTATCCATTTCTGACAACTCCATACCAACCCAAACCCTTATCAACTCTGGCTCATCCCACTGTTTCCTCAACTCCACTTTCATGCTGGAAAATTATTTCAGCACAAAAACTATTTTGCCAATTAGACTCCGGCTATTTGATGGAACTTGCAACTTGATCATCATGCAAGTTGCAAAGCTCCTGGTTACTTTTCCATCTGGTAAAGTGTTCAATCTGACATTTTATGTAACTCTGCTCAACTCTTCCTGTTCTGCAGTACTTGGTCATAACTGGCTGAAGCAATACAATCTGTTGATTGACTGGTCTTCTGGCTGAATAACTTCTTATTCTGCAGATCATAGAGATCTGGCACCCCTGATGTCTTCTGACCCTCCGACTTCTGCAAATCATGTACTACATGCAAATGCTTCAAGTCACCACAACACAAACCCTATGGTTTCCTGAAGCAACTCCCAGTCCCAGAATGTCCTTGGGACTTGATCTTGATGGACTTCATCAAACAGCTACTGGATTCTGACAGCCACACTGCCATCCTGGTCATCATAGACTGACTCTCCAAGCAAAGCATCTTCATTTTCACAGTCAACGAAATCACAGCCCAAGAACTCACCAACCTGTTTATCATGCATGTCTTCTCCAAGCACGGAGTTCCATCACATGTCACTTGTCACTAAGGATCCGAGTTTATCTCCCACTTTTTCTGGTCTCTTAGTCAAGCTTTGGACATGAAGATTCACTTCACTTTGGATTATCACCTGGAAGGTGATGAACAAACTGAATGCTTTAATTGGACCCTCAAACAATACCTATGGATCTTCTGCAATTACCAACAGAACAACTGATCTCAGCTGTTGCCCTTCAGGGAATTTGCTTACAACAACACTCCATCAGCTTCCACCAGAGTTTCACCCTTCTTTGCCAATAAGGGCTACCATCTGAACATCACTATCTTCCCTGAATGTGAGCTAGCCTCCCAGCATGCTCATAACTTTGTGGTGGATCTTGATGAACTCCACCAGGAACTCTGGAAGCAGCTCTCCGAAGCACAGAAGTGTTATCAAAGTCCAGCAGACAAGTACCAGATTCCCACTCCCAACTTCAATATTGGAGACTATGCCTATGTCAAAGGAGAACACTTATGCACTACTTGACACTCCAAGAAACTCTCAGAGAAATACTATAGTCCATTCGAAATCATTGCCCACCCACTTGGTTACCCTTTAGCTTTCAGATCATCTCCAGGCAGTTCACCCTGTGTTCCATGTCTCACAGCTGGAAGAAGATATTCCAAACACCATCCCTAATTGCACTCAGCCTCCACCCCCTCTGGTTATTATTGATGATGAACTTGAATATGAAATCATGGAAATCCTGGACTCAAAAATTGATAACCACCATTGATAGATCCACTGCATGCTCTAAGGTCTGGAGAAGGTTTCCAATCATATTGACACATTATGACAGATGCCCTGAACTGCTATGAACCCTATAAACTCGATTTTGAACTAATTTTAAACTTTTCAAACAACTTCAAATGATTTTGAATGACTTCAAACAACTTTGAACAACTTTGAATGATTTTGAATGACTTTGAATGATTTTGAATGACTTTGAACAATTTCAAACAACTTCAAACAACTTCAAATGATTTTGGCTGCCATATAGCTGTATTGAAACCCTTTGGACTTACAGGGCATATCTGGAATAAACTATTTCGTTGCATATCGAGCACTACTGGTGATGAGGCTCAACCTGGAAACCTAACAAAACCTGTTAAAAGGCTTAGAAAGTATAACACAGGCTAGAGGAAAAGTGCGAGTTGGTACTAAATATCACCGCTGATACCCAAAGATTGTGGTTAAAGATGCAAAATGGTAAGAAGTGTTACGAATAGCCTTTTGGAGTCTACAAAAAGGTTCTAAAGATGTTCGAAGGGGTTCAAAGTTGTTTGAAGTTGTTTCAAGGAAAGTTGAAGATGTCCAAAATAGTTCGAGAAGTTTTGAAAGTGTCAGACTGATGTCAAGGTATGTCAAGGAGTGAATATAGCACATAAGAAGTGTTTTTTGAAAGACAATTGGCAATGTGCAATAAGTCAAGGAGCGAGTACAAAAGTTCAAAGAAGTTTGTGATATTTCACAGAACTTAGAGATGCAATGGGAGGCTAAGACTCAAGAGAATTGGTCTTAAATCAGACAATAAGGGAGAGGGTAACTTCTTCTCTGTTCTTCTAAGTAGCTAGTACAAGTCTATATACATTTTGAAGAGATAGTACCAAAAAGGAAATATAACATATGGAGAACAAAAGGCAATATATGCAACAACAAAGGACTTTGTAAATTGTAAAACAAATGAGAAACGATAATAATTGAAATGTACATTGTTCCAGTATAGTAAAAAGGGCTTGTCCTATTGCTTCAATATATCATTGAAACACAAAACCTCATTTATCACATTCTAAATCTTTTGTCATCTCTCCTTGTGTCCAGTGGTGCTTGATATGTGACAGGAATGTTGAGGATGAAAGGTCCTCTTACAGTGCATTCAAAAGTGTCATGTTGGTTCAATGCCTGTGGCCGATGTGAACTTGAAAGATGTTCCAGATCTTGCACCTGATTCTGATGATGATGAAGAGGAGGTGGAAGAGATCGAGGAGGGTGACTGAATTTTTTACACTGCTATTAACTCTTTGCATGAGGTGCATGCCACCTTGAACATCTCCCAACGCCTTGTGGAGGCCTTCCACAAGAACAGTGTGCCCAAATCCTTCACTGACTCTGTACTTCTTCACCTGCATGACTTTGAGCATGTTTTCCCCAAGGAATCCTTTGACTCACTTCCTAACTGTAAGCCATGGGATGATGCAATTGAGCTCATGCTGGGTGCCATGCCTTCCTCCTGCAAGGTCTATCCTATCTCTCCTGAAGAACAATGACAACTTGACAAGTTCATTGATGAACACTTGGCTTCAGATCATATCCACCCTTTGAAGTTACCCATGGCCTTGCCTTTCTTCTTTGTCAAAAAAAAGGATAAGTCCCTTTGACCAGTTCAAGACTATCAACACCTCAATAACATCACAGTCAAGAATCACTATCCACTACCCCTCATATCCAAACTCATCAACCAACTCCATGGGGTGCATTACTTCACCAAGCTCAATGTCTTCTGGGGACACAACAATGTACAGATAAAAAAGGGGGATGAGTGGAAGGCAGCTTTCCATATGAACCATGGTCTTTTTGAACTGCTTGTCATGTTCTTTGGTCTCACTAATAGTCCTGCCACCTTTCAGACCATGATGAATGACATCTTCTATGATCTCATATTGGAAGGTGTTGTCTGTGTCTACCTCAATGACATCCTGATCTTCACTTGAGACCTTGATGAACATCATCAAATCATGCACCTGGTACTGGAGTGACTTTAGCAGCACAAACTCTACCTTTATCATGACAAGTGCGAGTTTGAGAAGACATGAATTGAGTACTTGGGCTTGATTATCTCAGATGGACAGGCAGAGATGGACCCAGTCAAGGTTGCTGGTGTTACAACCTGGCTCACACCCACAAACAAGAAAGAGGTGCAGTCTTTCCTGGGCTTCATCAATTTCTATCGGCACTTTATTAAAGATTTCTCCCACCATGCATGCCTGTTATTTGACCTCACTGGCAAGGAGGGATGAAAGTGGAAAAATGCACAGCAGGAGGCATTCAAGAAGCTCAAAGAGATGGTCACTTCTACTTCAATCCTTATCTTTGCTGACAACTTGCATCCCTTTTGTGTAGAAGCTGACAGTTCAGACTTTGCAATGGGTGCAGTGTTGTCCCAACTAGTGTTTGAGGGTCCAGTCCATAAGACCAGAAAAAGACCAGACCCTTAACTGAACTTAACTGCAAGAGACCGAACTGTTGGTCTCGGTCCATCCAAAATAGCCTGCAGTCCAGTTCCCAGTTGATACTTATTTAAAAATCACAAAAACTGATCAAAGACCAGTCTTTTTGTACCTAAATACTCAATTTACTTATACATATAATGACAAGTGGGGGGGTTTGAGTTTATGTATCTTCAAAGTCATTGTACATGTTTGTCTTAGTTGTGCATGTTTATTTACAGTAAACCAACCACAACCATGCAAACCAATGAACACAAAGCAGGGGGCCCAAACGATGACCTAGCATCATATGGGTCCCCTACAGTATGTTTTTATAGTTTACTTCTTTCTTTTACTAACTATCTGTTTTTATTTTTAGATTTTTGCATCTTGATAATGACACTGCCCATCCACCAAATGATGCACACAAGCCCTGCACCACTGCTGTGAGCCTCTCCTCACAGAGTGGCAATGGGCCTGTTTCTGGTCCACAACAACCACAGCCGACATCAGCATGTGATGCTGTCGCTGTGAGCCTCTGCTTTCAGGGTGGCAATGGGCTTTTTCCTGGACAATGACAATGACTGCTGATACCATGTCACACAGCACCACTACCTCGCCTGCGAGCCACTGCTCATAAAGGGAGATGGAGGTGCTGATGATGATGCATTAGGAGACAACAAAAGGCAATAAGAATGAACAACAAACACCAGGGACAATGAGTGCTGGGGGCAACAAACACTGGGAACAACGAATGCTGGGGACAATGAATGCCAGGGACAACAAATGCTGGGGGAAATGAATGCCAGGGATGACAAACAGTGGAGCGATGACTCACAGGGACAACGAATGGCAGCAAACAGTAGGAAGAGACGATGGGAAGCATGAATGGCAGGGACAGGACAATGACCCCCCACCCTCACTACAAAAGCAAGATGGTGGGGTTATTTTTACTATCTCATTCTTTTTCTTTCAGTCTTTTAGCAACACCACTGTGAGGAACTGCTTGCAGGGTGTAAATAGAATTAGTTTTATTTACTATATAATATAATTTAGTTTGACTTAAAAAAACAGCCAAAAGACTGGTTTTAACCAGTCTTTTGGGATCAACTGAACCAAATAGGACTAGTCCTATTTAGTTTGGTTGTGGTCTTGCTACTTTATGGATTGGTTTGGACCAAACTGGATAAACACTAGTCCCAACAGTCTTCCAAGGACCAGAAGTGGCATCCCATTGCCTTCTACTCACAGAGTCTCAGTGCTGTGGAATGCAGTTATGAGATCCATGACAAGGAGATGCTGGCAATAATACAGGGGTTGGAGGAGTGGCAACACTTCCTTGAGAGTGCTCATCACAAGGTCAAGATCTGGATGGACTACAAGAATCTCGAGTACTTCATGACTGCCAAGAAACCTAATTGTTGCCAACCCCACTGGTCCCTCTACCTCTCCAGGTTTGATTTCTCCCTGCATCATTGCCTGGAATGCTGCATGGGGAAGACTGATGCCCTCTCTTATCATCCAGACCACAGGGATGGAAGCAATATCAATCAAGGTATTGTGTTGTTGCAACCTGATCTATTTACAGTCTGTGCATTAGAGGGTGTTACCTTGGATGGTGAGAAGCACAATATCCTATGTAACATTCATCATGTGAACCATAGTGGTTTACATGAGAATGCTGTGGCTCTGGCAGTGAAGGAGCTGAGAAAGGGATCCACACCTTTGCTTCGTGCGGAAGAGTGCACAGAAAAGGACAACATTCTATACTTCCATGACTGTATCTATGTCCCTAACAATCCCCAGCTTCGATGATGACTCATCTTTCAGCACCATGACTCACTTATTGCTGGCCACCCTGGGCATTGGACTCGTATCATGGAATTATTGGTGGCTCCAGATTGTTAGGAAACAGTCTCCTAGCATTTCTATTACATAATAATATTTTATTTTTATTTTATTACATTAAATTATGCTACCAAATGCCTACAAATGCTAGATTTGTCAGCATGGAAGTTTTATATTTACATGCATCAGTAACAATATATTACAATACATGTAACATAGTATATAAATGTTAAATAGACACCTGGGGGACCTCAGTTGAGTTCTCTTAGGTATTCCATTCACATTAGTGGTGTGAAATGCTTTTTTCAGCCAATTTATCTATTTTTAACCCCTCACATCAAAACCATCAAAATCCCCCATCATGTGTGCGTGCTCTGCCGCCTTCTTGTAAGAGAGCCCACACGGTCCAGCTAGCAGCTTAGTGGGTGTCGCTCTAACAGAAGAACTCAACTACCCTATCAGTGTGCCTTCTCTTACATGTGCATATGTCATTGTTTCAGCATGCCACAACTGCTTACTCATCCTTTCAGCATGAGCCAGAAGTAATTGTATTATGTATTTACCTTGCTTTTGTAAGCTGATGCAAGGCCTCACCTTACATTGCAACTGGCAGTGATCGAGAGGCAGCGCTCATCATTAGGACAGACAACTGATCAGATCTGGTTTAATCAAGATTTATGATACTCTATTTGGATGACTATTTTAGTTAAATTAGTTACTAGCTGAATTCAGTATTAACTCCAAGATCAGGCACTGTTGGAAGGGTTATTGATCTGAAGTGCCCAATTGTTGATAAATAGCTGAAATCACATGTTTTGCCATGTTTGGTACCCAAATTGCCAGATCACATGATTTAAAATTTGTGAAAAATTCTGAAGCCGAAATTGTGACTCAGCCAAAGAAGTGACTCATCACAGCTTATGTCATTATATCAGAACAATCAACTTCGAATCCTAATCACAATCCTGTTCCCATGCCAGTGCTAGAAGCCAAAATTGATGCACTTACAGCATAAATGTCCCAGTTAGTGTCAGTATTGGGAGCATCACAGTCCAAACAAGCAGAAATAAAAACAGAGACAGTGGAAGATAAAGATGATGAGATGGAGGAGATGGTAGAGTGGATGTCTCAGGATGATGTGCATGCAGAGGAGAGATCTGAGAGTGGAAAAATGCATTTACCTAAATATGCACCCCACAAAATTTTGATGGTACCATGGAGAATATAAAATCCTTCATCAGCTCTATAGTATTGTACATCCATGGGAGAAAGCCCGAGTTTCATACAACTGAGTCTAGGATTATGTTTGCTCTCTTATATATCCAGAGAGGAAAAGCACAGTTCTGGAGAAATGAAGCTATCAATCAAATTGCCGCAGGATATAAACTGTTTGCAACCTTCAGGGAATTTTTGGAGAGACTGGAGGCGCAGTTTGGAGACCCTAATCCAAAGGCGACAGCTAATGCAAAATTAAAAACCATGCACCAAGGTTCTCTGACAGCAGACAAATTTATTTTGCAGTTCAAGGCAGAAGCATCACAGATGGATATGGGAGAAGCTGCATTGGTAGAATTTTTGAAGGCAGGATTAAATCCCTCATCATTCAAGTCTATCTATCAACTACCTTCTATGCTGGAGAGGTTGGACAAGTGGTATAATTGGGCAATGCATCTTGATTGGCTTCAAGGCAGAAGCATCACAGATGGATATGAGAGAAGCTGCATTGGTAGAATTTTTGAAGGCAGGATTAAATCCCTCATTATTCAAGTCAATCTATCAACTACCTTCTATGCTGGAGAGGTTGGACGAGTGGTATAATTGGGCAATGCATCTTGATCGGCAATACTGACAGGAACAGGCTGAGTCAAAATTGATGTATGGAAATGCCAGATTTGGAAAGTCATCAGGAGGAAAGTCTGAGAAAAAAAAGATGCCTCAGATACAAACTCCAAGGGCATGCCATGGCCACTGGCCATGGCACTGACACCTATTGTTAAGGAGTCAGCAGCATCGGCAGATGCAATGGATGCTGATCAAGCAGGGAGATGAGCCCCACTTAAATGTTTTAATTGTGGGCAATTAGGGAATATTGCTAGGAATTGTAGGCAGGAAAGGAAGATTAGGGAAGCAACAATTGAGGAAGTGAAGTTGGAGGAAGATAAGCAGAAGAATTTTGTGGAAGAGTCCCAGTGAAGGTTTTCCCATTGGTGACGCAGAATCAATATAATGTATTAGTATCCGAGGAAACCCAGAGTGAACCCAAAAGAGCAATTGAGGAGTATGACCATCATCACTTATGCAATAAAGAAAAATGCCCAGCCTTATTTCTGAAGACCCCTAAATTCTTTATTTGCTCTGCATGGATAGAACCTGAAATCAGCTTGACAGTAGGATTGAAGACAGTAGACATGCATGCAGGAATTAATGTGGAAGCATTGCTTGACAGTGGTGCTAACAGATTATTCATTAATCAATCCTTAATTACTGGAAACAGTATTTGCATGCATGAACTGCCACAACCTATAATGGTGGACAATATTGATGGTATGATCAATCATGGAGAAACTATTAAGGAGGAGGTGACAATGATACTGAAGTATCAGGATCATCAGGAATGAGCCATATTTGAGGTGTGCAACCTTGGAAAACCAATCTAGTAATTGGATGTCCATGATTACAAAAGCATAATCTGGAAATTGATTGGAAAACTGGGAAGGTACACATGACTCATTGTCCTAAAGAATGTAATGTATATGGGAGGAAAGTAAAAAAAGAAAAGAGAAAAAATGTCCAAGGAAGTATCCTGTTATGATGGAGGAAGTGGAAGATGAGGATATGCCAAACGGGGAAGTTCAAATCATGACCAGTAAAGAAGAACAGAAACAGACCTTTAGGGAAATTCGTGGAGGACAGTTGTGGAATAAAAATGCTGTGAAAGTGGAAAAGCCAGTGGAAGAGTAGGTGCCAAAAGCATATCATAAATACTTGTCAGTTTTTTAGAAGAAGGAATTGGAGCAGATGCCAGTTCAAAAGCCAGTGCCATGGGATCATGCAATTGAGATGAAGCCAGGATTTGTGCCAAAGAAGTCAAAAGTCTACCCGTTATCTCTGATGGAACAAGAAGAAGTGGATGCATTCCTTAATGAACAATTGTGCAAGGGATACATATGACCTTTGAAATCACTGCAGACATCCCCAATATTCTTTGTACCAAAAAAGGATCAGAGGAAGAGGATGTGTACAGATTATAGGTATCTGAATGAGTGGACAGTGAAGAATGTGTACCCTTTGCCATTGATCTCAGAGATAATTGACAGGGTGGGAAAGGCCAAGGTCTTTACAAAATTGAATTTATGCTGGGGGTACAACAATGTACAAATAAATAAAGGAGATGAGTGGAAGGCTGCATTCACCACATGTTGAGGATTCTTTGAGCTGCTTGTCATGTTCTTTAAAATGACCAATAGTCCCCCAACCTTCCAAAATATGATGAATGACATTTTCAAGGACATAGTAGACAAAGACATGGTAATAATATTCATTGACAACATTTTGATATTTACAGAGGATGAAGAAAATCATGAGGTGATAGTGCAGGAGGTATTGAGAAGATTGGCAGAGAATGATTTATTTGTTAAACCAGAGAAGTGTGTGTTTGGGGCAAGTGAGATCGAGTTCTTGGGATTAATGATTGGTCCTGATGAAATTAAGATGGATCCTATCAAGGTGCAGGCAATTGTTGATTGGCCTGTGCCCACCCATATCAAGAAAGTTCCGGCTTTCTTGGGACTCGCAAATTATTATCGTCACTTTGTTTATAATTTTTCCAAAATTGCCACACCCTTACACAACCTTATGTGAAAGGGAGTAATGTGGAGATGGGGAGAACAACAGCAGACTACATTTGAGGAGTTGAAAAGGAAGTTTGTGGAAGAGCCAATATCAGCCCCAGTAGATTTCACATGTCCATCACAAGTGGAATCAGATGCATCCGACTTTGCTACTGGAGCAGTATTATCAATGTTATGTGAAGATGACAAATGGCATCCTTGTGAATATTTGTCCCAAGGGTTGAATGATGTGGAGAGGAATTATGATGTGCATGATAAAGAGATGTTGGGAATAATATGAGCATTGGAAGCATGGAGACATTATTTGGAGGGATGTATGCATCAGATTGAAATCTGGATGGATCATCAAAATCTGGATTACTTCAAGTCTGCTAAAAATCTTAACCATTGGCAAGCGCATTGGGCATTATTCCTATCATGTTTTAATTTTCACTTAGTCCACAAAGCAGGAAGCTTGATGAGGAAAGCAGATGCATTATCCAGACATACAGATCATAAAAGGGGGGTGGAGGAGGACAATGAAAATATTACCCTACTCAAACCTGAATCCTTCCACATTTGTGCTATGCATCAAGGGCATCTATTGGTGGATGGCTCAGAAACAGAAATGTTGTCTAAAAATAGACAATGTTCAGAGATGGATGATGAAGTAGTGGAAGCTGTGAAAGCTTTGAGGGGAGAGAAGAAAGGTAATATTAAAGGAGATGAATGGGTTGAAGAACAAGGGTTAGTGTTGTTCAGAGGAAAGGTATATGTACCAAAGGATCAAAATTTATGAAGGGAGATCATGCAGTTACATCATAATATGCCAGCTGCTGGACATCCAGAGAGGTGGAAGATGTTGGAGTTGGTGATGAGAAATTATTGGTGGCCTGGAATTTCAAAGTATGTGTTGGGGTATGTGGATGGGTGTGATATGTGCACGAGGGGGAAGAAATTTCCAGAAAAGCCTGCAGGCAAATTAATGCCAAACCCTATACCTAAAGAACTGATGATACTCAACCCGGAAACCCAAATGAAACCTACTAAATGGCTTCAGATGGTATAACATGAGTCAGAGGAAGGGTGCAAGTTGGTACTAAATATCACCACTGAGACCAAAAAGTTGTGTTTAGTGATGCGAAATGATGAGGGATGGTGCAAATAGTCTGTAAGAGTGTACAAAGATGTTTGAAATAGTTCAAAATAGGTTCCAAGACATGCGAAATAGTTCAAATAAGTTTGAAGATGTGCGAAGTAGTTCGAATAAATTTGAAGAGGTTCGAGGTATATTGAGGAACAAGTTTAGCAAATGTGAAGTATTTGTCGAAAGGCAATAGGTGATGTGCAATAGAATGAGGAGCGAATATGATAGTTCGAAGAAGTTCATGATATTTCACAGAACTTAGAGAGAGATACGATGCAAAGATAAGACTCGAGAGAATAACTTTTAAATCTGACGATAAGTGAGAGGGTAACTCCTGCTCTGTTCCCCATTGCTCTTCTTTGTTTCTAACTAACTAATACAAGTCTATATCCAATTTTAAGAAATAGTACTAAAAAGGAAATAATAACAATTGTAGAACAAGGGGCAATATGTCAAACAATAAAGGTATTGTAAAACATAAAACAAATGAAAAATGATAATAAGTGAAACATACATTGTCCCAGTATGGTAAGAGTTCTTGTTCTATTGCTTTAATATATCAATGAAACATAAAACTGCACTTATCATATTCTAAGTCTCTTGTAATCTCTCCTCATGTCTGGTAGTGCTCTGTTATGGTCAAGGTTCTTAGTTCGTGGATCGCTGAAGCTCATAAGCAACAGTTGAGAATGACTTATCATAGTTCATTAAGAACATAGGAATGACCAGGTCAAGCTGGGCTTGACTGGTCCATATATTGCAGTTTAAATAATACAGACATGAGACACATATAGATGAGTCACATATAGAGAGATGTTAAAGACAATATAAATATTCCATGAGTACTACAATAACGTGGGAGAGTGATATGTAAAATTAGGAGGTTCATGGTCATAGCACAGTAAGACGATAAGAAAAGAGAACAAAAGCATGAGACGTAGTTCAACGATGACAATAGAGAGTACAGACAAGACAATAGGAACAATAGAATGATAGACGTGCCAAAAAGGAAATGAATTTCCTGCTTCTCATAACATTAGCTCCCCCTCAACGTTTCGAGTCCCATCTGAAACTAGCCTCAAACCATCTGCATTGGGTCAAATGTCACTGCCCATTCTTTGTCAGTCGTTGCAGTGAACATGCTGATTGTAGTTACTGTGGGTGTGTTGCAAGAGTAGACCCTCGTAGGTAGTTCAATGTCATTCATTTGAGTCCCTGCAAATCGCATGGAGGTGCCGGTTATGAACGTGATGATGCGAGGTAGGGGTGTGGTGGTGAGGATTCTGAGTGTGACAAGAATGTAAAAGATGAGCATAGTAGTAATAGCGGCACCGAATACGGCGCTGAGGGTAATAATGAGGGCGAGGTTTTCGATCATGATGGTTTCAGCTAAGTAGTGTGGTGACACGGTGGGTTGTCACATGACAGGTTATTTGGACAGAAAAGCGCCGAGTGTTCCAGGTGCCAATGATGACAATGGGGACATTGATAATGTGGACAATGGAATGAGAAGTGCCCGATCTGGGTGCATGTGAAGCATACTGAGTTCCACATCCATGGAGTTGCAGGGGGGTATTCAGGTGTCAATTGTCTCGGATAGGGTGTCTGTACGCATTGATGATACTCAACCCAGAAACCCAAACAAAACCTACTAATGGCTTCAGATGGCATAACACAGGCCAGAGGAAGGATGCGAGATGGTACTAAATATCACCACTGAGACCAAAGCGTAATGTTTAGTGATGTGTAATGGTAAGGGCTGTGGATAATAGTCTGTATAGGCATATGAAGGTGTTCGAAATAGTTCAAAAGAGGTTCGAAGATGTGTGAAATAGGTTCGAAAAAGGTTCGAAGAGGTTCGAAGTTGTGCGAAGTAGTCCGAAGAAGTTTGAATAAGTTCAAAAAGGTTCAAGATATATCAAAGAGCGAGTTTAACAAATGTGAAGTGTTTGTCAAATGGCGGTAGGTGATGGGCGATAAAACGGAGAGTGAATACGATAGTTTCGAGGAAGTTCACGATATTTTGCAGAACTTTAGAGATATGAGGTGAAGATAAGACTAAAGAGAATGATTTTTAAATCTGATGATAGCGAGAGGGTAACTTGTGCTGTTCCCCATTATTCTATTCTCTATTCCTAACTAACTAATACAAGTCTATATACAAAATGAAGAGATAGTACTAAAAAAGAAATAAGAACATGTGTAAAACATGAGGCAAATATATCATACAATGAGGACTTTGTAGATTAAAAATAAATGAGAAATGATAAATGATGAAACATACAGTGTTCCCATATAGTAAAAGTACTTCAATGAAACACAAAAACGCGCTTATCGCATTCTAACTCTCTTGTACTCTCTCCTCATGTCCAGTAGTGCTTGATATGCGACAGAATAACTTGTTCCGGATGTGCAGCATATATCAAAATTGTTTAAAGACAGCTATATGGCAGCCGAAGTTGTTCGAAATGCTGCGAAGTCATTTCGAAGTGTTGTGAAATAGTTCAAAGTCGTTCAAAGTCATGCGAAATAATGCGAAATAGTGTGAAATAGTTCGAAGTTAATTTCGTGGCATTCGTAGCAGTTCAGAACGTCTGTCGTAATGTCTTGATACGAGTGGGAGTGTTTTCCAGACTTAAAAGTGCGCAGTGGACCTATCAGCATGGTGGTGACAATGGCAGTGGTGGCAATGGCAGTGACAGCTGTTCTGGTGCTGTTTCGAATACATCCTCTTCTTCATCATCTGAGCTTTCTATAATGAACACATGGTGGGGTGTGGGTACCTGTTCTCCAGATCGGTATCGCAGTGACTGCTCATCCAAGTTCCTCATCAGGGGAAGTAGTTCAAGATGGTAGGCTTCTTCAGAAAGACGCTGGAATACCTGCTCGTGAGTGGAGATCGCTTGATAGATTTTAAACAGGTTGTGTACAGTTCCATTGAGTAAAGCTCGGTTGCGGGTCATGAAAAGCAGTCTCTCCTCATTTCAGGAGTCATCTACATCTTGAACAAAGCTTAGGATCAGTTCGAAAGTCCTTACTGGGTCGGGGTTGGGAGTGACATTCATGACAAAATGCAGATGGCAACTCATGATGAAAGTAGGTTATGGGCAGATTTGTACTCCCCCAAGATTTCTGGGGCGTTCTTTAAATGTGCTTCTGGTTCCCAAGTGTTTTCTGTTGTGCCATAGCCTTTCCATTTCACCAAGAATTGGGTTCTTTGGCACATCTTTTTGTGAGCTAAAATTGCTTCGACCTCGTGTTCTAGTTCTCCCTCAATCAGCTCGGGGGTGGAGGAAGAAGATTGGGTCCATGTGTTTCATTCTCCTTGAAATGCAAAAGAAGTGAGGCATGGAAAACAGGATGAATCTTCCATTGTGAAGAAAGCTTTAATATGCATGGGAGGATATTACCCAGGTGATGGGAAATGGTCCTTCACACCTTGGGGTGAGTTTCCTAGTTGGGTATCCTAACTTCAAGTTCTTGGAGTCTAACCAGACCTTTTCTCCTATTATGAACAGGTGGAAATTTCGACCAGTTCATTCAATCATGACTTGTTGGGATAGTTCATGTACCGCTAAGGCCTCTCATCATGTATTTCCTAATTTGGCTATCCTCTATTCAGTAGCCAGTATATTTGTTTTCTCATATGTTGTGGGTATGGCCTTGGGGTGGGCTCCCATCATTATGTAAAAGGGGGTGTTCTTGATTGCTGAGTGGTGCTTTTGATTGTGGGTGAACTCAGCGGTAGTGAGGTATTTTTTCCATTGTGAGGGTCTGTTTGCGCAGAAGATCCAGAGATAGATTTCCAGCTCCTGGTTGACCCATTCTGTTTCCCCATCGGTTTGTAGGTGATAGGCTGTACTCAAGGCCAGTTTAATTTCCAGGAGTCTTCCCAGCTCTTGGAATGCATGGGAAATGAATCGTGGGTCGCAGTCAGATATAATTTTATCAGGAAGGCCAAATCTCTTAAATACATTATGGAGGTAGAGGTCTGCTGCCCCCAGCGCATCGATAGTTTTATTGCAGGGGATGAAAATTACCCCCTTCATAAGGCCATGGTCTACCATGACCATGATGGTGTCACATCCATCATTCATTGGTAGATCTGTAATAAAATCCATCGTTACCAATGCAAATGGTTGCATTGCTTCTGACTTGATCGGAAGTAGTGGTGGTGTCATGGGATGTGTATTAACCTTCATCCATTGGCAAGTGGTGCATCCATCTATGTAGTTCCTGATAAAAATGGTCATTCCGGGCCACTAGTAGTCCCTTTGTACTAACTCCAATGTCTGAAACTGGCCGGGGTGTCCTGTAAGTAAATTGTTGTGGTATCTTTCCATGATCCTTCTTCATAAATCTTTATCATCTGGGACATAACATCAGTCTTTGAAAAAGACCATCCCATCGTTTTCCATCCTCCAGTCTTCTACCACTGACTTAATCGGTGGCGTTCCGCCTTCTTTGATAGCCCTTACTATCTCCTTTAGTAGGTCATCACCCATCATTCTTTCTGCTAGTAGGTCTTTTAATTCCACATCAATCGTTCATGTGAAGATCTCATCTTTTAATAGCATGACAACATCATTGTCATTGTTGATTTCTGGTATGTGATCCCTCTGTCACAACAGTGTGTCGGACTGTATCATCATCTTTCCTGGTACATTACTAATTGAAGATTGAACTGCGACAGGAAGAGGCTCTATCTGGCCTGTCGTCAGTTCAGTTTTTGTGCTGTCCTGAAGTACATGAGGTTTTTGTGGTTGGATAGGATGGTGGTTGGGTGTTCAGATCCCTGGAGGTAGTGTCTCCAGGTTTCCAGGGCCCGTATTATGCCTAGTAGTTCTTGATCATAGATCTTATAGTTCCACTCAGTAGCTATCGGGGAGTGGAAAATGTAGCCGCAGGGGTGCCAGTCTCCATTTGTATCTGTCTGTTTCAGGACAGCCCCCATTGTGTATTTTGAAGCATTGCTTTCCACTATGAATGGCTTCTCAGTGTTTGGCATCAGTAGAACTGGTGCCTCAGAGAATTTACATTTTAGCATTTCGAATGCATCCTGGCATTTGCTTGTCCAGTTGAAGACCTGATCCTTCTTTGTTAGGTCATTCAGTGGTTTTGTTATTGTGGCAAAGTTGCTGATGAATCTTCAATAGAAGTTCCTGAAGCCTAGGAACAATCTAACTCTTTTGACATTAGTTGGGGATGGCCAGTCCCTGATCCCACTAAGCTTAGTCAGGTCCATAGCCAATTGATTGGGCCTAAGGATTAATCCGAGGAATTCGACCTCTTGCACATCAAATCTGGACTTTTCAGGTTTTAGGAAGAGATCGTTTTCTCTCAATCTTGCCAAGACCCTCTTTGTCCTTTCTTTGTGTTCCTTTCAATCCTTCAAGAAGATCAAGATGTCATCCATGTAGATTACTAGCCATCCTTCATTCAGCATGTTGTGAAAGGTGTCATTCATCATGGCCTGAAAAGTGGCAGGAGAGTTGCAGAGACCAAAGAACATGACCTTGGGCTCGAACAGCCCCTTGTTGGTCTTGAATGCGGCCTTCCATTCATCCCCCTCCTTAATTCTCACATTGTGATATCCCCATCTGATGTCAAGTTTTGTGAACCATTTTGCCCCTTTCAGCTTATTGAGCAGATCGCTGATCAATGGTAGGGGGTAAGAATTTTTGATGGTTACTTCATTTAGGTATCGGTAGTCTTGACAGGGTCATAGCGTGTCAGAATCTTTTTTTGCTATGAAGAAGAATGGGGATGCCATGGGTGACTTGGAAGGGACAATGTACCCCTTCTTTAAGTTCTCGTTGATGAATTTATCCAGTTTCTTCTGTTTGGCTGGGGTGATAGGATAGACTTGGCAGTCCCTCAGGATGAAGTCCGGTTTTAACTCGATCGTGTGGTCCCATGGTCTCGACTCGGGGAACCTTTCCGATGCTGCCTTTTCAAACACACCTTGATACTCCTTATACTTGTCTGGGAGTAGATCGTCGAGCGACTGTTTCTCCTTCTTGCCCTCATTCCCATGAGTGAGTTTCTGTGAGATAGAGGTTTTTGCTTGAATATAAATGGTATTAGAGTAGGCTACTCTGCCGGTTAATCGAGATCGAGTAATGCACGTGATGTGCCTGAGTTTTTGGTAGTTCAGGGGAATGTAGTCATGTTTGATTGTAAGGGGAGATTCTTCAATTCTGAATACCATGATCATTGGCTCCCCTCGAATATAGGTGAAAAGTGCATCCATGCCATCCTGATCCTCTCTGGTGCAGGGTAATGCATTGACACCTGTGGTGTCTGGCATCTGCAGATCAATTTTAGGGTGTGTTTCTATAGCCAAACGTGGTTCGTTGCAGTTGGGTTCATCCTCAGCGCAAAGTCCTCTTGCAAGATGAACCATTCTGAGCCTACTCTTCATGTGCTTGGCAGCAGTGAGGTGGGTTTCCCTGAAGGTCTCCCCAGCACTTCTTATAGGTAGCCTCTCGAGAGTCAGGATCAATGTTACTCTCAATACAGATGGCCCCTTGTCATCTAGAGTGGGACTTTGCTTACTGATGATAGTGCATGATCATTCGACCATGGTCCAGATTTTCTTCATGAGGAGACTCTTGGTCGGCTTGTCGGTGAGAGTCCCCAGTTTCCAATCGATGATTGGGTTGCGCCTCTGAAGCCAGGAGTAACCCAGAATTATTCTTTCTCTTTCCAAGCCTATTATCAGCATCCTTATTCTTTCTTCCTTCCCTCCGATCTCTGTGGTGATGTGAACGTAGTGGGAGATTGTACCATTCTTGTTTAGGGTTCTGTCAACATTTTTTGTGAGGATCTTTCTTGCAAGCAGGATCTTCTTCAATCCGAGTTTTTCGACAACTCAGTGATCAATAAATGTTTCTCCTGCCCCAGAGCCGATTAGGGCAGGCAGTTTGGCTTTCGTGTCTCCTAATATGCAGTAAACGGGAATGCGCATAGATTGATGGCTTACTTGTGCTATCATTACAGTTGAGACAATTATCCTGGCAGGCTCCACTGCTTGTGTGAACTGCCGTTTTAAAAACCCTCAGCCACCATAAGATCCAGTACCTCCTCTTTCTCCTTCTCTTCCAACTCATTGATGAGGGTGCAGATCTTCGTATAGTGGTCACAGGATGTCTTCCTCATCTCTGTCTTCTCTTCTTTCACAGGCAGTTCTTTTCCTCCCTTGTGATCGCTAGCCCTGTATCCTGCCTTGTGACAAATAAAGCACTTTCCTTTCTTAATGTGTTCGAGCCTCTCTGTGTAGGAGAGGCATGTCGCATCGATGTCCATAGTGTTTGGGTCTTTGGAAGAATTTCCTGTTCCTCCTCCTCCTGTCTTACTATATGTTCTCTCTTTAATCACCTTTGCCCTTCTCAGGTGTTCTTCTGCCCTCACTGCATGGCTATACCATTCCTTGATTGTGTCTGGTGGATTTTCCATGCCGAAGACCTTGTCAAGGACTCGGTTGTTGAGCCCATTGATAAAATATTCAATTAAGGCAGCGTCTTCTTTGATTTTGGTGTGGGACACCAGTGTCTTGAACTGGGCAATATATTCGTCTACTCCCTTCCCCCCTTGTGTGAGCGCCCTCAATTGCATCTGAGCATTTCCTGCGTCATCAATAGGGGAGAAGGTGAGTCTTACTTTGGTGATGAATTTTCAGAACGTGTCCCAGGGTTTTTCTTCGACATACTTCTCCTTCAAATATGCCTGCTTCCAAAACCCTGCTGTCCCTCCATTCATGTAAGACAACATAAACAGGATCTTGTGTCTGTCATCCAGGAAGGCGGCAGCATTGGCATCAACATATGCTCCACATTCTAAAAGAAAGAGCATGGTCTTGGAGCAGTCCCCAGCATAATCGGTGGGTGCTCTCATCTTGATTTCTGCAGGTTGAGCAAGGGGTGTGGGTGGTGTAGGGATGATGGGAGTGGATGGTGCTGCCATAGTTCTTCTCGTTCAATGTGGTCAGTTAATTCTTGTAAGAATTGTGTGTGTGTGTGCTGCCTAGACTGAGGTTAATTGGCAGAGTTCAGATGAGCTTGACCTTTTGTTATGATCAAGGTTCTTAGTTCATGGATTGCTGAAGATCGTAAGCAACAGTTGAGAATGACTTATCATAGTTTGTTAAGAATGTAGGAATGACCAGGTCAAGCTGGGCTTGACTGGTCCATATATTGCAGTTTAAATACTACAGACGTGAGATGTGTATAGATGAGTCACATATAGAGAGATGTTAAAGACAATAGAAACATTCCATGAGTACTACAATAACGTGGGAGAGTGATATGTAAGATTAGGAGGTTCATGGTCATAGCACAGTAAGACAATAAGAAAAGAGAACAAAAGCATGAGACGTAGTTCGATGATGACAATAGAGACTACGGACAAGACAATAGGAACAATAGAATGATAGATGTGCCGAAAAGGAAATGAATTTCCTGCTTCTTGTAACATGCTCGATGTGTGACAAGTTGGCTTGTTCCGGATGTGCAGCATGTATCAAAAGTGTTTCAAAATAGCTATATGGCAGCCTATATCGTTCGAAATGCTGCGAAGTCATTCGAAGTGTCACAAAATAGTTTGAAAGCATTCGAAATGTCTTGAAGTCATCTGAAATAGTGCAAAATAGTTTAAAAATGATTCAACATTGATTTCATGGCATTCGTAGCAATTCAGAGTGTTTGTCATAATGTCTCAATACAAGTGGGAATGTTCTCCAGTTCTTAAAGTGTGTAGTGGACCTATCAGCACCATGGCAAGATATATCTGTGGACTTTATCACAGGATTACCTGAAGCTCAAGAATACGATGCAATATTTGTAGTATGACTGCTTCACAAAGGAAGTCCATATTACTTCTACTACTGTAGAAACCTCATTGTTGGGCTTGGCACACCTCTATCTAAATCAGGTATGGCAGTTACATGGATTACCTGATATGATTATCTGGGATTGCAGATCACAATTTGCTTCTGCATTTATGTGAGAGTTAAATAACATATTGGGGATTCAAACCAAGTTATCTACAGCATATCACCCACAAACTGATGGGCAGACAGAGAGAATGAATCAGGAGTTGGAGCAGTACCTATGGATGTTTGTCAATCACTGACAAACCAACTGGCCTGAATGGTTTGCAATTGCCAAATTTTCTCACAATAACAAATTCCATTTGGCTCCTCACATGTCACCCTTCTTTGCTAATTATGGGTATCATTCCAGAATGGGAATAGAACCTCAAAGGGAAGTCAAGGTGCAGTCAGTAGAGGACTTTGTATCAAAAATGCAAAATGTGCAGGAGGAAGCAGAGGTGGCATTGATGAAAGCACGTGATGATATGATGTGACACACAAATCATACTCGAGCTTCTGCTCCAGAGTACAAAGTTGGTGACTTGGTATGGCTAAGTACCAAGGATCTAAATATTCCACAACCTTCAAAAAAGCTTACAGAGAAGCAAGTTGGCCCATATGCAATTTCTAAAATAATTTTGCCCAATGTGGTAGTGTTAAAATTACTTCAATCATTCAAGATTGATCCTGAAATTAACATTTCCCATTTATCCCCTTACTGCCCATCTACTATTCCTGGTCAACAAACTACTCGACAACCTCCAATAATAGTAGAAGGTGCTCCAGAATATATAGTGGAAGAAGTTTTAGACTCACATCTTCGATGAAATAAATTGCAGTTCTTAATCAAGTGGAAGAACTACACTGATAAAAATAACTCATGAGAATCTGAAGAGAATTGTAAGCAAGCGCATAATGCAATCGCCCAATTCTTTAAATGTAATCCAAACACTCCATGTCACATTGCTAGAATGGTGTATGAGGGGATGAATTTCTGGCCTTACCAAAATTTCACAGAGGGGACAGATACAGTATTTTCTCACCTGGAAGTCGACGCATAAAAGGAAGGTAATGTTAGGAAACAGTCTCCTAGCATTCCTATTACATAATAATATTTTATTTTATTTTATTATATTACCTCAAATTACACTACCAAATGCCCACAAATGCTACATTTGTCAGCATGGAAATTTTATATTTACATGCATCAATATGTATGCACATGTACACGTGCATCAGTAACATATTACAATACATGTAACATAGTATATAAATGTTAAATATACACCTGGGGGACCTCAGTTGAGTTCTCTTAGGTATTCCATTCAAATTAGTAGTGCAAAATGCCTTTTTCAGCCAACTCATCTATTTTTAACCCCTCACATCAAAACCATCAAAATCCCCCATCACGTGCATGCACCCTGCCGCATTCTTGTAAGAAAGCCTGCATGATCCAGCTAGCAGTTTAGTGGGTGTTGCCCTAACACAGATGTCTCAACTCATTGGTAAGTGCTGTCATATTTGTAATCTCTGCTTATGCACCAAGACTCCATGGCACAAGCCCATGGGCAAGTTACACCCCCTTCCTGTCCCAGAGAATTGTTGGGATGTCATTAATGTGGACTTCAGAGTGGAACTACTGGAGTCCAATGGGTTCAATGCAGTAATGTGCACAGTTGACTCTGCTGGAAAACAAGCTTATTTTATCTCTACTCATATGACTGTCACTGCACTTGGAGGAGCTCAACTCTATTTTCACCATGTGTGGAAGCTTCATGAACTGCCTGGCATGTTCCTCTGTGATCAAGGACTACAGTTTGTTGCAGAGTTCACCTGAAAGCTGTACCATCTGCTGGGGATCAAACTCTTCCCCTCAACCACCTACCACTCACAGACAGATGGACAGACAGAGTGAGTCAACCAAAAACTGGACCAGTACATCCGTATCTTCATCAATGAGCGATAGGACAATTGGGAAGATTTCCTCCCCATGGCTGAGTTTGGATACAACAATCATGTCCACTCCTCCATCCAACAAACTCCCTTCCTCCTTAATACAGGGTGACACCCACACATGGGCTTCGAGCCTCGGCAAGCACCCTGACACTTGGAGATGGTGAATGAGTTCACAAAGTGGATGAAGGACACCTTGGAGGAGGCAAAGTCAGCTTTGGCTAAGGTGAAGGATGACATGGCATGCTTTTACAACCAGTGTCACTCACCCACACCTACATATAAGGTTGGTGATTGTGTCTACCTCGACTCTAGTGACATTTCCACCATGCATCCATTCAAGAAACTTGCCCACCACTTTCTTGGACTGTTCCTCATCACTAGATGCATCAGGTCGCATGCCTACTGCCTACAGCTACCACAGTCAATGTTCAGACTCCACTCTGTCTTCCATGTCATAAAATTGCTGCCTGCTCCCACAGATCTGTTTCCTGGATGCATGGCACAACTTCCACTGCCTACAGTCATCAAAGATAAACTTCAGTGTGAGGTCAAGTCCATCCTAGACAACCACTTACATTGAGGTAAACTCAAATACCTGGTGCACTGGAAGGGTTATGGGTATGAGGAAAACTCCTGGGTTGCAGAGTCCAATGTGAATGCCCCACGACTCAGGGAGTTCCACTAGCAACATTCCTCTGCGCCTCAGTGCATCCAAGTGACTGACTTTGGGCAAATACAGTTTTGAATGCATTGGGGCAATGCATCATAGAAAGGGGGGTGATGTAAGGGGAAAGGAAGGTGCCCCAGGTGTCTGGGCAATTTTCTGTGTTCATCCCATATTTCTTTATATTTTATTTCCCTATATTCTGTCTTTTCTATGATTTTCTATGATTTTATTCCTATTTTATGATTATATTTCAGCTTTTTCCATGTTGGTACATGTTGACAGTTCTATTCTTAGAGGTGGGATTCCTTTTGGATGTTTACCCATCAAAGTGACATCATCCCACAGCTTGATCTGCCTATTTCTACCTTTTTGCTATTTTTAGCTTTCTATTTGATTTTCAGCTCTATCACATATACTGGGCATCAACAGATGGGTCCTTAGAGTTTTCTCTTTGGATTCCCTCTGTTAGGTGTGCCTGAAGTGTTTGTATCATGTAGGATAATGTTAACTTTGAATTCCCCTCTGTTAGCTCACTATTAAGTGAGGCCTTAAGGTTGCCCTTACAAAAAAAAACAAATCAAAAGCCAGGGACAATGACAGGGAAAGCTGAAGATGACCATGACCAGGAAGGGAGTGCTGGAGAAAACAACAGTGATGGTCAACCAAGGAACAATGAGGACGATGAACAGGAATGGATTCAAGGGACTGAGGGAGATGATTGTCATTAGTGTTTTAAGGTCTGGTCTGTTTTTTGATCCTATGATGGGTAGACCATAACTATAACTGGTCTAGAATCAACCCAGATATTGGGAGGACCTAACCAGATTCACTAAGACTGGTCTTTGCAGTCAATAGACTAAAAAAAGACCAGTTAAGACCAGTTTTTTGTTGGAATTTGTTGTACTATAGAACCTACATGTATCTCAGCAAATATTACTTAGAACACTTGACCATGGAAAAGCAGGACAGAATAGACATCATAATTCCCTGGCATTTGATTTAACTTTTAAGAGATTCTATTAAGATTTGACTGAGATATGGCCAAAACAAAAAGGCATTGCCATTAGTTTGCAGTTTGTAGTTGCAGTTTGTAGTATGTAGTTACAACTTGTTAGGACTGTTAAATGAAGGAAATATACAAGATACAGATGTTTATGTGTGTTATTGTGATGTAGTTTATGATGTCTAACTGTACCCCACATTTTGTAGCACAAGCTATAAGCAGTATAATCAATGTTATTCTGATTATGAAAAGATAATGGAATCAAAATGTATTTGGTCATATCTTTCTCAATTCTTGACCATTTTATCTGAATCAAGGGCCAAATTTAAGGCAATAAGTAGGGCAATTAGGTAGGATAGTCATGTGATCAATAACCAGTGTTTAACAATGTCTTTCAAATTTGAAAGACCATAAGCTTAACTGCTAAAGACCAGCCCTTAACTATAACCACTGGTCCAGTTAATATTGGTCTGGTTAGGCTCAGTTAACAGTTTTTTTTTGGTTCTATAGACCAGACCTTTAAACACTAATGATGATGAAGATGATGATGACAAAAATGACCATGATGATACCAACTGGGGAAAAAGGTGCACTCATGATGAAGAAGGCTATAGGAAGGACTTCAGTGAGGCCCCCACCACTGCTAACAAATCAAACCCCACCACTGCCAGAGGAAAGGTGGCCTCCACTGCTGCAAAGAAACCAACCCTCGCTGCTGCTGACAAACACAAGACAGCCCATGCAGCTCAGCCAATACCCTATCACCCAGATCTAATCCCCATAAAATCCCCACTTTGCTCCCACTGCCTCACATGTGAATGAATTTGTCTCTGAAAGCTGTTCATACCCCAATCCACATGCACTCAAGAAGTTGGAATATTAAATGAAGACCTTGCTTACATTGGAGAGGTCATAAGCCATGCATAGACAAAAAACATGAGACAAACATATGGTACAGGACTTCTTATATACCATGTCTTCTGCAACAAGAAGCAAATACCTGAACTTCAGTGTGCTTCAGCAGACCTCCTTCTACTCTCTGCATTCATGGCAAGCCTGGCAGGTTCATATTCTGGAAAGGCAATCACCAATTATGTCTATGGGGTTCAAGCTTGGCATGTACTGCATGGTCTAGCATGGAGGCCTAATGAGACTGAGATGGAAGCATTGTTGAAAGTGGCCACAAACATCACACTGGAGTCCTCCAAGCAAAAGAAATGAAAATCATACACTGTGGAGTTCTTGACCAAACTGAAAGCACAGTTAAGGATGGATGAACCATTTGATGCAGCCATTTTTGCCTGCCTAACCACTTGCTTTTATGCAATGGGCCATGTTGGTAAGTTCACCATGCCTCATTTAAGCATGTTTAATTCCAATGTCCATGTCACTCGAGCAAACCTAAAGTGGGACCATGACCAGAGCAGCTTACCATTTACAGATTCTTTATCCCATGCACCAAGGCTGCACTGCAAGGAGAGAAAGTCTAATAGAGTCGACAAAATGGGCCCACTAATCCTGAAGAGGCCCCTGCTAACCATCTTCATGTCAACAACCCACTGTACAGTGTGCACCTTTTTTTGTACTGCTACAAAAAATCAGTAAAACCTCTCACCAAGACTAAGTTCATTGAGCAACTCACACAAGCTGCTCATGCCACTAGAGAAGTCCCCTTGCAAGAACATGGCATTCACATAAGCTCAACTCATACCTTCTCCAAAATGTGTCTTTGAGGCCATCAAGGCGATGGGCAGATGGGCAAGCCACACCTTTACCCTATATTTGAGAAAGAACAGACAAATCTTGGCACCATATCTGCAAGCACAGCCAGAGCTTCACCAAGAATTCCTGTGCAATACCATTGAGCTCCCAGAGGTCCATTAGCAACCAGCTTCATGATCAATGTGATTCTGCACCTCGTATGTCTGCTATCTATCTTACTAAAATGCGGGTACCAAGATTCACTCGATAGATTGCTAGACTCCTACCTTACATGGTAGGAATTGCTGCTCCTCTCGCCTGCTGCATTCTAGGTTGGGCTCACACTCTTAGGTCAGAAGGTGCTTCCCACCTTCTGCCCACCAAGCTTAGTGCAAAGCAACATAATATCATCATACCCCCATATATATGCCACTGCTCGAACTTCACTGTAGTCTACATTTCAATGAATAAGTACATCTATTTAGAGCACTTGAGTGACACTCAAAGATAAAATCATTTTGAAATTATGATGTCCAAAATATGACTGAACACTCTGCAAGTACAGTAGGATATTCATGATGTAAACATGCATGATATATTCTACCACACACCTGGATATTGTGTCAGGATTGCATTAAAATCATTCACATTATGAACTATGAATATTTATCCAATCAAATGCAACAGTTTGCATAATGATAGGCCCCCTCCAAATATCCTTGTTTAGGCTGCTTCCCAATCAATTGGTTCATGATGCCAACCAGCAGTCTCTGCAGTGCTGTCCCAAATATGGGTGAATAGGTTTGTTTGCTGATGCCTGTGATTTTTTGTATCTTCTTGTACTTGTGTCCATGAACCACAGCAAGGCACAATGCCAGTTTTTTGTGTCATCTCTCAGATCTAAGCCTCACTTATAGTTATTGATCAGGAACCAGCACAATAGGGCTGGGTTTTTTATTACTATGTTAAAAACACCCCAGTAAATCACATGTTTTTAACATGTATTTAATGTTAAAACATAAGGGGGTCCCAAAGGCCTTGTGATTGACTGTTAAGTACCCAGATCATGTGTCCTAATGTTGAGTTTTTTTTTTGGGAATTTTGTGAACTCACTGCTCACTGCTGCTGGCATTCAAAGTGGTAAAGATAATTTCTAAGAATACCCAAAAATGTCTAATCGCCCTCTGTGACTGGTTTATCAACAGTGATGATGTAACCCTTGCCCACCTGCTTAATGCCCTCAATATGACAATCCCTGATCCCAAGAGCCAGGATAGGAAGGACTGGTCCCACTACATGGAGGAGCTCAATGAAGTCTGGGTGCACATTAATAAAGAAGGCAAAACTCTCCCATGGCCTATAGTGCATGTTCACTTCCTTGTGACCTTGACTCTAGTGATCTTGAACTGCACATACTAGCCTCCTTCAAGTTTGGATCCAGCTGAATCAGCTTGAACAACTCTACAACATGGCTTTGCCCTTGAGCCCATTGCAACTCAAGACAACCAGGCTTGTGGGCTGGTGTTTTCGAAACTGACAAAGAAAAGGTACTACAAAACAAAATATGTGCAGAGTGTGAGATCCAGCTTGAGGGTGGAAATGGTGTAGGTTTTGCCTGGATGCCTAAATCTGCTGAACAATGTCGAAAGGGAGGCAGTAACCAAGACAACCTTGTAGATGACCTCATAATTGAGGGTAAAAACAATAAAAGTTGAGCTCCTTATGTTTCAGATGTTCATTTGCTGCACTCTTCCTTGGGCCCTTATGGATAACAAATTCTTTACAAATTTCATTCTTTGTACTGGTACCAAACTTTGTTCTTCCTGATCAGTCATCATTCTTCTCCAAGCTTCTTGCACAGGAGATTGCTGTTTGGGAAAAGAACTTCAAAGGTTTTCTCAAAGGAAAGGCTCATCTTACTTTGTTCCTCAATGGTTGGAGTACTCGTGCCAAAGAGGAGGTCTATACATTCCATACAACAACTCCAAAGCAGCACTCATTTTTCACAGATGGACATGTGTTCAAAAATGTATCAGTTACAGGAGATGCACTGCTCAGCATCACAATTAAGGTCAGTATTTAAATGATGTGATAAGAGGTTTGTTCATCAGTGTTAATACAGTTGTTGATGGCCTATGATGTGCAGAAATACAGCACTATTGTAGGTGATGGAGGCCCAAATGTCCAAGCTGCCAAAATCCAACTTCATGCATGATTCAAATGGATCCTTAACATCTATGATTCCTGTCATAACTTAAATTTGTTCCTGAAGGACTTAGTAAAATCATTCAAACTGATACTAACCAGGTTCTAATGTTGTTCTAATGGCTACCTCAGACACTTTCAACTGTTTTAGAAATCACTAACTACTTTGGGAAGTCTAACTATGGTACATTTTACCTCAATGAACAATGGAAGAAAGAAGGAGTACCTGAAGATATCAAGTCATGTTCAGAGATGCACTTTTCTTTAAGCTACATGCAGGTCCTCTCTGTCCATACATGTATGAATGCAATCAAAAATTGTGTGCAAATGGAAACATTAAGGTTTGACACCACTGTGGTGAGTACTTATTCTCGAGCAACCTTAATAGACTCATAGTTTCCTACTCAATCAAGATGAAGAAACTCCTGCCATACATCAAAGATTGCACAGACCACTCTATTCTTGAGGGGCAAAACACAACCTGTGCAGATGTTTTTTATGCATGGGTTTGCATTGCATATCATATTGAACATGTTCTTTCATCACCAACCATTGGTCTTATCCACTTGCAGAGTAAAGTTCTTGCTATTTACAATCACCATTTCAACCAGATGATAATCAAATCATAATATAATTTGTTCCTCTTACCATACTATCTTCACCCTAGTGAGTTTTGGTGCATTTTCCTTGCCTCAATTGACCCTAGTTTTTATATTCCAGTGTTCCATCATCATGAAGGTCTACAACTGACCATTCCTGCCCTCACTGATGGCCAATCCCCACCTGTGGGGCAGCTCCCAGTGCTAATTAAGCTTCTCCTTAAATCAGCACTTAATAACTTTTAAGGTGAGCAGCAGCACCTACAAACTGGCAGTGCTAAAATGGTTCCTTTATTCATTAATGAGTTCATTGCATATGCATACAGCAAGAAACTGTTTCAAGATCATGAGTCAACATGTGAAACAAAGCCACTCAAATGGTGGTCTTCAATTTCATGAAATTCAAATGCTCATTTGATCACAGTAAGTCCTTCAATGTTTTTATGTTAAATAGCTGTATCTTATATACTACATTTCAGCAAATTGCAATCAAACTTTTCAGTATTTCTCCATCTGAGATCTGTGATGAGTGCACAGCTTCATGTCTTGGGTGGTTTAATGCTGCACGTCAGAGCTCTATGACACCTGAGCACCTTATCAACTCAACAAAACTCTACAATTTCTATGTTGATGGGTTCAATGAGGGTAAGTATACCCATACTGCACGTGTTCACCTCACACCAGTAATTCAACCTGACCAACCATCTGCAAACCCAAGTGTTCTCTCTGCCCCATCATTGATAAACCTCCTCAACATCAACAACATTGAGCCAGCTGGAGTTAGTGCTAAAATATTCATGGAATCCCAAGGTAAAAAATCCCTGTACTCGAGCAAGTGAAGCCATGGCACAAGGTGTTGGTAGGGGCCCATATTTTGCAAGGAAAATATGGCACCTTACTGTCTACATTGAAAAATTCCATATGCTACCACCAATGAACTCAGGTATACACCATGCACATCCCTCATTGCTAAACAATGAGCATGTCTTGCATGCTATTTGATGCTATCTTACAGTTGTTGCCATTGAAGAGGTCGGCTTTCAATCCAAACCATTTAATTGAAGGACTGACAAAATATTGAATGCCAGATTACACCTAAAATCCTTCAGGAGCAAGTCAATAACTTTATTATTCCGGCACTTGGCCTCGATCTTGGTAGGAGCAAGATATCAGTAAACTGTGCATGGCGTTGGTTGCACAAGTTGGGTTATGGTGTCATGGAAGTGAAGAAAGGTGTCTATGTTGATGGTCATGAGCATCCAGATGTTGTTGAATATCGGCGAAAGTTTCTAGCAAAGATAAAGGAAAATGATCAGTAAGTTTGAGTTGAAATTTGACCAACTTACTTACCCAATTAATTTACAGTCTCCATTATCACTTCAACGAGAAGACGCTGGAACCAATTCCACCCAATCTGAAGCTGGGCAAAAAACTCCACATTCCAGTTGTTCAGAATGAAGCAATATTTCAATTAAATGACTTGCGACATCGAGTTTGGGCAAGAGATGGAAAATTGCCACTCCAAAAAAGGGGCAGAGAAGATCGATCCATGTTTCTGACTTCAAGGTTGAGTTAACAGGGCGATTGAAATTGACAGAGGAACAGATTGCAGCTCAAACAACTTCTGGAAGATCAACAGATTGCTGAGGATGCACATGAAATCATCCTTCCAGGAAAGAATGCTGATGGATGGTGGAATACAAAGTGTCTCATTGAACAGGTAATTACTTTATTAATTCAACTGGAAGATCATTCACTCAATCAATTACATTGAATTCAGGTCAAGAAATGGGTGATTCCATTGTTTGAGAAACTCTATCCAAATGCAATCAGCAAGTTTTTTTTGACCCATCAACAGCTCACGAGGCCTTTGATGAAGATGCACTAAATGCCAATGAGATGAACGTGAAACCGGGTGGAAAGCAATGCATGATGCATGCAGCAGTGATTCCGGATGACAATCCCAACATCCACTTACATGGGCAAGTGCAAACAATGGTATTTGCCAAAGATCTTCCTCCTGATCATCCGCACTATGAGTTCCAGGGTCAACCTAAGGGGATGAAACAAATTCTGGAGGAGCATGGGCTATGGGAGGAGTTGGTACAGCAGAACAGGGGGAAGCCAATTCCAGGTGATTGTGCTGAGTGCAACTTATCGCAGAAGGAGAAAGAGAAGAGAGCGCAAGAGGCTGCTGAGTCAATGGCTGATCAGGATGAGGACGAAGAAATGGCTAATGATGTTCACCATGAGTTGAGTGTTACCAGTAAAAGATGCTGCATGCGACGCATTATCTTGGAGTGGGCAGATTTTTGCTCAGAAAAGCCTCTTCTTCAAATCATCATTGAGCATGCAGGCCACAAGTGTTATTTCCTCCCCAAAGTTCCATTGTGAACTCATTGCCTTGTTGGAGATACCGGTTCTATGACAGACTCATTGAGTTGGTGCTTTTCAAGACCTTTTCGAATTCGGAATGGTCATCACCTTGTTGGAGATACCAAGACGCATCGAGTTGGTATTCATCAAGATGTCGTCGAATTCGGGACTGACATCATCTTATTGGAGATAGTAGTGTTATGGCGGATGTGTCGAGTTAGTGCTCTTCAAGACATCGTTGAATTCGGGATGCCCATCGCCTTGTTGGAGATCGTGGACTTGTCGAGTACTGGTATGGCGCATGTCAGCACTGTTTGTGAAATGATCATCTAGCAACTCACTATTGTAGATGCCCAATAAGTAGGGATCTGTTCAGACCTTCGTTGTCTTCTGCTGCTTATTTCCCTGCGTTGACGCTTTCTGTAGTTTCAGAAGGCATTTTCGAGGCAGTTGCATGATGGAAGGTGGAGGATTGCCGGTCTTAGACAAAGGGTAGGGAGAGAATCACCTCAGAAGTACGAAGCATATTCATTGTTGGCGAGGATCCAGGAATGCCGACCTTAGCCACCAGTCACATTGAATTAACCCTGCCTTGTCACACCTGTTGAATATCAGAGCAGGGGTGCCAGGACCCCGAATGTAACCTCGAAAACGGCTCTCAAACGCTGAAAAGAGCCATTCACATGAAAAAAATAGACCTGGTCCTTCTCGTCAACGGTACTCTCTTCAATCCCAGTCGATTCCGATGGTTTTCGGAGTTTTCCCATGACTTTCTGTGACGGAGATACAATTCCAAAATTTCAGGTGCCAAGAGGTCGGTTCTTAGTGTTTTGTATTCGGAACTTATTATGCTGTGATGCGTTGATCGGTAATCATATTCGGTGATTAGAAGTCTGCGTTATTAATACTTGCGCTTCATTAAGACTCTGCACTCGATCTGTCTAGTCCGATCTCATCAAATTGAACATCCGCCCACTGGGCACTTGCCACCGCTGCTGACATAAAAATACGTTTTTATGTAAAAGTTGAATAAAACCCTACTATCAAGCGGCTCCTCACTAGGCCTCACTGGTAGGCGGTTGCCGTGTCTGATTCAGTTGGCTGAGGTAAATATTACATATTGATGTAGATATCCAATGAGGCGAATTGTTTGCGAATTATAAGTCCATCCGTTATAAACTATCGAGTCATCCTTGCTCAACATTCCTATCCCTTTTATTTTTATGCGAATACATCCGTCTATCAAAATTGACTCCGGACCTTTCCGAGAAATCAGACTTATTCCGGGTGAAGTCTACACCCATATCTATGTGATATGTGAGTATCCTTAGGTGTGGCAGGGCTGTGAACGGCGCTGACAGGTATTTCCTTTCTCGGAAGTTCCACTTCCTGCCTTCTTCGTTTGATGGAATCAAAGTAGACAGACTTCCCTCGTGGCAGCTTTGACTCGTGAGGGGGTTTGCTGGCCTTTGGCCAAGCCGGGGATGACTTTCCGTAACGCTAACTTGATTTTCTATCTGCAAACCTTAGTTTGCGGACTTTCAAGTCGGTGGAAACGCGTTTAGAGTTTGGAGTTAGAAAACCGTAAGTCATTCACAACGTCTCCAGATTCTAAATAAATCCTTAAATGGCAGTGTGCTCGGTGTTCAATATCTTGTGATCGATGTTAACCATGGACGACGCTTCAATCCCTGTACTCATGAGTGTTGATGATGATGATGATGAAGCCGATGAAGAACATCTTCGTATCATAACCATAGCCGCACTAATCGTGACTGCGGCGGATGCTGCAACTTTTTCGAAATGAACGTCGTAGGCCAACCCAGAACTACCGACCTGATCTACCAAACCCACACTTTGGCACGGCATGGAAGCATGTCTTTGAAAGTCAAAACAATCGGGCATTCATCACAACGAAGAGCTAAATGTTGGTAAATGTATTGCGCCAGGCCACGTAGTCGGGGAGCATAGATGTGGCGTAGGTCCGACGTCCAGAGATTTGGTAGAGTCTACATTGTCATTGGTGCAAGATCCGGAGGCAAATAGTGCAGGGGCACAGGGGAACAGGGAGGACGGGAACAGGGGAGGAATGAAGATCACAGCAGATGGTGCAACGGCAAGGACAATGCTTGGAAAGTGGGGACAGCGACGAGAGGCACGTTGGGCGTCGAGAACTCACAGTAGTACGTCAAGGCCACGTTCCATCAGATGCATCGGGCCCAACTGCCTTTTTCGTATTCAAGTGGCGTTTTCGAGGTTGGAAAAGGGGGTCCGGAGCCTCCTTCCGAATTTAAGGTTTGGAGAGCTCTTGAATTGATGGGATGTGATGTTTTCGGACCTTTTCTTTGTCGGCATCTCGGCGAAGACTCTTAGCAACACGGATTTGAAGTTAGACAATCAAGTTAGTGTTACGGAAAGTCATCCCATCACTAGCCTCCAAAACCTACTACGTCATCGCGTCCGTCCCGCGGCTAGTGGAATCAGCGCCTCGGCTGCTCTCCCCGTCGCTCACATTATTTTTCTTATCTGGAGTAATATGTGGGACACCATATGCTAACGCGATACCAAGAAGTTGTGGTCGCTATGTCGAACGTTGAGTGTATACGGGGTCCCACCGATCTCGATATTAGTATACGACCAATATACGACATGTTGACAGGACCCCGGATTATTAGGCCAAAGGCTGTTTCAAAAATCTCGAAATTTCAAGATTTCTGTCCGGACAACTTTCCGCGATTTTGTCCGGATTGGAACTACCATTTTCCAGAATTTCCAAAAGTTGTCCGGACCACAGAATCAGCCTTTCGAGCGGCCCAACACTGTCCGGATCCAGGAAACTGCCTCTCTATAGGCCTAAATTTCGGTGCAGGCCCAAATAGCTCAGTAGAGACTACCTAGACACGAGAAAGATTAAAAAACTAGCAGCGTAGGATAAAATCAGCGTAGTAGGTCAGTCAACTTCGTCCAATTCCTCATTCATCATTCCTATTTTTTCTCTTCCTCGACAACTTCATTGCCTCCTTAAATCTTTCAGTGCCTTGGTCAAGTGTAGAAAAACGATTACTATCTTCTTGTGTAAGCTCGAGAGTGCCACTGTGAGCGTGTACCTTCGGAGATGTGGAAAGCAAGCAAAGAAACATTAGCGAGGGCACCAGGGCAAACTGCTTTGTTTGGAGACGAGAAGTCATCTCAGGAATGTGACGGAACTGGCGGCCATGCATGAGTTCGAAAAGCTGTACGGCAATGTATGATACCGTGCTAACATTTGAGGACTCGGTGATTGATCCATTTCTCCCGTAGTAGAGTCCCATTTTCCATAGTACTTACCACGCGCCACTCTCGAGCCATGTTCAGCAATCAATAACAGTAAGTTACCACTCGACCATCCTGCCGGATGTGCATCTGGCTTCCTGTAAAGGCCTACATCCTGTCCGGAACATGACAACAGGTGTACCCCGATTTTGACCCTATTCTGACCGGAATAGAACTGGGCTGGCACCTAAATTTTTCAAAAATCTGTCCAGATGGGCGAACACCCTTAGGCCTAATAATCCGGGGTTTTATGTTGACCTGGAAAATATTCAAACTGATTCCGGCTTACCAAGTTGGCCATACAAATGGTCGCTATGTCACCCCTAATTTTAGACACCGGCCAAATTGGGTTAGCCCTGTTCAAAAAATTTGAACAGCGAGTCAACTGATCGCAACCATATATTTGAATATTTGAGCAACATAAAATGAAGCAATAGAGTATATTTGCAGCCCGGTTTTGATGAGTTTCCAGGTAAAATCTGAGTTAGCCGAGGTGAAATGTTGGTACCTGATGCCGATGTGCCGGCTTGTCACAACTATCACCTTCCAATTTAGGTGCTTCCAGAAACGCGTCTTCGTCCCAATCAAGTTGCCCAGTATTTCAACTGTCTTCCACCCTCATTACCTTAGTATTTCCACAATTAGATTGGTATTGTAGTAGACAAAGCAGTAGTACGGTAGTGTTAGAAATGGTTGAAATATATCAACAAAAGAAATATAACAATTAGCAGAAAAGCGTCAGTTTTAGAAGATCGTCGACAGTAAAATTAGACTTTGTAGAAGCAGCGGGTGCAGGCAGAACAGCCAGGCGCTGTGGAGGAATAGAGGCAACATGCAGGCATGGTATGGGAGGGAGAGCCGTAGGAGGTCCTCTTGTATTGAGAGGTGTTGCCAAGTATGGAGGAGGGGGAGTTTGATGTGTGAAATTTCCAGCCATATGGATCGTGTGAGCCATGCATAGATGGATATAGATACACGGCATGATGGTTTAGTGTAGCTGCTCTAGCTGGGTGTGGAAGAGGTTGCCTTTCATTGCCCCGTACAGCACGGAACGCGACTGCGACAGGTGGTTCATCATCATCATCAGAGGCAGAAGACTGAGTGTTAGAGAGTGTGTTGAAGTTGGATTGGGTACTCGAGAGGGGTTGAGGGGTGACATATCTGGGATATGTCAGGCAGACATGGAAAGCCTTGGAAGTTGTCAGATCCGTTGAACATCCCAGTTAACGCGTCTCAGGCCGTCAATTAAAAGGGTGTCGCATTTGGTCGTTGAATTTGTGACAGTCACCCTCACCCAGATTGGGATGTGATCTCATCAAAATCTCATCAGACTTGACCCTGAAGTAAAATTCTAGCTAGCCGAGATGAAGAAATATCTGGGTTGCAAATATACTCTAATCGCTCTAGCCAGTTTGCTCCACTACTCAAAAGGAACAGCAGATAAAAGAAATTGCCGAATTTGCACATGTCCCATTTCGGTTGTACAGAAGTAGCGGTCGCCGGTGGTGTCCCGCTCCATATAATGAGTACAACGTCTTGGAATACGAGATTTCGGTCATGTCTGAACCACCCTCTGGTGGAGAAATGCCACTGGCAACCATTTCCGGTGCCACTTCTACTGCCGTTGGTGAAGGATCAAACGCTGCCAACAACTGCTCAGTACTCAATCCTGGACTTGGACTTCGGAACAACGTCGATTGCACGGTCTCTCCCATAAGTTCTCCCATTACTTCATCGGCATTCGATGCGGACGACGGTTTCGACTTGGAGAAAACCTTACGTCAAGTCGTCAGAAAGTAAGACATCTCTCCTCTTCCGAAGATACTATCAAAAAGTTAAGCCCATTCTTCAAGGTGTCGTGAAGCCCAGATCAATGTCAGGGAACTAGGCGTGATGTTTCGCGATCTTCAAGTGATAGGGGTTGGCACCACCACCTCCTATCAACCAACATTGGGATCGGTTTTAAATCCGTTGAACATTCTTGAATCTATTCAGCATGCTCGCCATCCACCCCTTCGCGACATCATTAGCGGTTTCGAAGGTGTTGTTCGTCCTGGACAGATGCTCTGTATGTTGTTTTATGAACTGGTCACTCATCCTCACTGACAAACCGCGTTTAGTGGTCTTGGGAAGGCCGGGTGCCGGCTGTAGCACGTTGCTCAAAACACTTGCTAACTATCGCGAGGAATATTATGCTGTGAAAGGGGATGTCTACTATGACTCGATTTCACCTGGTGATATCAAGAAGCACGTCCGAGGTGACGTCCTGTATTGCCCGGAGGAGGACATTCACTTTCCAAGTATGACAGTTGATCAAACTCTCACTTTCGCTGCCAAGACCCGGGCACCGCATGTGCGCATTGACCAAACCAGGAAAGTATATACAAGATTTATCACTGATATCCTCACCACAACTTTTGGCCTCAACCATGCCAAGAACACGCTTATTGGCGATGCGACCATTCATGGCATCAGTGGTGGAGAGAAGAAGCGTGTTTCGATTGCCGAGATGCTGGCGACAAGAAGCCGCATCACTGCTTGGGACAAGTTCGTCAGCTCATAACGATTTCACTGGTATCTTTCTGATTTCTATCTTCCCTGCAGTTCGACACGAGGGCTTGACTCCAGCACGGCCCTCGAATTTGTTCGCGCCCTCCGCCTCGCTACAGATACCCTCAGAATGACTTCTATTCTTTCCCTTTATCAAGCCGGTGAATATTTGTTTCAGCACTTTGACAAAGTCTGTGTGTTATATGAAGGTCGAATGGCATACTTCGGACCTGCCGACCAGGCTAGAAAATATTTCATGGATATGGGGTAAGTGGCCGGAGCATGTGGCTTATGTACGACATCTAATATGTTCAGGTACGAGCCTGCCAATCGACAAACGACCGCCGATTTCTTGGTCTCTGTGACTAATCCCAACGCGCGCATTCCGAGTGCTGGTTTTCTGACGATGCCTAAGACTGCAGAGGAATTTGCAGATTATTTTATGAACTCCAACCTGGCCCATGTCAACAGGACTGATATGGAGTCGTACGAACGTGAGTTCGTTAACAAGCCGAACCGAGCATTGGCCTACATGGAGAGTGCCCTATCGGAACATGCAAGAGGTTTCAAGGGAGCGAGGTGATAGATCTGCCGTTTTAATGTTTTTCCTACTAGCTAACATCGGTGCAGCCCATATATAACCAGCATTTTTATGCAGGCTCGCGCCTTGATGCTAAGGCGCGTGCAAATACTCAGGGGCAGTGTACTTTACACCAGCGTAATGGTCTTGTGCGTGTAAAGTTGTTTCTTGGTTCTGTCTACTTCATCACTTTGACTTAGCTCCTTCGTGTTGCAATCTCTCGTCATTGGCAGTGTCTTTCTGAACTCGCCGGAAACTACCTCGGCATATTTCTCCCGGAGTAGTATCCTCTTCTTGTGTGTTTTTGTTTTCACTAAAAGTGGAATCAAAGTTGACGACAACTTAGTGTGTTGTTATTCAATGCATTGATTACTATGACGGAAATTCCTGCATTATATGCACAACGCCCTGTCGTTTTCAAACACAAGCAGGCTGCTCTGTATCACCCATTCGTAGAAGTTGTAGCGCTCACGTTGGTTGACTTGCCGATTACGTTCATTAATAATGCCGTGTTCGGCACCGTATTATACTTCCTGTCCGGCCTTCAGCGATCAGCTGTGAGTAATGCTTAGTCGGTTGTCTTCCTTCTACTAACACAAGGGTGAAATAGAGCCAATTTTTGTATGTGACAGCTCTGCTAATTACATGGTTTCTGATAAATTTATTCTCAGTATATTCATGCTCTTTCTTTTTACTTTTGCCATCGGTATGAAAGGATATTTCCGTGGACTGGCAGCAGCGTGCAAATCCCCAGCAACTGCCCAATCCCTTGCTGGTATATCCGTTCTTGCTATGGCGCTTTATACTGGTGAGGGGTCCTTGCATACAATATGATTCTGTACCAATTCTATGCAGGTTATGCGATACCCAAACCCATGATGATAGGCGCGTTGCGATGGATAACGTATATCAACGTGAGTAAGTTCGCTTTTAAGATGACGTTCGTTCACCTGTTTCTTTTTTTCCCGTTTTCTGTCGCCGTAGCCTGTTAGATATGGGTATGTGTTTATTAGAGGCATTGATTCTGAAGTTTAATCTGTAGTTACCAAGGTTCGAAGCTATGTTGACAAACGAATTTCGTACCGTGAATGGCGTTTGCTCCAACCTGGTGCCTCGGGGGCCTGGGTACGAGAATGTGCAGTTAACCAATCAGGTTTGCCCAGTGGTAGGAGCACTCCCAGGTCAACCCTTCGTAAACGGTGCTAGGTTTGCCCTGCTATCATATGGCTATTCCTTCTCGAATACGTGGATGGTATGTTGGTGTGACATTCTCGCATATTGATTTGAACTCAGATAAGGAATTGTAGAATTTCGGAATCAGCATTGCTTTTGGAATAGTCTTCATCTTTGGGCTTCTGATTTTCACCGAATACGGTACATCCGATGTCAACGAGAGGGCTGTTGTGCGATTCAAACGAGGATCCAGGTCAACCGCACTGACATCCGCCTCTGACGAAGAAGCATTGAAGTTCGGAGAAATGAATACCCCTCGAGAGACAAACAAGAACCTGGAACCCAAAGAGAAAGCCGCTGCTCGTGCAACTGTCACTGACATTTTTTCCTGGCAACATATTGACTATACGGTACCAATATCTGGACACGAAGAGCGCAAGCTGTTGTCGGACGTCTCTGGATATGTAGCACTCGGAAAGTTAACTGCATTGATGGGCGAATCTGGCGCAGGAAAGACTACACTCTTAAATGTTCTTGCTCAGCGTGTCAGTGTTGGCGTCGTTCGTGGTGACATATTTGTAAACGGTCAAGCCCTTCCACGAGACTTTCAATCTCAGACGTATGTCCCTCACACAACTTGGAGGCCCGTAGCTTCTGAGTTCAAGCAATTCATGCAGCGGTTATTGCCAGCAGATGGACACTCATGAACCGACTTCTACTGTTCGAGAAGCTCTGCTTTTCTCCGCCAAGTTACGTCAACCAACCTCTATTACTCTAGCAGAGAAGGAGGCCTAGTCAGTCTCTTCAATTTTTATCTACTGATTCAATTAATACATGCTTTCTCAGTGTCGAAAGATGCCTCAGCATGTGTGGTCTTGAAGCCTATGCGGATGCTTCTGTTGGTTCTCTCAACGTTGAATTCCGCAAGCGAACGACCATAGCGGTCGAATTAGCGGCGAAGGTAAGTACGCCTCTGTTATGACATCCAGTGCTAATCATATGACTAGCCCAAATTGTTGCTATTCTTGGACGAGCCCACATCAGGTCTCGATTCTCAAAGCGCTTGGAGCATCGTATCATTTCTGAGAAGTCTTGCTAACAGCGGTCAAGCCGTCTTGTGCACGTGCGCCCATCTGTCTGTTCTGATTTTTATGTATTAATACCCTGTTACAGTATCCATCAGGTATTCATACTCTTTTATTCGCTCGTTTAATAAGCACTCATCATAATATATTCGACTCAGCCGTCCGCTGAGCTCTTCCAGGTTTATAAGTTTCAAGCTATTAATAATTGTTGTCATTGGGATAATTTTATTTCCAGCTATTCGACAGGCTACTCCTTCTTCGGAAAGGTGGCGAAACTGTGTATTTTGGCGACCTCGGTCCGAACGCAACTACACTTATCGAATATTTTGAGAGCAATGGGTCCCGTAAATGTCAGCCGGATGAGAATCCGTACGTCGCGCTCCTTTGCTGTATCTGACACCTCAAACCGCGTGACCCTTTAGTGCCGAGTTTATGCTTGATGTCATCGGCGCCGGTGCAACTTCGACCAGCACACAAAATTGGCATGAAATCTGGAACACCACCCAAAATGCAATTCAGTTGCAACGGGAACTTGACACCATCCACGCCGAAGGCCGCAGTCGCCCACCTGTTGAAGCTACTATACCCCATTCCGAGTTTGCTACACCTTGGCTATACCAAACAACACAGCTCTTGAAGCGCGATGCTTATGCCCATTGGCGGGATCCGACTTACCTTGTCGCTAAATTATCTCTGAATGCAGTCGCAGGCCTCTTCATTGGGTTCACCTTCTATAAGTCCAATGATAGTCAACAAGGGACCCAGAATAAGCTTTTTGTTCGTCCTTCGATTTTGTTTGCGGCATTGCTTGCTCATTGATGATGATTTCGCAGGCCATTTTCATGGCAACTATCCTTAGGTACTTTGATTATCACCTTCCTTACATGGAGACTGACAGTCTTTTCGTCATGATGAAGCTCTCCTCTTGCAAACCAATTGCAAGTGCCCTACATCGACATGAGAACGATTTATGAAATTCGCGAGCGTCCGAGTCGCATGTACAGCTGGACAGCCCTCCTTACATCTCAAATGCTCGTCGCCATTCCGTGGAATATCCTTGGATCTACTATATTCTTTTTCTGCTGGTATTGGACCGTTGGCTTTGATTCGTCGAGAGCAGGGTACTCCTACCTTATGTTGGGTGTCGTTTTCCCTATGTATTTCTTGACAACTGCACAGGTACGGTTGATTTCATCCCGTGACACGCGTTCCTAATATCTACCCCAAGGCTGTGGCATCGATGTCACCATCAGGTGAGACTGCGGCCCTTCTCTTTGCGACTCTATTCTCTTTCGTCATCGTATTGTAAGCTTCTTGCAGTAAAAGGTCCTTCGTTATTTGATGTGGGGTACTCCATAGCAATGGGGTATTGCAACCGTTCCAGGCACTAGGCTGGTGGCAGTGGATGTAAGCAAGTAAACTATTCGAGGGTATCATGCACTCACTTCGAATGTTCAGGTACCGTCTCTCGCCTTTCACGTATCTTATCGAAGGATTGATGGGGCAAGGTTTGTCACATTCCTTGTTCGAGTATGTCGTGTTTACAAGATGCTTTTGCAGCTCTCGGTTTACAACAAATAAACTGTTCGCCCGTGGAGTTCGTCAGCCTAACACCCCCGTCGGGGCAGACATGTGCCCAGTACATGCGCACTTTTATATCATCTGCTGGTGGCTACCTTACCAACCCAAATGCAACCTCTTCTTGCCAATTTTGTGGAGTACGCACGGCGGATGAACTCATGGCAGCTAGCTTTAACATATTTTATGACCATCGCTGGCGTAATTTCGTACTAATGATAGCATACATCCTATTCAACGTACGTTCGTTCGTTCATGAGCTGTTCTTTCGTTGGCTGATATCGAAGTAATCATTAGATATTCTGCATTTTTGCTCTGACATATCTGTTCCGCATACGTACTGGAAGCCTTCTTCCAACTTTCAGGCGATTTAGACTAGAGAAGTGCTAGCTGGAAGGTACGATGGTGTTTAAATTAGCATTGCTGGTCAGAAAGGTGTTCAGTTATTTTTCGTTACCCTGAACCTGAAGTTAGCACTGCCACTGGGCGGAGAATACTCAGAGATCAAGTATCATTTATTATTTAATGTTCGGTCCCAGCTGTTAACAGAGTGCATATGTGGAAGATTGGTAGAAACTATCTTTAATGAGTGTAATCTACAGGACTTATATACTGTAGGGACTATGTACTAGAATGTTCCATAATATACTACAAGTACTGCTATGTAATGCTTTGTAAGTATATGATTAGTAAGGAATGTCAGTGATATGTGATTGTACTTATGTATAGATTGTTATGTAATACATGTCTGACACTCCCCCTCAATCGATACATGAGTTGTTTTATGCTTCATGCATCATTGTGGTGCTCACCAATCATGAGGATATGGGGGCGATCAATGTCAAAGTTGTTCTAGGGTGATTGTATCATCCTGGATAGGTTGTGGATAGTATAGGATGTATGTGGCATGAATAACCATCATGAGTGAAGCCATCGCTAGAATGCTGCCAATGACAATGTGAGAGGGTGGTCGAACATCTTGTGGAGGTTGGAGTCTATGGTTTAGTGGTGTCAAAATTTTTGTCTGTAACTCCGACCCACGTGCCCACTATTCCACAAATGTGACTTCCATCCAAACCTAATTTGGTTATGATGATAGGTCCACTGCATGCACTAAGGTCTGGAGAAGGATTCAACTCATATTGACACATTATGACACACACTCCGAATCACTACGAATGCCACAAAATTGATGCCGAATCATTTTTAAATTATTTCGCACTATTTTGGATGACTTCGAGAAATTTCGAACACTTTCGAACTATTTTGCAACACTTCGAATGACTTCGCAGCATTTCAAATGACTTCGGCTGCTGTACAGCTGTCTTGAAACACCTTTGCTACATGCTGCACATCCAGAATAAGTTATTCCATCGCATATTGTGCACTATCAGACACGAGGAGAGAGTACAAGAGACTTAGAATGTGATAAGTGCAGTTTTATGTTTCATTGATACATTGAAGCACAAGATAAGTACTTTTACTATATGGGAACACTATACATTTCATCATTTATTATTTTTCATTTGTTTCATGATCTACAAGTCCTCATTGTTTGATATATTTGCCTCATGTTTTACACATGTTCTTATTTCCTTTTTAGTACTATCTCTTCATTTTGTATATAGACTTGCATTAGTTAGTTAGAATAAAGAATATCAATGGAGAACACAGCACAAGTTACTCTCTCACTTATCATCTGACTTAAGAGCCATTCTTTTGAGTTTTAGCTCATGTCATATTTCTAAGTTCTGCAAAATATTGTGAACTTCTTTGAAACTATTGTATTTGCTCCTCATTTTATCGCCCATTGCTTATCGCCATTTGAAAAACACTTCACATTTGCTAAACTCATTCCTCGATATACCTCAAACCTCTTCAAACTTATTCGAACTATTTTGCACATTTTCTAACTTATTTGAACTATTTTGCACATCTTTGAACCTATTTCGAACTATTTCGAACCTCTTCATATGCTCTTACAGACCATTCGCACCATCACTCATCAATTTGCCTCACCAACAACAATGTTTGGAAATCAGTGGTGATATTTAGTACCAACTTACATCCTTCCTCTGACTCGTGTTATACCATTCGAAGCCATTTAATAGGTTTTGTTTGGGTTTCCAGGTTGATTACCATCAACAAATCTACTCATTTTAATTCAGTCAAGGATCTTTGTGAAGATATCTGCAACTTGATTGTTTGTATCAATATGGTATATTGATGCATTTTTATCCTCAATGAATTCCCTGATGTAGTGATAATGAATGGCGATATGTTTTGTTTGATGATCATGAGCAGGGTTAACTGCAAGAAATATTGAACCATTGTTGTCTGAACAAATTGGAGTAGGATCTGTCAAGATGTATCCAATTTGACCTTAGCCAAGCACATTGTCTGGAGGCATCTGAAATTGCCATATATTTTGGCTTCAGTGGATGATAAGGCCACTGTCCTTTGTCACCTTGAAACCCAAGGTATTGGTGCATTTGCCATGAAGTACACAAAACCTGTGGTTGAGTGTCTGTCATCCTTGTTTTCAGCCCAATCAGAATCAGTATATCCTATCAGTCCAGCATTGGATGATCCATCAAATGTGATTTTGTAAAATCTAGTTCCAATTAGATATCTGAGGATGCGCTTAGCAGCCATCATGTGCTGTTCTGAAGAATTTGAATTATAACAGGAGAGTCTGGTGACAGCAAATGTGATATCTGGTCTAGTACCCAATGCTATATATAGGAGTGTACCTGTTATTGTCAAAGCTTCTAAATCAAATGTAAGTCAATGCTCGTAAGTGACAACGTTCAGCAGAGGTTCAGATCACCGAGGCTCGTAAGCAACGGTTGAGCGAGAGACTTAGATCACAGGTTGTTAGAAGCGTAAGAAAGACTAGGTCAAGCTGAGTTGACTAGTCCTGTATTCACCGTTTAAATAGTACAAGTATAGATCGTAGATAGACGAGTCACGTCGAGAGAACAATAAGAACAATAAGAGTGAAAAGACAATAGCAGAAGGGGCATCCGCAGTACACTACAATAAGGTGGGAATGTGAAGGTGTAAGATTATGGGCGCGCATTCACAAGACAAAAGAGAAAAGACAATAGTGTGAGATGTACGTCATTAGAACAATAGGAACAAAAGAAAATGATTTTCCCATGCTTCTTCATAACATTAGCCCCTCCTCAACATTTCGAGTTCCAACCAAAACTATGTCCTAATTGTCTGCATCGGGTCAAAAGATGCTGTATTGTTGGTTGTCATGGTGAACGTGCTGAAGGATGTAGGGGTCGGGGTGTTGTGGGCATAGACCCGGGTCGGTAGCTCAATGTCATCTCCCCCAGCGAAGCGCACCGAGGTGCCGGTGATGAAGGTGGGGAGTCATGTGAGACGAGGGGCAGAGATGATTTTAAATAAAATGAGTATGTAGCAGAGCATCATAAGAAAAATTGACGTGCCAAAGACGGCGCCAAGAGTGATGATGACATAGATGTTGTAGATCATGGTGGTTTGCTTTTAAGTAGTGCGATGACGTGGTGGGACGTCATGTGTCGGATTGTTTGGACAGAAGAGCACAGAGTGCTCGGGTCGCCACCGTTGACAGTGGGGGCATTGGTATTCGGGGCAGTGTGAAGAGAAATGCCCAACTTGTGCACAGGTGAAACAGACTGAGTTACACATCCACGAAGGTGCGGGCACGTGTTCGGCGGCAGGGTGGTTGGGATATGGGGTGGGCGCTCGTCATGGTGAGGGTTGCGAGGTTTGTGGGGGGAGAGGTGGGTGTGGTGGAGGTGGTGTTTCTTCAGGCGCTTCGTCTTCTTCGTCACTCAGCAGCTCTATAATGAAAATTCATTGAGGAGTGGGGACCCACTCTCCAGGTCCATAATGCAGGGCCTGCTCGTCCAGGCTCCTCATGAGCGGGAGTATCTCTAGATAGTATGCCTCTTCTGTTAGTCACTGAAACACGCATTCCAGGGTGGAGATGGCCCGGTAGGTTTCAAAGAGATTCCGAACAGTTCCATGCTGCAGCGCGCGGTCTTGGGTTACAGCGAGTAACCTTTCTTCATTTCAAATGTCGTCCGTGTCTCGGACGAAGCTCAGGATCAGTTTGAATGTCCTGACAGGGTCAGGGTCGGGTGTGGTGGTCATGAAAAGATGAAGAGGACGACTCATGTTGGAGGGAGGTTGTGCATGGATTTGTATTTGTCAAGGATTTCAGCGGCGTTCTTTAAATGAGCTGCTGGTTCCCAGGTGTTTTCCGCCGTGCTGTATCCCTTCCATTTTACCAGGAATCAAATTCTTCTGCCTATCCCTCTGTGAGCCAAAATAGCTTCAACCTTGTGTTCTAGCTCCCCCTCGATCAGATCGGGTGGTGGAGGAAGAAAGTTTGGTCCATGAGTCTCGTTCTCCTTGAAACATGAGAGAAGCGAGGCATGGAATACAGGGTGAATTCTCCACTGAGAGGGGAGCCCTAATTCATAGGCATGGGACGAGATTACCCGTGTGATGGGGAAGGGTCCCTCACATCTAGGGGCGAGCTTTCTGGTCGGGTATCCTAGCTTCAGGTTTTTTGGGTCGAGCCAGACTTTTTCTCCCACTGTGAATGGATGGAATCCTCGTCCGTTTCGCCCGATCATTACTTGTCGGGAGAGTTCGTGGGCTGCCAGGGCTTCCCGCCGTATGTTTCCCAGTTCGGCTATCCTCTGTTCAGTAGCTGGCACATTCATTTTCTGATAAGTCATGGGGATAGCCCTAGGGTGTGCTCCCATCATTACATAAAATGGGGTGTTTTTAATAGCCGAGTGATGCTTCTGGTTGTGTGTGAATTCGGCGGTGGTGAGGTGGCTTTTCCATTGTGAAGGTTTGTTCGCACAAAAGATTCGGAGGTAGATCTCGAGTTCCTGATTTACCCTCTCTGTTTCCCCATCGGTCTGTGGGTGGTAAGCCGTGCTCATTGCTAGCCTTATTTCCAGGAGTCTCCCCAGTTCTTGAAACACGTTTGAGGCGAAGCGCGGGTCTTGGTCGGATATAATCTTATCTGGGAGGCTGAATCTCCTGAACACGTTGTGCAGATAGAAATCGGCTGCCCCTAATGCGTCGACGCTTTTGTTACAGGGGATGAAAATTACCCCCTTAGTAAGACCATGGTCTACCACGACCATGATGGTGTCACATCCGTTGCTTATCGGGAGATCCGTGATAAAGTCCATTGTTACCAGTGCGAATGGTCGAGTGGCGCTAGATTTGATCGGAGATAATCCCGGTGTTGTCAGGTGTGTATTCACCTTCATCTGCTGGCAGGTGGTGCAGCCATTGACATAATTCTGGACAAAAATGGTCATTCCTGGCCACCAGTAGTCCCTCCGTACTAATTCTAGGGTCTGAAATCAGCTGGGGTATCCAGTAAGTATGTTATCGTGGTATTTTTCCATGATCTTTCTCCTTAGTTCTTTGTCATCTGGGATGTAGCATCGATCTTTGAAAAAGACCATCCCATCATCTTCCATTTTCCAGTCTTCTACCGCCGACTTGATCGGTGGCATTCCTCCTTCCTTGATGGCCCTTACTATCTCCTTTAGTAAGTCATCTCACATCATGCTTTCTTCCAGTACTTCCTTTAGTTCGGTGTCAATTGTCCGTGTGAAGATCTCATCCTTCAGTAAGGTGATGTCGTCGTTGTCATTGTCGATATCGGGTATGTGATCTCCCCACCATGATAGGGCATCAGATTGGATCATCATCTTCCCCGGGACATGTACCAATTGCAGGTTAAATTGTGATAGGAAGAGGCTCCATCTAGCCTGACGCCAATTTAGTTTTCATGCTACCCTGAAGTACATTAGGTTCTTGTGATCCGATAGGATCATTGTTGGGTGTTCGGATCCCTGGAGATAGTGTCTCCAGGTTTCCAGCGCTCGTATTATTCCTAACAGCTCCCGATCGTAGATCTCATAGTTTCGTTCGGTCACTGTCAGGGAATGGGAGATATATCCGCAAGGGTGCCAATCTCCATTGGTGTCAGTTTGTTTTAAGACGGCGCCTGTCGCGTACTTGGAGGCATCGCTTTCGATTACAAATGATTTCCCTGCATCAGGCATCAGCAATACTGGCGCCTCAGAGAATTTCTTTTTTAGTGAGTCGAATGCTCCTTGGCACTCGTCTGTCCAGCTGAAGGGCTGGTCCTTGTTAAGTCATTGAGTGGCTTAGTGATTGCGGCAAAGTTGCCGATGAATCTCCTGTAGAAGTTCCCAAAGCCTAGGAATGATCTAACCCCCTTTACATTAGTTGGGGGTGGCCAGTCCTTTATTCCGCTTAGCTTAGTCAGGTCCATGGCTAGCTGGTTTGGTCGCAGAATCAGTCTGAGGAACTCGACCTCCTGTATATCGAATCTAGATTTCTCGGGTTTCAGGTACAGGTCGTTTTCCCTTAGCCTTGCTAGGACTCTTTTCGTTCTCTCCTTGTGTTCCCCTTTATCTTTAGAGAAGATGAGAATATCATCCATGTAAATTACCAGCCACCCCTCGTTCAGCATATCTCGGAAGATGTCATTCATCATTGCCTGGAAAGTTGCCGGGGAATTACAGAGGCCAAAAAACATGACTTTGGGCTTGAACAGCCCTTTGTTGGTTTTGAAGGCCGCCTTCCACTCATCTCCCTTTTTTATTCGGATGTTGTGGTATCCCCATCTGATGTCCAGCTTAGTGAACCATTTTGCCCCTTTCAGCTTATCAAGTAGATCACTGATCAATGGAAGGGGGTAGGAGTTCTTGATGGTTCCTTCATTCAAATACCGATAGTCTTGGCAGGGTTGAAGTGCGTCCGAGTCTTTCTTTGCTACAAAGAAGAAAGGCGATGCCATGGGCGACTTGGATGGGACGATGTATCCTTTCCTTAGGTTGTCATCGATAAATTCGTCCAATTTTTTCTGTTCTGCCGGGGTGATCGGGTAGACTTTACAGTCTTTTGGTATGAAGTCGGGTTTAAGTTCGATCGCATGATCCCATGGTCTGGATTCAAGGAATCTTTCTGATGCTGCTTTCTCGAACACGCTCCGATACTCCTTGTATTTATTGGGGAGCAAGTCGTCGAGTGATCATTTCTCTTTGACGTCTTCCTTTTCGTGAGCAAGCCTCTGCAAGATGGAGGTCTTTGCTCGGATATGAGTCGTGTGGGAGAAGGCAAATCTGCCAGTTAATCGAGATCGAGTGATGCATGAGATGTGCCTGAGTGCCTGGTAATTTGGGGGAATGTAGTCATGTTCGATCGTGAGGGGGGATTCTTCGGTTCTGAATACCCCGATCATTGGTTCCCCTCAGATGTAGGCGAACAGTGCATCTGTCCCATCGTTACTTCCTTCAGTGTCAAGCGATAAGCTGATATCGGAGCTGTCTTGTACAGAGATCCGTGGGTCGATCTCTGGAGGAATGTCTGTTACTGTGTCCGTTGCCAAGTATGATCCGTCTTTATTGAGTTCGTCCATGGTGCAAAGTCCTTTTGCAAGATGAACCGTCCTGAGCCTACTCTTCACGTGCTCGGCGGTGGCGAGGTGGGTTTTCCCAAAGGTCTCCCCAGCACTCCTTTTAGGTAGCCTCCCGAGAGTCGGGCTCAATGTTACTCTCAGTGCGAGCGGCCCCTTGTCATCTATAGTGAGACTTTGCTTACCGATCGTGGTTTGTGTTCGTTTGATCATGGTCCGGATTTTCCTCATAAGGGACTTTTCGGTTTGTCTGTCGGTAAGGGTCCCCTTTTCCCAGTCGATGATCGGGTTATGTTTTTGGAGCCACGTGTACCCCAGGATCATCATTTCCTTTCCCAGCCCCATTATCAGCATCCTGATCTTTTCCTCCCTTCCCCCGATTTCAGTGTCAATACAGACATAGTGTGAGATCGTCCCATTCTTGTTCAGGGTCCCGTCAACATTTTTGGCGAGGATCCTCCTGGCGAGTGGGATTTTCTTTAGTCCGAGTTTCACGACAACTCGGTGATCGATAAAGGTTTCGCCCGCTCCTGAGTCAATCAGGGTGGGGATTTCGGCTTTTCGTTGTCTAGCAGACAGTGAACTGGGATGCGCATGGATTGGTTGCTTATGTCTGCTACAAGTACACTTGAGACAATAACTCTGGTGGGCTCTGCTGCCGATGCAGGCCGCTGCTTCAAAAACCCTCTTCTACCATGAGATCGAGTACCTCTTCTTTCTGATTCTCTTCCAGCTCATTGATAAGGGCTCGAATTTTCATGTAGTAGTCGCAGGAGGTCTTCTTCGTCTCCTTCTTTTCTTCTTTAGCGGGAGGCTCTTTCCCTACTTTGTGCTCGTTCGCCCTATGCCCTGTTTTGTGGCAAATAAAACACCTTCCTTCTTTCATATGTTTCACCCTCTCTGCGTAGGAGAGGCGCGTTGTGTCGATTTCCATAGTGTTTGGATCTTTGGAGGAGCTGCCTGCTCCCCCCCCTCCTACCTTGCTGTAGGTCCTTTCTTTAATCACTTTCGCTCTCCTCAAATGCCCCTCCACCCTTGCTGCATGAGTGTACCATCCTTCGATGGTGTCGGGTGGGTTTTCCATTCCAAATACCTTGTCTAGGACTCAGTTGTTGAGTCCGTCTATGAAGTATTCTATGAGCGCTGCATCTTCTTTAATCTTGGTTCGATAAGCCAGCGTTTTAAACTGGGCTATATATTCGTCTACCCCTTTTGCTCCCTGAGAGAGCGTACGGAGTTGGGTGCATGCATTTCCTGCGTCATCAATCAGTGAGAATGCTGCACGTACTTTTGCAATGAACTCCTGGAATGTATCCCAGGGCTTTGATTCTATGTATCTTTCCTCCAAGTATGCCTGCTTCCAAGGCCCCACTGTTCCTCCGTTCATGTATGACAGCATAAACAGAATTTTGTATTGGTCATCCGGGAACATGGCTGCATTCGTGTCGATGTAGGCTCCGCACTCGAGCAGGAAGAGCATTGTTTTGGCTCTGTCTCCTGAGTAGTCGGTCAGCGCCCTCATCTTGATTTCGGCGGGGCGATTAGCGGGAGTGGTGGGCGGTATGGGGGCAATAGGAGCGGATGGGGCTGCCATGATTCGCTTGGTGGGAAGTGGTCGAATGGTTCTCGTAAGAATCTTGTCATGGTGTGTAGGCTGCCTAGACTAGGGTTTAGTCGGCAGAGTATAGAACAGCTTGACCTTTTGTTATTGTCAAAGCTTCTAAATCAAATGTAAGTCGATGCTCGTAAGTGACGACGTTCAGCAGAGGTTCAGATCACCGAGGCTCGTAAGCAACGGTTGAGCGAGAGACTTAGATCACAGCTTGTTAGAAGCGTAAGAAAGACTAGGTCAAGCTGAGTTGACTAGTCCTGTATTCACCATTTAAATAGTACAAGTATAGATCATAGATAGATGAGTCACGTCGAGAGAACAATAAGAACAATAAGAGTGAAAAGACAATAGCAGAAGGGGCATCCGCAGTACACTACAATAAGGTGGGAATGTGAAGGTGTAAGATTATGGGTGCGTGTTCACAAGACAAAAGAGAAAAGACAATAGTGTGAGATGTACATCGTTAGAACAATAGGAACAAAAGAAAATGATTTTCCCACGCTTCTTCATAACAGTACCTATAAGCTGTTGGTATTGAGACCTGAGTGTGCTTGTGCAGGGTTCCCTAGATGAAACAAGTTCTATGCCAGAAGGTAGGGGTATAGGTGCTGACTTAGCATCTGCCATACCAAATCTTTGGAGTGCACTGTTAATATATGTATGACTCTTGGTCAATTGAAATGAGTTTTCTAGTACGATCCCTCTTGAGTTGGCGATAGACATATATACCTGCATCAGATCTAATCTGACTGAAGCCTAAATCCTTTAAAGTCTTACTGAAGGTCTTAAACCAGGTTCATGATGCCTGTTTCAAGCCATACAGTGCCTTTTTAAGGCAGCAGACTTTGCTTTCCTGTCCTGAAACTGTGAATCCTTCAGGTTATTCCATGTAAATTTTGTCTTCAAGCTCGCCATTTAGGAATGCTAATTTTACATCCATAGCCTCGATTTCCCAATTCTCCAAGGCTGCATGGCTGAGAAGGAATCTGATGGATTCAAACCTGACTACTGGGCTGAAGGTTTCATCATAGTCAATACCATGGACCTGTGTAAATCCCTTAGCAACTAAGCATGCTTTGTAATGTCCATCCAACTTTCTGACAAATGTCCAGCGACACTTGACTACTTTTCTATCTTTGGGAATTTCTCAATCAGCCCATCATATTCTTCTTGCATTGCTTGTTTCCATAGGTATTCTTCAGGGTCTGCAATAGCATCCTTGTAATTTTAAAGTGCATCTTGGAACATATGCAAGAGAATTTCAGGAACTGTATAAGGCTTGCTATCAACACTATTTATGATACCTGAAAGATTATACTCCCCCTGGTGACTTGTCTCTCTCACTATTTCTGCTGGTTTACAATCTCCATATACAGAGTTTTCTGCATTTCTAGGATTTTTTCCAGCAGTAGTATGATGAGGTCTAGTAGGAGGTTGATGTGCTGGTGTGATTTCAGGTGGTGTTGGTGGTGTTAATACCGGTGGATCTGGTGGAGAATTATCAGGTCTAAGTTCAACAACAGTGCTATCTGGTGGAATGACTAGTTCCAACTCAGGTGGGGTGGGGCAGGTAAAGGAGCAGGTGTTTTTTGGCTTCTGTAGAACCTGGTTCATAGCCAACAAAAATCATAATCTTGGCCTTAGGCTCAAGTTTAGATCTTTGGTCTTTATGCACATGGACTAGTGCTTTGCATCCAAATACTCAGAAGTAAGAGACATCTGGAATTTCATGTGACCACAATTCTATTGGAGTTTTCCAATTGACTCTCTTTAATGGTGAGTGATTGTAGATGTGCACTGCAGCTTCAACAGCTAGTTTTCAAAAGCCTGGTGATAACCCAGCATCATGATGCATGGATTCTGCTTTATTGATTATTGTCTGTTGCCATCTCTCTGCTCTTCCATTCTGTTGTGGTGAACTTGGCATAGAGTACTGGTATTCTATACCATGTTCATTCAGAAATGCAACAAATTCCTTGCTTGTAAACTCCCCCCCTCTATTCATACATATGCATTTGATAGTTTTGCCTAGAGTATTTTCAGCCCAAGCTTTGTAATGTTTAAGGGCAGTTAAGGCATTACTTTTGTGTTTGAGATAGTACATGCATCCATATGAAGAGTTGTCATCAAGGAATGTGCAAGTCCATTTGTACCTATCAATGGGTAGTTCAGGCATTTCAATGAGGTCTGAATGAACAAGATTCAATGGTTCTTTAGCATGTGAAGTAGAAGGTAAAAATGGTAAATGCTTCTGCTTTCCAAATGCACAGCCATCACAGGGTTTTGATTTATTAGGCAGTTTGATTTCAGAAGGTATGCCCTTAACATGTTTGAGCAAATTCTGGATAACTCTTTCACCTGCATGACCAAAGCACTTGTGCCAAAGTTCATAGTCACCACTAGTTTGAATCAATATAGTTATGTCTCTTGGGATGTTCTCCTTTTTGGTTGGTTTAATGACTTCTGCCCTAATCCAGAATATCATATTTGGATCAGGATAACCACTAAGGAGTTTTCTTCCAGTATTGTCCAGTATTGATGTCTCAGTAGAGGTGCTGTGCATGGTGCACCCTTTCTTAAGAGCAATTCCAGATGAGAAATATCTTCCTGTAGATTCAGGTACATAGAACACATTTTGCAAAGTCAGATTTACAACTTTGCCATCTGAATTTCCATGTCTTATGACCATTTTACCATGTCCCATTATTTTGATAAAGTGGTCTTTCCCTGCCAATTTGGCTTTGCCTGGTACAGGAAAGTCATGGTAAGATATAAAATCAGACTTGTTGTTTGTACAGTGTTATGTGCATCCTGAATCTATCATCCACTTGGTGTCCTTCTCAGACAAGGCATACAAAGAAAAAAAAATTTCCAGAAGTAGTGATATTGGATACATCTGGGACTTCTATGATTTGTAATGAATTAACATTTGCCTTATTGTCTGAAGAATTTGTTTTCTGTTTCCCTTTATTCTTTTTGTAGCCCTTGGGTACCTTTCCATCTGGCCAATGATTCTCAGTCGTATGATTAGTGCAACCACATTTCTCACATTCTGTGATACTTTTTTGGTGTTAAATGTGACTAATTTCAGCAGCATTATTAGTGGCATTACGATAAGATTCTTCCTCAACTATTTTGGGGATGACATCAGATGGTTTGATCTTGCTCAATTCTTTGGTTGTGGCAAGGATATATTCCCATAGGACTTGGGTAGAGAGCACAAGATAAGAAGGCTCATGAACTGGTCTGTTACTTCAATACCAGCATTTACAGTTCACTCTCTGGCTGATTCCAAGTCAGCAATTTGAGGGTGCAGTGGTTTGGTATCAGTGAACTCTGTATGAAACAGCTGTTGAAAGTAGACAAATGCACCTACTCCCCCAGGAGTGCCATACTGTTCTTTGATGGATTTCCAAGCATCTGCATCATTTATTGTGTTGCCAACAAGGTGATGTAATGATGGTTTGATATAAACAGCCAAGTAGCCCAATGCCTTATCATTCTTTTCTTTCCAGGCATTCAGACCATCAGTATCAGTTGGTCTAGGAGTAGGCTCAGGAGGGCTTTTGTTTCCTTCTACAATGTTCCACAACCCAGAAAGATGAAAGACTCCATGCATGGCATTTGACCAGGCAGGATAATTTATGCCATAAAAGATAGGGACAACAGATAAGGATACTTTAGTGGGATCCATATTGCTCATAAAATTGAGAGTTAATACCAAGGTGTGATGATTTGTGTGTGTTTGCCTTTAAGTGACTCAACTCTGGATGTTAAGACTTCTACTAAGTGATGTTCACTTTCCTTTGTGCAAGCTGTAGGCCATACCCCTGTATTATTTGCACTCAGTAGGCTAGGTCAAGTTCGAGTATACTCAGGTCATTTGTCAGATGCCTGATTTTAACAATCAGAGGTGGGAAATCTGTTTGCAAAAGTGTCCCAAGAGATTCTTTGCACTACCGCTTGCTCAAGTATGCTTTAAACCTCAACCTTCTTGGTCTTTTGGAAGCACTCCTGGTTCCTCTCCTAAGATTGGTAAACCAAGACTTTATGACTACCTTGGCAGAGATGGACTCAATGTTTCCCATAGCCTATAGCAGTGTCAGACTATTTAGGCAGTACAATAGATCTATTTAGGGATCAAGAAATTTGTCAGCAATATAATGCAAGACAGAATCTGTTCACAATGCTGTAGCATAGTGGCAATGGAAGCTTTGCAGTGAGTCGATGGCAAATCTTAATTATGTAATGATGATCAGAACTCTGCAGGGCCCATAACCTAATAGAGCACAGTTTGTGGAAGATTGGTAGAAACTATCTTTAATGAGTGTATTCTACAAGACTTATATACTATAGGGACTATGTACTAGAATGTTCTATAATATACTACAAGTACTGCTATGTAATGCTTTGTAGGTATATGATTAGTAAGGAATGTCAGTGATATGTGATTGTGCTTATGTATAGATTGTTATGTAATACATGTCTGACAGCTGTGGGCTATGGGTTACGAGCTTATCATCATGCTTTTGTCATGGCATTCGCTTGCTTTGCTCGCTCAGCCTGACACCAGCATGGGCCAGCTCACGTATATGTAACACAATGCTTAATCCCACTACAGTTACTCAATGACCAAAATGGTCATAGCATATGTAATAAATTACACTCCTTTGCTTTCAGCTACTCCAGACACTCTTTTTATACAAAACCATGTCCATTTTGAACTGAACTCACCCTGCTTTCATTTCCTTCTCGTCTTCAAAGAGAGATTCTTTCAATCTTCTTGATTGACTTGGTATTGACTTGTATTAAGATGTTATTGACATTATTACAAACTTGTATTGACTTGTTATATTGACTTTACTACAAACTCATTCCTAATATCATTACAAACTTTTATTGATTTGTTATTGACTTTATTACAAATTTGTATTCACTGGTTATTGACTTGTTATTGACATCATTAGAAACTTGTATTGACCTGTTATTGACATTATTACAAACTTTTATTGACTTGTTATTGAATACACACCAAGGTTTAGTAACCTGCCCTAAAGTTTTCTCACAATAAATTTTTCAACCATTTGATTCAATCCAAGTACAATCCAAATCTAATTCTAAATCTAATTCTAATTCTAAATCCAAGTTTATCTTGATATCTATATTAGTTTCCAATTCCTGTAAATAATCTTTCAAGTTACTCACCTTTGCTAAACAACTCCATTCAATACTTCCTTGTATACCACATTGGCAGTTCTATTATTTCCATTGTTTTCATTCAACAGCACCTTGATCCTTTCTCCAGATGTACACCTTGACAGTGCAACATATAGCTGCCCATGTGAGAACACTGGTGTCTGCAAGTCCAAGCCAACATGGGATACTGATTGGCCTTGTGACTTGTTGATAGTCATGGAAAATGCCAAGCGAACTGGAAATTGATGTCAATGGTGTGGTAGTGGCAAGGTCTCTGCTGAAGGCTCCAATGTGATCTGAGGAATGAAAACAATATTTCCTGCAAACTGTGCATCTCCACTGATGATCCTGCACTTCAATACATGTGGTTTGGCTTCAAAGAGGATGAGTTGAGTTCCATTGCAAAGACCCATGGTGACATCCAGATTGCATAGAAGCATGAGAGAATAGCCTATTTTAAGTGCCAGCCTGGAGAGAGGAAGGCCATTGGCTTTGATAGAGTTTAGATACTCTGCAGGATATGGCTGGAAGTTGTTTAGCTCCTGCTCTCTGAATGAGACTGTATCAGCACTGTTGAAGACATGCTCTGGTCCAGGAAATCTGCTAGGGAGAAGAGAGTTGATGACATCAACATTGTCATTTGTGCAGGAGAGAATGGTCATATCCAGATAGTACTGATCTGGCTTGTTCCCCTGCTCTATGCCTGGATATGTAGAGTTGATAAGGTGATCCATGGTATTTCTATGGCAGAGCATGTTCTGCGGAATCTGTATAGTGTCTGTAGCATCCACTGTTGTGCCTGCACCAATGTGCAAGAGCCAGGCAGCATGTGCAGTGTTCTCTGGAGTTCTGTTGAGTCGCATATTCTCAGTCAAGTGATAGACAGTAATGCATTGCCAGAGAGTGCTCCTTTTGATGGATGAAGCTATGATCTGTTCTCTAGTGCCCCTAGGAATGACAGGTAGGGTCTGTCTAAAGTCACCTCCAAACAAAACAGTGATTTCACCAAATGGAACATTCTTTTTCTTGAGATCATGCAAAGTGTGGTCGACTGCATCTGTGGCATATTTGTGCTGCATAGAAACTTCATCTTAGATGATGATGGAAGTTTGATCAAGGACCTGGTGCAGATGTGAACCTCGAAGTATTGTGCAAGTAGAGGCCTCATCGATTTTGATTGGGATTTTGAACATGGAATGTGCTGTGCAACCACCTTCTAGAAGCAATGCAGTGATTCTGGATGATGCCACACAGAGAGCAATTTTTCCTTGAGCATGAACAGCAGCTGCAATGGTGTTGCAGACAAAGATCTTTCTACAACCTCCAGCACTATGCAAGAACATGAGCTTTCCCTTGTTATTGTTCACAGAATCTATTGCAGCATCAAAAACCCATCTCTGCCTGTGATTGAAAAGCTGGAGATTGTGAGCGACAGTGATGGCCAACTCTTCAACATTGTAATCCCTTTGTTCCTGCAAAAGTCTATTGGCAGGAACATCAATGTGCAAGTTTCCTTCAATGGCAGGCATCTCTGGATAATCAGAAAGTTGTTTGCCTGATCTGATAAGAATCTGATTGATGAGATGCAAGCCATACATGTACACTTGACCATCTGTAAAGTCTGTATCTGGATAGATTGAAAGAAGCTTGACTCTGAGGTCATCACAAATGTGATGTCTGAACTGGTTCCACAGGATGTCAGGAGATGTTGGATTGCAATGAAGAAGAATGGTGGTAAAGAGCAATCTGAGAGAGGAACTGAGCTGCATCTGGGCTGCCTCTGTAAGACACTGGACCCATTCCTGGTCATCCTGCAAAAGACCCAATGCAACACAGGCCTGCTTGAATGTATTATGGATGACACCATTGACAGTGTGCAAGTGCTGGAATGATGTTGCCCCTGTGACAACAGTAAGAAGCAGCCTGAGGTAGAACCTTTCCCCCTGAGCAGGAGAAGCAAAGTACATTCTGCCAATAGCAGTGTCATGCTGCTTCCTTGGATTCCACTGCTTCTTGGTTCCATTGTAGACCCATGCTTGAGGAAAGTTCTGGTAGGTGACAGTACGTGCTGCTTCATATCTTCTGTTGGCTTCAAACCAAGCAGTGAGACGTGTGGTCTTGGCAGCAGGCCTTTCCAAAACCTCATTGATATTGTCATCTGCATTGAAGTAGACTGTTTGCTGGTCCTCCAGATGGACAGGCAGACAATAAACATGAGGAGACTCTGCATGCATTCCAAATTCATTTATATGCCAACAGCTTTCCACAGATCCAATGTAATGTTGATAGGTCCACTGCATACTTTAAGGTCTGGAAAAGGATCCCACTTGTATCAAAACATTATGACATGCACTCCTAATTGCTACGAATGCCACGAAATCAACTTCGAATCATTTTCACATTATTTTGCATTATTTTGGACGACTTTGAACTACTTCGAACCATTTTGTGACATTTTGAATGACTTTGCAGTACTTCAAATGACTTTGGTGGCAGTATAGCTGTCCTCAAACACTTTCGATACATGAAGCTTAACTGGAGTAAGCTATTTAGTCGCATATCGAGCACTACCGGACACAAGGAGGGATTACAAGAGACTTAGGATACGATAAGTGCAGATTTTTGTTTCATTGATATATTAAAGCAATAGAACAAGAGCTCTTACTGTATTAGGACAATGTACATTTTACTTATTATCATCTTTCATTTTGCTTCATGTTTCACAATACCTTTATTTGCTGTGAACATTGCCTCATGTTCTACAATTGTTATTATTTCCTTTTTAGTACTATTCCTTCAGGTTGTATATAGACTTGTATTAGTTAGAATAATGGAAAATAGAGAAATGGGGAACAGCACAAGTTACCCTCTCGCTATCGTCAGATTTAAAGAGTCATTCTCTTGAGTCTTAGCTTGCATCATATCTCTAAGTTCTGTAAAATATCGCGAACTTCTTCGAAACTATCATATTCGCCCCACGTTTTATTGCCCATCACCTATCACCATTCCACAAACACTTCACACTCATTAAATTCGCTCTTCGACATAGCTCGAACCTTTTCGAACTTTTTCGAACTATTTCGCATGTTTTCGAATCTACTTTGAACTCTTTTGCACATTTTCGAACCTATTTCGAACTCTTTCAAACACCTTCGTATGCCTATAAAGACTATTCACCACAACCTTTATCATCTCGCGTTACTAAACATTACATTTTGGTCTCAGCGGTGATATTTAGTACCACCTCACACCCTTCCTCTGACTCGTGTTATACCATCTGAAGCCATTTAGTAGGTTTTGTTTGGGTTTCCGGGTTGAGTATCATCAATGTGCATCCAGATACTCCTTGACCTCATCTCTGTCTTGGTCGAGAATCTCAATCATGGTTCCGTCATGACCTTTGTATATGTACTTGTGGATGTACTTGACAGCCTCTACTGAAGAACAGATTTTGACATTGATGTGACAGTTGTATCTGACAAATGAACCAAGTTGTTAACTGATAAACATGTTCTGAAATAAGTGCTCCTTACTTTGCAGCCAAATAAGGATTGTGTGGGATGACATGTCTGTTATCATAGACATAATTATGCTTCCTCACTGTTCTACCATTGTTGGGTCTGGCATAATCAGAATAATTGTTTGCAGTAAAGGAATTCTCTGAACTCATTGGGATACCTCTTGCTGCACCTATTGTCGACCATGCATGAAGCCTTGGGTTTGTCATGACTGCAAGGACCATGAAGCATGCAGGTAGTTATAGTGTGATAGAGCATCGGGTGTGTGACAGGATCAGAAATCTGTGCTGACACAATGGAATCAACATCATGGGCATCATGGATTTTATCGGCTGGATCAAGAAATATGAGGAGGTGTATATGTGGAAGGCCTCTCTTTTGAAACTCAATGGTATGGATGTGTGCCACCACTTTACCCAAAACACCATCCTTGATATCCTTGAGCAATGCATTCTTTTTCTGTTCAAAGACACATGCAACAATGTCTGGCCTGTCATAGGCTTCCTGCTTTTTCCTATTTGTGGTAAAATGTGGATTGGGTGATTCCTCCTGCAACAGAGCTTTCTGAATCTCTGGCCACTGTGGATTGGCAGTCATGGTGAGAAAGAGATCTGGCTTGCCAAAAAAGTGACAAATGGCCATGGAATCCTGGAAAAGCTGATTCATATGCCTTTCACTGCCTATATGGGTTAATGAAAGAATGATGTGACTCCCATGATTCTCTAGATTGATATTTTCATCCCGGTCACCCATGGCAGCATCTCTCAATCCAGCATACACATTGGCCCTAAGCTCCTTCTGGTGATGGTGGACCCAATTCAACATATTCTGTTCAATAGAGGCCCAAGCATCTATAACATACTGCTGCAAAAGATTTCCTCCCCACAATAATGGTGGCTGCTCTCCTGGCCTTGGGTGCAACCAATAAGCATGGTAGCATCTCTGACTGACATTGGAAACTCTTCTGGCTCCATATGCACCTTGGTGTGCAGGTATATCTGGGTGCCATCCATCTTCACCATGAGGAAAAAGCAAGACATAGTGCAGAGTTGAATAGGATGGATGCAACTGGCTGATATGCCTAAGCCCTCCTCCTCTCAGCCTGAGAACAATATCTCTGTGATTAGACCGTTCCTCAGAGCCATCACCTGGAATAATGGCACCACTTCATTATTGGCTGTAGGAAGATTATAGTGATGTAATGATGTAAATCTTGGGTTCTATCTGATCGCAGCCATATAGAGACATTATCCTGCTCTTCTGGAGGCTTTTCCCTCATGATCTGGAATGCCTGCTTGAATAAAGGCACATAAGGATGGGTGTTATTCAGCATGGCCTGCAGCTCTGTCATAATAACTAAGTTGAGATTATTGTTTCACTGCTCACGAATATTGAGCTGTGCAATAGGATCATGAATATAGAGCTGTGCATAGGCTGCAGGCCATTCAGGAGATGGAAGAAGTGCTCCAGAAAGATGATGAAGATTGCCATGAATATAAAAGCTGTATACACCTGATGTACCTGTAACAGAATGGTCCACCTTGACACCCAAAGAAGTGAATGCAAATGCAGCATTGTACTGTCAGATATTTGTTTTAAATTCCTTGGAAAGAGGACTTTTGCCACACAACAGATCCCGCAATGTGGCAGGAGCAGGTTGAAAAGATGGCAGATGAATTTGTCCCTGCAAGCAGCAACTTTTAAACTTTGGCACAGCTCTGGTTGACTTGGACAGCTTTTCACAGTCAAAATGCAAAGCATGGCAGTGTGGACACTCCACATTCATGGATCCAAGTGAATATATGGAAATTGGCTCCTGATAAGGTGCACGGCTGAGTGGTAATAGCCTTGGAGGTTGATGTGGAGGTAGAGGTGCAGGCATAGGTGGAGGCAAAGGTGGCAACATTGGGGTATTCAGAAATGAAGCAGGCAGCAGCAGTGAAGGAGATTGCATGGGAGATGGTGGCAATGATGGAACATGGAATATTGGATCAGGCAGCAGTGGTGATGAAGATTGCGGAGGAGAAGATGGAAATTATAGAAGAGACACCCTTTCAAACTCATCATAATAATCTGATGGCATAGGAGATGGTGGAAATTGCAAAGCAGTCACCCTTACAAATTCATCATAATAATCTGATGGCAGGGGAGAAGGTGGAAATTGCAAAGAAGACTCACTCCCATCATTATCATCAAATTCCTCATTCTCCATTTTCCTCCTCAAAGCAATCTCATTATTCCTCTGTTCTTCATACTCAGCAGCCAACAATGCAGCTATTTCCCTATCCATTTGAATTTGTTCCACTTGTGCATCCACTTGAGCTTGATATTGATCAATCCAATCTCCAGACATATTGTTTGCCAATTGATCCAACCTCATCATTCATTGATGCAAGTTCCTGTCTGCAATGGATAGACATTGTAGCTTCTCAGCCTCATTCATCTGTGCCTGCTCATCTGTGCACTGTTCATTTCTCCACATCTGATGCATTCTGAGAGCCCATTCCTGATCATGCCTGTTACATTCTTGCAATGCCACTTCTATATTAATATGTCTAGGTGGATCATGATATCGTGGCTCAGCAGCTAAAGCAGCTTGCTGTGCAGCTGCTTGCCTGTCCCTTTCCTGTTCAGTCAGCTGCTGCAATTGTTGATTGTGCTGCCTAGCTGCTTCAGCTTTAGCAGCATGCCTGTTCCTTTTCTGTTCAGCCAGCTGCTGCGATTGTTGATCATGCTGCCTAGCTGCTTCCACTTCAGCAGCTTGCCTGTGCCTCTGTTCCTCACCAGCTGCTCCAAATGCCAATTATGCCACCTAGCTGCTTCAGCTTCAGCAGCTTGGTATTGTGCATGCTCTTCAGCTTCAACAGCTTGTCTGTACTGTTCTTGTTCAGCCAGCTGCTGCAATTGCCAGTTATACTGCCTGACTGCTTCAGCTCCAGCAGCTTGCCTGTCCCTTTCCTGTTCAGCCAGCAAATTATGCTGCCTTGCTGCTTCAGCTTCAGCAGCTTGCCTTTGTGCATATTCTTCAGCTTCAGCAGCTTGCCCTTTTTGTTCTTGTTCAGCCAGCTCCTGTAACTATTGATTATGCCATCTACCTGCTTCGACTTCAGCAGCTTGGTTCTCTTCAACTACCTCCTGCAATTGCAAATTATGCTGCCTATTCACTTCAGCCAACTGCTGTAGCATTTTCTCCCTGGCAGCAATAGCCTCAGCAGCTCTTCCTTCCTCAGCAACCTTCTTTAATAATACCTCCTGATACTGCTTAGCTGCCTCAGCTTGTTGTAACTCCTGAACATGTGCATCAAAATCTGCAGTTCTTTCCCTCAATGCAATATGTCCCCTACGCAGATTATTAAGTGCAGAGTCTGCTTGACCACCTAAAATATTATGCAATGGTCCCAGTCCTCTTCCTCTTCCTCTCCCTCTCCCCCTTCTTGTTTGTAACTGAGGTGCAGGTGGAACTACAGAAATAGAATTGGCCAAAGGTGCATTCCACCCTGCTGGCAGTTGAACCTGTGGTATAGTAGAAGCTATATTTGCCCCTATTCCATGGTTTGCCAAAACAGGTCCAGATGGCATCACAAGAGCCCCTCTCCTATGTAATACAGGAGCAGGAGGTACAACAGGCAATTCAAACTGCCTTGGAGCATCCCAATTAGCAGGCATCTGCACCTGTGGTATCTGAGCTGCCAATGCAGCTCCATAGTTCAGTGGAACGATTTCCTCAGCAGGAGCAGTCACTCTGACTCTGCTTCTCCTCTCATCAGGATTGGTCATCTGCAACCTTTCCAAATGGTCTACATCTCTAATTCTAGCCCTTTCCACTTCTGGTGTAGAAGGTCTGCTTTGATTCCTGCAAACACTTTAATCAGCCATCATTATTGCAACATATGCCCACACCACTCACATGTTTAGTAATGGTAAAGCCCAACAATAATTTTGTTCAATAGCCAACAGTGCAGCACAGCTGAAGTAATGTCAGCAACAACTTCCTTTAACAGCCAGTTGTCACAACACTCACTGTAATCCAACTGTTTTCAAGTTTCAATAGCCAATTCCAACACTTTTGTAATGCAATCACAATTTTGCTATTTGATAATAGATAGCAATTGCAATAGTATCACTATTATAGCCCCAAATTTTGTGTAAAGAGAGGTACTCAACTGATTGTTGTGCACTCTCTCTCCACATGTAAGGAAAAGTCAGCTATTTGGTCATGTTGTGCACATTCTGGGAGAGGCATGAAAGTAGGTGTCCACTATATCACAACCGAAATTTTATGCATGCAGATCTGCCTTTTTGGTATTTGACTTGTTACTGATCTCATTACACATTTCTATTGACATGTTACTAACTTCATTGAATTTGTATTGATCTGTTACTGACTTCAGACATTTTACTGACCTCGTTACAAATTTGTATTGACTTGTTACTGACCTCATTACAAATTTGTATTGACTTATTACTGACCTCATTACAAATTTGTATTGACTTGTTACTGACCTCATTACAAATTTGTATTGTCATGTTACTGACTTCGTTACAAATCACAAATTTGTATTGACATGTTACTGACCTCACTACAAATTTGTATTGACATGTTACTGACTTCATTACAAATTTGTATTGACTTGTTACTGACCTCACTACAAATTTGTATTAACATGTTACTGACATTGGTGCTATACATATGGGATGACATTCGAACCCAGCTATATTAGTCAGCTCTGACTAATGCTATCATTTCTGACAAATTTTGCACAGCTCTGACAAAGGCTGACCAACTTTGCACAGCTCTGACCAATTTTATATAATCCCATCATTTCATTCCCACAAAACGGTCATTGCATATGTTACTACACATCATCCCATCAATCATCACTGATCTTAGCTGAAAAATTCCCCCATTTAGTCTGCCATCACTCCCACAAAATGTCTGTAGCATATGTAATAGATGAATTTATGACCCATGCCTTTGTCATGGCATTCGCTTGCTTTGCTCGCTCAGCCTGATGATATTTAGATAGTACACAACTCTTCAGTTGACTTGAGACCGTTGGCCCCAAGTCAACATGAGGGAGTTGTTGTGCTTATCCCCCCTTCCCCAGTGGCCCCTTCCCCTTCCCCATCCCTATCTATATCTCCATCTCCATTCCCATCCCCATCTTCTCCATTTCCATCTCCTATATCCCCACCTTTCCCATCCCCATCCCCATTCCCCTCTTCCCACTCTCCCCCTTCTTCCTTCCCCCTCCCCATCTCCCCCTTCCCCATCTCCCATTCCCATTCCCATTCCCATCTCCCTCTTCCTCATTGCTACCCCCACCTCCCCCTTCCCCTTCCCCTTCCCATCCCCCTCTCACTCTTCCATGTCCCCCTCTCCCCTCTACACCCTCTCATACCCCCACCCCACCCCTCATACCTCTTCTCCACCCCCCTCCTGCCCACCCCCTCACCCCCCCTCCCCACTCCTCACACTCCCCTCACACTCCCTCACACTCCCCTGCACACTCAGCTCACTTGCGAAGTTTCAAACTCCACTTCAACCTCAGCCATGCTCCATGCAGCTCACCTCTACATATGCGATGACCACATTTTGAAGCCCAGCTATATGACTAATATTTAGCCAGCTCTGACTAATGCCATCATTTCTGACCAAGCCTGACAAATTTTAGATAATCCCATCAACCATCACTACCATCATTCCCATAAAATGACCATAGCATACAGTGACTCACAAAACTGAGTCAATGTTTTGGACTTTTTGATTCATTATTGAATAGCTTCCCATAAACAACAAAACCAAACAAGGTATTGGTGTACCGAATAACATACATGATCAGGGCTACCAAACAAACAAAGAATTATGTAATTTTAATCATCCCTCATGGAGATATGATTATTTTAATTCAGGGACTCATTGACTCAGTTTTGTGAGGGGTAGTCAGAAATATTAGAATCTGATGCTCCACCAACTGTATAATGTCAAAAACTTGACAGATGGTTTCTAAGGTGATGTGACCCTTGATGGGACCTTAAATTATAGTATTTAATTAGGACTAGCATTCTTCATACTTCAATATTCTCCAATGCATTCCATCTCCTCTGCTCAGAAGGAAAACATTCTTTCCCTGGCCTCCAATCATTATTCTACCCACAATATTGCCTCTAAACTCAACCTCAGCCAGTCTAGTGTATCCAGAACACTCAGGGCTCTCCATCCAAACCTGGATTCCCCCTCTGGTGGTCATCATTCTAAGCTCTCATCTACCTCTCAGAGAGCCATCCTTACCCAAATCACCACTGGCAAGGCTGCAAATGCTGTTCAGGCCACCCATTACATCAACAGCATCATCCCCACTCCAGTCTCCTCAGAAACAGTCAGAAGAGTTCTCAGAAAAAACTCATTCAAGGCTGTGGTGAAGAAGAAAAAGTTTTTGCTTAGTATAAGGCATAGGAAAGCAAGATTGGCTTTTGCTCAGAAGTATAGAGAGTGGACTGTGGAGGACTGGAGCAGGGTTATTTGGTCAGATGAGACTAAAATTAACAGGTTTGGGTCAGATGGGAGAGAGTGGGTTTGGAAACAGAAGGGAGAGGGGCTGATTGAGAGAGAGGCACAGAGAACTGTCAAATTTGGGGGAGGAAACATTATGGTATGGGGGTGTATGGGATGGAATGGAGTGGGGCATCTTGCAGAGGTTGAGGGGAGGATGAATGCTGACCAGTATGTGTCCATTTTAAAGGACCATATGCTGCCTAGCTTGGAGGAGAGTGGAATTTCTGGAGAAGAGGTGATTTTTCAACAAGACAATGACCCCAAGCATACCTCAAAAAAGGCCAAGAAATGGATGGAGAACAACAATATTACTCTTCTGGATTGGCCTGCCCAATCTCCAGACCTCAGCCCTATTGAACATCAATGGGTTCATTTCAAGAACCAGTTAGACAAGTATCCAACAGCATCAAAAGGAATTTGGGAGTTATGGGAAAGAGTAGTGGAAGAGTGGAATAATATTCCATCAGAGGTGTGTCAGAATTTGATTGAAAGCATGCCTAGAAGGTTGGGAGCAGTTATTAAGGTCAAGGGAGGTCATACAAAATACTAGAATTACAATTTATCATAATATTGATACCACCTCACAAAACTGAGTCAATGAGTCCCTGAATTAAAATGATCATATCTCCATGAGGGATGATTAAAATTACATAATTCTTTGTTTGTTTGGTAGCCCTGATCATGTATGTTATTCGGTACACCAATACCTTGTTTGGTTTTGCTGTTTATGGGAAGTTATTCAACAGTAAATTAAAAAGTGCAAAACATTGACTCAGTTTTGTGAGTCACTGTATGTTATGCGCATCATCCCATCAATCATCACCATGCTTAGCCAAAAAATTCCCTCATTTAGCCTGCCATCACTCCCACAAAATGTTTGTAACATATGTAATAGATAGGAGACTCAGTTAAGATAGGTCCAAAAAATTAATTAAAATTCTAAAAAGAAATATCTATGAGGTTCGTAACATTTAAAATGCTTCCTTAAGGTTTAAAGTAGATATGAATTATTTATGACTAAAGAAGTCAGTAAGATGGGTAGTAGTCATAGAATGAGACTCTGCCAAATGCATTTGATGACCAAATGAGGCTCAGACTGTCTCAAGCTTGCATGTGAGAGGGTCATCCATGCTGTCAATATACCTGGTCACTGGTGATAACTGCTGAAGCCTGAAGAACTTCGTGACATGTCAGACATGCTTTAACAGATGCATCATTATTGATGTCATCATCTCCACCATTGATTGGTCCTTTTTCATGCATCCAACATGAATTTGCCTTTGAAACTGTAAATCCTTATCTCATGGTTGGTACAGATCCTAGATCTGAACATGCCTTCAAATTCATCAACCACATTGATCATGTGGGTCTATCAGCATATTCTCCCAATGTCAGCTTCATGCACACCCAGATCCCTTTATGCATTATTGTTCCCTACCTTTCTAACCAATCTATTATTAAGATTGCACAGCTGCACCATATATCCATTCAGCCATAACAACCACATTGATGCATCATTACATTGTAATTACAACTAAAGCATAATGCAAAAATCATTGTTATTACAATGATGCACTACCTCCTCTAGTATGCACTACCCTGCCTTGCATTGCCATGCACCACCACCCCATGCACCACCCCCACCCTATACACCACCCCTCCCCATGCACCACCTCCACCCTATACACTATCCATACACCACCCCTCCCATGCACCACCCCTCCCATGCACCATCTTCCCCCCATGCACCATCCATGCACTCTCCCCCCTCCATGCACCATCCTCCCATACACCACCCCTCCCATGCACCACCCCCATCCTATACCCCTCCCATACACCACCCATACACCACCCCCATGCACCACCCCATACACCATGCACTGCCCCCATCCTATACCCCTCCCATACCCATCCCATACCCCTCCCATGCACCACCCCCATGCACCACCCCATATACCACCCCCATGCACCACCCCCATCCTCCCATGCACCACCCCAACCCATGTATAGCTTGTGCATCTTATGTTGTATTAGCTTAGTTCAGCATCACATGTTACACCATAATACACTACTACTAAGCCCAAATCATACACTACCAACCATATATAGTCTTTCTTTATGACATTACATGTTCTGATCATACTGTTATGCAGCTGGGAAGCACCTCCCTTTCCTGCCCAATTATCCATTCAATATTCTCAGCCATTGCAGTAGTCATAATCTCTAGGTAACAGGGGATATCTGACCACATCCTCGCAAAGTGTTCTCAAAGCAAACATCTTAATGCAGCTTGACATTCTGCATAAGCACATAAACCTTCTGCATTCATAGCAGATCCACCCATATCTGATGGCCCTTTCATTTTCCACCACTGTTCCTGCCACATCAGAAATTGTAGAACCTGCGACATTTCCTCCATTAACAATTCAACTTTCTCCTGAAACCACATTGCATGTGCTCTTGATTTGCACCACTCCATGCATAGTGAATCTTGTAGCTCCTCATTTTTTTCCATATCTGCCACACTGCCTGTCACATTCATATCCAAGAGAGCTTCCATTTTCCCTCTGACACTCTGTTTGTTGAAATTAATCTCTGACACATGCTGCATACGTGAGGCAAACCATGCAGCACACACATGTTACTGCGCTTACTGCGCATACATGTGGTAAACCCATTCCTGAGTCATGTGACATCCTTACTATTATGTATATAAGGAGAACCTGTACTGTAGTAGATATACAGTGTTCTTACCTCTGCTAAACCCTAGCTCTAAGGCTAACTAAACCCCAGGTAGGTTATAAGGAACGTATCATCTCTTCCTCTGTGCAGCATATGTAGTCTGATCCAACAGGTTATGGGCCCTGCTGGGCATGTCACGAATGTGCCTTAACTGGCTGCAAACAATGTTGACTTCATTGTCTCCAAATTGTAACCTTGCGCTCTTTGTGAGCTGCATTGCACTCCCTGTGAGCTGCATTTAAAAACCCAGGTTGACTAGGGTTAACCACTCTGAAGGAGTGTTTTTGCCTGAGATTATGGAATGTGTTTTCTTGAATGGAGGACTGATTGAGCACTTTTACCAGCTGCCACTATAACATCATGTCTTCAACTCTTGAAAAACTCGTACAAACTTTCGATGGCTCTAACTACATTCAATGGGCCGACTCAATGAAGGTGTGGCTCAGGTCTCAGGGCCTCTGGCAAATAACTAGCGGGATGGAACTAAAACTACCTCTGGTGCCTCCTTTGATGGTGACAAATGCTGCACTACTAGCTGGAGCAACAAGAATGACCAGGCTATTGGTAGCCTAGTGCTCCACCTGGCCCCCTCTATTTGGCAGTGTGCCAACACCAAGGACACTGCTGAGGAGGTGTGGGATCTCATCTGCACTGATTATGATGTTGATGGCCCCTCCCAAGTCTTTGCGGACTTTAGGTCTGCAATCGCAATCAAAATTCCAGCTGTGAATCCTGTGCCAGAGATTGCCAAAATGGCTGACAAATTTGAGCGCCTTATGGCTGCCAACATCACCATCCCCAAATTAGTACAGGCAATGATTCTACTCACTGTGATGCCATGCGAGTATGATTCTCTATCCGCTATGGTCCTTAACATGACCGCTACTAGAGCCTTGATGTTTAAACATGTCAAGGACTCCATTGTCGCTGAGGCCTCACGGTGCACAGCAGTTGGAAAGCCTATTGGCCCACCTCAGGCCACCAAGCTTTCTGCTGTCAAGCGCAAAGGGGGAAACCCCAAATGGCAATCTCAGGGCAACAATGGAGATTCATCCTGAAAGCGTGGATGACATGGGGACAAAAAGACTAAAGAGGAAAAGCTTAAAGAGAAACATACCCACCTCACCTCAAATGCTTTTACTACTATAAATGGTAATGGCACCATCATACCACTGATGCTGCTCATCCAGCGCATCGAGAAGCATGAACATACTCCCACAAGGGATCCTCGCTGCCGACTGCCTGCACAGGCATACACAGGCATAGCCTCTACCTCTCATTCAGTCTACACTGAATATCAGCAGGCTCGAGACACCCTCGAGCAAATGAATCTCCCACACAGCGCGAAAAATCTGCAACCGCTGGAAGAGCACCTAACGGTGTGAGAAGGTAAGAGGAGGAGGATTGAACCAGAACTGAGGATCATAGAGGTAGAAGACGATAGTGTCTCCCTTGGATTGCAGCCTGCAGTTTCTGATGAGGAAGTATGGAAAACTGTTGATGAAATGCTCATCGATGAACCGCTTGAAACAGGTACATATGATAAAAGGTCAGTTCTTTTCTCTGCCACAAGCACAAGAACTAATATTCCAATGATCACAGTGAACTTTTCATGTGAAATTTTACTGCTACTAAATGTATCATGGAACAATTTACATCTTAATATATGTGTTATGTGTGCAAATGGAAATTGTAAGAAAGGTGCCAACTGGATCATGGACTCAGGCACATCAAAACACTTCACTGGTGAAATGAAAGATTTTGCTTCTTATGAGCCTTTACCGAGAAAGGACTCTACCCTGGTTCAAACAGCCATGGGTACTACTCATATAGTAGGGAAAGGAGCAGTCTTCATTAAACATCAGGTAGTATGTCACGGGAAGTCAGAGATGTGTGAAACACAATTATACCCCGTCTACTACATACCCAACTGTAATGCTCGATTACTGTCAATGGGTGTCTTCTTGCAAGACAGAAGTGATGTGTTTGGTTCCTCTGCACACATTTCATTTTTCAAGCAAGGAAACCCAATTACGGATTGCATCCCTCTTATGAAATGTGACACTATTTATTGGGCTCGGACTCATATATTGAGCACCAAGGGATCAATGTCGCGATGATGTACGTCGCAGACTACTCGACTTGGCATAAGCAACTTGGACACCCATCCAAAGAAATGCTAGGGAAGATGCCTAATAGCACCATAAAATTCCCAAGAAATTTAACTATTCCTAAAGACAAAATTATATGTCCAGGGTGCGCTGAAGGGAAAATGACCTCAAAATCTTTTCCTGAATCAGATTCACATGCAGAAAGACCCTTTGAATTAATACATTCCGATCTGAAGGAACTCCCAGTACTATTGTACCATAAACATAAATACTTTATTGTATTTCTGGATGACAAGACGTCACATATCTGGGTCCAATGCCTTAAAAAGAAATCTGATGCTGCTGTGGCCATCAGACAATTTCAGGCAGTGGCTTTGACACAGTATGGCGCTACAATCAAGCACTGGTGTGTTGATCCAGGGGGGGAGTTCAAAGATCATGAGCTACAAAATGTGCTCAAGGACTTTGGCATCAAAATAGAGATGTCTGCACCCCACGTTCACCAACAGAACGGGTGCGCAGAGCATGCCATAAGGACAATAATGGAAAAGTCGCAACCCCTGTGATTTACCGCATGTCTACCACAATCATGGTGGGAATTTTGCATTGAACATGCAACACACCTCTACAACTGAACCCTGATAAGGTGCCTGAAATGGCTGACACCGGTTGAGGACCTGACAAAGGTCTGCCCAGATCTAAATAATCTGAAGGTTTTCAGTTGTGGTGCTTATGTCTACCTACCCAAGGAGAAGCATCCAAACATATTGGCTCCTCGATTGGAGTTGATGACATACCTTGGATTAGAAGATGGCATTAAAGCATACTGTTTCATGCAACCTAGTGGCGCAATATTCATTGGTGCTATAGCACTATTTGATGAAACATTGTTCCCATGCTGTCCCAGAGCTAAAACTCCTGCCAATATGGACCTTGGTGATTTTCCACCTCCAGAACCAGAAGATGATGACCACTCATCTGGAACAGATGGCAATGATTCTATACCACCACAAGATCCGCCCCTTCCTCCATCATCAGAAAATGATGATGATGATGTACCAAGTGAGCAAAAGGTGCATGACGATGTGACAGATGCTCCTCCTCCGCCGCCTCCAGTAACCACTGAGGACTTTCGTCCAAGATGTGATGATCAACAGGAATGGCAGCAATTGCCCCATCAATCAGGCAGGCAGAGGAACATCCCAAACCATCCTGGCAATACCTATGGAGAGAAGCAACTCCTTTCTGACATAGAGAGAGACATTGCACGTGATCAATGTTGGAAGAGATCTGTAGGTCAAGATTTGGATCATAACTGAACATGACCACAATCTCAACAGAAAGAACTGGTTGCTGGACCGAGTTTGGCACCCCACAAGAGTGTGCCCAATTCCAATGATCAAGAACATAATCACCCAATGGGGGAACCGGACGAAGTAGGTTATATTAAAAAGATAACCAAGGAAGGAGGAGATAAGCTTATTCACTGGCTGTTGTCAAAAGCAGTCAAACCATCAAGCAAAATAAGCCAAGTTCCAAACCAATTTCACAATATTGCACGCCTACCACAACAGCAGCAACATGAGTGGAAACAAGCTTGTCATGAAGAATTAGAGGCTCTTCATAAGAGACAAATCTATGACATCGTCGATCTTCCACATGATCAAAAAATGATCAAAAATAGATGGGTTTTCTCCATAAAATTGGATGGAAAAAAATGAGCCAGACTCATGGCCAAAGGCTTTTCACAAGTCAAAGGCATTGACTTTGATGAAATTTTCTCACCAGTAGTCCGCTACGAGACCGTACACCTCATGTTTGCCCTTGCATCTCTAGAGGGCATGTATATGACCGGCCTAGATGTAAAAACCGCATTTTTGTATGGCAAACTAGATGAAGAGATCTGTATGGATCAACCCAAGGGTTTCAGACTCGAGGAAAAAGAGTGCAAAGTAATGCGCTTACGCTGAGCATTGTATGGCCTTAAACAGGCCTCACTAGCATGGTGGAAAGAGCTAGAGGCATTTATGCACACCATTGGGTTTGTGTGCGCCAGCTCCGATGCCAGCATTTTCATACACAAGGATCCTAAGACAGGCAGCATTGTTATTGCACTCGTCTATGTTGATGATGGCTTGTTCATGGGGAAGAACAAGAAACTTGTGGATGAAAAGAAAAATGCTTGTCTAAAGCAATGGGAGTGCCATAGTACTGAAAAAGTCATGGAATTCTTAGGCATGCACATCACTCAGACTGCAAGCAAAGTCAAACTCGATCAAACTGAATATCTCGCCAAAGTGCTTGAGAGATTTGAGATGACAAATGCCAAAGCGACCCCCACTCCACTCCCGACTGGTTACAGACCATCAGAAAACACAGCAATGCCCAACGTGGCACTTAGATCAAAATTGTTAAAGTCAATACTCCTAGATCAAAGATAAGTCGAGACTCGTAAGTGATGACGTCGAGATAGAAGTTCAGTTCGCCGAAGCTTGTAAGCAACGGTTGAGCAAAGACTCAGATCGCACCAGGTTAGGAGTGTAGAAATGACTAGGTCAAGCTGATTGACCAGTCGTACATTCATCGTATAAATACTACAGGTGTAGATCGTAGATACGAGTCATGTTAACAGAACAATAGAGATGATAAGAATGGAGAGACAATAAGGACAATAAGAACGATAAGCGTCCGCAGTATATTATGCTAACGTGAGAAGGTAAAAGCGTATCATAAGGGCGTGCGTCGACGAGACAAAAGGGAACGAACAATAGCGTGTGAGAGAGCCTGAATGGCAGAACAATAGTAACAAAAGAAAATTGAACTCCCATACCTTCCCGTAACATTAGCTCCTCTCCATGGTTTCGAGTTCCATCTGAAACTAAGCTCTCATCGTCCGCATTGGGTCGAAGGACGGCACGTCGCTGGTCGTTGCAGAGAATGTGGAGAACGTCGTAGGGGTGGGGGTGTCGTCCATGTAAACTCGAGTGGGGAGTTCGATGTCTTCTTCCCTGGCGAACCGCACAGAGGTGCCGGTGACGAAGGTGACAAGTCGCGGGGGGTGGGGGGTGGAGATGATTTTGAAAAGAATTAGCATATAGTAGAGTGTCATAATAAGAATGCTCGCGCCAAAAATGGCACCGAGGATGATAGCGACATAGAGGTTGTAAGTCATTGTGGTTGGATTTTAAGTGGTGCGATGACGTGGCGGCACGTCTCGTGTTGGGTTGTTTGGACAAAAGAGCACGGAGTGCTCTGGTCTCCATCGTCGGCAGTGGGGGCACTGATATTCGGGACAGTGAGACGAAAAATGACCTACTCGAGCGCACGTGAAGCAGACTGAGTTTCGCATCCAAGGTGGTGTGGGTGCATGCTCGGTGGTAGTTTCGGTAGGATAGGGGGTAGGTGCTCTTCTGGGTGGAGATCGTGGCACAAATGGTGGAAGAGGTGGGTGTGGGGACGTGGTCATCGGTGTCTCTTCTTCTTCTTCGTCACTCAGCGGTTCGATGATAAAGATTCGTTGAGGTGTCGGGACCCGCTCTCCAGGTCCGTAGCGGAGTGCTTGTTCATCCAGGCTCCTCATGAGTGGGAGCAGATCGAGGTAGTATGCTTCCTCAGTCAATCGTCGGAATACGCGCTGCAGGCGTGAGATGGCTCTATATGTCTCAAAGAGGTTTTGCATGGTGCTGTGGAGCAGCGCGTGGTCTTGGGTTACCGATAACAGTCTTTCTTCATTTCTGATGCCATCCGTGTCTCGGACGAAGCTAAGGATAAGTTCAAAGGTCCTGACTGGGTCAGGGTCGGGTGTGACATTCATAAAGAAGTGCAGAGGGCGGCTCATGATTGTGAGAGGTTGTGGTCATGTTCGACCACCAAAATCAAAGGGTGATGACTGATTTCATAGCAAAAATCATTTTGTGTCCAATATCATCGTGAGCTGCACGAATAATTTTGAGACAACATTCTGGAGTCGCAACAATTTTGTGAGCACCATGGAAGTCTTTTCTCCATAGTTTGCCTAAATCTAAAAAGAATTTGGTGCAATATCGAATAAAGGTAGCGTATTCTGCATCTGATAGATCAGGGGGTCGCACCAGGTCATGTAACCATTTTTTAACGTGAAGTAATCTTTCATTGTTCATTTTCGCATTATTTGTTTGTGGGACATTGTCATAGGTAAGGTTCTCCCCCTTACTGAAATTCGAAGAGGGGGAGAGGGTCAAAATTTGATGCAAAGTAAAGGGTCAGGTTGTAATAGGATTGATTTGATGTAGAAAACTGTGAAGATGGTCGATCCAGTCTCCAAAATCATCTTCATTGTTGAGCTGAGCATCTTCATCTTGTGGGGGACATCTCGAAAGTCCATCAGGACCATGGTGTGTTCCTGCGACATAGACTAATGTAAAGTGAAAGGTTAGGATGGATACTATCCATCAATTGATGCTAGCGCTAGATGCGATATCAGGATTCGAAAGCATGCCTTTGATATATCGTGCATCAACTTTGACGATAAGCCTTCAAACTCCTGTTAGGTACAATTGCAGTGCTCCAAGAGATGATATAGACCATAAAGTTTGAGCTTTGGCTGCAAAAATCATGATTTGCAGTCATTAAGCGTAATCGATCCGAATCGACTATAATATCAATTTTGAGGGTTTTCTTTTGGATTGCATTGAGTGAGAAAGAAACCAATAGCAATGTTTGAAGTGTCAACTAATAGGATAACTGGGGCTTTAGATGAGTAATCTATAGCTTGAATCACTGGGGAGTTAATTAGAGCTTTTTTCAAATCTTCTTGGGCTGCTATTTGTTCCACTCAGAATTCGAAAGGAACACCTTTTTGAGTGAGTTGGATTAGTGCCCCAGCTCATTGAGCAAAATTTTGAATGAAGATACAACAAACTTTAATGGTTCCTAGGAATGCTTTGACTTTGGTGAGGCTTCAACATGGTCCCCATTTGCTAACAGCTGTGATTCAAGTAGGATCAGCCATACGACCTTCGATGTTGCATCAATGCCCTAAAACAATTATTTTGGGGATGCAAAGATAGAGTTTTGGACCTGAAAATGTTCCTCCACAATACTTCATGTGCTGAACTATCCGATTTGAGTTTTCAAAGTATTCTCAGACGAAGTGTCAAATGGCTGGATTATCAAGGATCACTTCATAAGATCCACCAATCATTCAATATTCTGATTTTGGGCCCTTAACTGGTATATCGTTGATGTAAGGGATGGTGATATGAGGAATTTCGGGCTGTAGAATAAATGTCATGTCGTCATGTAAGATAGGAACCAAATTCATCCAACACATGGGTAGGGTAATGATGTGAAGCACTCCGAACAGTGTCTGAAATGTTGTCAGATCGTGAGATGATTCTGCAACTTTCCTTTTGTCGAATGCCACATAAAGATCCAACATTTCTTTGCATGATCATCCACCAAATTGTTCTGCTAAATGTTTGGGTATTGGTATGATGCCTGAGTGCTGGATCATTACTTGGTTAAGTGGTTCTAGACTGTGGACAATTCCAAGTGATTTTGCATCTTTCTTCGCAATGCAAAACCATTGTGATCAATACGAAGAGTTCGATGGTATGTATACTCCTGCTTCTATCTTCTTTTTTAGCATTTCACATATTTGTTCATACAAACCTGGAGGTATAGGAATGTTTTGTTCAACACATGGAGTGTGAGGAATGACAGGAAATTCTATAGGAGGGAAAAAGTCAGAGCAAAAACCTCCTCACTCTTGTTATGTCCATGCAAAAGCTGCTTTGTGATTTTGAATAAAATCGTGCATGAGCTTCCGTTCCTCTGGTGTTAAGATCAATAGTTCTCTTGATCAGAATTCACTGTTGCTCATAAGCAACAGTTGAGGATGACTTTAGTAGTTCATTGAGATTGTAAGAATGATCAGGTCAAGCTGAGCTTGCCTGGTCCTTGCATTGCAGATTAAATACTGCAAATGTGAGAATGTAACTATATTTGTAAACTAGTAAAAGACAATAAGAACAATAATGAGTGAGAAGAATGGTGAGCATTCCATGGTTAGTATAATAATGTGGGAGTATGGTTTGTCAGGACTAGCGACGCATGGTGAAGGCTCATGTATGGAACAATAACGATGTGAGACAATAAGCATGTAGAAGACAATAAGACAATAGACAAACTGGAACAATAGCATGAGAAAAAGTACTGCCACCCTTCTCGTTGCACCTAGTCCCCTCTCGTAACATTAGCTCTTCTCCAAGATTTCAAGTTCCACCTGAAATTAAGGCTGGATCATCTGCATCGGATTTAATATAGGTGTGCTCTCTTCCTTGGTGACAGCAGAGAAGGTGCTGATCATCATAGGAGTGGGTGCATTGTGAGAGTAGACTGCCATAGGCAGTTCAATTTCTTCTGGGTGTGTGCTCATGAAGCGCATGGATGTCCCGGTTATGAATGCTGTGGTGTGAGGTAGTGAGCAGGTGGTGAGAGTTTTGAATGTCATAAAAATGTAAAAGACAAGCATGATAAAAATTGTGGCACCAAACACAGCGCTGAGGGTGATGATGAGGTGCTCATTCGAGATCATTGTGGTTGAGGTTTAAGTTGTGTGGTGTCGAGGTGGGTCATCATGTGTTGAGTTGCATGGGCACAATAGTGCTGAATGTCTTGGCCACCAAATGCGGCAGTGGGGGCATTGATAACGTGGGCAGTGGGACAAGAAATGTCCAATCTGTGCACATGTGAAGCACACCAAATGTTGCATCCACCTCAGTGCCAGCAAGTACATGGGCATAGGTGGTCTTATGTGGGGTATTGGTGTGTGCAGCAGCAACTCCAGTGCCAAGTCAAAATGCTCTTCTTCATCATTGGACACACTTTCAGTGACAAACGCTGCATAAGGTGTCAGTGTTCATAGGGGCAGTCTGTAACCACTCACTTTTTCATTTAGGTCTCTGAAGAGCAGTAAAAAGTCGAGGTGATACACTCTTGAGAGAGGCATCAAAACATTTATTTGAGGGTAGAGATGGCTCGATACATCTTGAATAAGTTTTGCATGGTGCCGTTGAGTAGGGCCCAGTTGCGAGTTTGAAATAGGAGCCTTTCTTCATTCTGGTTGTCATACAAGTCACAGACATATTCAAGAATAATGTCGAAAGTCCTCTCTGGGTCGGAGTCAGGAGTGATGCTCATAATGAAGTGTAGAGGGTGGCTCATGGTTAATGAAGGGTGTGAGCAGATTTGTATTGCATCAGCAGTTCAGAGGCATTTCTTAAATGCATTTCTGGTTCCCAGGTGTTTTTGGCCATGCTGTATCCTTTCCACTTTACTAAAAATTGAACTCCTCGGCCTCCTTTCCTGTGAGCTATTATTGCCTCAACCTCATGTTCCAGTTCTCCCTCAATCAGTTCAGGAGGTGGAGGAAAAAGATTTGGCCCATGGGTTTCATTTTCCTTGAAACACGAAAGAAGCAATGCATGGAAAATGGGGTGGATTTTCCATTGTAAAGGAAGCCTCAACTAGTAAGCATGGAAGGAGATTATTTGTGTAATAGGAAATGGCCCCTCTCATCTTAGGGCGAGTTTCCTGGTTGGGTATCCAAGTTTCAGATTTTTTTAGTCCAGCCAGACCCTTTCTCCTAGTACGAATGGTTGTAAGTTTCGACCAGTCCACCCGATCATGACCTGTCAGAATAGTTCATGCACTGCTAGAGCTTCCCATTGCACCTTTCCTAGTTTGGCTATTCTTTGTTTGGTAGCTGGCATGTTGGTTTTCCTGTAGGTCATGGGAATGGCCTTATGGTGAGCTCCCATCATTACATAGAATGGGGTGTTCTTTATTGCTGAATGGTGCTTCTGGCCTGATGGCCTGATGTGAATGGATTTCATGGGGTGGAGAGCTGCTGTTCATGGTTTTGGCTGAGGAGGTAGAGCACGAAAAAAGGCAAGAAGAGGAACGACGAATTTGGAAGGAGCAGGAGGACCTTCGAAGAGTGAAGGATGTAGCATGGCAGGCAAAGCTTGAGGGTTGCAAAACCGCATTGTCAGAGGCTTGAAACACTGCCCTCTTCGAATTTTGTGCGAAGACTGTATTGAAGGAGGAAAGCAGTAGTGGTCGACGAGGAAGAAGGTCAAGAGGAGGAGGTCGAGGGGGTAGGGTCAGCAAAGTGAGCCAGGGTCAAAATGAGCAGGCTCCTCAATTTCGAGGGCCTGGTGAGTTTTTTACTTATTTTCGAAGGACTTTCAAGCTACTAAATGTTTCGTAGTGCGATAGATGCACTGGGTTCAAGTCCCAGCCACATTGCGCTGCAAAATGTACAAAGTGCACCCAGGAGGCACAGGGGTGTTACTGGAACAGTTTATCAAGGAGGGGGCTTCATAAGAGCAAAGCAAAAAACTTTGGGGGCACGAAACAAGATTCACACCCAAGAAAAGGTATGATTCTTGTTTGAAATCATTTCGAAGTGATTGCTAACTGGTTTACGAACTTTGTAGTCTGTCGAATTCATGTCATGGGCCCTGTTGAGGGCATTGAACCAATTGTGGGGCCTTCGAAGCCATTGAAGGAAAAGAGAAAGTCATCAAAGGAGAAGGGCAAGGTGAAGGTGCACGAGTCACAAGATTTTGAGGGTGAATGGGGAGTGCATCATGGCTTGATTGCTGTGAAGTTGGCACAGAAAAAAGTCGAGATGGAGATATTGGGGAGGGAAGTCGAGCTGTTAGAGGAGATGTTAAAGGAGTAGAAAGGTTTTTCTTTTTGATGTATATCTTTTTAAATTTGAAATTTGAATCTTCTGAGTCCTGAGTGGTAGCAATAAGCAAAATGAAATAAATAGAAAAATATAAGCGAAAGATATAATTATTTGTTTTTGAAGTCCCAGAAGTCATTGAAGGTTTTATCATCGGGGTTCAAAGGTGTTCGAAGCTTTTTGAGGCATTCGAAGTCAATATCAAGAAGATTTGGCAAAAGTGAATTAGTTGTAAGGTATCTTCGAGGGAGTTCAGAGTCAAGATCGAAGTGAGCAAAGGCATATGTGGGTGAATAGAAGGGAAAGCTGTCGAAGCTATTGTGAAGAATGTTAAGCATAGTAGAACATGTTTGATAAATAGGATAAAATTAAAATATGAAAAAGAGAAAGAAAATGGGCAAATTTAATTAAGGTTGAGGATACTAGCCATGATCGTAATATTCAAGTTGAGCGACTGGTCGAATCGAAATTGGATGCAAAATTGGGGGGTCGAAAATGAGGTCGAGGCAATATTTGCTGGCAATAGATGTAATAAAATTTTGAGGATAAGGGATAGACAAATTTTGAGGTGATAATTGGAGATATATGATGGATAGAGAACTTTGAGTGCTATACTGAACTTCAAAGGTGAATGCAAATGCAAATCTGGCAATGGAATATAGGGAGAAGGCAATATTGAAATAGATGTTGAATTGGAAGATGGCACAGATGACGAGATGGAAGATGAAAATATCAGGAGTGGCAAGTGGCAAGTCAAGGTCAAATTAGGCAATGGTGGGGGCGAATGCGATGAGGATTTTGGAGGCGAGATTGAATTCAAAAATGATGAAGGTGTGACTATTGGAGTGGACTTAACTGGAATTATCGAAGGCAAAGATGATGGGATTGGAATGGATGTGGGCGACAAAGCTGGGACTATGCGAGAAAGACCAGGAGGCACAACATAACGATTTCGAAGTGTGACATTTTCTCATTCAAGGGCAAGCTGTTTTTCGAGGGTCAGTTTCTGCTCGAGTGCTGCAATATAAGCTTTGAAGTCATCCAAATTGTTTGAGCTGTAAGGTTGCTTGGTTCAATGTAATTGAAGGTGCGATATTGGCAATGAACGAGGTCAAGACGGATACTTCGGGTGCTGATTTGGTCAAATTCGAGGCTGCAATAACCAATGCGAAGTTGAATGCAAACTTTTTGAGGATGTGTGAAATGTCTTTGGAATCGATTGATGTGCTAGACTGTGATAATTTTGAGGTAGAAATTGATTTCTGGGAAATGGGGTATGAATTCGAGGATGCTATAGCAAATTTCGTGGCATCATGGATGTCATTCGGCATGTATGGGTTATCGGGATAATGATCAGAAAACTTTACTTCAAGATGATCTGCAATTTGAGTTTGTAAGTCCTTTTGAAAGCCTCGAGCAAAAGCTCGACTTTGTTCAGGTTCTGAGAGTCTACATTTTGAGTGAAGGAAGCTCGTGACCTTGTAGAATGACCTATAATAAGCTGCTAAATCGTTTTCATTGAAAATACCGGTGCGAAGCTGTTCATTAACAAGTTTATCTATGTCCAAAATGCTATATTTTCATTCATCTTCTATTTCGGGATAGAACTTGAATACTGCTATGCAAAATTTGTCAAATGATGTGCCAGGTTCATACTCTGGAAGCGATTCCCAGAGATCGTAAGAGTTGAAGTCGATGTATCTGCAAGCATATCTTTTCTTTAGGTTATGATCTGTGATACTGCAAGTCATGACAGAAATTTGAGATCTTCAAAGTATTTTTGAAGTTCTTTAGGTCATCTCAAATCGAATTTCAGAGATATCGAATGACCAGGAGCTGGCATAAAGAAGGTCGACATGTTTGAGGTGGATTTTGAAGGTCGCAAGGTCAAAATTCATGCAGTGTCATGTTTCATATGTTTTTGAAGTCGAAGATGGTAATGATGTCATAAGCATGAAAGATGAAAGAGTGCAAAATAAGATTTTTGAAGGGAGAGATGCTATATCAAGATTTTCTGGTTGTTCAGGAGGGTTGGAGGCAAAATGAGTTCAATTTGAAGTCAAAACCTTTGAGTCCCCTTTAGGTAAAACGAGCAGTAGAAGGAGTGGAGGTTCAATGATGAAATAATTTAGAAACCCCTCATGGTGGGCTCCAAAATGATGATACTCAACTCAGAAACCCAAACAAAACCTACTAAATGGCTTTGGATGGTATAATACAAGTCAGAGGAAGGGTGCAAGTTGGTACTAAATATCACCACTGAGACCAAAACATTGTGTTTAGTAATGCAAAATGGTAAGGGCTGTGGCGAATAGTCTTTATAGGCATACTAAGGTGTTTGAAAGAGTTTAAAAGAGGTTCAAATATGTGCAAAGAGGTTCAAAAAAGGTTCAAAGAGGTTCAAAGTTGTGCAAAGTAGTCCGAATAAGTTGGAATAAGTTCAAAGAGGTTTGAGGTACCAAAGAGCATGTTTAATGAATGTGAAGTGTTTGTCGAAGGGTGATAGGCAATGGGCGATAAAATGAGGAGTGAATATGATAGTTTCAAAGAAGTTCATGATATTTTGCAGAACTTAGAGATACGATGCAAACTAAGACTCAAGAGAATGGCTCTTAAGTTAGACGATGAGCAAGAGGGTAACTTGTGCTCTGTTCCCCATTGGGATTCTTTGTTCTAACTAACTAATACAAGTCTATATACAAAATAAAGAGATAGTACTCAAAAGGAAATAAGAACATGTATAAAACATGAGGCAAATATATCAAACAATGAGGACTTGCAAATTATGAAACAAATGAAAAATGATAAATAATGAAATGTATAGTGTTCCCATATAGTAAAAGTACTTATCTTGTGCTTCAATATATCAATGAAACACAAAAATGCACTTACTGCATTCTAACTCTCTTGTAATCTCTCCTCATGTCTGGTAGTGCTCAATATGCAGCAAATTGGCTTGTTCCAAATGTACAGTGTGTATCAAAAGTGTTTCCAGACAGCTGTATGGTGGCCAATATTGTTCAAAATGCTGCAAAGTCATTCGAAGTGTTGCAAAATAGTTCAAAAGCATTCGAAATGTCTTGAAGTCATCTGAAATAGTGTGAAATGGTTTGAAAATGATTCAATGTCAATTTTGTGGCGTTCATAGTGATTTGGAGTGTGTGTCATAATGTCTCGATACAAGTGGGAATGTTCTCCAGACCTTAGAGCATGTAGTGGACCTATTAACACATGTACGCATGCATCCATAACAACATAGTACAATATCTGTAACATAGTATATAACCTTAAAATAAATACTAGGGGACCTCAGTTGAGTTCTCTTAGGTATTCCATCCACAATTGTGGTGCGAAATGCCTATTTTAGCCAACTAATCTATTTTTAACCTATCACATCAAATCCATCAAACCCCCATCATGTGCGCACACCTCACCACTTTCTTGTAGGAGAGCCCACACGGTCCAGCTAGCAGATTAGTGGGTGTTGCCCTAATAGAAGAACTCAACTACTCCATCAGTGCACCTTCTCTTACACACGCATACATCATTGTTTTAGTGCACCACAACTGCTTACTCATCCTTTCAGCATGAGCCAAAAGTAATTGTATATATGTATTTACCTTGCTTTTGTAAGCCGATGCCAGGCCTCACCTTACATTGTGACTGCTAGTGATCGAGAGGCAGTGCTTGTCATTTGGACAGCTGCAACCAGACAACCAATCGGATCTGGTTTAATTGAGATTTACCTTACTCTATTTGGATAACTAAATTTAGTTAAATCAGTTACTAGCTGAATTCAGTATTAACCCCAAGATCAGGCACTGTTAAGATCAATAGTTCTCAGTTGTGAATTCACTGAAGCTCATAAGCAACAGCTGTTAAGATCAATAGTTTTTGGTTGTGAATTCACTGAAGTTCATAAGCAACAGCTGAGGATGACTTTCCAGTAGTTCATTGAGAATGTTAGAATGATCAGGTCAAGCTGAGGCTTGCCTGATGTTGCATTAGGTCTTAAATAGTACAAATACAAGATGGTTCCTAAACGAGCTATTGAGCATATAGACAATAACATGAGTAAAGAGTGATCACGTCCACAGACTACTACAATAGCATGAGAGAGTAATGGTGAGTAATTAGAGATGTGTGGTCATGGCTCTGCATAGAACAATAAGAGTATGAACAATAAGCATGAGTGAAACAATAAGAACAATAATGAATGAAGACAATAGCATGAGAAAATTGTGTCCCCACCCTTCTGTTACCTTGGCATCCATTCCCGTTGATGATACTCAACCCGGAAACCCAAACAAAACCTACTAAATGGCTTTGGATGGTATAACATGAGTCAGAGGAAGGGTGCGAGGTGGTACTAAATATCACTGCTGAGACCAATACGTTGTGTTTAGTGATACAAAAGGATGAATCATGCTGCGAATTGTTTGTAAGAGCATACAAAGGTGTTCGAAAGAGTCCAAAATAGGTTCTCAATCATGCGAAATAGTCCGAAGTAGATTCAAAGAGGTTCGAAGATGTTCGAGGAGGTTCGAGGTTTATTGAGGAGCAAGTATAACGAATGTGAAGTGTTTTTTAAATGGCGATAAGTGATGGGCAATAAAACATGGGGCAAATACAATGGTTTAGAAGAAGTTCGCGATATTTTGCAGAACTTAGGATACGATGCAAACTAAGACTCAAGAGAATGGCTCTTAAATCTGACGATAGCAAGAGGGTAACTTGTGCTGTTACCTGTTGGTTCTATATTGTCCGTTCTAACTAACTGATACAAGTCTACATACAAAATGAAGAGATGGTACTGGGGGGAAATAAGAACATGTGTAAAACATAAGGCAAATATATCAAACAATGAGGACTTGTAAATCATGAAACAAATGATAAATGATAAATGATGAAATGTATAGTGTTCCCATATGGTAAAAGTACTTATCCTGTGCTTCAATATATCAAAGAAACACAAAAATGCACTTATTGCATTCTAACTCTCTTGTACTCTCTCCTCGTGTCCGGTAGTGCTCGATATGTGACTAAATAGCTTGTTCCAGATGTGCAGCATGTATCGAAAGTGTTTCAAGACAACTATATGGTGGCTGATATCGTTTGAAGTGCTGCAAAGTCATTCGAAGTGTTGCAAAATGTCACAAAATGGTTCAAAGTAGTTCAAAGTCATCCGAAATAGTGTGAAATAGTGCGAAATAGATTCAACGTTGATTTCATGGCATTCATAGTGATTTGGAATGTCTGTCATAATGTCTCAATACAAGTGGAACTGTTCTCCAGACCTTAAAGCATGTAGTGGACCTATCACCATAACAGTCACTGTTGGAAGGGTTATTGATCTGAAGTGCCCAAGTGTTAACAAATAACAAAATCATGTGTTTTGCTGGGTTTGGTACCCGAATTGCCAGATCATGTGACTCGAAATTTTGCAAAAAAAAATTCTGAAGCTGAATTTTGACTCAACTCATCACAGCTTACATCATTATGTCAGAACAATCAACTTCGAATCCTGGTCACAATCCTGTTCCCATGCCAGTGCTAGAAGCCAAAATTGATGTGCTTACAGCACAAATGTCCCAATTAGTATCAGTATTAGCAGTATCACTGCCCAAACAAGCAGAAACAAAAGCAGAGACAGTGGAAGATAAAGATGATGAGATGGAGGAGATGGTGGAGTGGATGTCTCAGGAGGATGTGCATGCAGAGGAGAGATCTGAGAGTGGAAAAATGTGTAGGTGTTCTGCTTGGAAAGCTTGGCTGGCAATCCATATTCCTGCCACTCATGGATGCTGACAAATGCGAGCTCGCTGAAGTGGAACCAGGAGTGTGTTAGGAAACAGTCTCCTAGCATGCCTATTGCATTATTTTATTTTATTTTATTACATCAAAATATGCTACCAAATGCCTACAAATGCAATATTTGTCAGCATGGGAATTTTGTATTTACACACATCAATATGTACATGCATGTATGCATGCATCGATAGCAACATAGTACAATATATGTAACATAGTATATAAATCTTAAATATATGCCTGGGGGCCCTCAGTTGAGTTCTCTTAGGTATTCCATCCACATTAGTAATGTGAAAAGCCTATTTCAGCCAATTCATTTATTTTTAGCCCCTTGCATCAAATCCATCAAAACCCTCATCACATGCATGTGCCCCGCTGCCTTCTTGTAGGAGAGCCTGCATGGTCCAGCTAGCAGATTAGTGGGTGTCACCCTAACAGTGTTGGAGCAGACTACATATGCTGCACAGAGGAAGAGACAACACATTCCTTATAACCTACTGGGGGTTTAGTTAGTCTTAGAGCTAGGATTTAGCAGAGGTAAGAACACTGCATATCTACTACAGTACAGGTTCTCCTTATATACATAATAGGAAGGATGTCACATGACTCAGGAATGTGTTTACCACATGTATGCGCAGTAACATGTGTGTGCTGCATGGTTTTCCTCACGTATGCAGCATGTGTCGGAGATTAATTTCAACACCCCCCCTCAAACTGTACAGCGCTCTAAGCAGCTAAGTTTGAATCTCGAAAGTAATTCTGAGAGAGTCTCTAAATTTTCTGAATAAGATGGTGCCAAGGTTCTTTGTGAACATGTCAGCCAGATTATCACTTCCAGGAATGAAAATGACCATGACTTTGTCATTTTCTATGCATTCACGGGTATAGTGGTAGTGAATGTCTATATGTTTTGTCCTTCTTTCCTGAACTGGATTTGATCTGATAAAGATGGATCTATGATTGTCAGCACAGATTGGTATGCACTTCAGTATATATCCGAGTTCCTGGAATAAGGACTCTATCCACACTATCTGTCGACAAGTGTTGGAGAGAGCCATATATTCGGCTTCTGTGGATGACAGTGCTACAGTTTTTTGTAAATGGGACTGCCAGCACACAATGCCACTCGCTAGAGTAGAAAAGTAACCCATTGTAGATCGGTGTTTGACAGTGTCAGCTGCCCAATCAGAATCTGTGAAGGCCTGTAGCCCCTCAGACTTCTTGCCATCGTAGACAATGTTATATTTCTGGGTTCCCACCAGATAGTGCATGATGTACATCACTTTGTCTAGATGTTCTTGGCTAGGATTAGCCAAGAATTGCGACATCTTGATTACTGCATAAGCAATATCAAGTTGCATTCCAAGCATCAGATACAATAAAGATCCGATCACAGACTGATATTTTTGTTACGGGAAGGTGTGGAAGTTCAATTTTCTTTTGTTACTATTGTTCTGCCGTTCAGGCTCTCTCACGCTATTGTTCGTTCCCTTTTGTCTCGTCGACGTGCACCCTTATGATATGCTTTTACCTTCTCATGTTAGCATAATATACTGCGGACGCTTATCGTTCTTATTGTCCTTATTGTCTCTCCATTCTTATCATCTCTATTGTTCTGTTAACATGACTCGTATCTATGATCTACACCTGTAGTATTTATATGATGAATGTACAACTGGTCAATCAGCTTGACCTAGTCATTTCTACACTCCTAACCTGGTGCAATCTGAGTCTTTGCTCAACTGTTGCTTACAAGCTTCGGCGAACTGAACTTCTATCTCGACGTCGTCACTTACGAGTCTCGACTTATCTTTGATCTAGGAGTATTGACTTTAACAAAAGGTCAAGCTGATTTTTACTCTGCCGACTGAACACAGTCCAGGCAGCCCACATATACGATGACATCATTCTTACGAGAATCATCCGACCACTCCCCACCAAATGCATAATGGCAGCTCCGTCTACTCCCACCGCTCCTACTGCACCCACCACTCTCCCCACTCGCACAGCCGAGATCAAGATGAGAGCGCCCACTGACTACTCGGGAGATAGAACTAGAATGATGCTCTTCCTGCTCGAGTGCAGAGCCTATGTTGACACTAATGCAGCTGCATTTCCTGATGATCGACACAAGATCCTGTTTATGCTCTCATATATGAATGGAGGGACGGCAGGGCCGTGGAAACAGGCTTATTTGGAAGAGAGATATATAGAATCGAAACCCTGGGACACGTTCCAGGAGTTTATCGCAAAGGTGCGCTCGGCATCCTCGCCGATCGATGATGCGGGGAACGCGCGAACGCAGCTGAGAGCGCTGTCGCAAGGAGGAAAGGGAGTAGATGAATATATCGCCCAATTCAAAACCCTTGCTTACCGCACCAAAATCAAAGAAGATGCCGCACTGATTGAGTATTTTGTCGATGGGCTCAACAACCGAGTCCTCGACAAGGTCTTCGGCATGGAAAACCCACCCGACACGATCGAGGGGTGGTATACCCATGCAGCAAGGGCAGAAGGGCATCTAAGAAGGGCAAAGGCAATAAAAGAGAGGACTTACAGCAAGGTAGGGGGAGGAGGAGCAAGTAGCTCTTCAAGGGACCCCAACGCCATGGACATCGATGCGACATGCCTCTCTTACGCAGAGAGGGTAAAGCACATGAAAGAGGGAAGATGTTTCATTTGTCATAAAACAGGGCACAGAGCCAGTGACCACAAGGGTGGGAAAGAGCCACCTGCCAAAGAAGAAAAGAAGACTGAGACAAAAAAGACGTCTCGAGAACACTATGCCAAAATCCGAGCGCTCGTCAACGAACTGGAGGAAAAGCAGAAGGAGGAGGTATTGGACTTAATGGTAGAGGAGGGTTTTTAAGACGGCGGCCTGCATCGGCAGCAGAGCCCGCCAGGATAGTTGTCTCGAGTGTACTGGTAGCTGATGTGAGCAAACAATCCATGCACATCCCAGTTTACTGCTTGTTAGATAACAAGAAAGCCGAAATACCCGCCCTAGTCGACTCGGGGGCGGGAGAAACCTTCATCGACCACCGAGTAGTCCAAAAACTCGGCCTACAGAAGAACCCACTCAGCAGGAAGATCCTCGCCAAAAACATCGACGGAACGCTAAACAAGAACGGAACAATCTCGCACTATGTCATTATTGACACCGAGATCGGAGGAAAGGAGGAGAAGATCAGAATGCTGATAACGGGGCTGGGAAACGAGATGATGATCTTGGGATACACCTGGCTCCAATGATGAAACCCCGCCATCGACTGGCAGAGGGGGACCCTCACGGACAGACGGACCGAAAGGTCCATTATGGGAAAGATCCGGACGATGATCGAGCGAACTCGGACCACAATCGGTAAGCAGAGTCTTACTATAGATGACAAGGGGCCGCTTGTATCGAGAGTAACGTTGAGCCCGACTCTCGAGAGGCTACCTAAAAGGAGTGCTGGGGAGACCTTCAGGAAAACCCACCTCGCCGTCGCCGAGCACGTGAAGAGTAGGCTTGGGGTGGTTCATCTTGCAAGAGGACTCTGCGCCACGGACGCACTCGAAGAGAGCGGATCACACCTGGCAACGGACATGGCAAAGGACACAGCAATGGACACCCACTCCGAGATCGATCCACTGATCTCTACACCAGACGAACCCAACTTCGGCCTATCACTTAACGGAAATAACGACGGAACGGATGCTCTATTCGCTTACATCCGCAGGGAACCAATGATCGGGGTATATAGGACCGAGGAATCCCCCCTCACAATCGAACACGACTACATCCCCCCGAATTACCAGAAGCTCAGGCACATCGCGCGCATCACTCGATCTCAATCGACCGGCAGATTCGTCTTCTCTCATACCACCCACATCCGAGCCAAGACCTCCGTCTCGCAGAGGCTCGCTCACGAGAAGGAGGATGGCAAAGAGAAACAGTCACTCGACGACCTGCTCCCTGATAAGTATAAGGAGTATCGAAGCGTGTTCGAAAAGGCAGCATTGGAAAGGTTTCCCAAATCGAGACCGTGGGATCATGCGATTAAACTCAAACCGGACTTCATCCTGAAAGACTGCAAGGTCTACCCTATCACCCTGGCAGAACAGAAGAAATTGGACGAATTCATCGACGATAACCTGAGAAAAGGATACATCACCCCATCCAAATCTCCTATGGCATCGCCATTTTTCTTTGTAGCAAAGAAGGACTCCGACACCCTCAGGCCATGCCAAGACTATCGGTATCTAAACGAGGGAACCATCAAAAACTCATACCCGCTGCCATTGATCGGCGATCTGCTGGATAAGCTGAAAGGGGCGAGATGGTTCACCAAATTGGACATCAGATGGGGGTATCACAATGTCAGGATCAAAAAGGGAGATGAATGGAAGGCGGCATTTAAGACCAACAAGGGGCTGTTCGAGCTTAAGGTCATGTTTTTTGGCCTCTGCAACTCCCCGGCGACTTTCCAGGCTATGATGAACGATATCTTCAGGGACATGCTAAACGAGGGATGGCTGGTAATATACATGGACGACATTCTCATTTTCTCTAAAGACAAGAAAGAACACAAAGAGAGAATGAAAAGAGTCTTGGCAAGGCTTAGGGAAAACGATCTGTACCTAAAACCAGAAAAGTCTAAGTTTGACGTACAGGAAGTCGAATTCCTCGGCTTGATCCTGCGACCAAACCAATTGGCTATGGACCCCACTAAACTGAGCGGAATAAGGGACTGGCCAGCCCCGACCAACGTAAAAGGAGTTAGATCGTTCCTGGGCTTTGGGAACTTCTACAGAAGATTCATCGGCAATTTTGCTGTGATCACTAAACCACTAAACGACTTGACGAGAAAGGACCAGCCGTTCAACTGGACTGACGAATGCCAAGGGGCGTTCGACTTACTAAAGAAGAAGTTCTCTGAGGCACCGGTATTGCTGATGCCCGACGCAGAGAAACCATTCATGATCGAAAGCAACGCCTCGAAATACGCGACAGGTGCCATACTAAAACAAACCGACTCCAACGGAGATTGGCACCCTTGCGGGTATATCTCCCACTCTCTGACAGCGACTGAACGAAACTACGAAATCTATGATCGGGAGCTATTGGGAATAATACGGGCACTCGAGACCTGGAGACACTATCTCCAGGGATCAGAACATGCAACAACGATCCTATCGGATCACAAGAACCTGATGTACTTCAGGAGGGCACGGAAATTAAATCGAAGACAGGCTAGATGGAGTCTCTTCCTGTCACAATTCAACCTGAAATTGGTACACGTCCCAGGAAAAATGATGATCCAATCAGACGCCCTATCGCGAAGGGGGGATCACATACCAGATATCGACAATGATAATGATGATATCACCCTATTGAAGGACGAGATCTTCGCACGATCGATTGATACCGAGCTAAAAGAAGTGCTAGCGAAAAGCATAATGAAAGATGACTTACTAAAAGAAATAGTAAGAGCAATCAAAGAAGGAGGAACGCCACCGATCAAGTCGGCGGTGGAAGATTGGAGGATGGAAGATGATGGGACGGTCTTCTTCAAGGACCGATGCTACGTCCCCGATAACAGAGAATTAAGGAGGAAAATCATGGAAAAATACCACGACAATATACTAACTGGACACCCTGGCCAATTTCAAACCCTGGAACTGGTACGGAGGGACTATTGGTGGCCAGGGATGACCATCTTCATTCGAAATTACGTCGATGGCTGCGCCACCTGCCAGCAAATGAAGGTAAACACCCACCCGACAACACCTGGACTATCTCCGATCAGATCCAACGCCACTCGACCATTTGCTCTAGTAACCATGGACTTCATCACCGATCTGCCGATAAGTGACGGATTTGACACCATCATGGCCATGGTAGACCATGGCCTTACTAAGGGGGTAATTTTTATCCCCTGCAACAAGAACATCGACGCACTGGGAGCAGCCGACCTTTACTTACACAATGTATTTAAGAGATTTGGCCTCCCAGATAAGATTATCTCTGACCGAGACCCACGATTCACGTCAAACGCCTTCCAGGAGCTGGGGAGACTCCTGGGGATAAGATTGGCGATGAGCACGGCTTACCACTCACAGACTGATGGGGAAACGGAGAGGGTGAATCAGGAGCTCGAAATCTATCTCCGGATCTTCTGCGCGAACAAACCTTCGCAATGGAAGAGCCACCTTACCACCGCTGAATTCACGCACAATCAAAAGCACCATTCGGCTATCAAGAACACCCCATTTTATGTGATGATGGGAATACACCCCAGAGCTATCCCCACGACTTACCCGAAAACGAACGTGCCGGCTACCGAACAGCGGATAGCCGAACTAGGAAATGTACAGCGGGAAGCCCTAGCAGCTCATGAACTCTCCCGACAAGTGATGATCGGACGAAACGGACGGGGATTCCGTCCATTCATAGTGGGAGAAAAGGTCTGGCTCGACTCAAAAAACCTAAAATTAGGGTACCCGACTAGAAAACTCGCCCCCAAACGCGAAGGACCCTTCCTTATCACGCGGGTAATTTCACCCCACGCCTATGAACTGAGGCTTCCCTCCCAATAAAAAATTCACCCAGTGTTCCATGCCTCTCTTCTCTCACGCTTCAAGGAAAACGAGACCCACGGACCAAACTTCCTTGCCCCGCCACCAGATCTGATCGAAGGAGAACAAGAACACGAGGTCGAGGCTATTTTAGCACATAGGGGGGCAGGCAAGAGAATTCGATTCCTGGTGAAATGGAAGGGATACAGCATGGCGGAAAACACCTGGGAACCAGCGATCCATTTAAAAAACGCTGCTGAACTGTTGGGAGAATACTCACAGACAGACAGACCGAAAGGTCCATTATGGGAAAAATCCGGACAATGATCGAGCGAACTCGGACCACGATCGGTAAGCAGAGTCTTACTATAGATGACAAGGGGCCACTTGTATCGAGAGTAACGTTGAGCCCGACTCTCGAGAGGCTACCTAAAAGGAGTGCTGGGGAGACCTTTGGGAAAACCTACCTCACCGCCGCCGAGCATGTGAAGAGTAGGCTTGGGGCAGTTCATCTCGCAAGAGGACTCTGCGCCACAGATGGACTCGAGGAAAACGGATCACACCCAGCAACAGACACGGCTAAGGACATGGTAATGGATGCCCACCCCGAGACCGATCCTCAAATCTCACTATTGGACGAATCTGACTTCGGCTTATTGCTTAATGGGAATAACGATGGAACGGATGCTCTATTTGCTTACATCCGGGGGGAACCGATGATTGGGGTGTTCAGAACTGAGGAATCCCCCCTCACGATCGAACACGACTACATCCCCCCGAATTACCAGAAGCTTAGACACATCGTGCGCACCACTCGATCTTGATCAACTGGTAGATTCGCCTTCTCTCATACTACCCACATCCGAGCCAAAACCTCTGTCTCGCAGAGGCTTGCTCACAAGAAGGAGGACATCGGAGAGAAGCAATCACTTGATGACCTACTCCCTGAGAAGTACAGGGAATATCGGAGCATATTCGAAAAGGCAGCATCGGAGAGATTTCCCGAATCGAGACCGTGGGACCACGCGATCGAACTTAAACCAGATTTCATCCCGAAGGACTGCAAAGTCTACCCTATCACCCCGGCGGAACAGAAGAAATTGGATGAGTTCATCGATGACAATCTGAGGAAAGGATACATCACCCCATCCAAGTCCCCTATGGCATCGCCATTTTTCTTTGTGGCAAAGAAGGACTCCGACGTGCTCAGACCGTGCCAAGACTACCGGTATCTGAACGAAGGAACCATCAAGAACTCGTACCCACTTCCATTGATCGGCGACCTACTCGATAAGCTGAAGGGGGCGAAATGGTTCACCAAGTTAGACATCAGATGGGGGTACCACAATGTCAGAATTAAAAAAGGGGACGAATGGAAGGCGGGATTCAAGACCAATAAGGGGCTGTTTGAGCCCAAGGTCATGTTCTTTGGCCTCTGCAACTCCCCGGCGACTTTCCAGGCTATGATGAACGACATCTTCCGGGACATGCTAAATGAGGGGTGGCTAGTAATTTACATGGACGACATTCTCATCTTCTCCAAAGACAAGAAAGAACACGAGGAGAGGACAAAAAGAGTCTTGGCAAGACTTAGGGAAAACGACCTGTACCTGAAACCTGAAAAGTCTAGATTTGATGTGCAGGAAGTCAAATTCCTTGGTTTAATCCTGCAACCGAATCGACTAGCCATGGACCCCACTAAGTTGAGTGGAATAAGGGATTGGCCAGCCCCAACCAATGTAAAGGGGGTTAGATTGTTCCTGGGCTTCGGGAACTTTTACAGGAGATTCATTGGCAACTTTGCCACAATTACTAAGCCACTCAACGACCTAACAAGAAAGGACCAACCCTTTAGCTGGACAGATGAGTGCCAAGCAGCATTCGACTCCCTAAAGAAGAAATTCTCTGAGGCGCCAGTATTGCTAATGCCCAATGCAGAGAAACCATTCGTGATCGAAAGCGACGCCTCTAAGTACACGACGGGCGCTGTCCTAAAACAAACCGATACCAACGGAGACTGGCACCCTTGTGGGTATATCTCCCACTCCCTGACAGCAACTGAACGAAACTATGAGATCTACGATCGGGAGCTGTTAGGAATTATACAAGCACTGGAAACCTGGAGACACTACCTCCAAGGATCTGAACATCCAACAACGATCCTATCGGATCACAAGAATCTGATGTATTTCAGGACAGCACAGAAATTGAATTGACGACAGGCTAGGTGGAGCCTATTCCTGTCACAATTCAACCTACAATTGGTACACATCCCGGGGAAGATGATGATCCAATCAGACGCCTTATCATGAAGAGGAGATCACATACCCGATATCGACAACGATAATGATGATATCACCCTGCTGAAGGACGAGATCTTCACACGAACGATTGACACCGAGCTGAAAGAAGTACTAGCAGAAAGCATGATGAGAGACGACTTACTAATGGAGATAGTAAGAGCGATCAAAGAAGGAGGAATGCCACCGATCAAGTCGGCGGTAGAAGATTGGAAGATGGAAGACGATGGGATGGTCTTCTTCAAAGACCGATGCTACGTCCCAGATAATAAAGAATTAAGAAGAAAAATTGTGGAAAAATACCACGACAACATACTTACAGGACACCCCGGCCGATTTCAAACCCTAGAACTAGTACGAAGGGACTACTGGTGGCCAGGGATGACCATTTTTATTCGGAATTACGTCGATGGCTGTGCCACCTGCCAGCAGATGAAGGTGAACACTCACCCGACAACACCGGGACTATCTCCGATCAAATCTACTGCCACTCGACCATTTGCACTAGTGACCATGGACTTCATCACTGATCTCCCAATAAGCGATGGATCTGACACCATCATGGTCGTGGTAGACCATGGTCTTACTAAGGGGGTAATTTTCATCCCCTGCAACAAAAACGTCGACGCGCTAGGGGCAGCCGACCTCTATCTACATAACATATTCAGAAGATTTGGCCTCCCGGATAAGATCATATCTGACCGAGATCCTCGCTTCGCCTCAAATGCCTTTCAAGAGCTAGGGAGACTCCTGGGAATAAGGCTAGCAATGAGCACGGCTTACCACCCACAGACCGATGGGGAAACTGAGAGGGTAAATCAAGAACTCGAAATCTACCTCCAGATCTTCTGTGCGAACAAACCTTCGCAATGGAAAAGCCACCTCACCACTGCCAAATTCACACACAACCAAAAACATCATTCGGCTATCAAAAACACTCCGTTCTACGTAATGATGGGAGCACACCCTAGGGCTATCCCCACGACTTACCTGAAAATGAACGTGCCGGCTACTGGATAGCTGAATTAGAAAACATACGGCAGGAAGCCCTGGCGGCTCACGAACTCTCCCGACAAGTAATGATCGGGCGAAATGGACGAGGGTTCCATCCATTCACAGTAGGGGAGAAGGTCTGGCTCGACTCCAAGAATTTGAAGCTAGGCTACCCAACGAAAAAGCTCACCCCTAGATGCGAGGGACCCTTCCCCATCACGCGAGTAATCTCATCCCATTCTACGTAATGATGGGAGCACACCCTAGGGCTATCCCCATGACTTACCTGAAAATGAACGTGCCGGCTACTGGATAGCTGAATTAGAAAACATACGGCAGGAAGCCCTGGCGGCTCACGAACTCTCCCGACAAGTAATGATCGGGCGAAATGGACGAGGGTTCCATCCATTCACAGTAGGGGAGAAGGTCTGGCTCAACTCCAAGAATTTGAAGCTAGGCTACCCAACGAAAAAGCTCACCCCTAGATGCGAGGGACCCTTCCCCATCACGCGAGTAATCTCATCCCATGCCTATGAATTGAAGCTCCCCCCTCAGTGGAGAATTCACCCTGTGTTCCATGCTTCTCTTCTCTCACGCTTCAGAGAAAATGAAACTCACAGACCAAACCTCCTTCCTCCACCACCCGATCTGATCGAAGGGGAACTTGAACACGAGGTAGAAGCTATTTTGGCACATAGGGGGACAGGCAAAAGAATTCGATTCTTGGTAAAGTGGAAAGGATACAGCACGGCAGAAAACACCTGGGAGCCAGCAACTCATTTAAAGAATGCTGCTGAGATATTGGGTGAATACAGATCTACCCACAACCTCTCCTAATATGAGCCGCCCTCTGCACTTTTTCATGAACATTACACCCGACCCTGACCCCGTCAGGACTTTCGAACTCATCCTCAGCTTCGTCCAAGACACGGACAACATCAAAAACGAAGAAAGACTACTGTCCATAACCCAAGACCATGCCCTCCTCCACAGCACTACACAGAATCTTTTCGAAACATACAGAGCCATCTCCCACCTTCAGTGGGTATTCTGACGACTAACTGAAGAAGCTTATTATCTCGACCTGCTCCCGCTCATGAGGAGCCTAGACGAGCAGGCACTCCGTTACGGACCCAGAGAGCGGGTCCCTACGCCGCAACGAATTTTCATAATAGAACCACTTGATGACGAGGAAGACGAAGAGATGCCACTGACGACATCCCCACATCCTCCACTCCCACCATACATCTCCCAATCTCCACCAAGACGAGCCCCCACACCTTACCCCACCCAGACGGATGCCCCCGAGCACGCGCCCACACCAGCATGGATGAGGAACTCGGTCTGCTTCACCTGCACTCGGATTGGGCACTTTTCGTCACACTGCCCTGAATATCAGTGTCCGCACTGTCGACGATAGCGACCCGAGCACTCCGTGCTCTTCTGCCCAAACAACCCGACATGTGACGTTCCGCCACATCATCGCACCACCTGAAGCCAACCACAATGACCTACAATCTCTATATCGTCATCACTCTCAGCGCCATTTTTGGCGCATCCATTCTTATTATGCTACTCTGCTATATACTCATTTTGTTCAAAATCATCACCGCCCCTCACCTCCCACAACTCATTACTTTCGTCACCGGCACCTCTGTGTGCTTTGCCAGGGAAGAGAACATTGAACTCCCCACTCGAGTTTACACCCATGACACCCCGACCCCTACGTCCTTCTCCACATTCTCCACGACGACCAGTGACGCGCTGTCTTTTGACCCGATGCGGATGACGAGGGCTTAGTTTCGGATGGAACTTGAAACCTTGGGGAGGAGCTAGTGTTACGAGAAGGCACGAGAATTCAATTTTCTTTTGTTTCTATTGTTCTGCTACCGCATATTCCACACTATTGTCTCTTTTCTTTTTGTCTTGTACAACATGCGCCGACCTACTTTCTCATACTATTGTAACGTACTGCGGACGCCCACTTTCTTATTGTCTTTCTATTCTTACTTTCTCTATTGTTCTAATAGCACAACTCATATCCTCGATCTACGCTTGTAGTATTTATACGATGAATGCACGACTGGTCAATCTAGCTTGACCTAGTCATTTCTACACTCCTAAACCGGTGCAATCTAAGTCTTTGCTCAACCATTGCTTACGAGCTTGGGTGATCCGACTCACTATTGAACATCGTCACTTACGAGTGTCGATCTATCTTTGATCTAGGAGTATTGACCCTAACACTAGAGGCCCTCTGTAAGTGGCATGTCTATGACATCGTAGATCTCCCTGCTGGCCGAAAGGCCATCAAAAATAGATGGGTTTTCTCCATAAAATCCAATGGACAAAAATGGGCCAGACTCATGGCCAAAGGCTTCTCACAAGTCGAAGGCATCGACTACGATGAGATATTCTCTCCAGTGGTCTGCTACAAGACAGTGCACCTCATGTTTGCCCTGAGTGCCCTAGAAGGCATGTACATGATGGGACTCGATGTAAAAACCGTGTTCCTGTACAGCAAACTAGATGAGGAAATTTACATGCATCAACCTGAGGGATTTGTCATCCCAGGTAAAGAGCGCAAAGTCATGCACTTATGCCAAGCATTGTATGGCCTTAAACAGGCCACCCTAGCATGGTGGAGAGAGCTAGAGGTGTTCATGTAATCCATTGGATTTGAACGTGCCAGCTCAGATGCTGGCATTTTCATCTACAAAAATGGTAAAGACATTGTCATCACAATAATCTATGTCGATGACAGCATGTTCTTGGGGAAGAACAAATACCTTGTAGAGGAAAAGAAAAATGCATGTCTCAAGCATTGGGAGTGTCGGGACACTGGTCATGTTACTGAATTCCTTAGTATGTGCATAACACAAGGCACATCAAGAATCACTCTGAACCAAACAACCTACCTAGCCACTGTGCTAGCTCAGTTCGGAATGACGAATGCCAAGGCATCCCCCACTCCACTTCCCATGGGATACATCCCTACGGAAAACCCTGATGAGCCTAATTTGGCTCTCAGAACTGAGTTTCAATTGGTGAGGTTCTTTATTGTACCTGATGCTCAGAACTCGCCCCGATATTGCCTTCGTGGTGATAAAGATGTCACAATTCTTGGCTAATCTGAGTAAAGAACATCTCAATAAGGCACATTACATAATGTGCTACCTAGTCAGTACTCAATCATATGAGCTTATCTATGATGGCCATGGCAATCAGGGCCTCCAAGCCTTTACTGATTCGGACTGGGCATCTGACATCATGAAACGCAAGTCCACAGCGGGTTACTTTGCCACCTTAGCAGGAGGCATCGTGTGCTGGCAGTCCCATATGCAAAAAACTGTAGCACTTAGTTCCACAGAAGCCGAATACATGGCTCTCTCTGACACTTGTCAGCAGATAGTGTAAATCACATCCTTATTTTCTGAATTGGGATATCTCTTGAGTAAGGTGCCTATCTGCGCCAATAATCAGGGGTCGATCTTCATCGGATCTAACCCTGTTCAGGAAAGAAGGACTAAACATATCAACATTCACTATCATTATACATGCAAATGTATCGAAGATGGCAAGGTCACAGTCGTCTTCATCCCGGGAACTGAAAACCCAGCAGATATGTTTACTAAAAATCTTGGGAGGCAGCTCTTCGAGAAATTTAGAAGCTCCCTCAGAATTAAATTCAAGGTTCAAACTTAGTACCTATACATTGCACCTTGGATCGTAAAGCCCCTCCAGGTCATGTACAGTTTGTGGGGGGGTGTTGAATTAAATCTGCACACGTGGCACCTATTCTGTGCCTCGGTGTAAGAACCCTTAAAACATATATATATGTAAATACATGTATACAAATATGTCATAATGACATGTGGACAGGAACCATGCAGTACACTGCCCTTTTCTCCACCCAATTGAGCCTCACGTGACCTGAGCCTCATGTGACCATGCAGGCTCTCTAAGGTATATAAGTATGCTGTACCTCTACCTAGCAATATAGAGAGTTCTACCCCCTCTAACCTAAGTTACTTAGCACACTAACCAACTCAACAGGTAAGTAGTAAGATCTGTGAGCACTCTACACTGCGCATAGCATGCTGCTCAACAAAAATCTGACATCCACTCAGGTTTTTTTTTTTCAGCCATCGTTGGACCCCCCTCCCCCTCTCCTTCCATATATGGTAATTTTAGGTCACATGCACATGTTTTCTAAAGAACTAAATATCATAAATGTTGCATACACTATGCATATGGCAAGGCGATCGAACATGGAAGGACATGGGAAGTAGCTATCCATCTCAGAAGTGGTTCACAGTGCACGATGGCACTTTGAAGTAGTGCCACTACCTTTACAACTGGGGCATGACCAATTTTTTGGGGCAAAATCGTACATCATACATGTACGATGGTACTGAGAATAAGCTAGTCAGTAAGTGAAAAATCTGCGAGGGTGACGTTTACATATAACAGAGCGCAGTATGTGGAAGATTGGTAGAAACTTAACATTAATGAGTGTATTCTACAGGACTTATATACTGTAGGGACTATGTACTAGAATGTTCCATAATATACTACAAGTACTGCTATGTAATGCTTTGTAAGTATATGATTAGTAAGGAATGTCAGTGATATGTGATGGTGCTTATGTATAGATTGTTATGTAATACATGTCCAACACTCCCCCTCAATCAATACATGAGTTGTTTTATGCTTCATGCATCATTGTGGTGCTCACCAATCATGAGGATAGGGGGGCGATCAATGTCAAAGTTGTTCTAGGGCGATTGTATCGTCCCGGATAGGTCATGGATAGTATAGGACGTATATGGCATGAATAACCATCAAGAGTGAAGCCATCGCTAGAACGCTGCCAACGACGATGCCAGCGATATCGGAGGATGTGAGAGGATGATCAAACATCTTGTGGAGGTTGGAGTCTATGGTTTAGTGGCATTTGAAAAATTTGTCTGTAACTCCGACCCATGTGCCCACTATTCCATGGTAATGTGACTTCCATCCAAACCTAATTTGGTTACGAATCTACTCATTTTAATTCGGTCAAGGTTCTTTGTGAAGATATCTGCAATTTGATTGTTTGTATCAATATGGTATATTGATGCATTTTTATCCTCAATGAATTCCCTGATGTAGTGATAGCGAATGTCGATATGTTTTGTTCGACGATCATGAGCAGGGTTAACTGCAAGAAATGTTGAACCATTATTGTCTGAACAAATTGGAGTAGGATCTGTCAAGATGTATCCAATCTCATATTGCATTGATCTTAGCCAAGCACATTGTCTGGAGGCATCTGAAATTGCCATATATTCGGCTTCAGTGGATGATAAGGCCACTGTCCTTTGTCACCTTGAAACCCAAGCTATTGGTGCATTTGCCATGAAGTACACAAAACCTGTGGTTGAGTGTCTGTCATCCTTGTTTTCAGCCCAATCAGAATCAGAATATCCTATCAGTCCAGCATTGGATGATCCATCAAATGTGATTTTGTAGGATCTAGTTCCAATTAGGTATCTGAGGATGCGCTTAGCAGCCATCATGTGCTGTTCTGAAGGATTTGAATTATAATGGAAGAGTCTGGTGACAGCAAATGCGATATCTGGTCTAGTACCCAATGCTATATATAAGAGTGTACCTATAAGCTGTTGGTATTGAGACCTGAGTGTGCTTGTGCAGGGTTCCCTAGATGCAACAAGTTCTATGCCAGAAGGTAGGGGTGTAGGTGCTGACTTAGCATCTGCCATACCAAATCTTTGGAGTGCACTGTCAATATATGACTCTTGGTCAATTGAAATGAGTTTTCTAGTGCAATCCCTCTTGATTTGAAATCCTAGGTAAGAGTCTGCAGCACCAAGATCTTTCATCTGGTATGTCTTCCTAAGGAGATCTTTAACTTCTTGGATTTTGGCAAGATTTGGACCCATCAATAGTAGGTCGTCAACATAAACAATAATGATAATTTTGTGTTCCCCTTTGTGTTGGCGATAGACATATATACCTGCATCAGATTTAATCTGACTGAAGCCTAAATCCTTTAAAGTCTTACTGAAGGTCTTAAACCAGGTTTGTGATGCCTGTTTCAAGCCATACAGTGCCTTTTTAAGGTGGCAGACTTTGCTTTCCTGTCCTGCAACTGTGAATCCTTCAGGTTGTTCCATGTAAATTTCTTCTTCAAGCTCGCCATTTAGGAATGCTAATTTTACATCCATAGCCTCGATTTTCCAATTCTCCAAGGCTGCGTGGCTGAGAAGGAATCTGATGGATTCAAACCTGGCTACTGGGCTAAAGGTTTCATCATAGTCAATACCATGGACCTGTGTAAATCCCTTAGCAACTAAGCGTGCTTTGTAACATCCATCCAACTTTCTGACAAACGTCCAGCGACACTTGATTACTTTTCTATCTTTGGGAATGTCCACCAATTCCCAGGTGCCTTTCTCAATCAGCCCATTATATTCTTCTTGCATTGCTTGTTTCCATAGGTATTCTTCAGGGTCTGCACTAGCATCCTTGTAATTTTGGGGTGCATCTTGGAACATATGCAAGAGAATTTCAGGAACTGTATAAGGCTTGCTATCAACACCATTTATGGTACCTGAAGGATTATACTCCCCCTGGTGACTTGTGTCTCTCACTATTTCTGCTGGTTTACGATCTCCATATACAGAGTTTTCTGCATGTCTAGGATTTCTTCCAGCAGTAGTATGATGAGGTCTAGTAGGAGGTTGATGTGCTGGTATGATTTCAGGTGGTGTTGGTGGTGTTAATACTGGTGGATCTGGTGGAGGATTATCAGGTCTAGGTTCAACAACAGTGCTATCTGGTGGAATGACTAGCTCCAACTCAGGTGGGGTTGGGGCAGGTAAAGGAGCAGGTGTTTCTTGGCTTCTGTTGGGAAAGGACAACTCATCAAATGTCACATCACGGGACAAGATGATGGTATGGCTATCTTTATCCCAGAACCGGTAACCCTTAGAACCTGGTTCATAGCCAACAAAAATCATAATCTTGGCCTTAGGCTCAAGTTTAGATCTTTGGTCTTTATGCACATGGACTAGTGCTTTGCACCCAAATACTCGGAAGTAAGAGACATCTGGAATTTCATGTGACCACAATTCTATTGGGGTCTTCCAATTGACTCTCTTTAATGGTGAGTGATTGTAGATGTGCACTGCAGCTTCAACAGCTAGTTTCCAAAAGCCTGTTGATAACCCAGCATCATGATGCATGGATTCTGCTTTATTGACTATTGTCTGTTGCCATCTCTCTGCTCTTCCATTCTGTTGTGGTGACCTTGGCATAGAGTACTGGTATTCTATACCATGTTCATTCAGAAATGCAACAAATTCCTTGCTTGTAAATTCCCCTCCTCTATCCATACGTATGCATTTAATAGTTTTGCCTAGAGTATTTTCAGCCCAAGCTTTGTAATGTTTAAGGGCAGTTAAGGCATCACTTTTGTGTTTGAGATAGTACATGCATCCATATGAAGAGTTGTCATCAAGGAATGTGCAAGTCCATTTGTACCTATCAATGGATAGTTCAGGCATTTCAACGAGGTCTGAATGAACAAGATTCAATGGTTCTTTAGCATGTGAAGTAGAAGGTGGGAATGGTAAACGCTTCTGCTTTCCAAATGCACAGCCATCACAGGGTTTTGATTTATTAGGCAGTTTGATTTCAGAAGGTATGCCTTTAACATGTTTGGGCAAATTCTGGATAACTCTTTCACCTGCATGACCAAAGCGCTTGTGCCAAAGTTCATAGTCACCACTAGTTTGAGTCAATATAGTTATGTCTCTTTGAATGTTCTCCTTTTTGGTTGGTTTAATGACTTCTGCACTAATCCAGAATATCATATTTGGATCAGGATAACCACTAAGGAGTTTTCTTCCAGTATTGTCCAGTATTGATGTCTCAGTAGAGGTGCTGTGCATGGTGCACCCTTTCTTAAGAGCGATTCCAGGTGAGAAATATCTTCCTGTAGATTCAGGCACATAGAACACATTTTGCAAAGTCAGATTTACAACTTTGCCATCTGAATTTACATGTCTTATGACCATTTTACCATGTCCCATTATTTTGATAAAGTGGTCTTTCCCTGCCAGTTTGGCTTTGCCTGGTATAGGAAAGTCATGGTAAGATATGAAATCAGACTTGTTGTTTGTACAGTGTTGTGTGCATCCTGAATCTATCATCCACTCAGTGTTCTTCTCAGACAAGGCATACAAAGAAAAAGAAATGTCATTTCCAGAAGTAGTGATATCGGATACATCTGGGACTTCTATGATTTTTAATGAATTAACATTTGCCTTATTGTCCAAACAATTTGTTTTCTGTTTCCCTTTATTCTTTTTGTAGCCTTTGGGTACCTTGCCATCTGGCCAATGATTCTCAGTTGTATGATTAGTGCGACCACATTTCTCACATTTCTGTGATACTTTTTTGGTTTTACTAATGCGACTGATTTCAGCAGCATTATTAGTGGCATTACGATGAGATTCTTCCTCAACTATTTTGGGGATGACATCAGATGGTTTGATCTTGCTCAGTTCTTTGGTTGTGGCAAGAATAGTGGAGGATATATTCCCATAGGACTTGGGTAGAGAGCACAAGATAAGAAGGCTCATGAACTGGTCTGTTACTTCAATACCAGCATTTACAGTTCGCTCTCTGGCTGATTCCAAGTCAGCAATTTGAGGGTGCAGTGGTTTGGTATCTGTTACGAGAGAACTGCGCAGATGGGGGAATTCGATTTTCTATTGTCCTTATTGTCTTGTATCACGTACATCCCACGCTATTGTCCTTTACTCTTTTGTTTCGGCAACGTGTGCCTTTACTCTGCTCCTTTACTTTCTCATGTTATTGTAGCGTACCACGGACGCTCCCATTCTTATTGTCTTTATTGTCCTTACCATCCTTATTGTTCTCGATCTCGCTTGTACTATTTAATGCAATGAATATACGACTGGTCAACTAGCTTGACCTAGTCCTTTCTACAACTCCTATCGAGTCGTGATCTAAGCTTAGCTCAACTGTCGCTTACGAGCTTCGGTGAATCTTGAAACTCTCTGAACATCGTTGCTCACGAGCTTCGATTATATTTTGATCCAGGAGTTATTGACCATAACAAAAGGTCAAGCTAGTCGATATCCTGCCGAGTAATCTCAGTCTAGGCAGACCACACTCTACGATACAATTCTTACGAGAACTATCCGACCTCTTCCTACCAAACGAATCATGGCAGCACCATCGACCCCCACCGCTCCTACTGCACCCATCGCTCCCATCATTCGCCCTGCTGAAATCAAAATGAGGGCTCCGACCGACTACTCCGGGGACAGAGCTAAGACGATGCTCTTCCTCCTCGAATGCGGAGCTTATGTAGACGCGAACGCAGCCGCGTTCCCGGACGACAGACACAAAATCCTGTTTATGCTGTCGTACATGAACGGGGGGACGGCAGGGCCCTGGAAACAGGCGTATTTAGAAGAAAGATATATCGAGTCTAAACCCTGGGACATGTTCCAGGAGTTTATCACCAAAGTACGTGGAGCATTCTCCCCCATTGACAATGCAGGGAATGCGCGCACCCAATTGCGGGCGCTCTCTCAGGGAGGAAGGGGGGTCGACGAATATATTGCACAATTCAAGACACTCGTGTACAGAATGAAAATTAAAGAAGACACCGCTCTCATTGAGTATTTCGTTGACAGACTAAACAACAAAGTGCTAGATAAGGTCTTCGGAATGGAGAACCCACCCGACACAATCGAGGGGTGGTACACTCACGCAGCGAGGGCCGAGGGACACCTGAGGAGAGCAAAGGCGATAAAAGAACGAATGTATAGTAAGATAGGGGGAGGAGGAGCAGGTAGCTCCTCAAGGGACCCCAACGCCATGGACATCAATGCGACGCGCCTCTCTTATGCAGAGAGGGTAAAGCACATGAAAGAAGGAAGGTGTTTTATTTGTCATAAAACAGGGCACCGGGCCAGCGACCACAAGGGTGGGAAAGAGCCACCCGCGAAAGAAGAAAAGAAGATCGAGACAAAGAAAACGTCTTGAGAACATTACACGAAGATCAGAGTGCTCATCAACGAATTGGAGGAGAAGCAGAAGGAGGAAGTATTAGACTTAATGGTCGAGGAGGGTTTTTGAAGTGGCGGCCTGCATCGGCAGCAGAGCCCGCCAGAATAATTGTCTCAAGTGTACTCGTAGCTGATGTAAGTAATCAGTCTATGCGCATTCCCGTTCACTGCTTGTTAGACAATGAAAAAGCCGAAATCCCCACCCTGATCGACTCAGGGGCGGGCAAAACATTCATCGACCACCGAGTCGTCCAAAAACTCGGGCTAAAGAAACTCCCACTCCCCCAGAGAATTCTCGCCAAGAATGTCGACGGAACCTTTAACAAAAATGGGACAATCTCACACTACGTCCGAATTAACACCGAGATCAGGGGAAAGGAAGAGGAGATCGTGATGCTGATCACAGGGCTAGGAAAAGAGATGATGATCTTGGGTTACACGTGGCTCCAGAGGCGCAACCCTATCATCGATTGGGAGAAAGGGACCCTCACTAACAGGCAGACCGAAAGGTCCCTCATGAAGAAAATCCGGACTATGATCGAGCGGACACGGACCACAATCGGTAAGCAAAGCCTTACTATAGATGACAAGGGGCCGTTAGAACCGAGAGTAACGTTGAGTCTGACTCTCGGGAGGCTACCTATAAGGAGTGCTGGGGAGACCTTCAGGGAAACCCACCTCGCCGCTGCCGAGTACGTGAAGAGTAGACTCGGGACGGTTCATCTCGCAAGAGGGCTTTGCACCGCGGACAAACTGGACGGAAACGGATCACACACAGTAAACAACATGGCTACAGACACCTGCTCCGAGATCGATCCACCGATCTCCACACCGGACGAATCTGACATCGGCTTATTGCTTAACGGAAACAACGATGGAACGGATGCCTTATTCGCTTACATCCGGGGGGAACCGATGATTGGGGTATTCAGGGCTGAAGAATCCCCCCTTACCATCGAATACGACTACATTCCCCCGAATTATCAGAAACTCAGGCACATTGTGCGCATCACTCGATCTCGATCGACAGGCAGATTCGTCTTTTCTCACACCACCCATATCCGAGCCAAGACCTCCGTCTTGCAGAGGCTCGCTCACGAGAAGGAAGACGACAAGGAGAAACTATCACTCGATGACCTGCTCCCCGACAAGTATAAAGAGTATTGAAGCGTGTTCGAAAAGGCAGCGTCGGAGAGGTTTCCTGAATCAAGACCGTGGGATCACGCGATCGAACTCAAGCCGGACTTCATCCCCAAAGACTGCAAGATCTACCTGATCACCCCGGCGGAACAAAAGAAGCTGGACGAATTCATCGACGATAACCTGAGAAAGGGGTACATCACCCCATCCAAATCTCCGATGGCATCGCCATTTTTCTTTGTGGCGAAGAAGGACTCCGACACCCTCAGGCCGTGTCAAGACTATCGGTATCTGAATGAGGGGACCATCAAGAACTCATACCCGCTGCCATTAATCAGTGATCTGCTGGATAAGCTGAAAGGGGCAAAGTGGTTCACCAAGTTGGACATCAGATGGGGTTATCACAATGTCAGGATCAAAAAGGGAGATGAATGGAAAGCAGCATTCAAGACTAACAAGGGGCTGTTCGAGCCCAAGGTTATGTTTTTCGGTCTCTGCAACTCCCCGGCGACTTTCCAGGCCATGATGAATGACATCTTCAGAGACATGCTGAACGAAGGCTGGCTGGTAATATATATGGACGACATTCTCATCTTCTCCAAAGACAAAAAAGAACACGAGGAGAGAACAAAGAGAGTCCTGGCACGGCTTAAGGAAAATGATCTGTACCTGAAACCGGAAAAGTCTAAGTTCGACGTACAGGAGGTCAAATTCCTTGGCTTGATCCTGCAACCGAACCAATTAGCCATGGACCCCACCAAGCTAAGCGGAATAAGAGACTGGCCAGCCCCGACCAACGTAAAGGGAGTTAAATCGTTCCTAGGCTTCGGGAACTTCTATAGAAGATTCATCGGCAATTTCACCACGATCACCAAACCGTTAAATGACTTAACAAGAAAAGACCAGCCGTTCAACTGGACCGACGAATGCCAAAGGGCGTTCGACTTATTAAAAAAGAAGTTCTCCGAGGCACCAGTATTGCTGATGCCCGACACAGAGAAACCATTCGTAGTTGAAAGCGATGCTTCAAAATATGCAACGGGCGCCATACTAAAACAAACCGACTCTAACGGAGATTGGCACCCTTGTGGGTATATCTCCCACTCCCTTACGGCAACCGAACAAAACTACGAAATCTACGATCGGGAATTATTGGGAATTATACGGGCACTCGAGACCTGGAGACACTATCTCCAGGGATCAAAACACGCGACTACAATCTTGTCGGATTATAAAAACTTAATGTATTTCAGGACAGCACGAAAATTGAATCAGCGACAGGCCAGGTGGAGCCTTTTCCTGTCACAATTCAACCTAAAATTGGTACACGTCCCCGGGAAAATGATGGTCCAATCTGACGCCTTATCACGGAGGGGAGATCACATCCCTGATATCGACAACGATAACGACGATATCACCCTGCTCAAGGACGAGATCTTCGCACAGACAATCGACACCGAACTAAAGGAAGTGCTAACCGAAAGCACGATGAAAGACGACTTACTAAAAGAAATAGTAAGAGCAATCAAAGAAGGAGGAACGCCACCGATCAAGTCAGCGGTAGAAGATTGGAGGATGGAAGATGATGGGATGGTCTTCTTCAAAGACCGATGCTACGTCCCTGATGACAAAGAACTGAGAAGGAAGATCGTGGAAAAGTACCATGACAATTTACTTACAGGACACCCTGGCCGATTCCAAACTCTTGAACTGGTGCGAAGGGATTACTGGTGGCCAGGGATGACCATCTTCATCCGGAACTACGTCGACGGCTGCGCAACCTGCCAACAGATGAAGGTGAACACTCACCCGACAACACCCGGACTATCTCCGATCAAATCTGATGCCACACGACCGTTCGCTCTAGTAACGATGGATTTCATTACCGATCTCCCAATAAGCGACGGATCTGACACAATCATGGTTGTGGTAGACCATGGTCTTACTAAGGGGGTGATTTTCATCCCCTGCAACAAGAGCATTGATGCACTAGGGGCAGCTGACCTCTATTTACATAACGTATTTAAGAGATTCGGCCTCCTGGACAAGATCATATCCGACCGAGATCCTTGCTTTGCCTCTAAGGCTTTTCAAGAATTGGGAAGACTCTTGGGAATAAGGCTAGCAATGAGCATGGCCTACCACCCACAAACCGATGGGGAGACTGAGAGGGTGAATCAGGAACTCGAAATCTACCTCCGAATCTTCTGTGCTAACAAACCTTCGCAATGGAAGAGCCACCTCACCACCGCCGAGTTCACACATAATCAGAAACACCACTCAGCCATCAAAAACACCCCATTTTTCGTGATGATGGGAGCACATCCTAAAGCCATTCCCACAACCTATCTAAAGACTAACGTACCGGCTACCGAACAGCGGATAGCCGAACTAGGAAATGTATGGCAGGAGGCCCTAGCGGCCCATGAACTCTCCCGACAGGTGATGATCGGGCGAAATGGATGAGGATTCCGCCCATTCACCGTAGAAGAAAGGGTCTGGCTTGACTCAAGGAACTTAAAGCTAGGATACCCAACCAGGAAGCTCGCCCCTAGACGAGAGGGACCCTTCCCCATCACGCGGGTGATTTCATCCCACGTCTATGAACTAAAGCTCCCCCCTCAGTGGAGGATCCACCCTGTATTTCACGCTTCTTTACTCTCACGCTTCAAAGAAAATGACACCCACGGATTGAACCCGCTTCCTCCAACACCCGATCTGATCGAAGGAGAGCTTGAACACGAGGTGGAGGCTATCTTGGCGCATAAGGGAAGGGGTAAGAGAATGCGGTTCTTAGTGAAGTGGAAAGGGTACGGCTCAGCAGAGAACACCTGGGAACCACCGATTCACTTAAAGAACGCAGCTGAATTATTGGGAGAATACAGAACCACCCACAACCTCTCGCAGATATGAGTCGCCCTCTCCATTTCTTTATGAATGTCACACCCGACCCTGACCCTGTCAGGACCTTCGAGCTAATCCTCAGCTTCGTCCGAGATACGGACGGCATCAGAAACGAAGAAAGATTATTATCGGTGACCCAAGACCGAGCACTGCTGCATAGCACGACACAAAACCTTTTTGAGACTTACAGAGCTATCTCCCGCCTCCAGCGGGTATTCCGACGATTGACCAAGGAAGCATATTACCTCGATTTACTCCCACTAATGAGAAGTCTAGATGAACAAGCGCTCCGATACAGACCCGGAGAACGAGTCCCCACCCCTCAACAGATCTTTATTATAGAGCCACTCGACAGCAAAGAGGACGAAGAAACGCCGATGACAACATCCCCACATCCTCCTCTCCCACCTCACGTCCCACACTCTCCACCGAGATGAGCACCCACACCCTACCCTACCCAAACCGCCGCCCCTGAGTATGCGCCAGCACCGGCCTGGATGAGAAACTCAGTTTGCTTCACCTGCGCTCAGGTGGGGCACTTCTCGTCGCACTGCCCTGAATACCAATGCCCTCACTGTCGATGGTGGCAGCCAGAGCACTCGGTACTTTTCTGCCCGAACAACCCCTCACGTGACGTCCCACCACGTCACCGCACAACTTAAAGCTAGCCACCATGCTCTACAACTTACATGTCATCATCGCTCTCGGCGCCATATTCGGCGCATCAATTCTTATTATATTCTTGTGCTATATGCTTATTTTATTCAAAATCGTCACCACTCCGCGCCTCCCTCGACTCACCTCCATCCTCACCAGAACCTCGGTTCGTTTCGCTGGAGAGGGAGACATTGAGCTGCCAACTCGGGTTTACAGGCATGATACCCCGACTCCCACTTCCTTCTCTACATTCACCGCGATGACCAGCGACGGGGCGTCTTTCGACCCAATGCGGACAATGAGGCCCTAGTTTCGGATGGGACTCGAAACATTGAGGGGAAGCTAATGTTACGAGAGAACTGCACAGATGGGGGAATTCGATTTTCTATTGTCCTTATTGTCTTGTATCACGTACATCCCACGCTATTGTCCTTTACTCTTTTGTTTCGGCAACGCGTGCCTTTACTCTGCTCCTTTACTTTCTCATGTTATTGTAGCATACCACGGACGCTCCCGTTCTTATTGTCTTTATTGTCCTTACCATCCTTATTGTTCTCGATCTCGCTTGTACTATTTAATGCAACGAATATACGACTGGTCAACTAGCTTGACCTAGTCCTTTCTACAACTCCTATCAAGTCGTGATCTAAGCTTAGCTCAACCGTCGCTTACGAGCTTCGGTGAATCTTGAAACTCTCTGAACGTCGTTGCTCACGAGCTTCGATTATATTTTGATCCAGGAGTTATTGACCATAACAGTATCAGTGAACTCTGTACGAAACAGCTGTTGAAAGTAGACAAATGCACCTACTCCCCCAGGAGTTCCATACTGTTCTTTGATGGATTTCCAAGCATCTGCAGCATTTATTGTATTGCCAACAAGGTGATGTAATGATGGTTTGATATAAACAGCCAAGTAGCCCAATGCCTTGTCATTCTTTTCTTCCCAGGCATTCAGACCATCAGTATCAGTTGGTCTAGGAGTAGGCTCAGGAGGGCTTTTGTTTCCTTCTACAATGTTCCACAACCCAGAAAGATGAAAGACTCCACGCATGGCATTTGACCAGGCAGGATAATTTGTGCCATCAAAGATAGGGATAACAGATAAAGATACTTTAGTGGGATCCATATTGCTCATAAGATTGAGAGTTAATACCAAGGTGTGATGATTTGTGTGTGTTTGCCTTTAAGTGACTCAACTCTGGATGTTAAGACTTCTACTAAGTGACGTTCACTTTCCTTTGTGCAAGCCGTAGGCCGTACCCTCGTATCACTTGCACTCAGTAGGCTAGGTCAAGTTCGAGTATACTCAGGTCGTTTGTCAGACGCCTGATTTTAACAATCAGAGGTAGGAAATCTGTTTGCAAAGGTGTCCCAAGAGATTCTTTGCACTACCACTTGCTCGAGTATGCTTTAAACCTCAACCTTCTCAGTCTTTTGGAAGCACTCCTGGTTCCTCTCCTAAGATCGGTAAACCAAGACTTTATGACTACCTTGGCAGGGACGGACTCAATGTTTCCCATAGCCTATAGCGGTGTCAGACTCTTTAGGCAGTACAATAGATCCGTTTAGGAATCAAGAAATTTGTCAGCAATATAATGCAAGACAGAATCTGTTCACGACACCGTAGTGTAGTGGCAATGGAAGCTTTGCAGTGAGTCGATGGCAAATCTTGATTATGTAATGAGGATTAGAACTCTGCAGGGCCCATAACCTAACAGAGCGCAGTATGTGGAAGATTGGTAGAAACTTAACATTAATGAGTGTATTCTACAGGACTTATATACTGTAGGGACTATGTACTAGAATGTTCCATAATATACTACAAGTACTGCTATGTAATGCTTTGTAAGTATATGATTAGTAAGGAATGTCAGTGATATGTGATGGTGCTTATGTATAGATTGTTATGTAATACATGTCCAACAACATACCCATTCAGTCTTGCATCCTGGCACTTTACACTGCATAACGGTATCACCTTCCTTGATTTCTGCCTCAGATACTTCCAAGCCACATATACACGCATTCAGATCAAATGTACAAGACTTTCGTATGCGCTTGCCAGTCTCTGTCAATGAGTCCATCTGGATAGTTGTTGGAATTTGAATGGGTTCATTGTGACTCAATTTGCACTGCCCTAGATGCTCAATCTGATGAGATGGCCCGGGAGATGGGATAGCATGATTAGCATCTCTCCGAGTCGTTTCTGGTGGCTCCTGTGCAAGTTCCACGCTGGGTGCGAAAGCTACCCACAGAGCGGCGGTAGTTTCTGATCGCGCAGGACTTGGGGGTCCTGGGAGGTTTTCTTCAAGTTCGTCATCTATTGATTCCGCATTAGACTCGGATTGACGATCGTAAGTACCCGGGCCAACAGCGTCCGCTCTTCCTGTGCTGAGGAAGTATTCGTCGTCGTCTAGTTCAATAATACGAACCAGTAAAAAATTACGCTATCAAGCAATTATTAGGTATTAACTGTCTATTGGGAGCTTCAGTTGACATTGAATGCTTCTGAAGAGTAAAAAGAGTAATTACAGTGCTCAAACGGCAGCGGAAAGCCTAATTTGGGCACAGGTCAGTTTTTTTTTTCGGCCTGCGGCGAGACGGCAGGTTGGCTTTACAGATCGCAAGAAGACCAGTGCCTGGAATGCATTCTGCTGGAAAAAATCACAAGAGAAGGAGAACGGTAATAATTCTGTACCTTCTTCCATGACGAGCCTTTTGCTCATAAAAATTTATCTATACCGCTAGACCCCAACCCAGATGGGCCAGCTCTTCGTGGCAAGGCTGTATTACAAGATCTTGTCCGTAACAAGCAGGATGAATACAACAATAAAACAGGAATGCAATGTTATGAAGACCGACCCACAGGATTTTCTGGGAAAAATGTTTTGCTGTTCAGGGTGTTAAAGGTTGGTAAACGATATCAATATCAGTCAAATTGATGTACAACTGAATTTATCGACCAAAAGGTGCTGCAAAAAACCATCAACAGCGCATCTCGATCATTCGCGCTGATATATGCAGTGAGATAAATGAGCGCCTTCGTAAGCTTTTGCCTTGTTGTATATATATGTATATTGACTAATAAACATGCATAGGAGTTGTAACGAGTGATGATAAGGCCCGTATGGAATGGAAACAGTACTGGCGTAATGTCGTCAAGAGGTATCAGGTCATCATAGAGGGATGGCCTGCTGACATCCCATTTCGCAACCTTACTGAAACCTCCAATGCCTTACCTGACCTCGAGAACCTCCTACGAAAATGGCATTGTGGCAAGATATATTGGAGGAAACTCAGCGAAGCAGAGTTGAACAGGCTCGACCTTGAACGTGATGCTCAAATCGAGAATGGCGAGCTTGCTGCCCCCGCACCACGTCGACGCCGCTCTGACTATGGAAAGAAGCGGCCACACACGAAGGATGGGACTGATATTGCAAGGGAAAGGAAGAGGTTGAACAATGATATAGATGACAGCAGCGAAGAGGACCGACCTCCTGCTACAGACCAGGGACCCTCTAGGAAGCGTCGCAGGTCACGCAAGGTGGTCGAAGATAGCGAGACTGATAGCGCCGAGGAGGATCAACCTCCTACCACACCTGGCACATCTAGCGAACAATCTCGACACTCCCCTGCTGCTGAGACTCCCTTACTCACTGCCACTGTATCGCCAGAGCCCGTGAATGCTGTAGCTGGTGCCACTGCATCCCAGGGACTTGTAACCTCCGCCGCCGCCACATCACCAGTGCTCGAGAACCCTGAAAACCCTGTAGCTGCCACTGCCACCATCACATCCTCAGTGCTCAAGAATCCCGTAGCTGCACCCTCTACTTTAGAGACCTCCGTATCCACCACCATAGCCGCACCCTCTATTGCCCATGTGCCCACTCCGCCGTTGCATCCAATACCACAATCAGCATCTATACCCATTGACCCAGTTTTGCTTGACACTCCTCTCCCCACCACTGAGACCCCTTCCAGTAGTGCTGAGAAGACACAAGAATGGAGGCCCGTTCCTAGAATAGATATTGTATAACATGTTAGACACACAATAAGGACAATAAGTAGTCTGGACATACATCTATTTGCTAACAAATGATGATGCCAACCCCCACATATGATATAGAGCGGCCAGCAGAAAGCATTGAGCATCGAGTTTGACGTTGCCAGCAACGAGCACGCAAACAGTCGCGTGCTCGTTTGGACTGTGAGAATGATGTACTGAAATGTATGAGCGTTGCCGACAGAAGGGGGATAACATCGTGCTCGACGTTGTTGATGATGAGCACGCGTTGCTAGGACCGTGAGAGGAAGCGACGTTCTTGATCTGGATCCGGAAGGTATAGCCACTGTCCGGATATAGACGTGGGCGGAGGGAGCGCGGAGGGGCGGAAGGACTTACTAGAACCAGAGGTATGGTGCGGGCCATTCTGCCCAAAAATTTTATTCACTTAACAAAAAAAATCTACTACATATGTTACAAGGAAATTAAGGGTTCCACGGTTGGAATTAAGGTTTTCATCCATTTTTGGGCAGCCTATTTCGGCTGCACAAAAGTAGCGGTGACTTAATGGCCCGCACCATAGAATTTTCGTAAAGTCTACTTGCCGTCTGGGGAGGGAACTAATGCCGGTGTTGGAAACTAGATCACGAGCATGATGCACTACTATAATAAGGCTATTATTGTGGGAAGGTCAGGTGCCGAGCTGATCAGCAATCGCCCTGAATCGTTCGGCGGTCACAAAAACGCGTACCCATCTTGAAGAACATATAAAAGCAGACAGGATGTGAATTTCAGGACAAGAGCTCGTCTTCCTTCACGTCCTGATGTTCACGACTTCCTTGCTTATCGTGTTACTCTTGGGCTCAGTAGGCTCGACTAATGCGGTCGGTAACCAGAACAACATCGTCAAGTTGCAGCTCAGGAGACATCTGATTGTGACCAAAGGCAATTTACCGTTGCGCGATCAGGCTAGAGCCGTCGCCCTAGCCGCTGGTGTCACCGCCATTGGCGGGAACAGCGGGAACGGCAGGAACGAACCTGTGATCAACCAAGGTGACATCTATACCGCGACGGTTGGCATTGGTAACCCCCCGGAGAAATGTGAGTACTATGGCGATTAAATGTGTTGACCTCCTAACTGTCCTTTCCAGATACGCTGCTCATCGACACAGGAAGGTCCGAACCATTGTTAACTACGTGTGCATTTTCATAATGTTGAGGTCAGTGCCAATACATGGGTCGGAGCTAGAAAACCCTACAGCAAGACAAATTCTAGTACGCCTACCAATAAGTCCGTGGTATGCTCACTTTGTCTCTTTCTGAGACAAGTGCTCACTACACTAGGCTGCAAATTACGGCAACGGATATTTCAACGGTCAGTCTGTCGGCGTTTCCTTCCTTGGCCTTCATTCACGCTGCCCTAGGCGAAGAGTATTACGATAAGTTGACAATCACATCAGAATTAGTCATTCCTAAGCAATCCATCGGCGTTGCTAAGAATGTATGCATCGTTGCCTTCCTCTGCAACTGACATTCTGACATTCTGTATTCCTAGTCGAGTGGATTGGGAGGTCTCGATGGGATTTTAGGGTGAGGTTTCTTCTACTCACTTTTTTTTTTTTTTTTTTTTTTTGGAAATTACATTTTGTTTGGTAATTTCCACTGATGGATCTACCTAGAATTGGCCCCCAGAGACTCACCGAGGGTATTTCTAAAATACGCTTCTGCGGGTGTCATTGATTAGTCTTCTCTTCAGGCACTCTGTTGAACCACCCGAGAACTCTTATTCCTACAGTCACGGATAACCTGTTTTCACTGCACGCTATAAAGAAAAACAAGATCGGCATCTTCTTCCGACCCACGATGGAACGCGGGGATGTGGATGGTGAAATAACTTGGGGTCAGTTCTGAGAAATCCTCATGACGTGGATACACTCATCGATATCCCCATCAGGTGGTCATGATAGATCCAGATGCACTGGAAAGATCGGTTGGTCGTGAGCGACTTCTGAATGACTCGTCCAATACTCTTTCTCACCGTACAGCAGGCCGATCACAGCTACATTCCCTGCCAGTTCCTACTGGGGAGTTCAGCAGTCAATCACGTATGGGAAGGGGCCGAACTCAACTGTGATCTCCCTAAACAGCTCTGCCATTTTAGATACTGGTACGTTCTGTGATATCTCCTTAAGACGGGAAGCGTCATATCATCTCGCGCAGGTACCACTTTGATTGTGTTGCCTCAGGATGCCTTCGGTCGTTATGTTGTTAGTGTCGGAGCTGTTCGAGACAGTGCGACAGGATTTCTGGAGATCACAGGCAAACAATATGCAAAACTGAAAAGTCTATTCTTCAAAATCAATGGCGTAAATAATCCAATTCCTCAAGATAACTGACGACTTACGTTTTGTATCACTCCAGACCAGCCATGAATTTACCCGGGATGCGCAACTTTTTCCACGTAAATTAAATCCCCTGATCGGAGGCAAACTTGACGCCTTTTATCTCAACGTCTCAACATTTGCTGGGAATGCTGCCTTTAGCTTTGCCATTAATGGTTATATGTTCCTTCAACGCTTCTGTTCCGTATATAACACTGGAAAGCATCGTGTTGGCTTAGCCACCACACCCTACACTTATGCCGAGACGAATTATTTATTATAAATCCATGTGACTGTATCATCATTGTTGAACGAAGCGGACTCGAAGAGTTGACACTATGGGGCCTGCAGAGTAGGAAACCCATCCCACATTTCACACCTTTAAATAGTGTAAATTGATATATTTATGGTATAGTTTTCATGTATTGATAAACCCCAGAATGGACTGCATCGTCTGTATCCTCCGCGTTGTTCCCATCCTCCTCGTCCTTGTCCTTATTACTCACTACATCATCCAAGTTTGTCATTACAGTAAAATATCCATATTTATGGGCATAGCCACACTTGTTCTTCAGACTGGACTGAATAAATTCCTCAACTTCCCAACTGTGCAGGAAATGCTTGAAATAGTGGTGGTGCTCTTGAGCCTAGGAGATCCATCTAAGAATGAGGAAAGAAAGTAGATAAGAACATACCATTGCAATGATTTTGGCAATGACCAGCTTTGGTTGGCAGTGCCATGTAACAGAACAGTCAAGCCTGGCTGCAGTGGTTAAGTCCCAGACACAACACTACTAATCCTCAGAAAGGCTATGCGCACAAGGGATCAACTTATGTGAAGGGCAGTGTACAAGTCAGTATCATCCTCAAGGCACATTGCAGTTTGTAAGTTGAATCCATTACCAGCAACACTGCTTCCTCTGGGTGGCCATGGTATCACCATCACAGTGTTTTCTTTAGCAGCTGCGGCCTTGCACAAGGCATCATTCTCAGCTTATGATGGTGTCAGGAATGTACAAAGGAGAAAAACAATGACTGCACCCTTTAGTTTCTTCAACTGAGCCTCAAAGGTTTTTGCTGCTGTTCCTAGTCAAGTGCAACATGGTAAGCGATAATGTCTCAATGCAAAATAGTGAAATACTAACTTCCCACTTTCTTTGCAATGATGCTGACTTCACCTTACCACCTTGCTTGGATTTCTTAGATGTTGATGTGTTCAGTTGGTACTCGGTGCAGAGTCTCAACAGAAGGGGTGAACACTAAACCTACAACTGCAGGTGTGCTCAGGATGAGGGGGTTTGATTAGAGGGCCTCAGATCATTCTTCAGGGTGCAGGGACTATGAAGAGGCTGGTACGGTGGTTCTTGAGGTGCGCAATAGTTGTGCAGGCAAGAAGGAAGGTATGCACAATGGCAAAAAAGTGTGCAATGCAAAGGGGCAAAAATGTGCAGTGCAGAAAAATGTGCAATGGGAGCACAAAAATGTGCAATGATGAGGGAGGTTAGAGCGGGAGGTGTAGTGGGACAAGGACAGCACTGGGATGTGCTGCAAGGGTGGTGCACGAGTTGGGGGCACAAATGGGATGCAAGCGCAATGGGCAGAAAAATGCGCAAATGGTGCACAAAATGAATGTGGCTATACAATAAAATGTGCAAATGGTGCACAAATGCAGCTATATGAAGGGCGCACTACAAGAGTGCACAAATAAAGATGAAGGACACAATGCAGAGATGAAACACAGTAATACAATGAGGGGATGCAAACGATATGCAAATGCAGTTATACGAAGGGTGCATTACAAAGGCACATGGACTGGACGCTGGTGCACAGACTATGTGCGACGCTGAATGAGCTATGAATTATGAGGGGGGAAAAGATTTTGTGGATTCTCTATCTGTCCACCTACTATGTACAAATGGCTTATGTGATAAAAACAGTAAAATAAAGTGTAAAAATAGAAAGTGTTATGCGCTACCCACAAGCGCATCCATTTGCCCATCTAAACCCAACTGCACTATGCCGCTGCCTCAGCCAATAAGATTTGCACACACTATAGCCCAATACCCAACTGTTCCAGTGTGATGCACTATTTTTGGTGCACTCTAGGTCCTGTGCGCTCTTCCCAATTAATCCGCTTCAGTGTTATGCATCACGTGCTGTGCCTTAGTAATAATGACATGATCAACCTGTGCCAGTTACCAGATAAGGCAATGCTGATTGGAAATGTGGAAGAACTATAAGGAGATGCTGTGTGAGGCCAAATAGCGCCAAAGTGCCAGGATTACATGAAAGCATGGTCCAATGCCAAATAGGTGCAAAGTGCCCAAATTATGTGAGAATGCACAGTTTGCTTGTGTTGGAATTGTGGTGTGCCTCGAATAAATGCGCAAGTAAGCTGGAAGCCGCAATGCACAGTGCAATTGGTGTGGTGGATTGTTGTGTGTGTGATAGGGATTGTGCAATGAGTGCACAGAAGAGAATGTGAGTTGCAGGTAAAGCATAAAAGGAGCACATAAAGGCACATTGAGCATGCAATAACGGTGAAAGGCAGATAAGGAGTGTGAAGAGGGGCTGTTAGGGTGACATCCACTAATCTGCTAGCTGGACTGTGCAGGTTCTCCTACAAGAAGGCGGTGGGGGGCGTGCGCATGATGGGGGGGTTTGATGGATTTGATGCAAGAGGTTAAAAATAGAACAGTTGGCTAAATTAGGCTTTTTGCACCACTATTGTGGATGGAATATCTAAGAGATCACAACTGAGGTCTCCTAGTATTTATTTTAGGGATATATACTATGTTACATATATAGTAGTATGTTGTTACAGATGCACGCGCACATGCGCATACATATTGATGCATGTAAATAGAAAATTCCCACACTGACAAATAATGTGTGTATAGGCATTTTGTAGCATATTTTGGTGAAATAAAATAAAATAAAATGGAATAAAAATATTATTATGTAATAGGCATGTTAGGAGACTGTTTCCTAACATTACCCCCCTTTTATGCCTTGACTTCCAGGCGAGAAAATATTGCATCTGTCCCCTCTGTGAAATTCTGGTAAGGCTGGAAATTCATCCCCTCATACACCACTCTAGCAATGCGACACGGAGCATTTGGATTACGTTTAAAGAATTGGGTGATTGCTTTATGTGCTTGCTTACAATTCTCTTCTGGCTCCCATGAATTATTTTCGTCGGTGTAGTTCTTCCACTTGATTAAGAACTCCAATTTATTTTGTCAAAGATGTGAGTCCAAAACTTCTTCCACAATATATTCTGGAGCACCTTCTACCATTATTGGAGGCTGTGGAGTAGTTTGTTGACCAGGAATAGTGGGTGGGTGGTAAGGGCATAAACAGGAAATGTTAATTTCAGAATCAATCTTGAATGACTGAGGTAATTTTAACACTACTGCATTGGGTGAAATTATTTTAGAAATCGGATATGGGCCAACTTGCTTCTCTGTAAGCTTTCTTGAAGGTTGTGGAATATTTAGATCCTTGGTACTTAGCCATACCAAGTCACCAACTTTGTACTCTGGAGCAACAGCTCAAGTACAATCTGCATGTTGCATCATGTCATCTCATGCTTTCATCAATGCCACCTCTGCTTCCTCCTGCACCTTTCACATTTTTGATACAAAGTCCTCCACTGACTGTACCTTGACTTCCCTTCATGGTTCTACTCCCATTCTGCAATGATACCCATAATTAGCGAAGAAGGGTGACATGCGAGTAGCTGAATGGAATTTATTATTGTGGGAAAATTCTGCAATTGCCAACCATTCAGGCCAGTTGGTTTGTCAGTGATTGATAAACATGCATAGGTACTGCTCCAACTCCTGATTCATTCTCTCTGTCTGCCTATCGGTTTGTGGGTGATATGCCATAGATAATTTGGTTTGAATCCCCAATATGTTATTTAACTCTCGCATAAATGCAGAAGCAAATTGTGATCTGTGATCAGAGATAACCATATCAGGTAATCCATGTAACTGCTATACCTGATTTAGATAGAGGCGCACCAAGCCCAACGATGAGGTTTCTGCAGTAGTAGGAATGATATGGACTTCTTTTGTAAAGCAGTTGCATACTACAAATATTGCATCGTATCCTTGAGCTTCAGGTAGTCCTGTGATAAAGTCCACAGATATGTCTCGCCATAGTGCTTTAGGTATAGGGTTCGGCATTAATTTCCCAGCAGGCTTTTCTGGAAATTTCTTCCCCTTCATGCACATATCACATCCATCCATATACCCCAATATGTACTTTGAAATTCTGGGCCACCAATAATTTCTCATTACTAATTCCAACATCTTCCACCTTCCTGAATGTCCAGCAGCTGGTGTATTATGATGTAACCATACAATCTCCCTTCATAAATCTTGATTCTTTGGTACATACACCTTTCCTCTGAACAACACTAACCCTTGTTCTTCAACCCATTCATCTCCTTTAATATTACCTTTCTTCTCTCCCCTTGAAGCTTTCACAGCTTCCACCACTTCATCATCCATCTCTGAACATTGCCTAATTTTAGACAACATTTCTGTCTCTGAGCTATCCACCAATAAATGCCCTTGATGCATAGCACAAATACGAAAGTATTCAGGTTTGAGTAGGGTAATATTTTTATTGTCCTCCTCCACCCCCCTTTTATGATCTGTACATCTGGATAATGCATCTGCTTTCCTCAACAAGCTTCCCACTTTGTGGACAAAGTGAAAATTAAAGCACAATAGGAATAATGCCCAACATGCTTGTCAACGGTTAAGCTTTTTAGCAGACATGAAATACTGCAGATTTTGATGGTCTGTCCAGATTTCAATTTGATGCATACATCCCTCCAAATAATGTCTCCATGCTTCCAATGCTCGTATTATTCCCAACATCTCTTTATCATGCACATCATAATTCCTCTCCACATCATTCAACCCTCGAGACAAATATATACAAAGATGCCATTTGTCATCTTCACATAGCATTGATAATACTGCTCCAGTAGCAAAGTCTGATGCATCTGATTCCACTCGTAAGGGACATGTGAAATCTACTGGGACCAATATTGGTTCTTCCACAAACTTCCTCTTCAACTTCTCAAATGCTGTCTGCTGTTGTTCTCCCTATCTCCACACTACTCCCTTTCACGTACGGTTGTGTAACAGTGCAGCAATTTTGGAAAAATTATGAACAAAGCGACGATAAAAATTGGCGAGTCCCAAGAAAGCCTGAACTTCCTTGATATGGGTAGGCACAGACCAATCAACAATTGCCTGTACCTTGATAGGATCCATCTTGATTCCATCAGGACCAATCTTTAATCCCAAGAACTTGATCTCGCTTGCCCCAAATACACACTTCTCCAGTTTAATGAATAAATTATTCTCTGCCAACCTCTTCAACACCTCCTGCACTATCGCCTCATGATTTTCTTCATCTTCCGTGAATATCAAAATATCATCAATGAATATTATCACCACGCCTTTGTCTATCACATCCTTGAAAATGACATTCATCATATTTTGGAAGGTTGGGGGACTATTGGTCGTTCCAAAAAACATGACTAGCAGCTCGAAGGATCCTCGATGCATGGCAAATGCTGCTTTTCACTCATCTCCTTTCTTTATTCATACATTGTTGTACCTCCAGCATAAATCCAATTTTGTAAAGACCTTGGCCTTTTCCACCTTGTCAATGATCTCTGAGATCAACGGTAAAGGGTATGTGTTCTTCACTGCCCACTCATTCAAATACCTATAATCTGTACACATCCTCTTCCTCTCATCTTTTTTTGGTACAAAGAATACTGGTGATGTCTGTGGTGATTTCAAAGGTCATATGTATCCCTTGTGCAACTGTTCATTAAGAAATGCATCCACTTCTTCTTGTTCCTTTGGAGATAATGGATAGACTTTTGACTTCTTCAGCACAAATCCCAGCTTCATCTCAATAGCATGATCCCATGGCTTTCGCACTGGCATCTGCTCTGATTCCTTCTTCTGAAAAACTGACAAATATTTATGGTAGGCTCTTGGCACCCACTCCTCCACTGGTTTCTCCACTTTCTCCACATTTTTATCCCATGACTGTCCTCCATGAATTTCCCTAAAGGTTTGCTTCTGTTTTTCTTTACTGGTCATAACTGGGACTTCCCCGTTGGCATATCTTCATCCTCCACTTCCTCCATCGTAACAGAATACTTCCTCGGATGTGCTTGCTCTTTCTTTTCCTTCTTCTCCTTTTTTACTTTTCTCCCATATACATTACATTCTTTAGGACCACAAGTCATGTGTACCTTCCCAGTTTTCCAATCAATTTCCAGATTATGCTTTCGTAACCACAGACATCCAATTATCAGCTTGGTTTTCCCAAGGTTGCACACCTCAAATACAGCTCATTCCTGATGATCCTGATACTTCAATATCATTGTCACCTCCTCCTTGATAGTTCCTTCGAGATTGATCGTACTGTCAATATTGTACACCATTATAGGTTGTGGCAGTTTACATGTGCAAATACCGTTTCTGGTAATTAGAGATCAATTAATGAATAATCTGGTAGCACCACTGTCAAGCAATGCCTCCACATTAATTGCTGCATGCATGTCCACTGTCTTCAATCCTACTGTCAAGCTGATTTCAGGTTCTATCCATGCTGAGCGAATAAAGAATTTAGGGGTCTTCAGAAATAAGGCTGGGCATTTTTCTTTGTTGGATAAATAATGATGATCATACTCTTCAATTTCTCTTTCGGGTTCACTCTGGGTTTTCTCAGATACTAATACATTATATTGATTCTGGGTCACCAATGGGGAAACCTTCACTGGGACTCTTCCACAAAATTCTTCTGCTTATCTTCCTCCAACTGTACTTCCTCGATAGTCGCTTCCCTAATCTTCCTTTTCTGCCTACAATTTTGAGCTATATGCCCTAATTGTCTACAGTTAAAACATTTAAGTGGAGCTCGTCTCCCTACTCGATCAACATTCATTGCATCCATCGATGCTGCTGACTCCTTAACAATAAGTGTCACTGTCATGGCTGGTGGCTGTGCCTTGGAGTTTGTACCTGAGGTGTCCTTCCTTTCTCAGACTTTCCTCCTGATGACTTTCCAAATCTGGAATTCCCATACATCAATTTTGATTCTGCCTGTTCCTGTCGATATTGCTGATCAGGATGCATTGCCCAATTATACTACTCATCCAACCTCTCCAGCATAGAAGGTAGTCGATACATAGACTTGAATAACGAGGGATTTAATTCTGCCTTCAAATATTCTACCAATGCAGCTTCTCCCATATCTGTCTGTGACGCTTCTGTCTTGAACTGCAAAATAAATTTGTCTGCTGTCAGAGAACCTTGGAACATGGTTTTTAATTTAGCATTCGCTGTCACCTTTGGGTTAGGGTCTCCAAACTGTGCCTCCAATCTCTCCAAAAATTCCCTGAAGGTCACAAACAGTTTATATCCCATGGCAATTTGATCAATGGCTTCATTTCTCCAGAACTATGCTTTCCCTCCCTGGATGTATGAGACAGCAAACATAATCCTAGACTTGGTCATATGAAACTCAGGCTTTCTCCCATAAATATACAATACTATACAGTTGATAAAGGATTTTGTGTTCTCTATGGTACCATCAAATATTTGCAGGCACGCATATTTAGGTAAACACATTTTTCCACTCTCAGATCTCTCCTCTGCATGCTCACCCTCTTGAGACATCCACTCCACCATCTCCACCATCTCATCATCTTTATCTTCTACTGTCTCTGCTTTTGTTTCTGCTTGTTTGGGCTGGGATGCTGCTAATACTGATACTAATTGAGACATTTGTGCTGTTAGAGCATCAATTTTGGCTTCAAGAATGGGCATGGGAACAGGATTGTGACCAGGATTTGAAGTTGCTTGTTCTGTCATAATGACATAAGCTGTGATCAGTCACTTCTTCAGCTGAGTCAAGATTCAGCTTCAGAATTTTTTTGCAAAATTTCGAGTCACATGACCCAGCTATTCTGGTACCAAACATGGCAAAACACATGATTTTGGCTATTTGTCAACACTTGGGCACTTTGTATCAATAACCCTTTCAACAGTGCCTGATCTCAGGGTTATTACTGAATTTGGCTAGTAACTACCTAAAATAGTTGTCCAAATTGAGTAATGTAAATCTCGGCTAAACCAGATCTGATCGGTTGTCTGGTTGCAGCTGTCCTAATGATGAGCGCTGCCTCTCGATCACTGGCGGTTGCAATGTAAGGTGAGGCCTGGTGTTGGCTTATAAAAGCAAGGTAAATATGTATATACAATTAATTCTGGCTCTTGCCGAAATGATGAGTAAGCCGTTGTGGTGCACTGAGACAATGATGTATGCACGTGTAAGAGAAGGCCCACTGATGGGATAGTTGAGTTCTTCTGTTAGGGTGAGACCTACTGTTCTGCTAGCTGGACTGTGCAGGCTCTCCTACAAGAAGGCAGTGGGGCACACGCACGTGATGGGGGGTTTGATGGTTTTGATGTGAGGGGTTAAAAATAGAACAGTTGGCTGAAATAGGCTTTTCACACCACTATTGTAGATAGAATACCTAAGAGAACTCAACTGAGGTCCTCTGGTATTTATTTTAAGGTTATATACATACTATATTACAGATATTTTCCTATGTTATTATGGATGCATGCATACATGCACATACATATTGATGCCTGTAAATAGAAAATTCCCATGCTGACAAATAAAGCATGTATAGGCATTTGGTAGCATATTTCAGTGAAATAAAATAAAATAAAATAAAATAAAATAAAATATTATTATGTAATAGGCATGTCAGGAGACTGTTTCCTAACATTAGGTGAGTTGGTTGAGAAAGGCTTTTTGCACCACAAGTGTGAATGGACTACCTAAGAGAACACAACTGGGGTCCCCTAGGTGTATATTTACAGTTTATATACTATGTTACGCATATTGTACAATGTTGTTACCGATGTGCTTGTATGTGCACATACATATTGATGCATGCAAAATAAAATTCCCATGCTAACAAATTGTAGCATTCTTTGGTGTAGGGTAGCATAATTTGATATAATAAAATAAAATAAAATAAATTAGATAATAAGGCTGTTTCCTAACACTAACCAGTGACTTGACAAACTGGTGGCCTCATGTGCAGATTTTATTGACCATGGTATGCTCCCATGTGACTGGCCACTGCCACAAGGGGAGAAGGGTGACAGAGAGGATGATGAAAGTAGTCCTGTTTATAGAGAACAAGTTGTTGAATTAAATCTGCATGTGGCACCTATTCTGTGCCTCAGTGTAAACACATATACATGTAAATACATGTATACAAATATGTCATAATGACATGTGGACAGGAACCATGTAGTACACTGCCCTTTTCTCCACCCCACTGAGCCTCACGTGACCTGAGCCTCATGTGACCATGTGGGCTCTCTAGGTATATAAGTATGCTGTACCTGTACCTAGCAATACAGAGAGTTCTATGCCCTCTAACCTAAGTTACTTAGCACACTAACCAACTCAACAGGTAAGTAGTAAGATCTGTGAGCACTCTACACTGCACATAGCACACTACTCAACACAAGTAATGGCTCATGTCAGGCTAGCCCACACATGACCTATGTGATTTTTATATGGTTAACTTTGGTAAAGCCAACATAATTTGACAGAATGCTGTTGAGCAGCGTGCTATGCGCAGTGTAGAGTGCTCACAGATCTTACTACTTACCTGTTGAGTTGGTTAGTGTGCTAAGTAACTTAGGTTAGAGGGCATAGAACTCTCTATATTGCTAGGTAGAGGTACAGTGTACTTATATACCTAGAGAGCCCACATGGTCACATGAGGCTCAGGTCACGTGAGGCTCAGTGGGGTGGAGAAAAGGGCGGTGTACCACATGGTTCCTGTCCACATGTCATTATGACATATTTGTATACATGTATTTACATGTATATGTATTTACACTGAGGCACAGAATAGGTGCCACATGCAGATTTAATTCAACACCCCCCCACAAACTGTACCGGCATCGACCTGGAGGGGCTTTACGATCCAAGGTGCCATGTATAGATACTAAGTTTGAACCTCAAATTTAATTCCGAGGGCGCTTCTAAATTTCTCGAAGAGCTGCCTCCCGAGATTTTTAGTAAACATATCTGCTGGGTTTTCAGTTCCCGGGATGAAGATGACTGTGATTTTGCCGTCTTCGATACATTCGCGTGTATAATGATAGCGAATGTTGATATGTTTAGTCCTTCTTTCCTGAACGGGGTTAGATCCAATGAAGATTGACCCCTGATTATCGGCACAGATAGGCACCTTACTCAAGGGATATCCCAATTCAGAAAATAAGGATGTGATCCACACTATCTGCCAACAAGTGTCAGAGAGAGCCATGTATTCAGCTTCTGTGGAACTAAGTGCTACAGTTTTTTGCATATGGGACTGCCAGCACACGATGCCTCCTGCTAAGGTGGCAAAGTAACCCATTGTGGACTTGCATTTCACGATGTCGGATGCCCAGTCTGAATCAGTAAAAGCTTGGAGGCCTTGTTTGCTGTGGCCATCATAGATAAGCTCATATGATTGAGTACCGACTAGGTAGCACATTATGTAATGTGCCTTATCGAGATGTTCTTTACTCGGATTAGCTGAGAATTGTGACATCTTTATTACCGCGAAGGTGATATCAGAGCAAGTTCCAAGCATCAGGTACAATAAAGACCCAATTACTGATTGAAACTCAGTTCTGAGAGCTGGATTAGGCTCATCAGGATTTTCCATAGGGATGTATCCCATGGGAAGTGGAGTGGGGGATGCCTTGGCATTTATCATTCCAAACCGAGCTAGCACAGTGGCTAGGTAGGTTGTTTGGTTCAGAGTGATTCTTGATGCGCCTTGTGTTATGCACATACCAAGGAATTCAGTAACATAACCAGTGTCCCGACACTCCCAATGCTTGAGACATGCATTTTTCTTTTCCTCTACAAGGTGTTTGTTCTTCCCCAAGAACACACTGTCATCGATGTAGATTATTGTGATGACAATGTCTTTACCATTTTTGTAGATAAAAATGCCGGCATCTGAGCTGGCACATTCAAATCCAATGGATTGCATGAACATCTCTAGCTCTCTCCACCATGCTAGGGTGGCCTGTTTAAGGCCATACAATGCTCGGTGTAAGCACATGACTTTGCACTCTTTACCTGGGATGACAAATCCCTCGGGTTGATGCATGTAAATTTCCTTATCTAGTTTGCCATACAGGAATGCGGTTTTTATGTCGAGTCCCGTCATGTACATGCCTTCCAGGGCACTCAGGGCAAACATGAGGTGCACTGTCTCGTAGCGGACCACTGGAGAGAATATCTCATCGTAATTGACACCTTCGACTTGCGAGAAGCCTTTGGCCACGAGTCTGGCCCATTTTCGTCCATCAGATTTTATGGAGAAAACCCATCTATTTTTGATGGCCTTTCAGCCAGCAGGGAGATCTACGATGTCATAGACATGCCGTTTACGGAGGGCCTCTAGTTCCTCCAGGCATGCACTTCTCCACTCTGATTGCACAGGCTTGGGTAAGCATGCAATGTCACGATACTGGATTGGGACAGGATCTGACACTGTAGATGGTGCAACTGCTTTGCTAAGCAGAAGGCGCATCAGATCCATTCCACCTTCAGCAACATAATTATCCCTTCTAGGGCCCCAATATGATGGGGTACCTGAATTGGGTAACCACCATCCTTGCTCCTCATTGGGATTCTGGTGCCAAATCCATGGCACCTCAGACTCCTGAGGTTGAGGGGTTGTCGCGTACTCTAATCCCAAATTATCCGGGGTCTGTGCAGGAGGAGTTCTACTTGCCACTGGTGGTTGAGAGGGCCCAGCTGGCACCTCTTCTTCAACCTGAGGGAGGGCTGGAGCGCGACTCCTGCCTTGTCCCACTGGTTCCCACCATTGGCACTCCCATGCAATGTCTCGTTCGATTTGAACGGGGTCGCGATTTTCACCATAGATATTGCCCAGATGAGTTGGGACTCGTCACTGCCCATTTGATCGCCTTAGTGGAGGTATGGGGGCCTCTACTGCTGGCGGTGCTGGACTAGGCTGGGACGATGGACCCGGTGCACCTGCCAACGCAAATGGATCAGCACCCTGAGGCGGATTGCCAAAGGAGCCGAACAGTGGGTCTCTAGACATTTTAGGGGTTCCAGACCCTGATTGTGAAGGTGGTGGGGACGGAGCTCGTGGAGGAGGATTCGGCACCGGTGGAGCATAATGCCCATGGCCCAGATAGAAGCTGTCATCACTTCCTCTATCGCTATCATCCCCTGATCCCCCAGAGTGGTCATCATCTCCAGAAGGGGGTATATCCCCAAGATCAGTTTTTGTTGGGGTCTTGGCCCTGGGACAATGAGGGAACAGAATCTCATCGAAGAGTGCTGTAGCACCAACAAATATTGACCCTGATGGGCACATAAAGCGCCAACCTTTGATGCCATCTGCCAGGCCAATGTACGTCATGAGCTCTGATCTTGCAGCTAACTTATTAGGATGCTTCTCTTTTGGCAGGTAAACATAGGCACCGCATCCGAATACCTTCTCATCACTCAGATCGGGCTTTTTGCCATCAAGATCTTCGATCGGAGTTCGCCATTTTAGGCGGTTTATTGGTGTTTGGTTGTAGAGATACGTAGCATGCTCTACACAAAATTCCCACCATGATTGTGGTAGGCAGGCAGTAAAGCGCAATGTTTGTGCTTTCTCCATTAGTGTCCTGATCACGTGTTCAGCACGACCATTTTGTTGGTGGACGTGGGGCGCCGACATCTCAATTTTAATCCCAGCCTCTTTGAGCTGGGTTATGAGTTCCCGATCATGGAATTCCCCCCCAGGATCGAAATGCCAACGCTTGATTTTTGCGTCATATTGCATTTTGGCCATCGCCTCGAACTGTCTGATTGACTCAGCAGCATCGGACTTTTTTCTCAGGCACTGACTCCATATGTGTGAAGTTCGATCATCAACAAATATGATAAAATATTTGTACTTGTGATAACTGAGTGTTGGTAATTCCTTCAGATCAGAATGGATCAGCTCAAAGGCCTCTTCGGCCCGAGACTCAGATCCAGGGAATGACTTTGATGTCATTTTTCCCTTGGCGCACCCTGGACAAATGTGCCTGTCCCTTGGAATTTTTAGATCTTTGGGAAACTTATGGGTGTGTTTTGGCATCTGTCGCACAGCAGCTTCGCTCGGGTGGCCAAGCCGCTTGTGCCAAATGTCATAGTCAGCAACATAGATAGTCACGACTTTTAATCTCTTAGTGCTCTGAAGGTGCGAATCACACAAATAGATGGTTTTGCCATGTATTATTGGCATCACATCAAGCTGGGGTTTTCTCTTTTTGTCAGCAAAGGAAATTATTTTACTGTTTCCTTTTACAGTATATTCCTCAGCAACAAGGAACACTCCCATTGACATAAGCTGACTTGTCAAATCTGGGAGATAGAAAACGGGGGATAAGCACGTGATGCGCGACTCTGTCTTCCCATTAACTTTTACCTGATGACGAATCATAGGAGGCGAAGTCTTTCATCTCACCAATGAAGTGCAATGATGCGCCTGAATCTAAGATCCAAGGGGCACCATGTTTGCATTCCTTTCCAGCACACATCACACATGGCCTGATTAGAGCCTTTGCATCACAAGCAACAATATAATTTATTAAAAATTCTATAGGATGCTCAATGTTACGGGAATGGCCCGAATAGTTCGTCCCTGTCAAGCTATTGTTAGCAATGATGCAATGGTCAGGGAAAAGGACTGACATTTCATCATAAGCCCTCATAAAAGGGACTATTGGCTCATCCATGAGCATGTTATCCATGCTTTCCCAGATCGATTGATCCAGGACCATCATTTCGGAGCCGAGGGAGACTTCATCATCATCATCCTCAGGCTCAGGTTCCATTTTAGGAACCTCCTCGATCTGAGCTGATGGCTCGGGGGTTTCCACCCAGCGGTGCTTACCTTCCCGCTTACTCATCTGATTTTCTTCGATGATTCGAAGATTCTTGGCCATTTTAGGCACTTCGATGTCTGTGAGCAGGTCCCGGGCCGCCTGGTAGTCTTCATACACAGAGGGGCTGGAGGAGACGGTTCCGGTGACCTTTGACTCAGGCTGATTAGGCCACTTTCTTGGGTCAGTGGTGCAGAAATACATGGATTTCCCATGTAGCCGTGACATTTGAACACTTTGGTCAAACATCAGTGGGAGGCGAGAGGGGCTGGCCTGTGCCAGTCCATTCGAAATGACACCTTGACCATTAATGGTCATAGCAACATGGGCAGAGCGTATTGCACCCGCACAAGGTGCACTAGGCACCATGAAGGGTTCCACCATACTGGTGGAGGTGAGGTGGCTGTGAGATTCCTTTTTCTCATGCTTTTCCCTGGCAGCCTTGCCAGACCTATGCTTCTTTTTCGAGTCAGAGCCCAAAGGCTTGGACGACTTCTCACCAGATTTCTCCAATCCCTTCTCTTTCCACTTAGGGTCGCTGCTCTTTCTCTTGACAGCTGACAGCTTCTTTGCCGTTTTACCAGAGCATGCAAAGGCGGCTTGACGGGAGGCTTCTGCCATCACATGGTCCCTCACTACAGCATAGGAAAGACCAGTTGTACCGGTTGTGGATAAGATGGTGGAAGATAAAGAATCGTACTCCTTTGGCAATGCTGAAAGGAGTAATAAGGCCTGAACTATCTCAGGGATTTCAACACCATTGGCAGTTAGCTGCTGGTATCTCTCAGAGATCTGAGCCATTGTTGGCACAGGGTTTTGCACTGGGACTCTGATCGAGATCACAGATTTAAAGTCTGCAAATATCTGAGAAGGCCCTTCTTGGCTGAAATTGGCCTGCAGGGCTTGCCACAGGGCACTAGCAAGTCCTGTTGCAGATCCAGATCTGGATCTGATGGAAGGAGATAGGGGGAGCAAGATAGCTCCATATGCCTGATCATTCTCCTGATTCCACACCTTACGTGCAGCAACATCGGCTGCCACTGGCACTGTTTCAGCACCGGAGGCAACTTGCCAAAGGCCTTGTGATATAAGCCACACCTTCATACTTTCAGCCCAGGCCTTGTAGCCAGAGCCGTCAAACAAGGAGACGAGTTTATCGAGCAAGGAGGACATTTTTAAGATTTGAGCTGTTGAAAGCACCAAATCAGTCACTTGCTCTTAAATTAGAAATGCCAGATGCAAAACTTAGCACTCCGTCAGAGTACTTCTGTTTTAGCACATGATGAGCACCAAACGGGCACATCATCGCTCCATGACATCATGTCAGAAAGAGGCTAACCCCGTCACAAAAGCAATGAGGTGCTCAGCGCAGTGAAGCACATCGGTAGTAAGACCTGTGCACAATGTGTGAGTTAGAGCCCCAAGGGGCTACAATACAACTCCTTCCAACTAGAGCTCTGAGGAGCTCATAGCTGTGCAACGTCGCCCACAGGGCCCATAACCTGTTGAGCAGCGCACTATGCACAGTGTAGAGTGCTCACAGATCTTACTACTTACCTGTTGAGTTGGTTAGTGTGCTAAGTAACTTAGGTTAGAGGGCATAGAACTCTCTGTATTGCTAGGTAGAGGTACAGCATACTTATATACCTAGAGAGCCCACATGGTCACATGAGGCTCAGGTCACGTGAGGCTCAGTGGGGTGGAGAAAAGGGCGGTGTACCACATGGTTCCTGTCCACATGTCATTATGACATATTTGTATACATGTATTTACATGTATATGTGTTTACACTGAGGCACAGAATAGGTGCCACGTGCAGATTTAATTCAACAAATGCAACTACCCTTGAGAACTCTCAGCTTTAGCCAACCACATTGATGAACTATCCCTTCCTTATCTGGCTCTTTGTTTATCATCAACTTCAGTCTGATTCCTCAAATGACAGTGATGCCACCAGTATACCAGACCCATGTGAGATTAAAATATCATCACTGATATCTGTTTTTCACTCTGCAACAGCAACATTCTATGCTCCTAGTGATCCCTCCAGTATACATGGCATGTGATGAGAACAGATACAATGTACTCCTGCCTGGTGTGTTGGTGCACCTCATCATGATTGTGTCTATGTTGTGGTTGATGATGAACAGGATGGTTTTTGTGAAATGAGTGTTGTATGCCTGCATCTTCTTTTCTCCATCTGGTAACTTACCCCTGGTGGATCAGGAGAGTTGGAGATGAACCTGATGGACAGACAGGCATGTGGATTATTGAGCCTGAACTTGATGCCAAATGAACATTTATGTTCAGTCCTTCACCTCTATGGACCTCACTATCTTCCCATTAGTTTTCTTCACACTTGGTCTCTAGATACTTTCAATGCCTATCATGTAAATAAGTTTATTACCATGCTAATGAGATAGCTTTCTGAAAATTCTTTCTTTGCTCTTCTAACTATTATGGTAGGCTGGTGAGTATGGTGATTGTTTTGAGAATGTGGCTTGGTATGGCTTGGTGTGGCCACTATGGCCCTATAGACTATACTGACCAGCCACACCAGCCACACACTCCCAGACATGTGTGATGATGGAAATCCTGGTATTAAGGAAACAGAAATCTGACAGGGTAGAAATTACCCATCCCAAGGGATTTAAGTCTAATGTAGAACATGAGAAAGCAGTCCCTAAGGAACAGGTATGATTCTAAGAAAGAGGAGAGGGTAGCAGTAGAGGGAAGTAACAAATCACATGATAATGGGTCAGCAGGAAAGGACAGTGGAAAAAGGAGTATTGCTTAGAAACTATTGACATATATCCCTGAGGCACAGTATGTGCTGCCCTTCAGGAATTATGGTGCCTTGCTGGAAAAATTGGCTAAGGATAAGGAGTCAGATCAAAAGTTCAAAAGGAATGAGTGGCACTCAATGTGGTATGAGAGGCAATGTGTGGTTATGTGATCGGCCTTTTTCTGATTAAGTTACTCCCAGGTCATTTCATTTTGGATGCTATCGATTTACCACTATCATTGCAAGTGCACGTGGTCTTTCATCCACGACCAAATACGCACACATAAACCTTCCCGCGACGCTTCAACCTTTCAAGTTGTCAATCTATCCCCATCTTACCTTGAGCATCCTAGATCTTCCATGTTTAGAGCAACGCTCAGGTTGATCAGTCTGTTTGTACTTCCTAAACCAGTTCGTCCATCTCAATCTAGCTTTTGAACAAAATCTGAACCGAACTTGGCAGGCCTTCACATTTCCTCCTTCGAACCATGTCACACCTGGTTATCACCCCAACTCACGCAACGTGAGAAAAGAGGTACCAAGTACTCCCATTCGTGGTCTGTTCTCAAAATTTCTTATCTGCGTCGCTGTATCTTGACGCTCTGAACCCACCTCCATCCAAACTAATTATAGACTTAAGCTTTTCTTTTGAGCAATCCCACTGGTTACATGGATCTGTCCCAAGGAGTGGTGCGTCACGCGACTTAACACCCAGAGCGAGAAGACGAGCAGATCCTCATGTGAAATGTTGTTGCGCTTGTCATTTTCACGACCCGCCTGGGCGAGATGTGCGTGTCATGTATATCTCTTAGCTTTAACTGCTCTCTAATCATCTCCTGTCACCTTCCACAGATGAGTAATCGCTCTCCTGATGCTATTATGGATTATTCCGGCAAGGGTGCAGGTTTCGTGAGTATTATTCCAAATAAATCTGGGAAGACATGTGAAATGGGCATAGGAACCATCTTCGCCTTCCCCTGATCGTCAATTTTGCCATACGGAATATAATGTGAGTATCAATATATATATAACGACGTTTCATAACGAATTCAATAGGATTTCACGAAGCTTACAGTACGTCCTAAACCGCATAGAGCAGTGACTTGATTAAACATTCTAGAACTCACAGCGGCGTCAAGCGGTAAACCTTACATGCGCCGCTTTCTACATCGGAATGTTGACGGAATTTGTTAGCGTAAACTCAGCAAATCCCAAAAGGTGACAACCCTCCAATTTAGTTCGAGACGTATGTGTCAATCGGGATTTTTGTGTTAATTCACTCCTTTGTCAGGTCGCACGAACTACCTCTGACGTTTCGGGCACGAGTCGTTCCTTGCGACGAACAAAAGGAGCTATTGTTCTCGTCAAAGGCAGCGGTTTGGTTCGAGTTTCTTCTTTGTTCTTTTTCACACCATGTGGAGCCTAACGCCATATTCCGCCGCGTACATTGCTCCAGAAAGACAAGGATGGATTGTCCCTGGACTCAGTTAATTCCCCGACCAGACCCCGATCAACTGTGTCATCGTCAAGCATGGTTGAGTCCCCCAGTTCCAAGGTTAGTTCACTTTTGACAACGATTGCGTCTGTCATCTTCCCTGGGCTATTCTAGACGCATCGTTCGCAAGCCCAATCTCCGTCTCGGTATTTTGAGCTCGATCTATCGCCTATTCTTGAAGACACCTGGGTATTCGCCGGCAATTCCCCGAGGCTTGGTAACCCCACCACTCTTTCGGCTGCTGCTTCTACTATTATTGGTCAGGATCGCGCTCTTGCTATCGATTCTGGTCTCGCTGGCACCCCTGTTCCTCAGTATAGTAGTAATCGGGATATAATCAAGACTAGGGCAGATCTTTCTGGAGCTGCGCAATCGAGTTCTATGAGCTGCTCTAGCTTTGGAGAGTGGTTAGAGAAGGTGCGTTTTTTTGTTTATGCTCACTTTTCGGGTTCATGTATCGTATTGTTGATCCCATATCTGCGAAACTTTCGCTGCTCGCTCTCACGTTGCCTCATTCACGTTTACGCCATTTGTTTTGGTCGGGCAACCATGGAAGTGATCTCAATGTTTTTCGTGTCATTTAGCTGTTCGAGCTATGCGAACGTTCTTTCATCTTACCAGGCCCCCATGATCTATTTGTCAATCGTGTTTTAATTTCCCTACATTTCTTGAGCCCCTAATTTTCGCAGCTTTGTCAATGTCCGCATATTTTTCATAGGATCAACCTTTTCGCGTGGTTTCCTCGCTATATTCGTCCTCGTGTTATGGCACAAGGATTGTTACTTCTTTAATTTCTTTGCTTCTGCTGTGCTATTGCTTAACTTCGCATTCAATCCATTGTAGACGAACCTAACTGGCGTACGATGCCCTAACCACTTCACTGGTTCGGAAGCTGGTGCTGAAGATGCAAATATCGCCCAGCTCTCGAAATACAACTCCTTTTCAACGTCATGTGGGACTGTGCAAGGTCTACGAGCTCCGCCCCGACATACACATTATCGTATGACTAACGGTTTCGTAGACGATCAATTTGAAGATGATGAAGAATCCGCCAGCAGGCAAGATGTAGCGGCTGTTCCTGTTCTCGTCTTGACTTTGCCGACTCCGAAGCCCCCTCAAATACCTCCCGCGGGCGGCATGCCGCGCTACACCGCACATCCGAGTCCAATGCCGATGACTGCACCAATTTCGGCGTTAATCGGAGAAGATGCGCAGCAAGGTGCCCGAAGTTTTGGTATCGATCATATCATTGATGGACTGGACATAACGCACGCCCATGATAGCGGTACTGGCTATCCTTTCGTGGAAGGCGACGCGGCAACGAAAGGGTACTCTTCAAAGATTTCTTTGGCCATGATTCGAGTCACTAAGAAGGTTGTACGTTTGTTTTCGATTGGATTTCGGAGGGAGGTGCGTGTCGATGGTATGGCGATGGACCTGTCTGGGGGGCATTCTGTATGACGGAGAGCCGATGGATCCTTTAGCTTGGGACGCGGTAAGCTCTGGTTCAGGGTTTTTTTATCAACACGTGTGCGTGAACAGAAGGCTCCACTGGATCAATGGCAAATGCAAAAGGGAACGAGACTCCTTTCGTTGAACGTTGTACTCAGGACAGGAAACTTGCTGCCTGGTTTCTGATGGATAAGACTTTGTTTCTGGATTTTGCTGCGCGGACGAACTTGTCGTACACTGAAGCTCTTACTCGATGGATTCGAGCTGATATGTGCCAAGAGAGGCTAGCTTTCCCCTTTCCATATGTTACATTGAATATAATTTGTATTGCGCGCTTTTAAACGAACGTCCCAAGTTGAAAATTCTGTCTTTATAATCACCATCAGATCGATCGGTGCGCTCGCGTCGTCGTCACTCGTGCGGTGTAGCGAATAAATACTCTTGTATGTCTGCCTCTACGTACCTTCAACGCAAGTAACAGCGGAACACATCGCTATCATACACCAGCTTTGCTGCGTGCCGATAGACTTGGCCATGAAGAGGTTAATGTGGGCATGATCGGGATTTAAAACCAGAATAATGAGTACCATTCTGTCGTTTCGCAACTTTTGGACGATGCCAGTCCTTCGGGTGCGTCGTCTTCTCTCTTGTGCCCTACATGTCAGACTTAACCCCTTGTTCCCCCATGCCAGATCATCCCGCCGACCCCGACGATGCTACTAGTTCTCAGACCAGGGATCAGCCCAAGGGACCTCTGGAACACGCCAAGGCTACAGGAAGGCTGGTGCTCCATCATGTAGTGAAACATACTGGGGTTGGCATTGTCTGCTCTGTCGCTTACTTCGATCCGTGAGTGTTGTAGATGTCTCAAATGGCTCGCTGGTTGTTGATACTTTTTTCTAAACAGAGGAAATTGGGGCGTCGATTTGCAGGCTGGGTCTCAGTTCGGCTACAGGTTGCTTTTCGTTGTTCTTCTCGCTGGGCTATTTGCTGTCTTTTTGCAGGTTGGTATCTTATCGATGAGCTGATCAGACGTCTTGACCTCAGAAGTTTTTTTTCTAGGTGCTTGCCGCCAGACTTGGCTGTGTCACCGGAGTTGGTGAGTACGGGCTGCACGCATATCTTGGCTCTCAAAATTTTCTTTGCTTTCTATGGCCTTGACATCGTAGTACGACCCCGCAGTCACTGTCGTTGCTGCTTCTCAATCTCATGGATCCCGAAATCATCCGATTTCCTATATTTAGAACAAATTCTGTCCGTGGTGCTGATACGCCTTCTCCAGATTTAGCGTCGCACTGCCGTCTCCTCCTGCATAGTCGCCCAAAACACACCCTTTGGTATCGCTGGCTAGGGCTTTATCCTCTATATGTTTTGTCAGAGGTGGCTATCGTTGCAACTGACCTAGCAGAACTGTTAGGCTCCGCCATTGGGCTATGTCTTCTTTTCCCAAAGCTCCAGTTGTGGCATGGCGTGCTCATTACAGCTGGTGATGTGATCTTCATCCTCGCCTTGAATGATCCGTTACATGGCAGGCCTGTCCGAATGTTCGAAGTCCTCATCGGCACATTGGTATGCTCTCCAGCTTGAATGTTGGATGCTGCATGCTGACATCCTAACAGGTGCTCGCGGTATTGGTCTGCATGATTGTTATCATCTCCAGGATTGAAGTAAACTGGGGGCAAGCTTTTGACGGATTCATTCCTTCCAAGTACATATTTGCACCAGGCGCACTTTATACGTGTAAGAAATATCTTTTGTCCTACAAGAACATTCTTTTGATGTGTAATTGTAGCTGTCGGTATTTTGGGTGCCACGGTCATGCCTCACAGTTTATTCCTCGGCTCAACTTTAGCTACGCAGGACAGAGTTTCATCAGCTTCGAAATCTCGTTACCCTCCCTCTGAAAGCTCCAAGAGCTCGTCACAGGTGACGATCCTTGGACCTCGCCCAAGACGCCAGCGTGTCATACAAACAATCAAAGAATATCTGATTACACTATTTCGGACGACTCCATCCAATACCTATTCTGTTCGTGCCCAACGCTACGAGGACAGAGAGAACAACTCGTTCGAATTCATCAAAGCGCATATCTATCACGGGATGGTGGACATGATGCTCAGCCTTCTTGGCTTTGCTGTTATGATTAATGCACTGTTAGTTTGTCTTTTGTCGTGTGGATTCTTCAGTTGATATTGGCATGTATAGAATCTTGGTATTAGCAAGTGCCGTGTTCTACTACGGTACTGGAGTGAATGCATCTGGCGGATCTGGTGGACCCGCCAGTTTGTTTGACGCCTATGATCTCATTAAAGAGCTTGTTGGACAGGGTTCGGCTTTTTGTCCCATCGATGTCCTGATGTTAAATCTACATTCCCTCAGGTGCTGCAACTTTATTTGCTATTGCTCTGCTAGCTGCTGGGCAGGTACGCTTGGTGTTCTCAAAATCGCCCGTTCGATGGCTAACTATTCTAACAGAGCTCCTCCCTTGTAGCCACGGTAGCGGGACAAGCGGTTAGCCAAGGGTTTCTTAACTGGCGCGTATCAGTGAGCATCGAAATCCGTGATTCTGTAAATGAAGACATTAACCAATCATGTATGGTGTAGCCCGCATTACGCCGCATCCTTACACGGCTGTTGGCGGTGATCCCGTCCATGACCGTTGCCATTCTGATGGGCAGGTCCGGCATAGACAATTTACTCGTCGCATCTCAAGTTGTGCTATCCATCACACTGCCTTTCGTCACCTTTCCCCTCATTTACTGCACGTCATCGAAAGCTATCATGAGTGTGCGGAAGCCACGCTCGGTCGATACTTTGTCAGATGAAAATGTTGTGGAGGAGGCAGACGATGAGATGATTGATTTTAGCAGTGGGTGGGTGATGACGGGGATTGGAGCTGTGATTTGGTTGATAGTCGTTGCGGCAAATGCGTACGTGATCATCAGTTTGATGTTGGGGGGTTAATGTCGAGACGTCGGCTATGATCTGATTATGGGAGAGACCCATAAAGATATAAGGAATGTGTGCCACCTATATATAATACGTGTAATTGAAGGAATATACATATTCTGTATCGACAATATGAGCGTGATATGGTTAAAAGACCGGAATAACAGCGGGAAGAGGAACAGCGGATGATCCAATAATGAGTGCCAAAAGGAGTATCCGTGTTTGTCCCTCGAGTCAGGGGAACGGCCTTCGTGTGTCTTCGTGTGTACCCACATACCGTAGTATCATGGTCAGGTGCGGAGAACTGGCCGGCCAGGAGGCAGCACATAGAACTCTGGTGTATGGACTCTCAACTCAGTTTCTCGAGAGGGTTGATGACCATTCCCGGCTGCATAGCAGGTGTCAGCCCATCATAGACTTTGACACAAATCTCGAAGAATGAACGCACCTTTTTGACGACTCTCGGCAGCGTTCCTCTCTGGAACCCTATCCTTGTGTTCCACTCCGTGCCCAGAGGCTGTTCCATGATACGCTCAAACTGCGCCTTGCTCGTGTAGGGATAAGGCAAGTCCTTCACAAGGTACTTTGCAGCCTTCTTATCCCGTTTCTCGGAAATGATGACATGCGCCTTGCCGTAGTCGACTCGAGTTTTGGGATCGACACCTGCGATTTTCTTAATTCGTTGGGGCTTTGGTGGTGCTTTATGTATGCCGGCGCCGCCCCAAGATCCCTGGAAATCGGGAAGAGGATGGTCAAATAACGTGATGCCAACGGGCATAAAAATTGGCATACCCATCCAGGAATAGTAGTGTCGACCTCGCGAGGCGCATCTGCAGCGATCTCGCGTCGTTTTGCTTCTTCAAATTCCTGAAAGGAAATTCGTAAGGGTTTCGTTCTGAGAAAACGGAAACTCACGTGAACGACATTGTCTCCGGCAAAAGCAAGGGCGACGAGGTCTCGTTGCTCGAACGCCTTCGGACCTTTTGCCTTCGCGTTACCCTTGATATCTAGCGTCTTTTCTTGAGCTTCCACTTCACTGTTGACGTCTGAACCGTCATCAGCAGTGAGACCGTTTATCTTTGAAGCTTTCCGAGTTTCTTTTGTAGTTGTTGCCTTCGTACTATTCGTTGCCATATTCATTGCAGAAGCTTCGCCACCCAAAGACAGGACATTGTCCATAGAAATCTCTACAACTGCGTCATCCTTCGCTTTCTCCTTCTCCTCCAGCTTCCTCGCCTGTTTTTTCAGTTTGTTCTTCGACTTCGTCAGCGCAGTACTATCCTTGTTCAGAAGAATCTCGTTCTTCTTACGGGGAACTTTCCTTGCCACATCAGAACTTTGAGGAACTAGCCATGGGTTGGATTCGATCGCGGATGGTTCTAGGGTGGGTAATCGTTGGTGTTGATGCGACGCAGGTAGGGAGACAACGTCAGTCGACCTGAGGGTGACACTGGACGTGTCGGAAGCTAAAGATCCTATTTGATGGGATTCAACTTGTCGAGGATCCGTCTAGGATGCAGTTCAGATCAGCAACTAGACGACTGGTTCAAAACGTACCGTCGTACCAGGACGATAGACCACGCGCCCACCCGCTCGTACAGCAACCACCCCATTGGCAGTGTCCATATCGGGCGGAGCAGCTTCGCCCATCTCGCTACCTTCTGCGTCGTCCCCGGTTGCTCCAATCTCCTTGATAAAGTCGTCCGCCATTCTATCCGCACTCTGCTGTTGTCGAGCCATCGCGTCCTTCATAAACTTCATGTCAAAGATGGTCTTCGCCGCCCTCTGCTCTGGGGCTGAGATACCACCGCCTTCTTCGAGGTCGATTTTCTGCAACTCATCAAACGCAGCCTTTTTAAGCTTGTCAACGCTGTCTTCCCCATTTCCGTCATCGTCACTATCGTCTTCACCGTCGTCATCACCACTCTCTTCATCGCTCCTCACACCCTTTATCCTCCTCCTCAACTTCTCACCCCTCTCCAGCATCTCCTCGATGTCTTTTCTCCCTTGCTCATCACCCTCCCGACCCCGCATCTGTTTCGCCCACTTCCCTGTATGCTTATGCCGCAGGGTTGCCCGCTCTTTCGCCCTAGCCTCCTCCCTCTTCAGTCTGCCCTCCTCCGTTTCGCTCTCCTCGCCTTCACCTAATTTCTCGTCGAGCTTCTCCCGTTCCTTCCGCTTGATCTTCCGGTATGTTTTGCTTTTGATTTTGGCTATACGTTTCGCCTTTACCTCGGCGCGGAACATCAGCTCACGCATTTTCCGCAGCTCTGCACGACGCTGAGCAACTTCTTCAACGGAAACTTCGCTCATCTTCAGCATGGCCTCTTCCGTGTGCTGAATGTCTTCATCCCGCAGTTTGGCGGATTTGAGGAGAGCGTCAACAGAGCTTTCAAGAGCTGTCGTTGGCTTGTATCATAGAGGAGTATTAGAAAGAAAATGAGAAAAAGCGGAAGGAACAATCACCTTGAATTTAGCAGCCAGTTCAAGATTGGATACTCTTCCGGGCGGTTGTGCTTGTAATGGGAAGCTTAGATGTTCGGCCTGGAGCAAGCCAAACGTTTAAGAGGTAAATTACGACGAGCAGGAGGTAGGCTGACCTCCCGTATCCGCTTCATGGTACCTGACCATTTGTCCACTTCTTCCTTTGTTTGCTCATAAGCAGCCTCACGGTCTAACCGCTCTTGGGTCCGTTGAGGTAGGGGTGCAGAAAGAGTCTTCACTTTTGAAGAGGGCGCCAGTGCTTTTGTGGATTTTTTGAGAGATAGAAGGGTAGATGACTGAGATGCCAGAGGTTCCAGGAAATCGTCCAAGTTTAACTTGGAGCCTACAAATGTCAGGGAGGGTTGACGTCGCATTGGCGTAAGGTGAACTTTATAAACGTACCAGAATTTCGTGCACGGAATTCGTTTTCAGTGCCTGCTTCAGTACGTTCCTTGAGGGACAGCCTCCGCTGCTTCCGAGTTCGCTCGACAAGAGCACTCGACGATGTGTCGGGACCGTTGAGTACTTTGCGCTTTCTGGCAGTGGGGTTGAGAGTGGAGATAAAATTCTGAAGTTTGTCCAGCGCTCCAGGAGTTGGATCTTCAGAATCTGCGAGGTCGTCGTCATCGTGGTTCGAATAATTATTTATATGACGGTCGTCGTCCTCAGAGCTATCCTCCTCTTCTTCATCTCCCTCAGCATCATCCCCTGTTTCACGGATTCTTCCTCCAGGGTTCTCCAACGTAGACTTGGGTCTATTCACCGCGTCGCTTCCGGTGTCGATTTCGCCCTTCCCATCGAGCACGTCCAACAGATCAATGAATTCATCATCATCTCCCTCTTCTCCCTCTTCGTCGTCCTCTTCTCTTTCACCTGAATTATCCGAATGTCTTCCCTCCACATCTTCCATGTCCTCATTCTCATTGAGATTTACACCAACAAAGGGTACCACTCGTTTCTTCTTGTTCAAAGCCTTCTTTTTTCCCTAGCACATCGTCTGACTGGTAGACACGCGAAACAATTAATAGACTCATACCTTATTGGAAAAAAACCCAGCAAATCTCTCCTCGTCACTCTCCTCAAAAGCAGCATCACTATCGATCTCTTCGTCGTCTCCACTTTCGATTCCTTCGTTCTCACCATTCTCACCGATCAGCCGTGCCCGCAACTCCTCTCGATCTTCGTCGTTACCTCCTTCAATGCCAACTCTGAACACCGCCGCTTCTTCACGGTTCAGGTCTAATGTGACATTCGAGCGCCTCAGCGCTTCAGGTGCGTACTCGTACACATCGGAAGAAAGTCCATGGGTGGACTTGAGTTTCCTGGCTTGTCGTTTCGCATAGCCTGCGGCATTTGTTTTAATTCCTGAGGAATTTTTTTTTGAGCTCGAGGGAAGTCTGTTCTTTGGCCTCCTCAAAGTCCTGTTCGTCTTTGCCATGTTGAATGAACTGCAACGACAGTCTGCAGATCCTTGAAAAATCATATTACGTAAACACCAGTAGACTCCGACTACTTGGAGCAGCTACTACTCTACGTACTCAATGGAGAAGCAAAACAAGAAGCTCAGAAAATACACTCATTCATGTCTATAGCATGGCTTCTATCAGGTACTACTTCTTTCTATTCAGAATGCACTATTGCCTCAGGCATAGACCACTGATTCCTTGTAGACTCGTACACATCAAGGAGCAGTGCATCTGCGCCACTATAGAGAAAGTTGCGCAAGAAGTGTTTCCCAAGCACATTACCGGCCACCATGGCCATCACTAAGTAGTCCAGGTTGAAGTTGCGGTTATGTATATGTTGTCAAATGAATTTGGAGTCCCTGGATTTATTTACCTTGACGAACGAACGGATGCAGACTGTCATTCTTCCACACATTCTGACTCACGCTGAATGCGGCGCAGTTACTTAGTGCACTTTTTCTCCTGATGGTTTCTCTCTCACGTCCATGTGAGTTTCCTGTCTCACCTATCACTCTAAACACAACATCGTCGAGCGACCCAAAAACAAAACGCAAAAGGAAAAAGGTCCATGAATAATGTTTATAACAACACAGCAACAGGTGGTGATTAAAAGATACAAAAATGAGAGCGTGCAGATGGATACCAAAAACGTGCATATACTACCTAACATGGGATCTGCAGCCTTGAGTAACAAACTTATTCTATATGAGATATTCCGGGTTTTTATGCAGGTTGATCGAGCGATGAATGGATGCAAGTGATATCTTGAGCGTGCGAATGAGAATGATGATATGAGGAAATATAATATGAACGACACTCCGGTATTGAAATTAAAGCCACTGGCATCTTGGTTTTTTTTGTTTCATTTTGCAAGCGCATGTCGATATCTTGATGGATGATGGATTTGTTGAGATGAGTCCAAGACGGTTGAGATGAGATAATGAATGTTGGATGATGGATGGTGTTATTGCGATGCGATCCGAGATTCTTCGGCGGTCGTGATATGTACATTAATCGTGGCTGTAGCGTACGATGAGCGACGGGCACGCGAGAAAGCGGATGAAGAAAAAGGTTACGAAATTCTGGCAAACTTCAAACAACAGATCTTCAAACGTCTTCAATAGCCGTAGTACGCACGCTAATATCAATATCGATCAGCATAACACCCGTTATCGGCTTGAGTCTACACATACCATTCTATCACTACCAACACACAAGTCAGTCTCACATAGAACACTCGGAAATCAAGAACTACTCACAAAAGCCAAATTACCTTCGATCCAGTCTTGCACCCGCGCAGCGTGACGATATGGCCTCGAATACAATCGTATAACAAAGCCCGCTGGTCTTTGTCCGCCTACAAACATAAAGTCAGTGATCAAACAGAAGCTAAAGTGTACAAAAGAACACGCACCATCGGCAACACACTCGCAATCAACTGGCTCCCCGTCACTGAGAGCGCCAAGTCGACGATCATAGCTCGTCGAGACCTAAAACCTAATAAGCAACCCACAACAAAAACGGCGATGCAACCTACCCTTTGGCAGGCTCACACATCCTCTCGACGACCTTATCCAGTGTCTCCTTCCCGCCCTCCTTCAGCGCTTTCGTAACCGACTTGGCACCCTGCTCGTTCGTCGCGAACTCGAGAAGGCCATCAAGCAGGTGCCCCAGCGTCATTTGGCGGTGTTTCTCCGAGCCATGTTCGAGGACTAGAAGAAACAATTAGTTCATGCATGAATGGAAGAAAAACGCGAAAAGGTTGGCATGAGAAGGAAATACACGTACTATGTTGGATGCAGTATGCTCCCCATTGATTCTTTGCGACGTCCGCAAAGACGGCTGCTCCATGACCAAGGAGCTCATCCACGATCCCATCTTTTGCCCCCGCTTCCAGGTTCTCGAACGCATGCTGAAGCCGACATCAGAAATGACATGCAGATGGGAAGCATGAAGAAGGTTACCTGAACGACGAGCGATCCCGTCTCATGGCATGCAAGAGAGGCCCATTTGCCTTTGAGCGATTTGTTGACGCTAGAATCACAAATGAGAACATTATCAATAATGAAATGGCGGAAGAATGATGAGATGCTGACTACGCAAAGATGGGAGGTGCAGGTGGTGTCCAAGCCAGCTCCATAATCTGTTACGCGATGTGCGTCAGCCAAAGTCTGAGATGAAAGTAAAAAGAGGGAACCTTGCTCCAAACGTGTGACGCATGCTTATTGACAAGCGTCTGGGCAGGATCACCGAGAAGGAGCTCGGACACGATGAGCAGTCGAATATCTTCTTCGCAGTCGAGAGCCTTCTGAAGAACGTGGCACCCGTAGCAGTTCATCGCGAGTTCGACAACACGGCCTCTGAAGGATAACGATCAGTAATGACAGACGAAACCCAAACGTCTACAAACCTCATACAAGACACGATCTTCCTGCGCTCATCAGCAACAGACGCAGCTTCCAGACATCTCTGCACCGCCCAATTCCCGAACCTAGGACAATTAATCCATTAGATTACACACAGGAAGGAACCTGAGAGAAGATAACATACCGATGAGCCATCATCTCGAAACCCTTTGCACAGATCGCATCTACGATCTTGGCACGCTCTTCGAGGTCTGCGACTTTGAGCTTCTGTTGAAGGAAGATACTAGCTTGCTGGTCAGAGGACTTGATGATGCGCTCTACGAAGATGTGGTAAGGCGGAGAGGAGGAAGGGTGTAGTAGCGAGAGGAAGTTGATGGGCTGTGTAGGGTAACGAAGGTTAGTTTGGATGGATCGTTTGGAAGATGGAGAACATGAAACGGCGATGTGCACGTATAAGAGTCACCGTCGATCAAAGAAAGAAAAAGAAAGAACAGGAGAAACAGAGGGGTACGCATATACTATGCGAACAGAAACAAGAACAAAAAAAAACAAAAAAAACACGCAAAACGCAAGCATACATGAGAACATTAACATTCTTCGAAAGTAAGAATGGGGAGCTGCTTGTATGCGCAGAAAACCAGACAGGCGATACACAAAGTGGGTATATGCGCATGCCGCAAGAAAAGAAAACGCAAGGATAAAATAAAAACATAGAACATACCTCGTGGGACGTTGTTTGCGGAGCCTGCTGTTGCAAGACATAAGATCCACGCCGAGGTTCTTCGCCACAGACAGGGCCAGTACTGTATTCATGCTTGCCATAGTCAGATTTCAAGCTTCCAAGCTCCTCTGAAATAACCCAGTCTGACTGAGTCGATGGCGGCGCTGGTGGAAGCTGCTGGTGGTATTGGCCATGAGCCTGAGCAAGGCGCCAATCCATGCCGATGGGGGGGAGCGGGAGGTGTCGCGTGTGATCCACACGACGAGAAACCTGAGCTAGAGGAGGAGAGTTATAGAGCGGACGAGGCATGCCATGTGTGGCGGAAGCATGTTGAGCATTAGTGTGATAGCCAGACCGAGGCTCAAGGCTCGAGAAAGGTTCAAAAGCACCACATTGTTGGTTGTCAATGAAAGTGGGTTGCGATGAATATGAAGGACGATTTGAATAAGATGGAGAATGGGAGATGAAGCTTTCTTGAATGCGACTAGGAGGACTGTTACTGTGGTCGAATAACAAAGAAGGTTGAGCTTGGGATTGAGGTAGGTAAGGAAGTGAATGAGCGAGTTCGTAAGGAGAGTGCAGTTTTGAATCAAAAGTGGATCTAGAAGGCGAAAGATCGGTTGGAGTTTGTAGCAAAGAGGAAGCAACGGAAGCGGGAGAGAAATCTGGAGAACTAGGAGACGTGTCGAGGTTAAGAACAGGTTTCTTGACGAAAGGAGCTGGAGAATTAAGATTGAGGGTACGGAGAAGCTGCTCGACGTGCTACACGACGAGGAACTAAATCTTTTTATCGATAAGAAAAACGGGTTGAAACTTACACTGTCATCGAAGCCAGGGCTGGTCTTCTTCCTGCCATCGCCAATCGCACCGACATCCTTTGAACGAGAAGGTTCTGGCCCAAAAACATCCTCACGACGAACTAGAGGTTGAGAACAAGCCTGACGCTCAATCTCTCGCTCTGCCACCCGAGAAAAAGTGTCGAGAGTTCTTGGCCATGTGATATCGGATGGTTGGGGTTGAGGAGCCCAGATCGAGGCAGCAGTGCCGAGGACAGGCTGAGGGTGGCGAAAGAAGTGGGGGTTGTCAGCAGCAGCGTGCATGGAGGCGAAGGGGAAGAAGGATGGTGGTGGTGGTTAGGGAGAAAACGAAATTTTATATACTTGGGGTGTGGCATTTCTTCTTGTGAAAGAGCTCATCACAGAGATTCACATTCCTCTTTAGGGTTGATCATTTCCAAACTCGGCTTAGTCACGTGCTACAGCCCACATCTCTCTCTTGGCCGCAATCTCATCCCTCAGCATGGTAATCCGATTGTCCAACCTCGAGCTCAGATCTACCGCACTCGTCGCCATGCTCAGCGCCACATCCAGCTTCTCACTCGCATTCCCTAATGCCCTCTCCCACTCGCCCCTGCCCCCATCTACATCCCCACCCACACTTCTCTCCACATCCTTCAACTCCAGCACTGCCATCTCAAACATCGCCACGCCAGGTATCCATGTGCTAACTCGGATCGCGCCCTGTCTCCCATATGCATCTTGCAGATACGTTCGCGAAGACGCATAGTCGCCTGTCGTGCGGTACGAGATCCCGAGCAGAAGTGACCGCAAGGCGAGGTCGTCCGGGGTGTCGAGGTCGTCTCGTTGGTGAGAATGGCGTTCAGGGGTGGTTGACATAGGCGTGGGGTCCGTCTTGGAAAGTGGAGGTGTCAGGGCCAACCAGTTTTCGATATGAACTTGTGCGATATCCTTGTCGATTCTGGAGTAGAGGCTCCAGACTGTCAAAGTGAAGGTCCAATACAATAGGAGACAGTGCCGTTACGCACATATACCTAGCTCTTCCGCCGTGCTGATCTTGATCGCCTCGACATACATCTTCTCGTCCCCACCTCTCCGCTTCTGTTTCTCCTTGTAAAACTCCACTAAATCAACTCATTGGTTTACGGATGAAAACAGAAAAATAGAATAACTCGCATTTCTTCTTAATCAGCACCTCTGTTGGGAGATCCTTACCCGAAAGTTTTTTCTTGCTGATCAGGTCTGGTATCGCGTTGAGCAGTTCTTGCGCCTTGGTTAAATTACAGAGAGAGATATAGCACCCTGCAATAATCATGAATTAGCAACACAAACGAAATGACTAGGTTTGGATCGCAAAACGAAAAGGAGAATACATACCAGCAGCCAGAAAGTAATACGTCCCATGACTCCTACCATATCAGTGATCAGTACATTCCAACGAGTAAAGAAAAGAACCAACCAACCAACTATTCAATTCTGTAATTCTCATAAACATATCTGCGGACTCCTGGTATCGACGCTGTCCCAGCAGCGTCCATGCCAGCTCAAATACCAGCTGTGATTCACACGTTGGTCAAAGCTAAAACAAAGTAACAAAATGGGATGTACGTACGATAGTGTCTGCCTGCACAAACGTAGTTGGACGCTCGGGTCTCAGGCCCTCCTGCAACAACTTGATTGCACCCTCCGCATCATGAGACATGCGAAGAATCCTTGCCTAGGACCACACCACATTAGCTCTGACTTGATATGACGACAAGGAAGTCAAATTTGGACGACGTACCCGGTTTAAAATCCATAATGCACCTTGCGGGTATCGAGTGGCGATGCTACGTTCATGAGAAGATCAGCTGGATAAAGAAGGAAGAAAGAAGAGGGTGCACCTGTCGACGAGGGTCTTGTACTGCTTCAACACGTGCGTTTCATCCGCTTGATAACCCAATATAAGAAGCACGGTACCGTAGTAACTCATCAGGACGAGCCTGTCGACTGACGTATTAGAGCCCATCACATCGGTGACAAAAATAGAATGAGGGAGAACATAACTTACCCCGCAAAAACGCTATGTACATCTTTCTTTGCAGCGGATACCGCAAGAGATTGTAGCGCGATTTTGCGGTCGTGCTTGTACCCAAAAAGACCAACAACAGATCTGGTTATTGAAATCAACAAAAGGATCGAACGTATTGCGTGTGATAGGAATTACTTACTGGACTTTCTTGGGGAGAAGGGAAAACACGAGGTTGAATAGGCCGTAACCTGCCAACAAATGAGCAAAAAAAAAAAAAAAAGAAACAAGTTTCGCAATATACCGAATGCTGTCCCCGCAATAATAAATTCATCCACAGGCCCATCTTCCACTAGTTCGCCATTGACACCACCACCGACGACTCCGACATCAGAACTAGATCGACTAAAAGATACGGGAACGGTCAATGTCGACCCGCTCGTCCATCTCCCGAAAAAACTCGATTGTGATTTCAGGCTGCTGTTGGTGTTCGTATCTGGGGTGGCAACAGGAGTTGGAGGTTCACGGGTGGAGTTGATGGAGAGATTGGACGTGGTTGTGGAGGTGGATAGCGCGGGCCCTGCTGTGGAGGGTGTGTTTTGGAATGATGGTTTGTGGTTCAGACCGGGTGATGAGTATGTCGTTCTGGCCGGGGTATTGTGGGCCTCGAGTCCATGAGGGAACACAGTTTTGTAGAGCCTAGTCAGTAGATTACTGAGATTACAAAGAGAAACGAATGAACGTATATACTTGGTGAACTTGGAGTGTGCGCTGGGTGAAAGAGAAGATTAGATAAGATAAAAGTGAGAATAAAGCTCCGTACTTGTTTAGCGAATATCTATAGAAAATAAGTGCGCAAGATCAAAAGCCCAAGACCGAAAAAAACAAATATATTACATGCATTGCAGATAACCCATATACGATTCACTAGAAAGAAGCCATTCTACAAATTAGTTAAAATAATACAGTCGCACTAAACGCCACTAACCTCAACGCGTGCGTCAATCCCAACATCACAATCGCGTCTGCCATCAGGATCTCCCACTCCAGCCCGGGCGGGAAACGTGAGCTCCCAGACCCCGCCCTGCTTGTACTTCCTTGGCCACTCTTATATTTCTTCCGCGCCCCCGCCTCTGATAACGTAACGCACCTCGCAGCCTCCGCCAACAGTCCCGTCTAAAATAACAATAGTATCAATGTTCCTTCGAATCAACAAGTGACGATCCACCCAACCTCCATGCCCAATGCAGCTTCCAAAAACGCGCACACGCCAAGGCCAAGGAGATGGAACGGGTCATCGCTCCGCTCAAAATTCTTCTTGGCCTCGACGATATCATTGGAAAATAGATGGTCAAACCCTAATTTGGCAGACTGCAAAAGAGCATTGTTGTCTTGATAACTGTTGATGGTGCCCATGGCGGGCAGTGAACAATGTTGGAATGCACAGTATGTCTGATCACGATCGGTGTGTTTTTTCCCACGGTGACGCCACGCATATACTTGTGGAGGCCGTATATGGGGACCCTTAGATACTCGGAAGAGATCGTCGTGCATAGCAACAAGCGTCATTTTCTGCCGACTAATTGAACTTATTATGTATGCTGTTCCAAAAAAAAAAAAAAGAATTCGTTTTCTGTTTCCACACACAACTGCTTCAATTTTTTGACTTTGCACATAAGTTGTTGCTTGAGTGACAGATTCCACACTGGCAGCATTCAACAACACACAAATTCCAGAAAATTTCAGATATGGAGAATCCATGAGTCCAGCTGTCTGTCTGTTCATATCCCATTAAACAATGACTTCCTGTTGGCACTTACCTATATGATATGAGCTTATTACCCATGCCTTTGTCATGGCATTCACTCACTTTCCTCACTCAGCCTGACTCTGGCATGGGTCAGCTCATGTATACATTGCACCTTATTTGATCCCACTACAGTTACTCAACTCTTGGACCTTTGGCCCAAAGTCAATGGTTGGGGGTCACAGTCACACAACTCTTCAGTTAACTTTTTGGATGGAGTGAACCAGTATGTATCACCTGAAATTGTTGCAGCAGCATAGCCATGTAGTGGTAGTGTATGCTAGACTTCCTACCTTACCTGGTTGCTTGGGATAGCTTGCTAGTAACTAGGGTTAGAGGTGTATGGCACTCTCTGCATTGCTACTGATGGATACTGCTTGTTTATATACACCTAGAGCTATGTGGTCTCATGATCAGAGGGGAGGCACATGAGGCAGGTCACATGTCAATATACATAGGTGGACTGGAAGTGTGGATTGAATTCAACACCCCCCCACAAACTGTACAGTGGGTGATCAGTCTGCTAAGTTTGAACCTCAAAATTAATCCTGAGGGAGCTTCTAAATTTCTTGAATGGCATGCATGCAAGATTTTCAGTAAACATATCTGCTGGATTATTATTACCCAGTATGAATGGGACAGTGACCTTGCCATCTTCAATACATTTGTGTGTGTAATAATAGTGAATGTCAATATGCTTAGTCCTTCTTTCCTGAACAGGGTATGAATAAAGATTGACCCCTGATTTTCAGCACAAATATCAGCACAAATAGATACCTTCTACAGGGTATAGCCCAGTTCAGAAAAAAGGGATGAGATCCACAAAATCCTTGCCATTCTGAATACACTCACATGTATAATGGTAGTGAATGTCAATATGTTTAGTCCCTCTTTCCTAAATAGGGTTTGATCCAATTAAGATCAACCCCTGATTGTCAGCAACAATTGGTACATGCTTCAGGGTATAGCCCAATTCAAAAAAAAAAGGAATGAGATCCACATGATCTGCCAACATGTGTCAGAGATTTGGCTTCCATAAAACTCAGGGTGACAGTTTTTTGCCCAGTCCAAATCTGTGTAGCCCTGAAGGCCCTCAGAACCTGCACCATCATAGATAAGCTCATATTGACAAGGTAGCATAAGATGTACTTCACCTTATCTAGATGTTCCTGGCTAGGATTATCCAAGAACTGCAACATTTTAATTACTGCAAAGGCAATGTCTGAGCATCAGGTACAATAAAGACTCAATCACAGATTGATATTGAGATCTACATATGTGCTGCATCAGGCACTGCAGTATTCTCTGTTGAAGTTGGGTGGTGGTATGCGCATTAGGTGACACTGATGCCAACACCAAACAGCTGTGGTGTATAGCCACAGTCATTAGTAACATCGCCTTGTTGTTTTAGACTTAATTACAGGGCAGTTTCCCATGCTAGTATAGATATTCATTGTAAATAGTTTATTAAACTTAACAAAGTGTTCTATACTCTATCGAGTCCTCTAAAAATTCAACAGGTTATGGGCCCTGGCCTTAACTGAATTTTCTTGCTCATGCTATAATCAAACTAACATAACACTACCTGGATCAAATTTAAACAATGGCCAACATTTCGAATGCTTCAATGCACACAAACATTTACCGAATAGAACCCTTGACAGGTGCCAAGAATTACATCGTATGGAAGATCAAAATGATGGACATTTTGACAGGGCAAGATCTGTGGGAATATGTCAATGGATGGACTACCCAGCCAACAGAAGCAGCCTTGCTGACAGCGTGGCATAAAAAGGATTGGATGGCACTGTCAATGATCCATTTATGGGTGGCTGACAAAATGTTGGTGTACATTGCAAGCTCAATGAGCATGTTGGAAGCACGGTGTACATTGAAGTCATTACTGGAGACTCAGGGGGCATTAGGAATAGTTCAGGCATGACAAAAGCTATTCCAGTCGTAGGAATGATATGGACTTCCTTTGTGAAGCAGTCGCATACTACAAATATTGCATCATATCCTTGAGCTTCAGGTAGTCCTGTGATAAAGTCCACAGATATGTCTTGCCATGGTGCTTTAGGTATAGGGTTCGGCATTAATTTCCCAGCAGGCTTTTCTGGAAATTTCTTCCCCCTCATGCACATATCACACCCATCCACATACCCCAACACATACTTTGAAATTCTGGGCCACCAATAATTTCTCATCACCAACTCCAGCGTCTTCCACCTTCCTGGATGTCCAGCAGCTGGCGTGTTACGATGTAACTGTACGATCTCCCTTCATAAATCTTGATCCTTCGGTACATAGACCTTTCCTCTGAACAACACTAACCCTTGTTCTTCAACCCATTCATCTCCTTTAATATTACCTTTCTTCTCTCCCCTCAAAGCTTTCACAGCTTCCACCACTTCATCATCCATCTCTGAACATTGCTTAATTTTAGACAACATTTCTGTCTCTGAGCTATCCACCAATAAATGCCCTTGATGCATAGTGCAAATATGAAAGTATTCAGGTTTGAGTAGGGTAATATTTTTATTGTCCTCCTCCACTCCCCTTTTATGATCTGTACGTCTGGATAATGCATCTGCTTTCCTCATCAAGCTTCCCACTTTGTGGACCAAGTGAAAATTAAAGCTCAATAGTAATAATGCCCAACATGCTTGTTGACGGTTAAGCTTTTTAGTGGACATGAAGTACTGCAGATTTTGATGGTCTGTCCAGATCTCGATCTGATACGTACATCCCTCCAAATAATGTCTCCATGCTTCCAATGCTTGTATTATTCCCAACATCTCTTTATCATGCACATCATAATTCCTCTCCACATCATTCAACCCTTTAGACAAATATGCACAAGGATGCCATTTGTCATCTTCACATAGCATTGATAATACTGCTCCAGTAGCAAAGTCTGATGCATCTAATCCCACTCGTAAGGGACATGTGAAATCTACTGGGACCAATATTGGCTCTTCCACAAACTTCCTCTTCAACTCCTCAAATGCTGTTTGCTGTTGTTCTCCCCATCTCCACACTACTCCCTTTCGCATAAGGTTGTGTAATAGTGCAGCAATTTTGAAAAAATTATGAACAAAGCGACAATAAAAATTGGTGAGTCCCAAGAAAGCCTGAACTTCTTTGATATGGGTAGGCATGGGCCAATCAACAATTGCCTGTACCTTGATAGGATCCATCTCGATTCCATCAGGACCAATCTTTAATCCCAAGAACTCGATCTTGCTTGCTCCAAATACACACTTCTCTGGTTTAACAAATAAATCATTCTCTGCCAACCTCTTCAACACCTCCTGCACTATCGCCTCATGATTTTCTTCATTTTCCATGAATATCAAAATGTCGTCAATAAATATTATCACCATGCCTTTGTCTATCACATTTTTGAAAATGTTGTTCATCATATTTTGGAAAGTTGGGGGACTATTGGTCATTCCCAAAAACATGACTAGCAGCTTGAAGGATCTTCGATGCATGGCAAATGCTGCCTTCCACTCATCTCCTTTTTTTATTGGTACATTGTTGTACCCCCAGCATAAATCCAATTTTGTAAAGACCTTGGCCTTTCCCACCTTGTCAATTATCTCTGAGATCAACAGCAAAGGGTACGCATTCTTCACTGTCCACTCGTTCAAATACCTATAATCTGTACACATCCTCTTCCTCTGATCTTTTTTCGGTACAAAGAATACTGGTGATGTCTGTGGTGATTTTGAAGGTCATATGTATCCCTTGTGCAACTGTTCATTAAGGAATGCATCCACTTCTTCTTGTTCCTTTGGAGATAATGGATAGACTTTTGACTTCTTTGGCACAAATCCCAGCTTCATCTCAATAGCATGATCCCATGGCTTTTGCACTGGCATCCGCTCCGATTCCTTCTTCTGAAAAACTGACAAATATTTATGGTAGGCTTTTGGCACCCACTCTTCCACTGGCTTCTCCACTTTCTCCACATTTTTATCCCATGACTGTCCTCCATGAATTTCTCTAAAGGTTTGCTTCTGTTCTTCTTTACTTGTCATAATTGGAACTTCCCTGTTTGGCATATCCTCATCCTCCACTTCCTCCATTGTAACAGAATACTTTCTCAGACATTCTTTCTCTTTCTTTTCCTTCTTCTCCTTTTTTACTTTTCTCCCATACACATTACATTCTTTAGGACAATGAGTCATGTGTACCTTCCCAGTTTTCCAATCAATTTCCGGATTATGCTTTCATAACCATGGACATCCAATTATCAGATTGGTTTTCCCAAGGTTGCACACCTCAAATATGGCTCGCTCCTGATGATCCTGATACTTCAATATCGTTATCACTTCCTCCTTAATGGTTCCTCCACGATTGATTGTACTGTCAATATTGTACACCATTATAGGTTGGGGCAGTTTATGCATGCGAATACTGTTTCTAGTAATTAGGGATCAATTAATAAATAATCTGGTAGCACCACTGTCAAGCAATGCCTCCACATTAATTGCTGCATGCATGTCCACTGTCTTCAATCCTACTATCAAGCTGATTTCAGGTTCTATCTGCGCAGAGCGAATAAAAAATTTAGGGGTCTTCAGAAATAAGGCTGGGCATTTTTCTTTGTCGGATCAATAATGATGGTCATACTCCTCAATTTCTCTTTCAGGTTCACTCTGGGTTTCCTCAGATACTAATACATTATATTGATTCTGGATTACCAATGGGAAAACCTTCACTGGGACTCTTCCACAAAATTCTTCTGCTTATCTTCCTCCAACTTTACTTCCTCAGTTGTTGCTTCCCTAATCTTCCTTTTCTGTTTACAATTTCGAGCCATATGCTCTAATTACCCACAATTAAAACATTTAACTGGAGCTCATCTCCCTACTTGATCATCATCCATTGCATCCATTGATGCTGTTGACTCTTTAACAATAGGTGTCACTGCCATGGCTGGTGGCTGTGCCCTCGGAGTTTGTAGCTGAGGTGTCCTTCCTTTCTTGGACTTTCCTCCCAATGACTTTCCAAATCTGGAATTCCCATACATCAGTTTCGATTCTGCTTGTTCCTGTCGATATTGTCAATCAAGACGCATTGCCCAATTATACCACTCATCCAACCTCTCTGGCATAGAAGGTAGTCAATAGATTGACTTGAATAAAGAGGGATTTAATCCTGCCTTCAAATATTCTACCAATGCTGCTTCTCCCATATCAGTTTGTGATGCTTCTGCTTTAAACTGCAAAATAAATTTATCTGCAGTCAGAGAACCTTGGCACATGGTTTTAATTTTGCATTAGCTGTTGCCTTTGGGTTAGGGTCTCCAAATTGTGCCTCCAATCTCTCCAAAAATTCCCTGAAAGTTGCAAATAGTTTATATCCTGCAGCAATTTGATTAATGGCTTCATTTCTCCAGAACTGTGCTTTCCCTCTCTGGATGTATGAGAGAGCAAACATAATTCTAGACTTGGTCATAAAAAATTCGGGCTTTCTCCCATGAATATACAAGACTATAGAGCTGATGAAGGATTTTGTGTTCTCCATGGTACCATCAAATATTTGTGGGGGCGCATATTTAGGTAAACACATTTTTCCACTCTCAGATCTCTCTTCTGCATGCTCACTGTTAGGATCAAAGCTCTTAGTTCATAGATCTGTCGAAGCTCGTAAGCAACAACTTCAAGTAAAACATTTAAAAGACCATCGAAGCTCATAAGGAACAACTTGAGGATGCCTTATCACTGTTCGTAAGAGCATAGGAATGACCAGGTCAAGCTGAGCTTGACTGGTCTTGCATTTGCTGTTTAAATATTACAAGTACAGAATTATGGATATGTAAGTGGAACAAGTTATGTAAAGAGAACAATAAGAATGTCAGAACAATAATGTGAGAGCATCCACTGACTACTACAATAGTGTGGGAGTGTGAAGGTGGGTGATTAGAGGTGTGCAGTTGCAAAACAATAAGAATGGAGAACAATAGCATGAGACATACTCAAGTGAAGACAATAGGAACAATAATGAAGAAGTGGTGTCATGTCAAAAGAAAATTGATTTCCCACTTCTTGTAACATCTCGTAACATCAGCCCCTCCTCAACGTTTCAAGTCCCATCTGAAACTAGGGTCGTATTTTCCGCATTGGGTCAAACACTGGTGACCGCTCTTCACCAGTTGTTGTGGTAAATGTGCTGAATGTAGTGGCGGTGGGTGCCTCATGTGAATAGACGGCTGTAGGAAGTTCAATTTCTTCAGCGCACCCACTAGCAAATCGAACCGAGGTACCCATTAAGAAGGTCATCATGCGTGAGAGAGGAGAATTCTAAATGAGATGATTAAATAAAGCAAGAACATAATGAGGATGGCGGCACCGAATATGGCGCTTAAAGAAAGGATGAGGGTCAAATTTTTGAACATGATGGTTCAGGTTTAGGTCATGCAGTGACGTGGCAGATTGTCACATGTTGGGTTGTTCGGACAGAAAAGAGCCAAGTGTTCTGGGCACCATCATCGGCAATGGGGGCATTGATACTCCAGGCAGTGGGACGAAAAGTGGCTGATTCGGGCACAGGTAAAGCATACCGAGTTTTGCATCCACGGAGGTGCAGGGGGGTACTCGGATGTTGGTTGTCTCAGGTAAGGTGTCTGTATGTGCAGTGGTGATGGCAATTGAGATGGTTGTTTGGGTGCAGTCATGAACTGTTCATCTTCTTCATCATCTGAGGTCTCTATGATGAATACATGCTGAGGTGTCAGGACCCATTCTCCAGGTCTGTATCGTAGTGCTTGTTCATCTAAATCCCTTATGAGGGGGAGTAAATCAAGGTGGTAAGCTTTTTCTGACAGGCATTGGAATACTCATTCAAGGGTGGAAATCGCTCGATATGTCTCGAACAGGTTGTGCACAGTCCCATTGAGCAGTGCTTGGTCATGGGTTATGAAGAGCAGTCTCTCTTTGTTCCAAGAGTCGTCTGTGTCTCATACAAAGCTCAGAACTAGTTCGAAAGTTCTTACCGGGTCGGGGTCTGGTGCAACGTTCATGACAAAGTGAAGAGGGCGGCTCATGATGAAAGTAGGTTATGGGTGGATTTGTATTCCCCCAAGATTTCTGAAGTGTTTTTTAAATGTGTTTCTGGTTCCCAAGTGTTCTCTGCCATGCCATAGCCTTTTCATTTTACTAAGAATCGGGTTCTTCGGCCCATCTTTTTGTGTGCCAAAATTGCTTTGACCTCGTGTTCTAGTTCTCCCTCGATCAGTTCTGGGTGTAGAGGAAGAAGATTAGGTCCATGTGTCTCATTCTCCTTGAAACGCGAAAGAAGAGAAGCATGGAAAACAGGGTGAATCTTCCATTGCGAAGGAAGTTTCAATTTGTAGGCATGGGAGGAGATCACCTGGGTGATAGGGAATGGCCCTTCATGTTTTGGGGCGAGTTTCCTGGTCAGGTATCCTAGTTTCAAGTTCCTAGAGTCCAGCCATACCCTTTCTCCCACCATGAATGGGCAGAAGCCTCGTCCGTTTCGTCTAATCATGACCTGTCAGGACAGTTCATGCGCCGCCAAGGCCTCTCGTCACACATTCCCTAATTCGGCTATCCTCTGTTTGGTAGCCAGCACATTTGTCTTTTTGTACATTGTGGGGATGGCCTTGAAATGGCTTCCCATCATTATGTAAAACAGTGTTTTTGATCACCGAGTGGTGCTTCTGATTGTGTGTGAACTCGGCAGTGGTAAGGTACCCCTTCCATTGTAAGGGTCTGTTTGCACAAAAGATCCGGAGATAGATCTCCAGTTCTTGATTGACCCATTCAGTTTCTCTGTCAGTTTGCAGGTGATAGGCCATACTCATGGCTAATTTAATTCCTAGGAGTCTCCCTAATTCTTGGAATGTGTTAGAAGCAAATTGTGGATCTCAATCTGATATAATTTTGTCAGGGAGGCCAAATCTTTTAAACACATTATGGAGATAAAGGTCTGCTGCCCCCAGCACGTCGATGGTTTTGTTGCAAAGAATGAAAATCACCCCCTTAGTAAGCCCATGGTCTACCATGACCATGATGGTGTCAGATCCATCACTGATGGGTAAGTTGGTGATGAAATCCATGGTTACCAGTGCGAAGGGTCTTGTTGCTTCAGATTTAATGGGTAGCAATGGTGGTGCCATGGGATGTGTGTTTACCTTCATCTGTTGACATGTGGCGCATCCATCAATGTAGTTTCTGGTAAAAACGGTCATCCCGGGCCACCAGTAGTCTCTTTGCACCAATTCTAGGGTCTGGAACCAGCTGGGGTGCCCTGTAAGCAAATTATCGTGGTATTTTTCCATGATTCTCCTCCACAGCTCCTTGTCGTCTGGGACATAACATCGGTCTTTAAAAAAGACTGTCCCATCATTCTCCATTCTTTAGTCTTCTACCGCCGATTTGATAGGTGGCATTCCTCCTTCTTTGATGGCTCTTACTATTTCTTTTAGTAAGTCATCCCACATCATGCTTTCCGCCAACAGGTCCTTCAATTCTGTATTGATCGTCCATGCAAAGATCTCATCTTTTAATAGTGTGACATCCTCATTGTCATCGTCAATTTCTGGTATGTGATCCCCCCATCGTGATAGTGCATCGGACTGTACCATCATCTTTCCTGGTACATGTACTAGTTGGAGGTTGAATTGTGACAGAAAGAGGCTCCATCTGGCCTGTTGTCGGTTTAGCTTTCTTGCTGTTCTGAAGTACATCAGATTTTTGTGATCTGATAGGATGGTGGTGGGGTGTTCAGATCCTTGGAGATAGTGCCTCCAGGTTTCCAGGGCCCATATTATTCCCAGTAGTTCCTGATCATAGATTTCATAGTTTTGTTCAGTAGCCATCAAGGAGTGGGAAATGTAGCCACAGGGGTGCCAGTCTCCATTTGTATCTGTCTGTTTCAGGACAGCCCCTGTTGTGTATTTTGAAGCATCGCTTTCCACTATGAATGGCTTTTTGGTATTTGGCATTAGTAGAACTGATGCCTCAGAGAATTTACGTTTCAGTGTTTCGAATGCATTCTGGCATTCATTTGTCCAGTTGAAGGCCTGATCTTTCCTTGTTAGGTCATTCAGTGGTTTCATTATTGTGGTGAAGTTGCCGATGAATCTTTGATAGAAGTTCTTAAAGCCTAGGAAAGATCTAACCCCCTTGACATTGGTCAGGGATGGCCAGTCTTTAATTCCGCTAAGTTTAGTTGGGTCCATGGCCAATTGATTCAGTTGCAGGATCAGTCCTAGAAATTCGACCTCCTGCACATCAAATTTAGATCTTTCAGGTTTTAGGTAGAGGTTGTTTTCCCTCAGCCTCACCAGAACCCTCCTTGTCCTCTCCTCATGTTCCTTTTTGTCCCTTGAGAAGATTAGGATATCGTCCATATAGATCACTAGCCACCCCTCATTTAGCATGTCTCGAAAGGTGTCATTCATCATTGCCTGGAAGGTGGCTGGGGAATTGCAGAGCCTGAAGAACATGACTTTGGGTTTCAATAGACCCTTGTTGGTCTTGAACGTGGCTTTCCACTCATCTCCCTTCTTGATCCTGATGTTATGGTATCCCCATCTGATGTCTAGCTTTGTGAACCATTTCGCCCCCTTCAGTCTGTCGAGCAGATCACTGATCAATGGAAGGGGATAAGAATTTTTGATGGTTCCTTCATTCAGATATCGATAGTCTTGGCAGGGCCACAGCGTGTCAGAGTCCTTCTTCGCAATGAAGAAGAATGGGGATGCCATCAGTGATTTAGACAGGATGATGTACCCCTTTCTCAGGTTTTCATCGATGAACTCATCTAGTTTCTTTTGTTCCACTGGGGTAATGGGATAGACTTTACAGTCCCTCAGGATAAAGTCTGGCTTGAACTCGATCACATGGTCCCATGGTCTTGACTCAGGGAACCTTTCTGATGCTGCCTTTTCAAAACGCTTCGGTACTCCTTATATTTGTCTGGGAGTAAATCGTTGAGCGACTGTATCTCCTTATTGTCTCCATTTTCATTAGCAAGCCTTTGTGAGACAGAGGTCTTTGCTTGGATATAGGTTGTGTTCGAGTAAGTGATTCTGCCAGTTAGCCAGGACCAAGTGAGACGAGAGATCCACTGGAGTTTCTGGTAGTTCAGCAGGATGTAGTCATTTTCGATAGTGAGGGGTGACTCCTCAGCTCTGAATACTCCTATCATGGGTTCCCCTTGAACATAAGTGAATAATGTGTCCATTTCATCGTGATCTTCTCCAGTGCTGAGTGATATATTGATGCCCACAGTGTCTAGTACCAGGATCTGTGGGTCGATCTCGGGATGGGTGTCCATTACCATGTCCGTTGCCAAGTGTGATCCATTGTGATCAGGTTCGTCTCCAGTGCAAGGTCCTGTTGCGAGATGAACCATCCCGAGCCTACTCTTCATGTGCTCAGTGGTGGCGAGGTGGGTGTCCCCCAAGGTCTCCCCAGCACTCCTTATAGGTAGCCTCCTGAGAGTTGGGCTCAACGTTACTCTCAGTGCAGATGGCCCCTTGTCATCTATAGTGGGACCTTGCTTACCAAATGTGGTGCATGCTTGCTCGACCATGATTCAGATCTTTGTTATAAGGAGCCTCTCGGTCAGCTTGTCGGTGAGAGTCCCCTTTTTCCAGTCGATGATGGGGTTATGCTTCTGGAGCCATAAGTACCCCAAGATCATTCTCTCCTTCCCCAGCCCTGTTATCAGCATCCTGATCCTCTCCTCCTTTCCTCCGATCTCTGTGTTGACATGGACATAATGTGTGATCGTCCCATTCTTGTTTAGGGTTCTGTCGACGTTTTTGGTGAGGATCCTCCTGATGAGCATGATTTTCTTTAGTCCGAGTTTTTTGACAACTCGGTGGTTAATAAATGTCTCACCCGCCCCTGAGTCGATCAGGGTGGGAACTTCAGCTTTCTTGTCTCCTAGCAGATACTGAACTGGGATACGCATAGATTGGTGGCTCACATTCGCTACTAATACAGTGGAGACAATGATCCTGGCAGACTCTGCTGCCGATGCAGGCCGCCGCTTTAAAAACCCTCAGCCACCATGAGGTCTAGCACCTCCTCCTTCTCTTTTTCTTCCAGCTCATTGATGAGAGTGTGGATCTTTGTGTAGTGGTCACAAGGTGTCTTCTTCGTCTCGACTTTCTTTTCTTCTCTCGCAGGTGGCTCTTTCCCTCCTTTGTGGTCGCTCGCCCTGTGTCCTGCTTTATGACAAATAAAGCACTTTCTTTTTTTAATATGTTCAAGCCTTTCCACGTAGGAGAGGCATGTCGCATCAATATCCATGGTGTTTGGATCTTTGGAAGAGCTTCCTGCTCCTTCTCCTCCTCCTCCTGCCTTGCTGTAGGTTCTTTCCTTTATCGCTTTCACCCTCTGCAAATGCCCCTCTGCCTTCGCTGCATGAGTGTACCACCCTTTGATTGTATCTGGCAGGTTTTCCATGCTGAACACCTTGTCACGAACTCAGTTGTTGAGTCCATTGACGAAGTATTCGATCAGGGCAGCATCATCTTCTTTAATTTTGGTGCGGTAAGTGAGAGTTTTGAATTGGGCGATGGACTCATCTACTCCCTTCGCCCCCTGCGAGAGTGCTCTGAGCTGAGTGCATGCGTTTCCCACATTGTTGATTGGTGAAAACACTGCTCATACTTTTGTGATGAATTCCTGGAATGTGTCCCAGGGTTTCGATTCAATGTATCTCTCCTCCAGGTAGGCCTGCTTCCATGGCCCAGCCATCCCTCCATTCATGTAGGAGAGCATAAACAATATTTTGTGGTGATCGTCTGGAAATGTGGTGAAGTTAGCATCGACATACGCTCTGCACTCCAGCAGGAAGAGCATAGTCTTCGATCAGTCTCTGGAGTAGTCGGTGGGCACCCTCATTTTAATTTCAGCAGGTCAAGTAGGAGCAGTGGGTGCTATGGGAATGGTGGGAGTGGATGGTGCTGCCATTGCTCTTCTCGTTGGATACAGTCGGGTGGTTCTCGTAAGAATCTTGTCATATGGTGAGTACTGCCTAGACTAGGGTTAGTCAGCAGAGTATAGCTCAGCTTGACCTTTTGTTAGGATCAAAGCTCTTAGTTCATAGATCTGTTGAAGCTCGTAAGCAACAACTTCCAGTAAGACATTTAAAAGACTGTTGAAGCTCATAAGCAACAACTTGAGGATGACTTACCACTGTTCATAAGAGCATAGGAATGACCAGGTCAAGCTGAGCTTGACTGGTCTTGCATTTGCTGTTTAAATATTACAAGTACAGAATTATGGATATGTAAGTGGAACAAGTTATGTAAAGAGAACAATAAGAATGTCAGAACAATAATGTGAGAGCATCCACTGACTACTACAATAGTGTGGGAGTGTGAAGGTGGGTGATTAGAGGTGTGCAGTCGCAAAACAATAAGAATGGAGAACAATAGCATGAGACGTACTCGAGTGAAGACAATAGGAACAATAATGAAGAAGTGGTGTCATGTCAAAAGAAAATTGATTTCCCGCTTCTCGTAACATCTCATAACACTCACCTTCTTGAGACGTCCACTCCACCATCTCCTCCATCTCATCATCTTTATCTTCTACTGTCTCTGCATTTGTTTGTGCTTGTTTGTACTGGAATGCTGCTAATACTGATACTAATTGAGACATTTGTGCTGTTAGAGCATCAATTTTGGCTTCTAGAATGGGCATGGGAACAGGATTGTGTCCAGGATTCAAAGTTGCTTGGTTCTGACATGATGACATAATCTGTGATGAGTCACTTCTTTGGCTGAGTAAAGATTCAGCTGTAGAATTTTTTCGCAAAATTTCGAGTCACGTGACCTGGCTATTTCGGCTACCAAACATGGCAAAACACATGATTTTGGCTATTGGGCACAATTAGGCACTTCGGATCAATAACCCTTCCAACAGTGCCTGATCTTGGGGCTATCACTGAATTTGGCTAGTAACTACCTAAAATAGTTGTCCAAATAGAGTAATGTAAATCTTAGCTAAACCAGATCCGATCGGTTGTCTGGTTGCAGCTGTCCTAATGACGAGCGCTGCCTTTCGATCGCTGGTGGTCGCAATGTAAGGCGAGGCCTGGCATCGGCTTATGAAAGCAAAGGTAAATACATATATACAATTAATTCCGGCTCTTGCCGAAATGATGCATAAGCAGTTGTGGCGCGCTGAGACAATGATGTATGCACGTGTAAGAGAAGGCCCACTGATGGGGTAGTTGAGTTCTTCTGTTAGAGCGAGACCCACTAATCTGCTAGCTGGACCGTGCGGGTTCTCCTACAAGCAGGTGGCAGGGGGCGCGCACGTGATGGGGGGATTTGATGGATTTGATGTGAGGGTTAAAAATAGAACAGTTGGCTGAAATAGGCCTTTTGCACCACTAATGTGGATGGAATACCTAAGAGAACTCAACTCAGGTCTCCTAGTATTTATTTTAGAGTTATATACTATGTTACACATATTGTAGTATGTTATTACGGACGCACGCACACATGCGTGTACATGCATGTACATATTGATGTGTGTAAATAAAGCATTCCCATGCTGACAAATAATGTGTATATAGGCATTTTGTAGTGTATTTTGGTGAAATAAAATGAAATAAAATAAAATAAAAATAGTATTAGGTAATAGGCATGTTAGGAGACTGTTTCCTAATACTCACTCCCTTTGGAGGGAGGCAATCGCTTATGCAACTTATCTTAAAAAGAGATCACCAACTCGAGCAATCAAAGATCATAAGGTACCCAATGAAGTCTTCTGGGGGAAGAAGCCAGACATATTGGGCCTGCAAGAATTCAGCAGGACTTGTTGGGTTTTACAGCAGGAAAAACTCAAAACTTGATCTGAAATCACACCAATTTATTTTTGTGGGAATAGCTGATGGTACTAAGGGATACAGGTACTACAATTCCCAGACATGCCAAATCCTTACCTCTAGGAATGTGGTGTTTGTGTCAGAAGAGGATGATTCTAATGTTGTAGAAGTCACTCACCCTGTGCCGCTTGAGGGGGAGCATGAAACCAATGCCAAGCAGCCTATGGGTGACAGTGGGAATGGCACTGCATCAGATACAGATCACTCACCAGAAAAGAAAATACACCAATCATTGCCATCTCGCATACTGGTTCCTCGGGAATGATCAAGCTGCATCCTTGCAAAACCACTTGTCAACTACTGGTTACTTAATAACCCAAATGCATGCAGACCAAAGGAATGGAAGCATCATGTGCCAACTATAGAAGAGTCTGGCTACATCATGATCAATTATGCAATGATTGGGGCAACATCTGAGGATGACCCACTCTCAGTGAAAGAAGCAAAAGGAGATCAGATTGGCTGAAATAGAAGGAGGCAATGAACACTGAAATAACACAGTTAACCAAACAAGGTACTTACAAATTGGTTGACTTACCCTCTGATCACCAGGCAATTGCAAGCAAGTGGGTATATCACATCAAACATGATCACATTGGGGAAATCATGAAGCACAAGGCTAGGCTTGTAGCAAAAGGATGTTCCCAAATTCCAGGAATAGATTTCATGGAAACCTTCATGCTGGTTATGTGGCAGGAAACATTCTGGCTATTAATAGTGCTCACAATAAATTTAGGACTTGTGATTCACATGGTCGATGTGGTGGGCACATACCTTAATGGAGTTTTGGAGGAGGTTATTTTCATGTTGCAACCACCAGAATACGATGACAGTAGTGGGAATGTATGGCAACTCTTAAAACCTCTCTGGATTGAAACAGGTGAGATGGGCCTGGAATGACAAACTCAATCAAACATTTCTCAAAATGAACTTTATGTGGCTTTTCTCAGATCAATGCATCTATATCAGGCATACCGATCATGATCTCCTAATCACATCAGTTCATATCGACGACATGACAATTCTAGGATCAAATATTGATGCCATCACAGAAATGAAAGCCAAATTGAGGAAGTACTTTATGATCATGAATTTGAAAGAGGCAAAGCAAATTGTGGGACTAGAATTAGAGAGGGACTTGGAAAGGGCCACTCTCAAAATTATGCAGGCCCAATATATCAAGAGGGTCCTGGAGAAGTTTGGAATATCAGATTCACATCATGTTAGCACACCACTGGACTCTAACATCAAATTGATCAAAACTCTTGATGATGAGCATCACAATATCCCAGAGTATCGGAGCACAATCAGATCACTCATGTATGCGGTGATAGGAACATGACCCAACATCTCATTTGCAGTCCAAATGCTTAGTCAATTCATGAGCAACCCTGGACCCACCCATTGGACTGCCATCAAGTGCATTTTCCAGTATCTTAATGGCACTCACGAACTTGGGATCATTTACTGACAAGGAGGAGAAATCAAACCCCTCACTTATTTGAATGCCTATTGGGGATCAAACATAAATGATCAAAAATCTATTTCTGGTTATGTCTTCTAGATGACTGGCAGTCCAATTTCTTGGCAATCAAAGAAGCAGCCAACGATCACATTATCATCTATGGAAGCTGAGTACATGGCAGAGAGTCTAGCAATGTGCCAAGCAATCTGGTTATGGACCCTTACTGCTGAACTCGGCATTTTCTACTCTGGACCCACCATCCTCAAGGTGGACAACCAAGGCATAATTGCTTATTCTCACAATGCCATCAACCATGGCTGCACCAAACACATCGACATCCAACACCATTTTGTATGTGAGAAACTCATTTCTAATGAGGTACACATTCAGTACTGCACAATGGATGACAACTAAGCTGATTTGCTTGCCAAAGCATTACCAAAGCCAAAACACAATGACCTTGTTAATCGCTTAGGGATGGCATATGTGTCGAGGGGAAGTGTTGAAATCAGGCAGTGGTATGTGCATTAGGCACCATTAATGCCAACACCAAACAGCTGTGGTGTATAGCCACAGTCCATTGCCTTGTTGTTTTAGACTTAATTACAGGGCAGTGTCCCACACTAGTATAAATATTCATTGTAAATAGTTTATCAAACTTAATGAAGTGTTCTATACTCTATTGAGTCCTTTAAAAATTCAACATTCTCTGATGGAATGTATCCTGTCAGAAGAGGAGTGGAGGCAGAGTTGACATTTGTCATTCCACATTGGCTAGGTACCTTCTTTGGTCCAGTTTGATTTTTGATGCATATCACTGGATGTGCATGCCAAGGAATTCAGTGACACTCCCAGTGCTTTAGGCAAGCAGTTTTCTTTTTATCTACAAAGCACTTGTTCTTCCACAAGAACACACTGTCATTGACATATATTATTGCAATAACTATATTGCCAGTTTTGGCATCCATTGGAGCTGGCATGCACAAATCCAATTGAGCACATGAATGCCTCAATAGAAACCTACCCCATAGTTAGGGATGGGTAATATTAAAAAGGGCTAGTAAGGCATGTCAAATCACCAATGTGACAGGACAACAACATGGTATTAGGAATAGACAATAATACAAGTGTAAAGGGTAAGCAGAATGTATGGGGGAAAGGAAGGATGGGGAATAGTAATACAACATGTGGTTAATATGGTCACTTCTTGAACCATATACAAGTAATGATGTGTATGTAAGCAGGCTTACACCCTCCCACTACTAGAAAAGTGTTCAGGACAAAAGAAAAATGAAGGATAAGCAGTTCTGAAACAAAAATTCAACTTGACATCAACCAAATGATAGGTGCATTAAAAACCCAGTGGGAAAAAGCTACTGCATCCCCTCTGCATTATGAGACTGCCAAATATCCAGCACTCACAATCCATGAGTTTGCATTGAGGAAGCCATAGGTCATATAGCCAGCCCATCATACCAGGTATTGATAACTGTGACTGCTTCTTCTTTCATCAACGATCTCCTTGATCCAGTATTCTTCCATTCCATCTTCAGTCAATACCAGTCCAGGTCATTCATGTTCTTGGGAAGGAAATAGTGTTGCATCATTTTCAATATGTCATTTCAGTAGCGAGGCATGGAAACTCATAAAAGTGTCAGGGGAGTTAGAAAGGTGCAGGGTGTAAGAAGAGGTTTCTGTTAGGGTGACACCCACTATCTGCTAGCTAGACTGTGCAGTTCTCTCTACAAGAAGGGGGTGGGATTCATGTGCATGATGGGGGAATTGATGGGTTTGATGCATGGGTTATTTTTAGATGAGTTGGCTGAAGAAGGCCTTTCACACCACTATTGTGGATGGAATACCTAAGAGAACTCAACTACTGTTCTCTAGATGTATATCTAAGATTTATATACTATGTTACATATATTGTACTATGTTGTTACCAATGCATGCATACATATTGATGCATTGATGATACTCAACCTGAAAACCTAACAAAAACCTGTTAAAAGGCTTAGGAAGTATAACACAGGCTAGAGGAAGGGTGCAAGTTGGTACTAAATATCACCGCTGATATCCAAACATTGTTTTTAGTGAGGTGAAATGATAAGGGATGGAGCAAATAGTCTGTGAGAGTGTACGAAGTTGTTCGAATAAGGTTCAAAATAGGTTCAAAGATGTGTGAAATAGTTCAAAGAAAGTTCAGAAAGGTTTGAAGAGGTTTGAAGTAATTTCGAAGAAGTTTGGAGATGTTGGACTGGTGGCAAGATGTGTTGAAAAATGAATATAGCAAATAAGAAGTGTTTGTCAAGTGGCAATAGGTGATAGGCGATGAGTTGAGAGCAAATACGATAGTTCAAAGAAGTTTGCGATATTTCACAGAACCACAAAACTTAGAGGTAAGATGAGAGGCTAAGACTCAAGAGAACTGCTCTTAAATCTGATGATAGTGGAGAGGGTAACTTATTCTCCTTGTTCCCCTTGTGCATATCTGTCATTCTAAGTAACTAATACAAGTCTATATACAAATTGAAGAGATAGTACTTAAAAAGGAAATAAAACATGTGTAGTACATGAGGCAATATGTGCAGCAATGAGGACTTTGTAAATCATAAAGCAAATGAGAAATGATAAATAAATGAAATGTACAGTGTCCCCATATAGTAAAAGTACTTATCTCTTTGCTTCAATATATCATTGAAGCATCTAAATGCTATTATTGCATCCTAAGTCTCTTGTTGTCTCTCCTTGTATTCAATAGTGCTTGATATGCAATGGAATAACTCATTCTGAATGTGCAGCATGTATCGAAAGAGTTGTGGGACAGTTAAATGGTGGCCGATGTTATTCAAAGTGGTGCAAAGTGATTCGAAGATGTTCAAAGTGTCACAAAATTGTTCAAAGTAGTGCAAAATAGTTCAAAAAGTGGTCGAAATCAATTTCATAGTGTTCATAGTGGTTTGGAGCATCTGTCGTAGTGTGTCAATATGATTGGAAACCTTCTCCAGACTTTAAAGCATGCAGTGCACCTATCAACATGCAAATATAAAATTCTCATGCTAACAAATGTAGCATTCTTGGGCATTTGGTAGCATAATTTGATGTAATAAAATAAAATAAAATAAAATATTATTAAGTAATGGGGCTGTTTCCTAACATTACCCCCCTTTTATGCCTCAACTTCCAGGTGAGAAAATATTGTATCTGTCCCCTCTGTGAAATTTTGGTAAGGCCAGAAATTCATCCCCTCATACACCATTCTAGCAATGTGACATGGAGCATTTGGATTAAGTTTAAAGAATTGGGTGATTGCATTATGCACTTGCTTACAATTCTCTTTGGGTTCCCATGAGTTATTTTTGTTGGTGTAGTTCTTCCACTTGATTAAGAACTCCAATGTATTTTGTCGAAGATGTGAGTCTAAAACTTCTTTCACTACATATTCTGGAGCATCTTCTACTATTATTGGAGGTTGTGGAGTAGTTTGTTGACCAGGAATAGTGGGCGGGTGGTAAGGGCATAAGTGGGAAACATTAATTTCAGGATCAATCTTGAATGATTGAGGTAATTTTAGCACTACTGCATTGGGCAAAATTATTTTAGAAATTGCATATGGGCCAACTTGCTTCTCTGTAAGTTTTCTTGAAGGTCATGGAATATTTAGATCCTTGGTACTTAGCCATACCAAGTCACCAACTTTGTACTCTGGAGCAATGGCTCGAGTCCAATCCACATGTTGCATCATATCATCATGTGCTTTCATCAATGCCACCTCTGCTTCCTCCTGTACCTTTTGCATCTTAGATACAAAGTCTTCTACTGACTGTACTTTGATTTCCCTTTGAGGTTCTATTCCCATGCAGAGATGATATCTGTAATTAGCAAAGAAGGGTGACATGCAAGTAGCTGAATGGAATTTATTATTGTGAGAAAATTCAGCAATTGCTAACCATTCAGGCCAGTCAGTTTGTTGGTAGTTGACAAACATGCATAGGTACTGCTTCAACTCCTGATTCATTCTCTCTGTCTGCCCATCAGTTTGTGGGTAATATGCTGTAGATAACCTGGTTTGAATTCCCAATATGTTGTTTAACTCTTGCATAAATGCAGAAGCAAATTGTGGTCCACAATTGAAGATAACCATATCAGGTAATCCATGTAACTGCCATACCTGATTTAGATAGAGATGCATCAAGCCCAACAATGAGGTTTCTGCAGTAGTAGAAATAATATGGACTTCCTTTGTGAAGTGGTTGCATACTACAAATATTGCATTGTATTTTTGAGCTTCAGGTAATCTGGTGATAAAGTCCACAGATATATCTCACTATGGCACTTTAGGTATAGGGTTTGGCATTAATTTCCCTGCAGGCTTTTCTAAAAATTTCTTCCCCCTCATGCACATATCACATCCATCCACATACCCCAACACATATTTTGAAATTCTGAGCCACCAATAATTTCTCATCACCAATTCCAATGTCTTCCACCTTCCCAAATGTCTAGCAGTTGGCATATTATGATGTAACTGGACAATCTCTATTTATAAATCTTGATCGTTTGGTACATATACTTTTCCTCTGAACAACACTAACCCTTGCTCATCAACCGATTCATCTCCTTTAACATTACCTTTCTTCTCTCCCTTCAAAGCTTTCACAGCTTCCACTACTTTATTGTCCATCTCTGAACATTGTCTAATTTTAGACAACATTTCCATTTCTGAGCTATCTACAAATAGATGCCCTTGATACATAGCGCAAATGTGAAAGTATTTGAGTTTGAGCAAGGTAACATTTTTATTGTCCTCCTCCACCCTCTTTTGTAATCAGTACATCTGGATAATGCATTTGCTTTCCTCATTAAATTTCCCACTTTGTGGATTAAGTGAAAATTAAAACATCATAGGAACAATGCCCAATGTGCATGCTGACAGTTAAGCTTTTTAGTAGACATGAAGTACTGCAGATTTTGATAATCTGTCCAAATTTCAATCTGATGCATACATCCCTCCAAATAATGTCTCCATGCTTCCAATGCTTATATTATTCCCAACATCTCTTTGTCATGCACATCATAATTTCTTTCCAGATCATTCAACCCTTGAGACAAATATGCACAAGGATGCCATTTGTCATCTTCAACATAGCATTGATAATACTGCTCCAGTAGCAAAGTTGGATGCATCTGATTCCACTCGTAAGGGACACATGAAATCTACTGGGGCTAATATTGATTCTTCCACAAACTTCCTCTTCAACTCTTTAAATGCTGTCTGCTATTGTTCTCCCCATCTCCACACTACTCCTTTTTGCATAAGGTTGTGTAAGGGTGCAGCAATTTTGGAAAAGTTATGGACAAAGTGATGATAATAATTTGTGAGTCCCAAGAAGGCTTGAACCTCCTTGATATGGGTGGGCACAGGCCAATCAACAATTGCCTGTACCTTGATAGGATCCATCTTGATTCCATCACAACCAATCATTAATCTCAAGAACTCAATCTTACTTGCCACAAATACACATTTCTCCAGTTTTATGAATAAATCATTCTCTGCCAATCTTCATAGTACCTCTTGCACTATTGATTCATGGTTTTCTTCATACTCCATGAATATCAGAATGTCATCAATAAATATCATTACCATGGCTTTGTCTATTATGTCCTTGAAAATGTCATTCATCATATTTTGGAAAGTCGGGGGACTATTGGTCATCCCAAAAAAAATGACAAGCAGCTCAAAGGATCCTCAATGCATGGCAAATGTGGCCTTCCACTCATCTCCTTTCTTTATTTGTACATTATTGTACCCCCAGCATAAATCCAATTTTGTAAAGATCTTGGCCTTTCCCACCTTGTCAATTATTTCTGAGATCAATGGCAAAGGGTACGCATTCTTCACTGTCCACTCATTCAGATACCTATAATCTGTACACATCCTCTTCCTCTGATCTTTCTTTGGTACAAAGAATATTGGTGATGTCTGCAGTGATTTTGAAGGTCATATGTATCCCTTGCACAATTGTTCATTAAGGAATGCATCCACTTCTTCTTGTTCCATTGGAGATAATGGGTAGACTTTCAACTTCTTCAGCACAAATCCTGGCTTCATTTCAATTGCATGATCCCATGGCTTTCACACTGGCATTCACTCAGATTCCTTCTTCTGAAAGACCAACAAATATTTATGATATGCTTTTGGTACCCACTCCTCCACTGACTTCTCCACTTTCACAGCATTTTTATCCCACGACTGTCCTCCACAATTTTTCCTAAAGATTTGCTTCTATTCTTCCTTATTGGTCATGATTGGAACTTCCTCATTTGGCATGTCCTCATCTTCCACTTCCTCCATCATAACAGAATACTTCCTCAGACACTCTTTCTCTTTCCTTTCCTTCTTTTCTTTTTTTACTTTTCTCCCATATACATTACATTCCTTAGGACAATGAGTCATGTGTACCTTCCCAGTTTTCCAATAAATTTCTGGGTTATGTTTACATAACCACAGACATCCAACTATTGGATTGGTTTTACCAAGGTTGCACACCTCAAATATGGCTCATTCCTGATAATCCTGATACTTCAGTATCATTGTCACCTCCTCCTTAATAGTTCCTCCATGATTAATTGTGCCATCAATATTGTATACCATTATAGGTTGTGGCAGTTTACATGTGCTCATACCATCTCTGGTAATTGAGGATTGATTAATGAATAATCTGGTAGCACCACTATCAAGCAATGCCTCCACATCAATTGCTGCATGCATGTCCACTGTCTTCAATCCTACTGTCAAGATGATTTCGGGTTCTATTCATGCAAAGTGAATAAAGAATTTAGGGGTTTTCAGAAATAAGGCTGGGCAATTCTCCTTATCACATAAGTGATGATGGTTGTACTCCTCAGTTTCTCTTTCGGGTTCACTCTGGGTTTCCTTGGATACTAATACATTATAAGAATTCTGGGTCACCAATGGGGAAACCTTCACTGGGACTCTTCCACAAAATTCTTCTGCTTATCTTCCTCCACCTTCACTTCCTCGATTGTCACTTCCCTAATCTTCCTTTTCTGCCTACAATTCCTAGCAATATGCCCTAATTGCCCACAGTTAAAACATTTAAATGAGGCTTGTCTCCCTGCTTGATCAACATCCATTGCATCTGCTGATGCTGCTGACTCCTCAACAATAGGTGTCACTGTCATGGCCAGTGGCTGTGCCATCAGAGTTTGTACCTGAGGCATCCTTTCTTTCTCAGACTTTCCTTCTGATAACTTTCCAAATTTGGCATTTCCATACATCAATTTTGACTCTGCCTGTTCCTGTCGGTATTGCCGATCAAGGTGTATTGCCCAATTGTACCACTTGTCCAACCTCTCTGGCATAGAAGGTAGTTGGTAGATAGACTTGAATAAAGAGGGATTTAATCCTGCTTTCAAAAATTCTACCAATGTGGCTTCTCCCATATCTGTCTGTGAAGCTTCTGCCTTGAACTGGAAAATAAATTTGTTTGCTGTTAGAGCTGTTAGAGAACCTTGGCACATTGTTTTTAATTTAGCATTAGCCATCACTTTTGAATTAGGGTCTCCAAACTGTGCTTCTAGTCTCTCCAGAAATTATCTGAAGGTTGCAAATGGTTTATATCCCACAGCAATTTGATTAATAGCTTCATTTTTCCAGCACTGTGCTTCCCCCCTCTGAATGTATGAGAGAGCAAACATAATCCTAGACTCAGTTTTATGCAACTTGGACTTCCTCCCATGGATATACAATACTATAGAGCTGATGAAGGACTTTGTATTCTCCATGGTACCATCAAAGATTCCATCTATCCTCAACACCTCTATCCACACTCTGCCTCTGGACTATCCATGTCTTCAGTATTCACCCTTGCACTCAGAAAGGACATCCTAGCCCTCAAAGTGACTATCCCAGGTGCTGAAGCCAAAAAGGAGGTGATGCAGGCTTGGGGTAAAGATTTCTGCAGTAAATTGGTGCACTTTTGCTTTTCTTTTGCTAGAGCAACAGAATAAGAGCATTATTGCATAGAATGTGTATGTATATGCATCAAAAAAGGAGATGAATGGAAGGCCACTTTTGCCATGCAGCAAGGATCTTTCAAGCCGCTGGTCATTTTTTGAGGATGGCAAATAGTCCACCAACTTTTCAAAGGATGATGAACAAGGTGTAATTAGTAAAGGAGTGGTGATAATATTTATTCTAGTATTCTAATACATATTCATGGAGGATGAAGAAAATTATGAAGTGATCATGCAGGAAGTGTTACAGAGATTAGTGAAGAATGATCTGTTTTTGAACCTGAGAAATATGTATTTGGCACTAGTGAATCAAAGTGGATCCAATTAAGGTACAAGTGATCACTGATTGGCCTATGCCTACCTATGTAAAGGAAGTACTAGTGTTCCTAGGGCTTGCCAATTATTATTGTCACTTTGTGCACAATTTCTCTAAAATTGCTGCACCTTTCACATAATCTTACACAAAAAGGAGTAGTATGGAGATGGGGAGAGCATCAGCAGATGGCATTTGAGGAAATAAAAGGGAAATTTGTGAAAGGACCAATATTAGCCCCAGTGGATTTCACATGCCCCTTATGAATAGAATCAAATGCATCAGATTATGCCACTGGAGCAGTATTATCCATGTTGTGTGAAGATGACAAATGGCATCCTTGTGCATATTTGTCCTGAGGACTGAATAACATGGACAGGAATTATGATGTGCATGACAAGGAGATGTTAGGGATAATCTGAGCATTGGAGGCATAGAGACATTATTTGGAAGGAGTGATACATCCGATTAAATCTGGACAGATCATCAAAACCTACAATATTTCATGTCCACAAAGAGCCTTGATTGCTGACAAGTGCATACAAGTGCATTGGGTGTTATTCCTATCGCATTTCAATTTTCATTTGATTCACAAGGTGGGAAGCATAATGAGAAAGGCAGATGCATTGTCCAGATGTATTGATCATAAAAGAGGGATGGAGGAAGACAATATAAATATAACACTACTCAAACCCAAATACATTCATATTTATGCCATGCACCAGTGGCATCTATTAATAGCTAGCTCAGAAACAGAAATGCTATCTAAAATTAGACAATGTTTGGAAATGGATGATGAAGTAGTTAGTGTTTGAAAGTCATGTCCTATTGACTAGCAACTGGACCAGACTGGACTGAAAAATGGACTGGTTTAGACTGGACTTTCCTGGGTTTGACCTCTCCTCTTTTTTGGTAGACAATACCAAGATTTTGGGTGCCATTAAGATATCAAAATACATGTTTGACAGCAGTCCAATGGGTAGATCCAGGATTACTCATGAATTGGCTGAGTGTCTGTACCACAAATGAGATGTCAGGTCACATGCCAATTGCTGTATACATGAGTGATCCAATTGCACTGCAATATTTGGGGATGTTGTGGTGCTCATTGTCAGGCATTTTGATCAGTTTGATATTAGAATCCAATGGTGTGCTGACAGGGTGCAAATCAAATTTGTCCAGGACCTTCTTTATATACTGATACTGCATAATTTTGAGGGTGCTAGCTTTCATATCCCTTTCCAACTCCAATCCCACAATCTGCTTTGCCTCCCCTAGGTCTGTGATTGCAAAGAATTTTGATAGCTCAGCTTTCATTCCTGTGATGGCATCAATGTCTGATCTGAAGATGGTTGTATTATCATTGTGCACTGAAGTGACGATCATATCTTGATTGGTATGCCTGATATAGACACATTGATTAGAGAAGAGCTGCATGAAATTCATCTGCAGGAAGTCTGGTTGAGTTCATTGTTCCAGGCTCAGCCAGCCTGTTTTAGCCCATAGAGAAGCTGTAATAACTGTAGAACTCATCCTGTATCATCATATTCAGGGGGTTTCATCATTAAAATCACCTCTTCTAATTTCCCATTCAGGTAAAGCACCTTCTACATCAACCATGTGGATGCCAAGAGCTAGTTTGGTTGCAAGTGCTATCAATAGCTGAAAGGTTTCCAGCCACATGACTGGTGCAAATGTTTCCACAAAATCTATTCTGGAGATTTGAGAAACCCCTTTGCCATAAGTCTGGTCTTGTGCTTTATGATTTTTCCAGCATGATTATGTTTGATGCAATAGACCTATTTGCTCAGGATAGCTTGGGGGTCTGAGGGTAGGTCAACTAATTTGAATGTACCCCCTTTGGTCAATTGTGTCATAGCCATCATCCACTTTGGCCAATCTGATTGATCTTTGGCTTCTTTTACTGTACATAGATCATTCTCTAGTGTTGCCCTGATCATTGCACAGTCCACTGTTATGTGGCCAGTTTCCTCCACTACTGGCACTTGGTGTTGCCATTCCTTTGGCCCATGTGAGTTGAAGTTGTTAAGTTTTCTATAACTAATGAGTGGTTGTGTGAGGATGCATGCTGACCTTTCTCAGGGTGCTGGAATTCATGATGGTGGTGCAAGATTTACTGGTGATTCATGTACATGATGTGTTGTTTCCCTTTCTGGTGCTTGCTCACCCAAAGTCTGCTTGTCATTTTCTCCTCTCCCCCTCAAGCTGCATAGGGTGAGTTACCTCCACTTCATCATATTTCTCTGCCACCACTGAAAATACCACATTTTGAGAGGTGAGGATTTGATGGGTTTGGGAATAATAGCACCTGTATCCTTTTGTACCATCAGCTATTCCCACAAAAATAAATTGATGTGATTTCAGATCCAGTTTGGATCTTTTGCCATCCTGCTGCAGAACCCAGCACATTCTGCCAAATTCCTCTAGGTGCAATACATCTGGTTTCCTTCCCAGAAGACTTTGTCAGGTACCTTATGATCCTTGATTGATCACATGGAAGATCTGTTTTTGAGATGGGTTGTGTAATTGATTGCTTCTTTCCAAAGACAGTGTAGGAGCACATGCTGATGCAACATTTCTACCACCATTTGGTTTAATCATTCAGCAATTCCATTTTGGGAAGGTGAGTAAGTGGTGGTGACATCCAATTGTATTCTGTTGTCCATCAGTAATTTCTTGCAACTCCTTGCTGAGAAATTCCCCTGCTCCATTGACATGAAGTTTCTTGAGTTTGTGACCAGTTTGAGTCTCAACGAAACTCTTGTACTGTTTGAACTTCATTAGGGCTTCAGATTTCTGTTTCAAGAAATAGGTCATTGTGTGTCATGCCTTGCCATCAGTGAATGTTATGAAATACTGGTCCCATGAATAAAACAGCTACCCCAGCCTCAATTGCATGTGAAATTGAGATGAGATCGAATGGCACATCAGGGGCATGTGCCACATCCTTGAGAGTGATTCTAGATGTTTTTCCTCCCACAGTGCATTCCAGCCATACTGAGCCTCATCTAAGCACAGGTGCCTTTCTGAATCCAGATTTGGAGGCAACTTTGGGTGGCAGTCTAGACTGGTTGCACCTCTTTGGGGTCAAGAAACTGGACCAAACTGGACCTTAAAAGACTAGACCCAATGCAATGCCAGAGGCACACTGAACATTTTGTGCCTGATGCCCAGATCCTGATCCTGATCACAGCATCTGATGCCAATTCATATGTAGGTTAACTGATCTATATTACATGCTCAATGCAAGTCTACTATGTATATGGTACAGCAAGCATTGTAATAGTGCATGTATTTGTTACTTTAGTAGGTACATATATTAGTGTGTTCAATGGTGTCCACTGAACCCATATCACTTGACACAGTGCATCTGTTTGGTAGGCCATATCATTCAACACAGTGTAGCTTACCCATGTGTTTTGCTCATATAATTGGACAGATCTATCTCAGAGCATATCTTTGCTCTAGCTACATCAAGACATATCATGTCTTGGTCAGGTAAAAATGTTACATCCTTCACCATATTTCATTATGTTAGGGTCCATCAACCACCATTTGTAACTGCATATTCTTCTTATGCATCAGAGCTGCCTGTTCTACTTGAGCAGGCTCCCACCAACCAGCATGCATATAACATGCTATCTTCTCCATTAGCTCAGGCTTCAATAAGTCTGGGCATCTGGGAGGATGATACTTATACCTTTTATTTTCATCATTCAGTGGTATCCAATGATCCACCTCCCTCAGTGGCAGCAATTGCTCTGGCACTCCACTCATAATGACCTCACAGGGCTTCATCCATTCCTCATGTAGATGAGTGGTATCTTTGTCAGTCAATGGCCCAAGCTCATTTACATGGGCTAAGTGGGCCTCTATGGCTGCCATCAGCACCTCATTCATCCTATCAGCATTGAGTGTTTGTCTGTTTCAGGGTAGAACTCTTGGTTGATTTTGTCTGGCTTTTCTAACATCAGGGGACTTGTCGACCAGCCTCTCAATATCATCTATTGCAATATGATTGTCTTCCTCCAATAACACAGGAAATAGCATGGCTAATCCCATGCCTGGTCAGTGCATATCCACATCATCATCATCCTCTATAAGAACCTTCTTTGGCGTCAATGAGGGTGTGAAGCATCTAGCAGCCATCAGCTCTTCAGCTGGAGACTTTTTAACCCATGGTGCAGTATTCATACCACTTTGCTGTGAATGGTCATCATTTTTTGATCATTTGTCTGGTGGCTTCACCCCACCTCTCAGAAACACATGGCTTGCCTGGATACCTGTAGGTACTCATCCTCACCCTCCCATAGTGCTGGGAGTGGTTTATTTTTCACTCACACTTGGTCCTTACCAAAGTCAAGTATGATACTGTGTTTCCACATGAACACCATCCATAATATAACATTGTATCTGTTGATGTTTACTACATCAAAGGAGTGACCTGCTTCTATGGGCCCATATTTGATGGTAGCCTTGATACCATAGTTAATCTTCGATTAACTACCTCTGATCCCTTAGCTGGTAGACCTTCAGGCCTGCAACTCTAACCAGTTGTCAGGGGCGACAAATGAATGCTTCGCTGTCCACAGCACCGAACAGTATACAAACTCCTTGATGCGGAGCATGTGCATCAAGCGTTTCACCGTCAGCGCAGCGCACTAACGTTGAATACGTATTCAGGTAAGCGTCGATCGCGATATAGGTGGTCGTACTAACTCGTAGGGTATATATGACATCGGCTTCAGGAGATCCAAAATCCTGACATACAATGTCACATTATGAATGATTGCATTCGCACAGGGTCGTAAGTTGTTCTCATAATCGACATTTGGATGAAATTGCTGCCGGACTTGGTTTCTCTCTCGCTTAGCCGTGGACATTTACTTTGGTTGTTGAATGATGATGCTTCGACTACGGTATCTTTTCCAAAAATCGCCATGCGTATGTGGATGCCGCAGCTTACAAGATCCAATTCTCCGGGGCGACAGCTCATTTTGACATAGAGCATGGGTGCCTTTCGGATGACGAATCGTGAATCGTGAGTCGCGGTAGCCCTAGCATCGATGATGCGTAACCAAATCCATACCACTCAGCGACGGAATACAACGTGCAGTTTCTGAGTGAAATAATGTGACGAGGTGAACCCAACTGCGGAGGGGTAAGACAGCTGTCAACGATGAATCAGAAGGACGTAAAAAAGAAGCATCTTATCGATCAACAGCGATTTGCACATCGACCGTCGACACTTACACAGGCAGCAAGATGGCATCGCTACATCATAGGGGCAAACCTTCGAGCTCACACGAGAGCGCAAAATTATAATAGACCAGGACATTCACCGCTGAAAATGTAGAACGTTCACGAAACGTCACCCATGGATACGCATTAGGCATCCCAGATTTTTAAAAAAAGTACCCAAACTCGATAGCAAGGGAAAGCTCGAGAATTTGACGATCGCAGGGTAACAACTTTGCAATCTAGTGATCTCCTGGGAGAAGTCTTCCATGTTTCGCCTAGCTCGTCAGCAAAGGGCGCAATACATTTTGGTTACACCACTGTTCGACCTGACACCTCTAAAATGATCGAGGTTTCATGAGCTGCGAATTATAGATTCGATAGATTGTGTGAACGTACATGTGCCACAGCACGGCGTCGATAAGTAGGACGGTCATGCGTACGCCACTGACTATCCCTAGTTCGATGCATGACTGTTTCAGGAAAATATAGTTATCTGAAGAACGATAGAAAAGTCAGATAAAGTTCAAACGCACATCTGACAATCAAGCCTCGTGCACGTTTCGTCAAGAAGATCTCGAACCGCGGCATAGGAAGAATATACCGTTCATCGTGCGGAAACGGATGGGGTACTGTACATGTTTCTCCCTCCCGTAAGGCAAGCAACAGAGGGAGATGCGGATCGCACCTTTAGACGGCTGTAACTTGGGCCCTCGGGCCCGAATTGTCTCGTTGAATATGAATCTGAAAGAAGCCTTCGGAATCGATGCAGCATCAAGAAGTCAGATCAACCCGCAGACACACCTTAGGATGCCAAGATAGTCGGCAGGATATACAATCGGGAAAAATGCACTACAACGTTGCCACAATGCGCTAATTTCGATGTCTACATGAGTGTACTTGTGAAAGAAGACATGGAGTGTATCAGCGACAGTGGGAATGAATATCTCGAGAATCTCCGCACTAACGTTACTCGCTTCAAGTTGTACGATTCCATGACCTTCCCGCGAACGTTCCGAAGAAGCGAATGCGGAAGCCGTGCCTGTCGATATCAGATGGCTCCCTCACGACGATAATCAATATTTCAGATTAAACTCTGATCGATGCCACACAAACTGTACTGTGAGAAAAACTTTAGATCGAGCGCGACAATCGAAAGCCGAAGGACTGAATATTGAGGAGCGTGTATTCATCTCCGATGTAGAGGACTCCACAATGATATTACACGTAGACCAGCGTGAATGAGGGCAACCTGATTTAGGTCAGTGAGTAACGATTCCATCGAAGCATCTTTTGAGAACAGCCTCACTCACACATTCTGCAGGATAAGGATTCTCCCATAAAGGCAATTAAAAGCCATAGCTTTGCAACAAAACTGATGGAAGAGCCTGAAGCCTTAGGCGGACTGAGTCGCTTTAAAGAGGCCGCTGTGACAATAATACTACGTCATGATGGCCACAGGAAGTCCGGATACGCATGGAACCAGCCGCTACCCAACCAACGAAGGGGGATGTGTTTGGTAACAGGTAGATTCTTACACGCCACTTGTGCTTCCGATGTGTGAAACTGCTTCGGCAGAACTCGACTACAGGTTAGGCAATGAGAAGTATGATAAATTTAAGACTCACAACCCACCGGCAGCTTGAAATATACACCGTAAGGCGGCCGTTATCAACACCTCCAAAGGCGAGATACGTCCAAACTGCTTCTCGCGGGAAATTTAAAGCAAAGAACGGAAGGGGAGAGGTGGAGGGTGGGGGGGGGAAGACGGATTTCAGAACATCCATACGTAAGATCGCCGCGGAGCGAAAAAAGTAAATGGTCACCTCGGATTAAGTAGATTCTCGGTTTCGAGACAAGAAAATGGCGAATAGAAATAGTCAAGAATGCGAATCGTCGGTAATACCGATACCAGCTCCAACCCAATACTAAGCTTCAAGAATGGTATGCCGCATCACCGCGCACCAATGGCCAAACTTGGCTTTCCAATGACTACGGTGTGTTGTCCAGACTGCTGGGACTTCCCTTCGTGACAGGCAGATTCCGAGATCCTAATAGGGTAGAGACACCCCAAAAGGATATCCACAGAAGTTTAAATGGGTCGCAATAACACTTGGGTGAATGAAGATTCCGGAATCCAACGAAACGACGAGCAACGAGCAACGAGCATGATAAAAAGAGGTCCGGCGTTGGGAAAGGCACCCTGTCGAAAGGGGAATAAAGAATGGACATATCGAGGGATAAAGATTCCCGAATGATACACGAGACGGAACAGAGCATCAAGCCTCCAACCAACTTATGTTGGTGATGCGGAAACATAAAAGTCACGGAGATACCAACGAAAGATCACTGATCACATCTATTAGATCTAAACTCAGATTCAAGCTCAGAAATGACGTGCCTGCTTGCCAAGGCCAACCACAATAACAGTGGCCATGGTCTTTGGAAATTGGGCACATTCGTAGGTATTCGTTCTGCAAATGTAGCGTGTGGCTAACAAACCACAATCTATCAGGTTAGTGGCACAGCAAAATCTATCAGGTTAGTGGCACAGCAAAATGCTGTCGGTCCTCCCATCGTCGAGGACAAGACGGGGAACTGAGTTGACATGCTTCTCAGTCAACACTGTCGTAGCGTGGAGACGTGTGTTTTACGTGAATATGTGCGTCTAGGCAGCTGGTGTGAATACTCAACGTATGAAGCCAACGTATGGAGCTATTAGTTAGGGTTGAAGGTATGCCCCACTCCACACCTACATACGGTTGCACGTCGAATTCGAAGGATCGCATGACAGCGCTGTACAAAATGACGAAGGGCCCAATGCATGAATGTTGGCCAACGAACCCCTGTAGGATATACATCTGGAAGACGCAAGTCGGTTGTTCTGCAACTCCAGCTAAGGTGAGAACAAGGCAAGTATATTTCATGTTCAATTTTTCCAAAAGGAGCAATCAAGTGCTGACAGGAAGATAATTCTCGTGCAACGGGGACATTGGATGTCTTCGCCTAACCAGCCTCGAGGCGGAGACGTAGTTTGACATGTGGTTCCACTCTGTCACTGCATAACCACAGCGAGTACCTCGCGGAATTGAATATTTTTGATCAAAGGAAGGCACGTCCCACATTTGGCCGTCCATAGACAGTCTGATGCGACTGTTCCGGCATGGCACCGCGCAGGATCAACCCCTCCCTGGAGTATGTTCTAGATAACCGAGGCACAATTGCAGAAATGGATTGTAAGTGCACGGATCTCACCATGGTCCTAGATCACAAGGGCTATCGTGATCCCAAGTCTCGTAAACTTTGGTATGGTAAACCGTAGGTAAGCATGGTACCAACTGACAACCTTTGACCTCCAGGATCCAGTTGCACCATTCATAAGAGTCACTGAGAGAGTCTGTTTCTGTGTTTTACGAAGAACGATGTTATCGTCCAAGACTGACGTGATTACTCCCCCCCCTATAACGCACGGGTTCTAAACCTGAAGCCTGATGGGGAATTTCCCCACACAACTGCGAGATAATGTGCATGTGATACCTTTCCCTCCTCAGGCTGTCAGATAAAAGCTCGGGGAGGGTTCCGAAATATCAAAATATATCAAGAGCGACACTGGTTAAGCGCCGAAAACGTGTTGATGTGGTTAAGCAGTGGGAAGCAGGAGAGTGTTATACCCGTACACCCGTTTCCCATCGGGAGCGAACGATTGAGAAGACGTCTGCGATGCCGATACACGCCAGCGCTTGTGATACTTTGGGATCAACTTGGTCTGCGCATGGGATTCTTCACAGCAAATCGCCCATCCTTGATTGATACCAACACGTTTCGAAACTACTCGTCATAAATTTGACAAGTACTATGGAACCAATTAATTCTCATCGACGGTGAACTTGGAAAGCCTCCTTATCTGAGCCAGACAGAAGAAGAACCAACTCCTTAGTCATCGGTAACGCTACGATATAAATCCCTGTTTACCGCGTGCCCTTCGAAGGGCTTAAGCTGAACTTGATCACAGCGCCCACTGTCTGGCTGATCAATTTAAGATATCGTACGATGCCGAATCTAGAATCAAAGTATCAGGAACTGCTCATCTCGTAACTACTTTGCTAGATACCTAGCAGCGTATTTAAACGGCATCGATCCATCTTTGAAATGAATATGTCCGACTCCCAAGTGTTTTGTCACGTTGCCGCCAAGATGGTCAGACGAGACATTGGAGTTCGCCGTCTTGAGTTGGTGTACAGCAATGTAAAAGCAGCGAGCGTATTAAAACGCAATACGCGATGAACGTAAGGTTAGATTGAACGAGTGTATATTTTTGAGGTAATATCATCCAATCATCTGTCTCATCCTTCATTTTTCACCAGAAAAATTTAAAAAAAAAGGTATGTCATTTTCGGCGTAAAGACCGTGTAACCATTCCGTTGATTGATGAACGTTGAACAACAGATTTTACCGAAATAAAACAAAATAAAAAAATCGTTGCGTGGGTTCCCCGTCAGAGAAGCGCTGCCGGTAAGTAGAAAGAACCAAGACCTGTGGAAAATCATTCGACTGCGGATGAGATTTCAGGTCTTGATTTTCAGTGAACACGCGGCACGAGTCAGTCAGTCATGGCTGGCGGTGCTGTTTATCCCAAGGAGATCTTTGGATGTGTACATGGGGACGGAGAAACGTTGAACGTCCACACGAGTTTATAAGATCGTGTGGGCAATTGTATTGTTCGCTACGAACTTGCTGTGTTCATAACTTGATTGAAATGAATATTTTTTTTTACGAACACATTAGCACTGAGAAAGTGAGAATATGAGAGCAGACTTGTTGAAGAAAAGTCGTGCTACGGAAAGTTTGAAAAATGGCTTACAAGCGAAAGCGAAATGAGTATACCGTAATGATAACGAAGAATTACGCAATTACGCAAAAGGCCCCACGTGTTGTATACTGACTAGTCGTTCCACATCAATACAAGGGGCTGTAAACAGTGTTCCACGGAGGTTTAATTATTCAAGCGATATTCGACCCACCTTTCCATGGACTAATCATCAGAAAAAGGATGGTTAACATCCGACGCCAAAACATCACTTCATCCCCCATGGTTAAGTACGAACGAATCCGTTGCTCCAACGTACCGGTTAAGCCACAATTGGGAAAAAAAAAAGGTACAGCCGTCCCCATTCTACGACGGACCCCCCCCCCCCCCCCTCTTCCCTCGTCAAGAAACAGAACCAGTCTCGCAATGAATCCAAATCGAGAGGAGTTCCCTTGCGGTAATCCGGAATAGTCAAAATAGCCTGAATTCGTTTCCACGAGCGATCTAGACGCGAATTCCGGCAAACCTTCCGCGAGGAATAACATCAAAAATAGCACTAGTAGGAGTAGGGACGACGGGCGGCCTCCGTTCATCAGAAAGAACGAACGAACAACGATCAAAAGCCTTCTGAACACGACCGGGATTAGCCAAAAAGAACCCAAGATAACAGCATGACTGTCTGAAAACGAAATAAATGCAGGGTAGATACTTCGGGTGGGTTTCATTTCCGATTAGACGTATCGGTGTGCCACAATGACCATCAGAAACGTTAGTCCACTTCACTGTGCCGAAGGGGGGGGGGTTAATCCCAGCGTGATTAATTCACGTCTACCAGTATGTCTTGCATCCAGGTTTGTAGTTTATGCCTTGGAGGTAAAAAGAAAACATTTGGGGGGGGGGGTGTGGAAAGATGAAAAATGTACCGAATTAGGAATATCTCACAGTGATCCATTTGAATGCCGAGTATCCAGAGGGGAAAAGCGGGCGTGGGAAGAAGGTCTCGAAGAGTTGATGATGGAAACGCGGCCACATTCCGTCGATCGCTTTACGAGTCGGACAATTTCGAACTTCGGCGCTATCGGCACGATGATGTGTGTGTGTGTGTGTGTATTTTGAGCGTTCGTGTGTGATCAAAAGTTTCACGTTCAAGGACGTATGTATGTATACAGCCTGAAAGGTTAATTAACCAGCTGGAAAAGGGTGAAACCAAGTAAGTTTTGAAAGAACCGACCAATGGCAAGGGATGGAGTATATACTCACGAGTGAAATGAATGATATAAAACGGGACTTGAAATACATAAAGCGATGCATTGTTCGACATGGGAAACGTTGGGGCGAGACATCGGAAAGAGAAGGGGTGGGGTAGTAAGATAGGAATGTCACAGGCGTTGATAGAAGGTGCGCATTTTCAGAGATCACGGTACAGGCGTCCGAGCTGGCGATGCCATGCCATAAGAGCGAAGACGGGGATCACAGAGTTGAGAACACATAAGAAAGAAGATCAAACAAAAAAAAAGGGGGGGGGGGGGGGCGGTACGTACCGTTTATACCATGCCATGCCCATGCCATTGTCCGCAGTTGTTCCTCAGGCTCCAAATCCGAATCACAGCCAGGTGCCAAGTCGTCCATCATCGATGCGTACAAACGTATGTGTGTAATTGGGATACGGGTCGAACCTGTGCATATGGTTAGTCAGGTTTGGTGTGATCAATACATGCTCAACTAGCGCCGTAAAGCAAGAAGTGGACATCATTTGTACCATGAGGGAAGCGAAGGACCATGCATGTTAAGGCAGAATGAAAGACAGACAACGCTGTGCGCACGGTATTATTTTTAGCTTGCATTTTTATTTTTTTCGGCTCTGCTTGGAATTGGTTGGCTTTCGTTATGAAAGTAGACATTTTGGGTAAGGTATTTCCTAATTTAGTACCGCCAGAAAGGTCCAATTCCAGTCACATCACAGAACATTCAAACAAAACTAAAAAACGTACTTACAGCAGCAGCCGCATGCTACATGAAAGGAAGGGTCGCTTTATGACGTCCCTGACAAAAATAGAAACACGCAGTAGAAAATCGAGGAACAGGGCTACAAGACGGGAAATGAACATGTGGACGACATCGCATGCTTTGCCGCTGTGATGCATTTGCCAATAGGACAGGGATAGATGATCGTGGGGCATTCAAGTTGTAAAACCCTTTCCTCGACACTTTGCTTACCACTATGCCCGGCGTGAGTGTGGGGCGATAATAATAATAATAAAACTTGAGTGAAAAGGCACCATGGATGTACCAGCGCGCAAGAATGTTTTCTTGTTCTGGGTCTACAGTCGCACCTCGGATGCGCCATAGATTGGTTTTGCGCACAAAGACCCGATGTGACGCGATCCCAATATTCATTCCAAACAATGCTCTGTTCGCAGGTTCTTCAAGCCAGTAGGGACGCGGAGAACATCAAGTCGGAGACAATACACGCTGTTATCGCCTTCCGTCCGCGAGGGGCGGGAGTGATCGCGTATACTAACATAACATGGCGTGACCGGTGACCCGGCAAGACGGACCGAACCTCGGGCAACTCGGATATACTTTCTGGGTTATGTAAAATTAGGTACAGCGTTTTTGATGAGAATCATCCAGAAATCGAAGGCTCGGGAGGTTGAGGCGGAACCTTATTCTTAATTTTTCGTTGGTATGCCATGGTTGGCGGCGGGAGGGGGATCTTGTTTAGAAAAATTAATGAGATTGATGCGGGTGCGTGAATTTAATTAAGCAGGGGTCAACCAGAGAGGTATATGGATGTGCACAGGAACCGAATACTGACAGGACTGAGCTCAGATGGTGCTGGAAGGGAAAGTCCCTGAAGACTGTCATGTATGATCGGAAACGAAAATGGACGTCGGAAATTTTATTCTTTTGTCTGTCACTGACAAGCCTCGTAGAGTAGAATGTAGAATGGATGTTGACGATGATGAAGATCTCAAACTAAAAAGGTACTAGATTCCGGTCAGCACATAGTCTACCGCCACTGTCCATATGGTGACGTGTCGAGGGGTCCCGGCGGCCTTTCTGTTTCTCCCCGTCGGGGAAAAAAAAACAAACATCGTACGTACATTTACACTTCAAATGCACGGCTAACATCGCGTGGGGACGTTCGTTAGCTGATAAATCGTATACCCTTGATCCATTAAAAGGCGCTAACTTGACACACCGCCAACCAACTGAGCACCAAAAAAAGTGCATTATTGCATGATCCTATAATAATTTTCTGGCATTTGCGCAACAATGCGCCATTGGTCAGCAACCGACGGATGCTATGCACTAGGTATAATATAGAATTGCATCCCGCCATCCCTGATGTGATATTTACGTAGGGACACATCGCCGGTCGGTGAATGAAAAGGGTGAGTTTCAGCCGTAGGGGTATAAGTTGTTCCATGGCAGAAAAAGAAAATTTACGACCAGATGGCATTAACGTGAGGAAAACAGAAAGACCTTGAATGAACATTTGACGGGGCTTCTTGTTGGAAAAAAAATACAGTGAATGATATCCGCGGTGTGAGAGGTCGGTAAATGACCAACACCCGGGCCGCCGGGAGAGTAAATATGGAAATGCCGAAATACAAAGATAGTTTTGCTCCACATGAGATAGGCGGACCATAATTGTCGAGTCAAAGGCCCACATCGCGTAAAAAATCTGGATGTCAGAGTGGGATCCGAGTTGATGTGGTGGCACCGACGAGTGTAGTGTATGAGCGGGCGGGTGTGTGGATGAGGAGGTGCAGGGAAGAGGTGATAGAGGCCACGATGAAACGCGTCGGCCGGGGAGGAAAGGAATTGACGGACATTGAAGATTCATTTTTCGGAGATGACAGTGACGGCGATCACGAAAAGGATCGGGGGACTCGATCAGATTCATATCGCCGATCAATCTTGAATTGGATCTCCGATCAGTCGTGGAGGTTGCGACGGGCGGGAAACGCCGAGGAGAGTAAGATGAAGAAGTTGGAGGAGTGCAGAGGCTTCCTTGCTGGATTGAGATATCTCTAACGTATCGACATGCCTGTGCTGCTTGTCCCTCTGCATACAAATGTCACCTCGTCCTTATCGCCTGCCCTCCCTTCCCCCCATGCCTCCTCCACCCTCCCTTTCCACGCTCCCCCTTGAAATCATCGACTCCATTGCCTTCCACCTCACTGCCCTCGACCCCCTCGGCCCCCCCTCCTCCCTCCTCCCTCTCCTCCTCACCTCCCACCACCTCCTCGCCTCGCTCTCTTCCAAATCCAACCCTGCCCTCCACGCCCGTATCTTCAAGTACAAGTTCGACATCTCTGCTGTCCAACGTCGCGCCTTCAATCCATCCCACGCACAATGTGTCGATCAAATGATCCATTACTGCCGTGCCATGAAAGTCTTGCGCCGCGGAGACGTCTATGCTTCTCCACAACGACCTCATCCCGACCAGCCGCTTTCTGCCCTCTATTCAGATGACGATAACGATGCCGGTGACGCCATGTTCACCGCCTTCATGATGATGCTCGAAGACGACGGAAGGAACTATCGACAACTGGTCGAGTGGGCTCATGCTGATGTATTTGCGGAACGATATATCCGAAACAGATTATACGAAGGGAGGGAAACGAACGATGGATGGCCGTTGGAGAGTAATGAGAATTCGTGTGCTGTCTGGCTCATGTGGATGTTTACCACGCAAGGTCTGTTTCTGATGGATCTTGGTCATATCCGCCCAGTTGATCGAGTTTACTGTCCTTAGACAAACTGAAGAACGAACCTGCTGAACGACGTGAATCGATCGTCCAACTTCTTTTGCCATTTGTTCTCGTTCCTTATCGAGTACGTCATACAATTATTTTATTCATTTATTATTATTATTTATATTCTTTTATCTAGTATTCTGCCTCAGAAGCTCCTCCAAACCATTACAATCTACCTCTCACCCATTCCCAACGACTCTCCTCCCCAACAAACTCCATCCCAACAGCCCACGGTCCATATCCCCTCTACCCATCCTCCTCCCGCATAAACTCCCAAATCCACTTCTCCTCCCGTCCCCTTTTCTCCTCCCCTCTCATCTCCCCCGCCGCAAAGCTTCTCTTTTTCGCAAGGCGCGAAGTCGTCAAATTCCCTATCCCTCCCCACCTAGCACAAAACAGAGCAGAAGCTCACGCTCGTGGCAATTGGGAAATCTCCCCCACAAAAGACGACGTACACGAGGTAAACTGGGGTTGGAGTACCAGGCTCCCTGATGGTACCCAGTCCACTTGGAGCTGGGGCGTGGATGATGAGAACGTGCCCCCTAGCCCTCCCCCTACACCCCCACAGCCTGATGTCCCACCACGTTGGGCTGGTAAGGCCCCTCAGCGCAAGTATAAATTCAATTCGAACAAAAGCAAGAGGTGGGATACCGATTGGTGGCGTCTTCGTCTTTGTGGCAGTACCTCACGCAGACGTCCCCGAATCCCTTACGGTAACGTGTACGAACCAGGATGCATGGATGGTTTGTGGCAAGGAAGGATGTTGGTCAGTATACTTTTCTCTCTACTCTCTTCTTCTTCTTTTCTGATTCATGTTGTCTAGACACCGGGCGAAGCCCAGATTCAAGCTCTGCTAAATAACCCTATGCACCCGCCCCCAGGACAGTTTACCGAAACCTCCATGAACGTAATGACGCGCCCCACATTTGTTCGTCTGAGAGAAGTACATGGCGTATACGGCGACGGTACCTGTGAACACGAACATCGATGTTCCTGCGTAGACACGTCCTCAACCAACGGGGAAGGCGTAGGCGTAGGAGGAGGTGAAGCCGAAGCCGTAGGAGCAGGTAACGGTGGTGGAGGGGTATTCGACGACGGAATGTCGAATGCTTGGTTCCCTGGTGCCACGGGCAGCGTGGACGTGCGTGAGTTGAACGAAGGATACTCCCTCGGCGACCGATCTTCTTCTCGTACAGGGAAAAAAGTACAAGTCGACGTTGAGAATGGTCGTCGTGCGAGAGCCGTCTACCGTGCTTGGGAAGGGAAAAAGCGTGGGTTGAATATAGGGGGGGCGGGGGCTACTACGCAATACCTGGACGATGACGTTGAGTGGGAGGGATACCCGCATCCCCCACATCGGTGTCCTGTGTGTATTGAGCGTGAGGATCTACGTGCTGCTTTGCGGCGTGAGGAGGTGGAGGTGGGGAATGAGGAGAGGGAGACTAGGGAAAGTGTGTTTGCGGGCGTTGGGTTGGGATTGGGAGTATCCTCTTCTTCCCCGGACGAAGACGAAGATGAAGGGGAAGATGAGGGGGAAGATGAGGAAGAGGAAGAGGAAGAGGAAGACGAGGAAGGGGCGTTGTTCGCAGGTTCTTCCCCAGCCATATCAGAACTAGACTTCGAAGACACAGATAGCGATGACGGAGATTGGGACCGTAAAAAGGAGACTATCCCCATTTTCCGAGATGGGCGTGTATATCTCCCTGCTCCCCCTGCCCACGATAAACGGAAGCTGGCCATGGGAAAATGTAATGGTATCAGAGAGGTGCTCTTATTTGGAGAGGTTTGTTTTTTTCACTTTGACTTTTTTTGTTTTTTGTTTTTGTTTTGGCGAGGTGTTTAACGAGCTTATACTTATATTTACAGACAGACGAGAACCACGGTCAAGCGTGGAACCATTATACGTTTTATGGTCGTGTAAGACCTTGGGATGGGTTAATTGGGATTCTACGTAAACCGGTACGTTCTATGTTGTACGTTTTTGGGAAAAAAAAAAGAATATTCGTTTTTGACGTGTGGTGCTTGCCGTAGCGGAACCCGAGCTTTGGGTATATCTTCTTTTACGGGTACCTCGTTGGTGGCGAGAACTTTGTGGGTAATTGGCGCATCACTAGTGCGGATCCTGGTACTCCTGTTTGGGAGAGTGCGTTTACGATGAGTCGGAGGGACGATGCCTGATTGATTGGGTTTGGTGCTGGTGTCGTCGGGTTTCTGCCACTGGTGTGGTGTGGGTGCGGTGCGGTCACTGCGTATTTGGGAAGTACACTACTTCTGGCGGGGGTTTTTCCTTTTTTTTTTTTTCCGTTTTCTCATATTCAACGCAAGCGCTTCTTTCTTAGCTTGTCCTCAGACCTACTATGCACACAGTATCTCTAAAACTAACTAACCTTTGGGTTAGGTGGTAGCACGTGTTCGGCGTCTATTCTAAAAAAAAAAAATTGGTTGGATTGGATATGCGACCCCCTTCGTCTAATCTATTCGTTCTCCTCAGGATGCTACTACTGACCCTATTTTGCATACATGCATACTTACATATATAAATTATACAATTCATCATGTTGGACGTTGAAATTACTGATTTGTGTTCCGTTTTTAGGATACAATATATACCTGTACGCACACACGTGTGTGTAGATTGTGTTTTTTCTTTTTTTATGTATGTAACATTACTCTTGGATATGTTTCCGCTTTGGAGAAAAACTCGAAAACAAGGTTTTACATAAAAACGCATTTTTGAATATTGAACGAATGTTGTGTGACCTCGATGGAGGTTTAAGATTTTGTTGTTGGAGATTGAGAGGATAAGGAAGTTTGAGGGCGGGGGGGTTGGTTGGTTCTTTCTTGTACGAAGAAGCCTGACGTCACCACAATTCTCGTTCTGTTCCTGAAACCTGAAAATAACAACTATCTCGTTGGAGCGCACCAACCTTCCTGCGAAAAGCGTGAAAAGGTGAACTAGTAGCCCCAAAGTAAGTAAAGAGATCTAACAAGCTCCGAAATACGATACTTATACGATTGCCCAAATTTTGAAATCTCGTGTTGGGGTTGGGGGAGTTATTCCGGCGCAGTTGCTGAGGCATTCGAGTAACTCTTCGTTGATGATACCACATTGTCGTCATCCGTCGAATTATGGCGTACATGTTCGTTCGTGTTTGGTGTTTGGTGTTCATTTACTGACTCGGATTCGAGAAGAAGAAAAAAAAGGAAAAAAAAAAAGGTCGGTTAGCGCGCTGCGTAAGTATGATCACGATTTACAGGTGTAAAAAAACGTGCCACTGCCCCAAAGGTTTGATGAGCCAGAGACTCGGAATGGTCTGAACGCCTGTCAGACTCAGACTCGCGGAAAAAAGGAGAGAGAGAGAGAGAGATATGAAACGCCGCTGTATGGGTTCCGCAGTAAGTTTAGTATAGATGAGAATCTGAGAGTTTTTGACTTCGCATATCCGTATCCGACGAGTCGATGCCCTAAATTTGACAGAGGTCAACCACAGCCCCCCCCCGGGCCTTTCAGATATCGTTTGAAACGAATGACAGTCACCTCACCTACTAACCCGTGCTCCCGAGTTCCACTGACACGTCTTGACGTATGGTATACGTATACTATGTTGATAGAGATTCATTCACATAAGTCAACTCGTGGAAGACGAGTGTGGTTCCGGTGTGTACGCAGAAGCCTGTGGCGTTGAATCGAAAGAACGGAGATACGTATACGATTTGTATACCTACTCGTACATTACGAGAGGATGAGGTACCTCGGGGAATAAAATCTGACAGCGGTTGCCGTTTTTGTAAAGCTGTAATTATTTTTATTTTTTTGGGGGGTCGAAGGTTCTTGACATGGTGTATGTACGTAACGGTTTTGGTCGGAGTCTGAGTTGGTGGAAGCGCTCCCAAGTTTAGTCATCATGGTTAAGATGTGAAAGTATACTCGTAATGGAAGTTTACATGCATATGCCAACGTTTGACCTTGGCGATCACTCGTCTGCCTCAAGGAGAACACACAGAAAACGAATGAGGGGGGGAGAAATTAGATCCATCGTGTTAATTGGCTGGATCCACCTGACATGAAGAGCAAGTTTCCATTCAGAAAGTTGACAGAAAAATTGAACCCTTGACGAGTCACGAGCCTCAAACCACACCACTGGAAAGAATTTGAAAGATGCATCTCCAGTAGATGGGCCCTGGTCGGAGTTTGCTTGCCAATTAGAATGGCATTGAGCGTTTGCGAGAGAACAGTATCAAGGGACTCGGAGACAGCATGCATCCAGGCTCTAGTTTCCAAAAACTCATACTTACATTGACACTGACAAACCGTCTTCCCGCGCGAGCGCCTCCCCGTAACCACAATCGCCACAACAACTGTACATAAAGGCTTGCGACGATAAGTGGCTATACGGAGAAAGGCGGCGTTGCAAAGGGACTGGGGGGCGGGAGCAATTAGAATTTAGGAGTAAGTTTGAGGTAGCTAAGTAAGTTTCGAGATTTCAGGGCGTGATATGGAAATGGAAAGGTCGATGACAGGGGCTGCAAACTGCCGTTAATTGCGAGATATGATTAGTGAGAGAGATCGGGCGGGGTTGCATGAGGTACCAAAAAGTCATACTTAGTAAACCCACACAGGACCCCTGAAAGTTCACCCAAATGCCTAATCTGGTTTCGCGCTATTTTTTTCCGGACAGGTTTGGGCAGTTTTTATCCGGAAATAGCCTCAAGCGTCCAAACTGCCTGGTTTTTATCCGCACCAGACCTCAGGCATCTACTAAAATCACTTTTCCCCCCTCCACTGCGCGGCAAACGATGCCTTAGCACTAGATATCATCAGACTGATGTGGTACACAGTACAGGTACTGCAGAAAATGCATATAAGTAAGATACTCAGTCCTCGAGCTCCTCTTCCTCATCAAGAGGTTGAGCCTTCTTTGGACGTCCAGCCAATGATGTCACAGCCTTTACTATGTCAGCTTGTTATAGACTAGTGGTTGTGTTAATGTTTGTTCATCATGATTACCTTTAATAGGTGTTGGGTTTGATCCTCTGTGTAGTCAATTTTTATCCACACTCAGACTAGGCCTACAGCCGTTAGGTCCATTTTTATCCACACGACTGCCTCAGGGATTTGCCAAAAATTTCCCAGTTTTTATCCAGATTGACTTAGGCATTTTGGGATTTTTGGCCAGTTTTTATCTGCACTCACCTTAAGCATTTGGGTGAACTTTCAGGGGTCCTACCCACACTATATAGTGATTGCACTGATGATACTCAACTCGTAAACCCAAACAAAACCTACTAAATGGCTTCGGATGGTATAACACGAGTCAGAGGAAGGGTGTGAGTTGGTACTAAATATCACTGCTGATTTCCAAACATTGTTTTTAGTGAGGTGAATTGATGAGGGATGGTGTGAATAGTCTGTAAGAGCATACAAAGAAGTTCAAAATAGTTTGAAATAGGTTCGAAGATGTGTGAAATAGTTCGAATAAGTTCAAAGACATGCGAAGTAGTTCAAATAAGTTTGAAGAGGTTCAAGGTATATCGAGGAATGAGTTTAGTGAATGTGATGTGTTTTCCGAATGGCAATAAAATGACAAGTGAATATGATAGTTTCCAAGAAGTTCATGATACTCTGCAGAACTTAGAGATATGACGCGAAGATAAGACTCAAGAGAACAGCTCTTAAATCTGATGATGAGTGAGAGGGTAACTTGTGCTCTGTTCCCCATTGGTATTCTTTTTGTTACTAACTAATACAAGTCTATATACAAATTGAAGAGATAGTTACTAAAAAGGAAGTAAGAACATGTGTAAAACATGAGGCAATATATCAAACAATGAGGACTTGTAGATCATGAAACAAATGAAAAATGATAAATGATGAAACACATAGTGTTCCCATATAGTAAAAGTACTTATCTTATGCTTCAATATATCAATGAAATATAAAAATGCACTTATTGCATCCTAAGTCTCTCGTAGTCTCTTCTCGTGTCTGGTAGTGCTCGATATGTGGTGAATTGGCTCACTCTGGGTGTGCAGCATGTATCAAAAGTGTTTCAAGACAGCTATACAGCAGCCGATATCATTGGAAATGCTGTGAAGTCATTCAAAGTGTCACGAAATTGTTCGAAGTCATTCAAAGTCATCTGAAATAGTGCGAAATAGTTTGAAAAGAATTCGACATCAATTTTGTGGCATTCATAGTGATTCAGAGTGTGTGTCGTAATATCTCGATACATTGAGGTGGCCTTGGTTTACTGGAGACTCATCTGGAGCTGCGATTCACCTCAGGAAAATCCTGAATGGTCAAAATTTGCATAAGTGAACCGAAAGTACTATAAATCACTGTAATGATGTCTTTTGAACCAAGTATGCATTTTGGACAATTGGGACTGTGTGAACCAGAATATGCATAAATGAATGAGCATCGCTGAGTGACCCCATAAATATTGCAATTTTGGTAACATTTAACAAGTTTTTTGAACAAATTGGTTGGGTTTATGTTAATCATCATCTGAGGATGTCAAATATTGATCCCCCATGTAACTATTATGTGTATAGCATTAAATGGATATTAGGGATACAAAATGTTAAAGTCAAATAACTCTTCAATCAATAGTTTGGGTTTGAGATCACCACTGCTCATAAGTGATAGTTGAGGATGACTGCTTAAGCTCATAAAAGAGTTGTTAAGATGACCAGGTCAAGCTGAGCTTGACTGGTCCTTGCATTACAGCTTAAATACTACAAATGCAAGAGTGACTAGGTAAAGGAAATAAGAATGCTAAGACAATAACGTGAGAACATATGGGCATGTCCACAGACTACTACAATAGTGTGGGAATGTGAAGATGGGTAATTAGAGGTGCATGGTCACAATCATCATAGAATAATAGAGTGCAAGACAATAGTGTGAGTAGAGCAGCAAAGAACAATAATAGACGATGACAATAGCGAGAAAAAATTGTACTCTCTCCCTTCTCTGTGTATCGGCATCCGTTTCTATAACGTCTGTAACATCAGCTTCCCCCCAAGATTTTGAGTCCCATCCAAAATTATGGTCACATTGTCTGCATTGGGTCAAACGGCGCCACTCGTCCCTCATCAGTAGTCGCAGTAAACATGCTGATTGTTGTGTGTGGGTGCATCATGGGAATAGACTGTTGTGGGTAGCTCGATCTCATCTGCATGGGCACCTGTGAATTGCACAGAGGTGCCAGTTATGAATGTGATGATGTGAGGAAGGGGGGTTGCGGTGAAGATTCTAAATGAGACAATCAAGTAAAATATGAGCATAATGAAAATAGCAGTGCTGAATATGGCACCAAGTGAGATGATGAGGCATAAGTTGTTGATCATCATGGTTGTGGTTCAAGTTGTGCAGTAATGAGGTGGGTCATCATGTGTCAGGTTTTTTGGGCAAAGTAGTGCCAAATGTCCAGGGCGCCAAAGTTGGCAGTGGGGGCACTGGTATCGTGGGCAGTGAGACGAGAAATGCCTGATCTGGGCGCAGGTGAAGCACATGGAATTCTGCATCCACCAAGATACAGGAGGGGGGTCAGGGGTGACTGCTCTTGGGTATGGAGTTGGAGCATGTGGTGGCGATGGTAGCAATGGTTGTTCTGATGCTGTCACAAATTGTTCTTCTTTGTCGTTGTCAGAGCTTTCTACAATGAATACTTGGTGGGGCATAGGCACCCGCTCTCTGGGTCTGTATCGTAATGCCTGTTCATCAAAATCCCTGATGAGGGGAAGTAAGTTGAGGTGGTATGCCTCTTGTGAAAGGTGCTGAAACACCTGCTCGAGAGCAGAGATCGCTTGATAGGTCTTGAACAGGTTATGGATGGTCCCATTGAGCAAGGCTCGGTCACGGGTCACAAAAAGTAGTCTTTCCTTGTTTCGGGAGTCATCCACGTCTCGGATGAAACTTAGGATCAAGTCAAAAGTTTGCACTGGGTCAGGGTTGGGGGTGACACTCATGACAAAGTGTATAGGGGCACTCATGTTCATAGAAGGTGGTGGGTGGATCTGTACTCCTCCAGGATTTCTGAAACATTCTTTAAGTGCACTTCCAGTTCCCAGGTGTTTTTGGCTGTGCTGTTGATGATACTCAACCCAGAAACGCAAACAAAACCTACTAAATGGCTTCAGATGGTATAACATGAGTCAGAGGAAGGGTGCGAGTTGGTACTAAATATCACTGCTGAGACCAAAATGTTGTGTTTAGTAATGCAAAATGGTAAGGGCTGTGGCGAATAGTCTGTATAGGCATATGAAGGTGTTTGAAAGAGTTCAAAAAAGGTTCATACATACATACAAAATGAAGAGATAGTACTGAGAAGGAAATAAGAACATGTGTAAAACATGAGGCAAATATATCAAACAATGAGGACTTGTAGATCATGAAACAAATGAAAAATAATAAATGATGAAACATACAGTGTTCTCATATAGTAAAGTACTTCAATATATCAATGAAACACAAAAATGCACTTATCACATTTCAAGTCTTTTGTACACTCTCCTCATGTCTGGTAGTGCTCGATATGCAACTAAATCATTTGTTCCAGATGTGCAGCATGTGTCAAAAGTGTTTTGAAACAACTATACAGTGGCCAACATCATTCAAAATGCTGCAAAGTCATTTCAAAATGTCGCAAAATAGTTCAAAGTCATTTGAAGTTGTCTGAATAAGTGCAAAATAGTGCAAAAATGGTTCAAAGTTGATTTCGTGGCATTCATTAGCAATTTGGAGTACATGTCGTAATGTGTCGATACAAGTGGAATCTATCTCCAGACCTTATAATGCGTAGTGGACCTATCACCATAGCCCTTCCACTTCACCAAGAATTGGGTCCCTCGGCCTCTTTTCCTGTGAGCTAAAATTGCTTCAACCTCGTGTTCCAATTCTCCCTCGATCAGCTTGGGGGATGGAGGGAGAAGGTTAGGTCCATGCATTTCATTCTCCTTGAAACGTGACAGAAGCGAGGTGTGGAAGACCGGATGGATTTTCCATTGTGAAGGAAGTTTCAACTCGTAAGCATGGGAGGAGATCACCCAGGTAATAGGGAACAGGCCCTCGCATTTTGGAATGAGTTTTCTGGTTGGATATCCCAGTTTCAGGTTCTTTGAGTCTAGCCAAATCCTCTCTTCTACCATGAATGGGTGGAAGCCTCGACCGCTTTATCCGATCATCACCTGTCAAGACAGTTCATATGCTGCTAGGGCTTCTCATCGCACATTTCCTAACTTGGCTATTCTCTGCTCAGTAGCTGGCATGATTGTTTTTTCGTACATCATGGGTATGGCCCTGGGGTGGGCTCCCATCATTATGTAGAAGGGGGTATTCTTGATCGCTGAGTGGTGTTTTTGATTGTGGGTGAACTCAGCAGTGGTAAGGTGCCTCTTCCATTGTGAGGGAGGGCTTATTTGCGCAAAAGATCTGGAGGTAGATCTCTAGTTCCTGATTGACCTATTCTGTCTCTCCATCAGTCTGTGGATGATAAGCCATACTCATGGCCAATTTGATCCCCAGGAGTCTTCCCAGCTCTTGGAATGTATTAGAAGCAAATTGGGGGTTGCGATCAGATATGATTTTGTTGGGTAGGCTGAATCCCTTGAATGCATTGTGGAGGTAAAGGTCTGCTGCCCCCAGTACATTGATAGTCTTATTGCAAGGGATGAAAATTACCCCCTTAGTAAGCCCATGGTCTACCATGACCATGATGGTGTCACATCCATCATTCATTGGTAAGTCTGTGATAAAATCCATGGTCACCAATGAGAATGGTTGTGTTGCTTCAGACTTGATTGGGAGTAGTGGGGGTGTCATGGGATGTGTGTTGACCTTCATCTGTTGACAGGTGGCACATCCATCAACATAGTTCCTGATAAAAATGGTCATCCCGGGCCACCAGTAGTCTCTTCAGACCAGTTCCAGTGTTTGGAACTGGCCAGGGTGCCCTGTAAGTAAATTATCATGGTATTTCTCCACGATTCTTCTCCATAGATCCTCATCATCTGGAACATAACATCGGTCTTTCAAAAGGACCGTCCTATCATTCTCCATCCTCCAGTCTTCTACCGCCGACTTATTCGGTGGTGTTCCTCCTTCTTTGATGGCCCTTACTATCTCCTTTAGTAGGTCATCACCCATCATCCTTTCTGCTAATAGATCTTTTAATTCTGTGTCGATCATTCATGTGAAGATTTCATCTTCAGTAGGGTAATGTTGTCATTATCATCATCGATTTCGGGTATGTGATCTCCCTGTTGGGATAGCACATCCGATTGAACCATCATCTTCCCAGGCATGTGTACCACTTGTAAATTGAATTGTGACAAGAATAAACTCCATCTGGCCTGTTGCCGGTTCAACTTTTGTGTCGTCCTGAAATACATCAGATTCTTGTGATCAGATAAGATCGTGGTTGGATGCTCAGATTCCTGGAGATAGTGTCTCCAGGTTTCCAAGGCCTGTATTATCCCTAGTAGTTCGCAATCATAGATCTCATAATTTTGCTCAGTGGCAGTCAGTGAGTGAGAGATATATCCACATGGGTGCCAGTTGCCATTAGTATCCATCTGTTTTAGGATGGCTCCAGTTGCATATTTCAACACGTCACTTTCCACTATGAAGGGTTTCTCCATGTCAGGCATCAGTAGTACAGGTGCCTCTGAAAATTTCTGTTTCAAGGTTTTGAATGCATTTTGGCACTCACTCGTCCAGTTGAAGGGTTGGTCTTTTCTAGTTAGATCATTTAATGGCTTTGTGATAGCAGTGAAGTTGCTGATGAATCTTTGATAAAAGTTCCCAAAGCCCAGGAACGATCTGACTCCTTTGACATTTGTTGGGGATGGCCAGTCTCTGATTCTGCTAAGCTTAGTTGGGTCCATGGCCAATTGATTGCGCTTCAGGATTATTCTGAGGAATTCAACCTCTTGTACATCAAATCTGGATTTTTCCAGTTTTAGGAAGAGATCATTCTCCCTCAATCTTGCCAAGACCCTTTTTGTCCTTTCCTCGTGCTCTTTTCGATCCCTTGAGAAGATTAAAATGTCATCCATGTAGATCACTATCCACCCTTCATTTAGCATGTCGTGGAAAGTGTCATTCATCATGGCTTGGAAAGTGGACAGAGAATTGCAGAGGCTGAAGAACATGATCTTGGGCTTGAACAGCCCCTTGTTGGTCTTGAATGCGGCCTTCCATTTATCCCCCTCCCTAATCCTCATGTTGTGATATCCCCATCTGATGTCCAGTTTTGTGAACCACTTTGCCCCTTTCAGCTATTGAGCAGATCACCGATCAGTGGCAGGGATTAAGAATTTTTGATAGTTCCTTCATTTAAGTACTGGCAGTCTTGGCAGGGTCATAGCATGTCAGAGTCTTTCTTCGCTATGAAGAAGAATGGAGATGCCATGGGTGATTTGGATGGGACAATGTACCCCTTCTTCAGGTTTTTATCGATGAATTCATCCAGCTTTTTCTGTTCAGCTGGGGTGATAGGATAGACTTTGCAGTCTCTCGGGATGAAGTCTGGCTTCAGTTCGATCATGTGGTCCCATGGTCTTGATTCCTGGAACCTCTCTGATGCTGCCTTTTCGAATACACTTTGATACTCCTTATACTTGTCTGGGAGGAGATCGTCAAGTGACTGCTTTTCCTCCCTGCCCTCATCTCTGTGGGCAAGCCTCTGCAAGATAGAGGTTTTTGCTCGAATGTACATGGTGTTGGAGTAAGTCATCCTGCCGGTTAGCCAAGATTGAGTGATGCATGAGATGTGCCTGAGCTTTTGGTAGTTTGGCAGGATGTAGTTGTGCTCGATCGTAAGGGGGGATTCCTCAGTTCTGAACACCCCAATCATTGGTTCTCCTCTAATGTAAGTGAATAGCGCATCTATGCCATCCTTATCTTCCTTGGTGCAGGTTGGTATGTCGATGCCTGCAGCATCTAGTACTGGCTTCAGCAGGTTGATTTTGGGTTGGGTGTCCATTGCCAGGTGTGATTTGTCATGATTGGGTTCGCCTCAGCACAAGGTCCTTTTGCAAGATGAACCATCCTGAGCCTACTCTTCATGTGCTCAGTGGCAGCGAGGTGGGTTTCCCTGAAGGTCTCCTCAGCACTCCTTATTGGTAGCCTCCCGAGAGTCAGGCTCAACATTACTCTCGGTGCAGACGGCCCCTTGTCATCTATAGTGGGACCTTGCTTACCATAGACAGCACACACTTGTTCGACCATGGTTCAGATTTTCTTCCTGAGGAGTCTCTCAGTCAGTTTGTCGGTGAGAGTCCCCATCTTCCAGTTAATGACTGGGTTGTGCCTCTGGAGCCAGGAGTATCCCAAAATTATCTTCCCTTTCCCCAAACCCATTATCAGCATCCTCATCTTTTCTTCTTTTCCTCCAATCTCTGTGTCAATGTGAACATAGTGGGAGATTGTCCCATTCTTGTTCAAGGTTCCATCAATGTTTTTTGTGAGGATCCTTCTGGTGAGCGGGATTTTCTTTAATCTGAGCTTCTCGACGACTCAGTGATCTATAAATGTTTCTCCTGCCCCAGAGTCAATTAGGGCAGGGAGTTTGGCCTTCTTGTCTCCTAACATGCAGTAAACAGGAATACACATTGATTGGTGGCTTACTTGTGCTACCAATACAGTTGAGACAATGGTTCTGGAAGATTCCGCTGCCGATGCAAGCTGCCGCTTTAAAAACCCTCCTCTACCATGAGATCCAAAACTTCTTCCTTCTCTTTCTCTTCTAATTCATTCATGAGGTTGCAGATCTTCATATAGTGGTCTTGGAGTGTCTTCTTCGTCTCTGTCTTCTTTTCTTCTTTTGCAGGTGGCTCCTTCCCTCCCTTGTGGTCACTTGTCCTATGCCCTGCTTTGTGACAGATAAAACACTTCCCTTTCTTTATATGCTCGAGCCTTTCTGCATAAGAGAGGCATGTTGCATCAATATCCATGGTGTTTGGATCCTTGGAAGAACTTCCCATTCCTCCTTCTCCTGCCTTGCTATAGGTTCTTTCCTTTATCGCCTTTGCTCTCCTCAAGTGTCCCTCTGCTCTCGCTGCATGGGTGTACCACCCTTTGATGGTGTCTGGTAGGTTCTCCATGCCGAACACTTTGTCGAGGACTTGATTATTGAGTCCATCCACAAAATACTCGATGAGCACGGCATCTTTTTTTATCTTGGTTTGGTAAGCCAGTGTTTTGAACTGGGTGATGTACTCATCTACTCCCTTTGCCCCTTGCGTGAGTGCCCTGAGTTGCATTCGGGTGCTCCCTGCATCATCAATTGGGGAGAAGGTGAGTCTGACCTTAGTAATGAACTCCCAGAATGTATCACAGGGTTTCTCTTCCACATATTTCTCCTCTAAGTATGCCTGCTTCCAAGGTCCCGCTGTTCCTCTATTCATGTATGACAACATAACCAAGATTTTGTGCTGGTCATCTGGGAAGGCGGCAGCATTAGCATCAACATAGGCTCCACACTCTAGAAGGAAGAGCATGGTCTTTGTGTGATCCCCAGCATAGTCGGTGGGTGCTCTCATTTTGATTTACGCAGGTTGGGTGGGAGCTGTGGGTGGTGTAGGAATGATGGGAGTGGCGGGTGCAGCCATTGTTTTTCTTGTTCATTGTGGTGGGTTGGTTCTCATAAGAATCTTGTGTCATGTAGTGGGTTTTGCCTAGACTATGATTAGTCAGCAGAATCAGAAGCAGCTTGACCTTTTGTTAAAGTCAAATAACTCTTCAATCAATAGTTTGGGTTCGAGATCACTACCGCTCATAAGCGATAGTTGAGGATGACTGCTTAAGCTCGTAGAAGAGTCGTTAAGATGACCAGGTCAAGCTGAGCTTGACTGGTCCTTGCATTACAGCTTAAATACTACAAATGTGAGAGTGACTAGGTAAAGGAAATAAGAATGCTAAGACAATAATGTGAGAACATATGGGCATGTCCACAGACTACTACAATAGTGTAGGAATGTGAAGATGGGTAATTAGAGGTGCGTGGTCACAATCATCATAGAATAATAGAGCACAAGACAATAGCATGAGTAGAGCAGTGAAGAACAATAATAGATGATGACAATAGCAAGAGAAAATTGTACTCTCCCCCTCCTCCATGTATTGGTGTCCGTTTCCATAACATCTGTAACACAAAGAGTCAAGCACACTATCAGAATGAAGCTCATCATTCACATCCTTGTGGCCTGTGACTCCATCTTTGTGCTCTGGTTCCTGTCAAACTGATCTCCCCTGGTGTTGGTGGCATCCCATCATGGTGGTGCTGGGTGCTGGGTGCCATCTATTGCCAATGTGGTCCTTGGTTCTGTGGCCCTCACCCAGTGATTGACATGGGTAACCCTGGGGTATTTTTGAAGGTACCCGTACCCATACCCAGACCAAACCCATACCATCCTACAGGGGTATGGGTAAGCACAGGTTAGCTGTGGGTTAGAGATAATACCCATACCCAGCAGGTGAGAATCCGGGGTTGGGATGAATTTCTTTTACAGTGTCTGTACAAGTTGCTATACTACTTACATGACCATGTCTTGTTCTCCCTAGCATCTGGAAATTGCACACCATTGTGGGGAGTTGGGGCAAGGCTGATTTTTTTTTTCCAAACTCTATATGTATATAAACTGTATAGTTCTGATGCACCACTGTGGTAAATTTCCAATTGAAGGAAACCTGCCCCTGCGGGTATGGGTCTGGTTCGGATTATCTTGGGCTGACCCTGACCTGTACCCACCAAACCCATACCCGACAACCCAGTGGGTTTTCAGTACCCATATCGATCACTACCCTCACCAAGTCCTGGTTTACCCTAGTGGTTAAGTGTTGGTAGTATCACAGCAGCACCCTTGCTTAGTAGCAGTCCAGACATTTGAAAACCATTAGTTAATTCATAAAAGTAAGAACTGAACAAAAAAAACTTACCTACAGTCAGCCATTGTTTGGGCCACATTGCATCCAAAATGGCTTATTTGCAGCCAGTGCCAGTGTTAAGTTCTGAACACTAGAAAGTGCTGAACAGGAATAAAACTTGAGGTAAAAAAACACTGGACTTCCAGTCAGACCCAGTCATCAGTGGTCAGAGGGTTCAAGGAAATTTGGGGGAGTTCAGAGACAGAATCCACCAGGCTGGGAGCACCAAGTGAAAGGGGCCAGAGAGGACTTGGATTCAACTTGTAAAAAGTTGTGCCCTTCTCCTCATCAAGTGTCCTATTTCAAGCAAGGGGTACTCTCTGGCAGATGCTGAGAGTGGATCAGAGAGGGGTATATTCCAACCTTATCCAAGTTTTGATCTGAAGTTTATCAGCAGTCTAGACACCAATGTCTCATTTTCCTCCTTCCACATCTAGAATGCATCTAATCCCAACCATTTCTGCACCACAATACATGTTGGTACCATTATACAGTCAAACCCTGCATTTGATGTGTCAAGCACACATTACATGTTGTACCAATGTAAATATTGGTTCTGGGGGAGAAGCTAGCTGGGACTTGCACATCAAAAGTGCTGCCCATCTCATATTAGAGCAATTAGCATCACAGAAGTCCTTGGCAGCACATTTCTTCACCAAGTTCATACCCCAGGCCAGAGCCCTCTTAATGGCAACCTCGAGCCCATCACAGTTAACAAACCTCTCTAACAAGATCTCTCCTGATGACTCCAAGCCAATGTCCTTCAGATCCCACAACTGTGATGGACCTGTAAGGGGATGTCAGAATTCAAAGGCTGCTACCAGAGATGGGACTTAGGCAGGAAAAACACTGGGCTTTTGGTTGGACCCAGTCATCGGTTCAGAAGTTCTGGGGCAGAATCCACCGGGCTGTAGCAGGACAGGTGAAAAGTGCCAGAGAGGACTTGGCTTCAACTTGTAAGAAGTTGCACTCTTCTCCTCATCAGTTGTCCTATTTTGGGGCAGAAGACGTTCAGATTTCCTGAGGGTTTCTGGAAGAGGGCAGGGATAGGAATAAGCAGAGGTTTGAGATTAACTTTGAGATAAGACCTTGGAAGGAAGAGTGAATGGGTTGGTTGGCTAAGTCAAGATTATGACAATGTTGGATAAGGATGGGTCAAGATTTGGTTATTGGCTGAATGTGATTAAGCACAGGCATATAGACACACATACACACACAATTTGCAAACTGAAGTACAAGGCTAAACTATGGGCACTTAAATAATGAAGGCCAGAAGAATAATGGAAAATGTTTACTAATGGGTCTTGGTAAGTGTCTATGACAATAATTGGTAAGACTGTATTAGGAATGAAGTGAGTAAGCAAGTGATTACTAAGGCATGTGAGGACATGTCTGATGACTAAAAAGTGCTGTGGCCAGAATGCCAGCAGAGATTATCAGAAAAATGTCAGAAATTATCAGAGTCTGATCAGGTGAATTGGGTCTTAACAAGGGACTAGGAGGTGTCCCAAGGGTCTTGGCAATTTTCTGCATTCATCCCATATTTCTTTACATTTCATTTCACTCTATGCTGCATTTTCTATGACTTTCTATGATTTTATATCTATTTTATAATTTTTTTTCCATTTTCCCACATTTGTACATGTTGACAGTTTTATTTTTAGAGGTGGGGCACCTTTCAGATAAGTTATCCATTGAGGTGATATCATTCCATAGCTTTGATCAGCATTTTTAGCCTACTATTTGATTTTTGGGTCTTTCACATATGCTGGGCATTGACAGATGAATCCTTAGAGTTTTCTCTCTGGATTCCCCTGTGTTAGTTGCACCTGAGAGGTCTGTATTATGTAAAGGGAGATGTCCCAAGTGTCTGGGCAATTTTCTGCATTCATCCCACATTTTATATATATTTTATTTTACTCTATTCTGCCTTTACTATGATTTTCTATGATTTTATTCCTATTTTATAATTTTTTTTTGGTTTTCTCCATGAAGGTACATGTTGACAGTTCTATTCTTAAAGGCAGGACCCATTCTGGATGCTTACCCATCAGGGTGACATCATCCACAGCTTGATCTGCCTACCTCCACCTTTTTTCTATTTTAAGCCTATTATTTGATTTTTGGGTCTATCACATATATGTACTGGGCATTAACAGATGGATCCTTAGAGTTTTCTCTTGGGATTCCCCTCTGCTAGGTGCACTTGGAGTGTCTGGATTATGTACTATAATGTTAACTTTGGATTCCCCTCTGTTAGCTCATTACTAAGTGAGGCTTTGAGGTTGCCTTTACACTGACAGTAGAAAATTCTCTCCCCAGGCCTGGAATTGAAGCACACTTTGGAAATGATGTCTTCTACACACACAGGACATTGCCTAGAATGCAATTGACACCCCCACCTTAAGTGTGCACATATCTCTACTTGATGCACTGCCATGTGCCATGGATGCCCAAACATGCATCAAAATGCTTGAGGGCATCATTATTAGATTGTGCACACAAATCAAATCACTTAAATCATGCATTGAAAGCTTTATTAATACCCTACTTAATATCTTATTTATTTCAACCCCAACTGCTTCCAGTATCAATGCACTATCTAATACAACTGGCACACAGATCAAATTGTCCCCCCCACTGACTTTAATGCACACACTCTCACAAATGTTCATTCCTCAACTCCTGTAAGTTATACATCAGTCTTCACCCTAATCAATTTATGGATGACACTGTAAAAAGTTATTGGGCCTTCAAATACATGAAGTCTGAGCATGCCTACCTCTACATATGTTGATCACATTTTGTGTCAAACCCAGAAACTCAGTTCTCTTTCTTTCTCCTCTTGGAGTGACTTTTGAGAGGAGTTTGTATGACACTTCTGCCTTCTTCACAAATTCCAATGAGCTGCAATGTACCTCGAGGCATCCTTGTACTACCAAGCACACTGATGTTAGGGCGACACCCACTAATCTGCTAACTGGACTGTGTGGGTTCTCCTACAAGAAGGTGGTAGGGGGTGTGCATGTGATGGAGGGGTTTGATGGTTTTGATGTGAGGGGTTAAAAATAGAACAGTTGGCTGAATTAGGCCTTTCACACCACTAGTGTGGATGGAATACCTAAGAGAACACAACTGAGGTCTCCTAGTATTTATTTTAGAGTTATATACTATGTTACACATATTGTAGTATGTTATTACAGACGCATGCACACATGTGTGCACATGCGCATACATGTGCATACATATTGATGCGTGTAAATAAAGAATTCCCATGCTGACAAATAATGTGTATATAGGCATTTTGTAGCATATTTTGGTGAAATAAAATGAAATAAAATAAAATAAAAATAGTGTTATGTAATAGGCATGTTAGGAGACTGTTTCCTAACATTACCCCCCTTTTATGCCTCGACTTCCAGGTGAGAAAATATTGTATCTGTCCCCTCTGTGAAATTCTGGTAAGGCCAGAACTTCATCCCTTCATACACCATTCTAGCAATGCGACGCAGAGCATTTGGATTACATTTAAAGAATTGGGCAATTGCTTTGCGCGCTCACTTGCAATTCTCTTCTGGCTCCCATGAATTATTTTTGTCAGTGTAGTTCTTCCACTTGATTAAGAACTCCAATTTGTTTCGTTGAAGACATGAGTCCAAAACCTCTTCCACAATATATTCTGGAGCACCTTCTACCATCATTGGAGGCTGTGGAGTAGTTTGTTGACTGGGAATAGTGGGTGGGCGGTAAGGGCATAAACAGGAAATGTTAATCTCAGGATCAATCTTGAATGACTGAGGTAATTTTAACACTACTGCATTGGGTGAAATTATTTTCGAAATTGGATATGGGCCAACTTGCTTCTCCATAAGCTTTCTTGAAGGTTGTGGAATATTCAGATCCTTGGTACTTAGCCATACCAAGTCACCAACTTTATACTCTGGAGCAACAGCCTGAGTACGATCTGTGTGTCCCATCATATCATCATGTGCTTTCATCAATGCTGCCTCTGCTTCCTCCTGCACCTTTCACATTTTTGACACAAAGTCCTCCATTGATTGTACCTTGACTTCCCTTTGAGGTTCTACTCCCATTCTGAGATGATAACCATAATTAGCAAAGAAGGGTGACATGCAAGTAGCTGAATGGAATTTATTATTGTGAGAAAATTCTGCAATTGCCAACCATTCAGGCCAGTTAATTTGTTGGTGATTGACAAACATGCATAGGTACTGCTCCAACTCCTGATTCATTCTCTCTGTCTGCCCATCGGTTTATGGGTAATATGCTGTAGACAATTTGGTTTGAATCCCCAATATGTTATTTAACTCTCACATAGATGCAGAAGCAAATTGTAATCCATGATTGGAGATAACCATATCAGGTAATCCATATAACCACCATACCTGATTTAAATAGAGGCGCACCAAGCCCAACAATGAGGTTTCTGCAGTAGTAGGAATGATATGGACTTCCTTCATGAAGCGGTCGCATACTACAAATATTGCATCATATCCTTGAGCTTCAGGTAATCCTGTGATAAAGTCCACAGATATGTCTTGCCATGGTGCTTTAGGTATAGGGTTTGGCATTAATTTCCCAGCAGGCTTTTCTGGAAATTTCTTTCCCCTCATGCATGTGTCACATCCATCCACATACCCCAACACATACTTTGAAATTCTGGGCCACCAATAATTTCTCATTACCAACTCCAATGTCTTCCACCTTCCTGGATGTCCAGCAGCTGGTGTGTTATGATGTAACTGTACAATCTCCCTTCATAAATCTTGATCCTTCGGTACATAGACCTTTCCTCTGAACAACACTAATCCTTGTTCTTCAACCCATTCATCTCCTTTAATATTACCTTTCTTCTCTCCCCTCAAAGCTTTCACAGCTTCCACCACTTCATCATCCATCTCTGAACATTGCCTGATTTTAGACAACATTTCTGTCTCTGAGCTATCCACCAATAAATGTCCTTGATGCATAGTGCAAATACGAAAGTATTCAGGTTTGAGTAGGGTAGTATTTTTATTGTCCTCCTCCACTCCCCTTTTATGATCTGTACGTCTGGATAATGCATCTGCTTTCCTCATCAAGCTTCCCGCTTTGTGGACCAAGTGAAAATTAAAGCGCGATAGGAATAATGCCCAACATGCTTGTCGACGGTTAAGCTTTTTAGCGGACATAAAATACTGCAGATTTTGATGATCTGTCCAGATCTTAATCTGATGTGTACATCCCTCCAAATAATGTCTCCATGCCTCCAATGCTCGTATTATTCCCAACATCTCTTTATCATGCACATTATAATTCCTCTCCACATCATTCAACCCTTTAGACAAATATGCACCAGGATGCCATTTGTCATCTTCACATAGCATTGATAATACTGCTCCAGTAGCAAAGTCTGATGCATCCGATTCCACTCATAAGGGACATGTGAAATCTACTGGGACCAATATTGGTTCTTCTACAAAACTTCCTCTTCAACTCAAATGCTGTCTGCTGTTGTTCTCCTCATCTCCACACTACTCCCTTTCACGTAAGGTTGTGTAATGGTGCGGCAATTTTGGGAAAATTATGAACAAAGCGACGATAAAAATTGGCGAGTCCCAAGAAAGCCTGAACTTCCTTGATATGGGTAGGCATGGGCCAATCAACAATTGCCTGTACCTTGATAGGATCCATCTTGATTCCATCAGGACCAATCTTGAATCCCAAGAACTCGATCTCGCTTGCTCCAAATACACACTTCTCTGGTTTAATAAATAAATCATTCTCTGCCAACATCTTCAACACCTCCTGCACTATCGCCTCATGATTTTCTTCATTCTCCATGAATATCAAAATGTCATCAATGTATATTATCACCATGCCTTTGTCTATCACATCTTTGAAAATGTCATTCATCATGTTTTGGAAAGTTGGGGGACTATTGGTCATCCCAAAAAACATGACTAGTGGCTCAAAGGATCCTCGACATGTGGCAAATGCTGCTTTCCACTCATCTCCTTTCTTTATTTGTACATTGTTGTACCCCCAGCATAAATCCAATTTTGTAAAGACCTTGGCCTTTCCCACCTTGTCAATTATCTCTGAGATCAACAGCAAAGGGTACACATTCTTCACTGTCCACTCATTCAAATACCTGTAATCTGTACACATCCTCTTCCTGTGATCTTTTTTTTGGTACAAAGAATACTGGTGATGTCTGTGGTGATTTCAAAGGTCATATGTATCCCTTGCGCAACTGTTCATTAAGGAATGCATCCACTTCTTCTTGTTCCTTCGGAGATAACAGATAGACTTTTGACTTCTTTGGCACAAATCCCAGCTTCATCTCAATAGCATGATCCCATGGCTTTTGCACTGGCATCCGCTCTGATTCCTTCTTCTGAAAAACTGACAAATATTTATGGTAGGCTTTTGGCACCCACTCCTCCACTGGCTTCTCCACTTTCTCCACATTTTTATCCCATGACTGTCCTACATGAATTTTCCTAAAGGTCTGCTTCTGTTCTTCTTTACTTGTCATGATTGGAACTTCCCCATTTGGCATATCCTCATCCTCCACTTCCTCCATCATAACAGAATACTTCCTTGGACATTCTTTCTCTTTCTTTTCCTTCTTTTCCTTTTTTACTTTTCTCCCATACACATTACATTCTTTAGGGCAACAAATCATGTGTACCTTCCCAGTTTTCCAATCAATTTCCCGATTGTGTTTTTGTAACCACAGAACATCCAATGATCAAATTGGTTTTCCCAAGGTCGCACACCTCAAATACAGCTTACTCCTGATGATCCTGATACTTCAATATCATTGTCACCTCCTCCTTAATAGTTCCTCCATGATTGATTGTACCATCAATATTGTACACCATTATAGGTTGTGGCAGTTTATGTGTGCGAATACCATTTCCAGTAATTAGGGATTGATTAATAAATAATCTGGTAGCACCACTGTCAAGCAATGCCTCCACATTAATTGCTGCATGCATGTCCACTATCTTCAATCCTACTGTCAAGCTGATTTCGGATTCTATTCATGCTGAGCGAATAAAAAATTTTGGGGTCTTCGGAAATAAGGCTGGGCATTTTTCTTTGTTGGATAAATGATGATGGTCGTACTCTTCAATTTCTCTTTTGGGTTCACTCTCAGTTTCCTCAGATACTAATACATTATATTGATTCTGGGTCACCAATGGGGAAACCTTCACTGGGACTCTTCCACAAAATTCTTCTGCTTATCTTCCTCCAACTTCACTTCCTCGATAGTCGCTTCCCTAATCTTCCTTTTCTGCCTACAATTTCGAGCCATATGCCCTGATTGCCCACAATTAAAACATTTAACTGGAGCTCATCTCCCTACTCAATCAACATCCATCCATCGATGCTGCTGACTCCTTAACAATAGGTGTCACTGCCATGGCTGGTGGCTGTGCCCTTGGAGTTTGTACCTGAGGTGTCCTTCTTTTCTCGGACTTTCCTCCCAATGACTTTCCAAATCTGGAATTCCTGTACATCAATTTTGATTCTGCCTGTTCCTGTGGATATTGCCAATCAAGATGCATTGCTCAATTATACCACTTGTCCAACCTCTCCGGCATAGAAGGTAATCGATAGATAGACTTGAATAAAGAGGGATTTAATCCTGCCTTCAAATATTCTACCAACGCTGCTTCTCCCATATCCATCTGTGATGCTTCTGCTTTGAACTGCAAAATAAATTCATCTGCAGTCAGAGAACCTTGGCGCATGGTTTTTAATTTTGCATTCGCTGTCGCCTTTGGGTTAGGGTCTCCAAACTGTGCCTCCAATCTCTCCAAAAATTCCCTGAAGCTTGCAAACAGTTTATATCCTGTGGCAATTTGATTGATGGCTTCGTTTCTCCAGAACTGTGCTTTCCCTCCCTGGATGTATGAAAGAGCAAACATAATTCTAGACTTGGTCATACAAAATTTGGGCTTTCTCCCATGAATATACAATACTATAGAGCTGATGAAAGATTTTGTGTTCTCCATGGTACCATCAAATATTTGTAGGGGCACATATTTAGGTAAACACATTTTTACACTCTCAGATCTCTCCTCTGCATGCTCACCCTCCTGAGACATCTAGTCCACCATCTCCTCCATCTCATCATCTTTATCTTCTACTGTTTCTGCATTTGTTTGTACTTGTTTGGGCTGGGATGCTGCTAATACTGACACTAATTGGGACATTTGTGCTGTTAGAGCATCAATTTTGGCTTCAAGAATGAGCATGGGAACAGGATTGTGTCCAGGATTTGAAGCTGCTTGTTCTGTCATAATTATGTAATCTGTGATGAGTCACTTCTTCGGCTGTAGAATTTTTTTGCAAAATTTCGAGTCATGTGATCCAGCTATTTTGGGTACCAAACATGGCAAAACATGTGATTTTGGCTATTGGGTACTTCGGATCAATAACCCTTCCAACAGTGCCTGATCTTGGGGCTATTACTGAATTTGGCTAATAACTACCTAAAATAGTCATCCAAATAGAGTAATGTAAATCTTAGCTAAACCGGATCCAATCGGTTGTCTGGTTGCAGCTGTCCTAATGACGCGTGCTGCCTTTCAATCACTAGCGGTCACAATGTAAGGTAAGGCCTGGTGTTGGCTTATAAAAGCAAAGGTAAATACATATATACAATTAATTCTGGCTCTTGCTGAAATGATGCATAAGCAGATGTGGCACGCTGAGACAAATGATGTATGTGTGTGAGTAAGAGAAGGTGCACTGATGGGGTAGTTGAGTTCTTCTGTTAGGGCGACACCCACTAATCTGCTAGCTGGACCGTGCGGGTTCTCCTACAAGAAGGCAGTGGGGCACACGCGCGTGATGGGGGGGGGTTTGATGGCTTTGATGTGAGAGGTTAAAAATAGAACAGTTACTGAATTAGGCCTTTTGCACCACTAATGTGGATGGAATACCTAAGAGAATACAACTAAGGTCTCCTAGTATTTATTTTAGAGCTATATACTATGTTACACATATTGTAGTATGTTATTACAGATGCACACACACATGCATGTACATGCACGTACATATTGATGCATGTAAATAAAGAATTCCCACGCTGACAAATAATGTGTATATAGGTGTTTTGTAGCATATTTTGGTGAAATAAAATCAAATAAAATGAAATAAAATAAAATAAAAATATTATTATGTAATAGGCATGTTAGGAGACTGTTTCCTAACAACTGATCTGTGGATGACTACATCAATGAGCTCAGAGACTTAGTGGATATGGCAGAATATAGGAGTGGGCTACCAGTGGTGTTGTGGTCTTAACCGAGAAGTTCAGGATCAGATTGCACAGATGTTGAAAGGGCACCCAGCTGATAACAATATTGATGCTTGGTACAAAGCTGCTTCTCTCTCTCCGATGAGAACTGACTCATGAATGTGGCATTTAACCCTACTCTCCATGCCACTGCTACCACATATGTCCCCAATTCCTCCAACTGTTTACCCTCACTACCCACCAGTAACTGCTTCAATGCCCTGCTGGTCAACCCACTGGATGAAGAACCTTAGTCCATGACAACTCCTTCCCCAGAATCCCTCAGCTCAATGGAAGCCACACCTGCTCTTCCTACTCCCTCTCCTCCCTTTGTCAAAATTAAATCATGGGAGTACAAACTGCTGCACAAGTATATTGTGGCATCCACTCACAGCAATACTCACCAATGAGTTGTGACATCTGAGGCCAGCCCTGAGGCTGGACTAACTAACTGGGTACTGGTACAGGATTCCTGGGCTGGTGCCCCTTTGGGAGCACCAGCCAATGTATCATCATGGCATATTTTAGTAAATACATTGTGCTTGTTATTGTAATTGCAGGCATGCAAAATATCTGCAAGTTGAATGGCATTTACTGGTAGCATATTTCTTAAAAAAAAATGAGGAAATCACTCATGCCATTCAATATTTATGCTCAAAATACAGTTTAACAAGTTCTACAGTATTCATGACATCTTTTATGCACTGCAGAAAGACTAGTTGCAACTGATGTCAACCAGTCTTTTAATAGTTTTCAAACATTTTCAAAATGAGGCAACCATGGACCAACCCCAAACCTCAACCCCAAAAAAACCAGACCAAGGTTTGGTTTGGTTTGGTCCTATAGTCCTTTTTGTTCCATGGCTGCACAAATAAAAGCCTTGTTATTGTAAAGTACAGCTGCAAACAGCTTTAAATTACATTGAGATGTTTGACTACACAATAGCATATCAAATATGTAGCATATCAGGGGCATTGGCAAGTGCATCAATCCAAAGTAAGCATCTTGAGTTCATATCTTGGTGTAAAAAAGAAGGAAGTGCAGAGAGTTGAGTATCAATAATTTGGAGATCTTCTATTGTAAAGGGGCAGCAAGACAGAAACTTCAATATGGGACATTTGATCTGGCTGATCAGTAAAAAAAGGGTTAGTATAATCATCTTGTTCAATAGATTCTTGATGGTGCTGCATAGTGCATGAGTTATCAATATCATCCCAGTCAATCCCATATCCAACAACAAAATCACTATCAGACATCCCAGCTGGCTCCTCAACATACAGTGAGAGACAAAATCTTTCGAATGATTTTTGAAGTTGACCTATTTCTTGAATAACTCAAGAACAACTCAACCAAACAAGTCCAAATTTGGCATAGTGGTAGAGTATCATGTGACTAATAAGTTGCAATTTGTTTCATTACATAATCTTGATTTGTTCCCATGTTATTAATACAAGGTTTTTAAATGTGCCTTCGGCACACGTGGTTCACTGTGTTCATTATGAACACCTCACTGCATTTTATTCATGGATGCACAGCTTTTTATTTGACTTTTAGATGGTACACAACTCTTCAGTTGACTTGGGACCGTTGGCCCCAAGTCAATGTGGGGGGGTTGTGGTGTTTATCCCCATCCCCATCCCCATCCCCATCTCCACCTACCCCATCTCCATCTCCATCTCCATCCCCTTCCCCACCTACTCCATCCCTGTCCCCATCCCCTTCCCCTTCCCCATACCCATGCCCACCTACTCCATCCCCATTCCCATGCCCACCTACTCCATCCCCATTCCCATGCCCACCTACTCCATCCCCATCACATGTCCACCTACCCCATCCCCTCCCCCATCCCATGCCTACCTACCCCATCCCCTCCCCCATCTCCCCCATCCCCTCCTCCATCTCCCCCATCCCCTCCCCCATCTCCCTCCTCTCCCCTCTCCCCCATCCCCTTCCTCTCCCCCCCTCTCCCCCCATCCCCTTCCTCTCCCCCCCTCTCCCCCCCTCCCCTCCCCCCTCCCCTCTCCCCTCACCCCCTTATGCACCCTCCCCCCTCACCCCCTTATGCACCCTCCATTCTCCCCCCCTCCTCTCTCTCATCTCTCTCCCCCTTCTTCCTCACCCCCTCCTCTCACCCCCCCCCTCTCACCTTCTCCCACTCTCTTATCCTCACCCACTCTCCACTTTGCCTCTCATTTCCCATTCCCCCCTTCACTCCCTCCCCCTCACTCCTGATCACATCCCTATCCTCTCTTTAAATTTTGTAAAAAATCTCTAACTTCACTTTGTCTCCCTTCTCCCACTCTCTTATCCTCACCCACTCTCCACTTTTCCTCTCATTTCCCATTCTCCCCTTCACTTCCTCCCCTCCTCTCTCCCTCTCTCCCTCACCCCCTCACTCCCTCCCCCCCTTACTACTTCACCCCCTCCCCCCTCTCCATCCATCCTCCTCCTCCTCCTCCCCTCTCCCCCCTCCCCTACTCCCTCACCCCCTCACTACTTCACCCCCTCACCCTCTCACTACTTCACCCCCTCACCCCTGCTCTCCTCCCTCTCCTCTCTTTAAGTTTTGTAAAAAATCTCCAACTTCACTTTGTCAGTATTAAAGTAATATTTATTGACTTTACATTATAACGAACTCAAATTATAACTTGTTAGTAAGTCTGCATAATGACTTTGTATTGAACTAATTTTTATTGAGTTGACTTCATAATGGTAACTGTAATTTTATTTTATATCAAATGCCTTATTTCGAAGATCATTTTACAGACTTATTTTTTACTGACTCATCTTCAAACTTGACTTATTTCTAGACTAATTTTCATAGACTTTACTTCATAATGAGCTCATTTGTAACTGTTATTTTGCTGACTTTACTTTGTAACGAACTCAATTTTTAAACATACTGTATTCAAGTAATTTTTATTTCCTTTACTTCATAATGAACTCAATTGTAACTCTTATATTTTACTGATTTAACTTTGTCCTGAACTCAATTTTCAATTCAAACTTATTTCAATACTGACCTGACTTTGTAATGACCTCACTTATAGAATTGCAAATAACATTTTATTGATCCACTTGTTACTGACTAATACAGAGATGTGTCTAAATCACTTTATTTGGGTCATGTGCCGAGGTCATGATCAGGTTTTTGCATTTTGTTCAGCCCGCGAGGTTCGCTTAGTCAGCTTTCACAGCATAGTAAAAGGATGACAGTTGCCCCTCAGTCAAATTTTATTCAGAAAACACTGCAATACAGCTGCTTACATGTCATCCAGATATTATTCTACATAGAAAATGAGCCCAGATCCAAAAAAAAAAGTTCGAGGTGGTGAAAAATTAGCCGAGAAAAAAGTTCCCACCTATGACTTATATTTGTCATCATTTCTCACACCTCTCAATTTTTCCCAGCCCCTTCAGAGTTGGTCATCTTTCTCCCACCCCTTCAGAGTTTGTCAGCATTCCCACGACCCCTTCACATGACCGATCTCGCTTTATTATGGACAAGGTTTTTAAATGTGCCTCCGGCACACATTGTTCACTGTGTTCATTGATTTTCTATGAGTAGTAGTTACATATGTACAATATATATTTTAATCTAATAACACTTCATCATATACAATATTTTTTGTCTTTGCACTATCCTCTGAGCTTGGCCATATTGCCTTGATATTGTGGACAGACTTGACCCTGGATATTGCCACATAGAACTGCCCATGTGTAAAGACAGGACTCCTGAAATCCAAACCCACATGCTTCACTGACTGCCCTTGTGATTTGTTGATCGACATTGAAAAGCAAAGACGAACAGCAAACTGCAGTCGAGAGAGTGTGAAGGGGAGTTGACCTTCAATAGGCCAAAGTCGCATCCGTGGAATGAAAACAGTCTCTCCTGCGTTATCTCCAGTGATCAACCGAATCTCCAAAACCCTATTCCTGATCCGAGTCAATATCCCCCGACTTCCATTGCAGACCCCTCCAGCAATGTTGAGATTGCGAAGTATCATGACAGGGACACCGACCTTGAGTGCCAAATGCGCCAAAGGTAGACCTGAGCAGTTGATGGAGTTAAGATATTCTTGGGGATATAGAAGTTCGGCATTCTCATCATTTGCAATCGAGTCAGCACTGTGAAAGATGTGCTCCTTCCCAGGAAAATTATGAAGAATGTGATGGTTCAAATCGTCGACATCATCATTCTTGCTCGCCAGGATGACCCGCTCTGAAAAGTATTGATCTGAATGCTGAGCCTGATCATAGATGCCAGGATAGATGGTGTGGATGAGAGAAGTGATGGTGTTCTGAGGACATTTGAGATGATCAGGAAGATTGATAGTACCACCTTCATCTGTATGACCACCCTTTCCAACCTCCAACTGCCACTTTGCAAAGTTGCGCTCCTGAAGATCGTCTGTGTTCAAACGCATGTTGATTTTGAGATGAAGGATTTTGATGTGTTGCCAGAGAACAGAGTGTTGCAAAGAAGCACCAACGATTTGAGGTCGAGAGCCCTTCTCAATGACAGGCAGGATCTGATGAAAGTTGCCCCCAAAGACCACAGGCACACCCCCAAAGGGTTTGTCACATTGGAGAATGTCTTTCAGAGTGTGGTTGACAGCTTCATGGAGATGACGATGCTGCATGAGTGCCTCGTCCCAAATGATCAAGTTGGTCTGCTGCAGGAGCTGTGCCCGTGTTGAACCTCTGGAAATGGTGCAGGTGGATGACTCGTTTATGATGATTGGGATCTGAAAGCAGGAATGGGAAGTATGACCGCCTTTGAGCAAAAGAGCAGCTATTCCAGACGATGCAGCACAGAGGACGATCTTGCCTTGAGAGCGAAGCTGATGGCAGAGGGTGTTGTAAACATAGGTTTTGCCAGTGCCACCTGGACCATGGAGGAAAAAGGTCTGGCCAGTCTTGTTGTTGACTGCATGGATGATCTCATCAAAGACAGCCCTCTGATTGTGATTGAAAGTGTCCAGATTGTGTGCAGCCAACTCGGCCTGCTCCACAACATCGTATCTGTGCTGCTCTGCGATCAACCGGTTCTGAATGTTGGCATCCCAATTCTGAGTGATCTGAGGCATGTATGGCCAATCCTTCTCGAGAGATTTCCCAGAGACCATGAGAAGCTGATTGATAAGATAAAGGCCATAATCATGGACATCGTCATCGGTGGGGTTGATACGAATGTTGGTGTGCTGGAGCTGATATCTCAAGTCATCGCAAATGTGAGGCCAATATGTATTCCAGAGGTGGACAGGATCAGAGGGAGCACAGTCACAAAGGATGGTGACAAAAAGATTGTGAAGCTGACAACCGGTTGCCATGGACTTTGCTTCCTCCAGACACTGCTGCCACTCTTGGTCATCCTCCAAAAGGCCATGGGTGAGGCAGGCCTCTCTGAATGAGGGAGCGACGATGCCCTGAAAAGTGCGAAGGTCTTCGTATGATGTAGCCCCTTTCACAGCAGTGAGAAGCAGCCTGAGGTAAAAGCATTCACCGGCACTGGGTGGAGCATAGAACATTCTTCCAATGGCGAATCCCCTCTGCCTGGGCTTCCACTTGTGAGCCCTTTGATCCCACACAAATTTGGAAGGAAAGTCCTGGTAAAGAACGACCTGTGCAAGCTCTGGATACTCCTGATTGGCCTTGAAGAAGGCAGTGAGGGTGGTGTCATGCTGTGCAGCATGCTGGACGATTTCCTGGATAGACTGTGGACCGTTCTGATTCCAAGTGACATACTGCTGGCCAGGAAGGTGGACCTGAAGACAGACGACGTTGGGAGAAGCACCATGCATGGTGAAGTGGAAGAGGCGCCAGATGCTTTCGCATGCAGATATGTAGCGAGCGTCGAGGTACTGCCTGACTTCATCGTTGCAAGTTCCAAACTCCATGGTGATGCGATCGTGGCCTTTGTAAACATATTTGTAGATGTACTTGATGGCCTTGATGGAGCTGATGGACTCGATATTGATGTGGCAACGGTACTTCCAGATGAGATAGGCAGAGTAAGTGACCACCCAACGATTGTCGACCTGCTTTCCCCGAACCTGATATGTCTTTCCAGTGTCCCGACGCTTGGTAGAGGCATAGGCATCCTCAGAGATGGTGGTCTGATCCCTGAATGGCTTGGGGAAACCTTTGGAGCACTGTCCATTCACCATGCAAGGAGCTGCAGGGTTCTCTGCACCACAGGGTTTATGGACCATGAACTTTTTGATGAGGTCGAGGAGCTCAGGATCATTGTCAGGAAACTCTGAAGACAGAAGGCTGTCTATCTGCTCGGGGGTGCGAAGCTTGGATTGCTCATCGAGAAAGATAATGCAGTGCATGTGAGGAAGGCCACGCTTCTGAAACTTGATGGTGAAAAGATAAGCCACAGCCTTTCCAAATATGCCTGCCTCGATATCCTTGATCATCTCCTTCTGCTTTGCATAGAATGCATGAACGACCAAATCCGGGCGATCTGCTGCAGTCTGCCCTGGATGAAGAGCATCCCGTATTTCTGGCCAGGCAGGGTTGGCAGTGATGGTGAGAAAGAGATCACCTCCATTGCAGTGACGATTGATGGCGAATGCATCCTGAAGAAGCTGCTGTGTGTGACGTGTGCTTCCTGCAAAGGACGAAGGAAGAATGATTCTTTGACCCAGAGACTCTGTGTCCACATCGATGTTTGCAGCCACAGCATCTGCCAGGCCAACGACATCTTATACTGGCCTCATATATGAGCCATGAGCAAGTCCCCATACATGCTCCATTCAGCTGGCAACCAGAAGGTTCTCAGTACTATGATCTCCATGAATCCAATAATATGGCTCCCTATTGCCCCGTGCTTGTACTATGGCATTTTTTGCAATGATAGGTCCACTGCACACTCTAAGGTCTGGAAAATGCTTTCAATCATATTGAGACATTATGACAGATGCTCCAAATTGCTACAAATGCCACGAAATTGACTTCGAACCCTTTTCAAACTATTTTAAACAACTTCGAATGATTTCAAATGATTTTGCGACACTTCAAATGACATCAGCCACCATATATCTATCTTAAAACCCTTTCAATACACATGGCACATCCGATACAAGCTATAGCATTGCAAATCAAGTACTACCAGACATGAGGAGAGACGACAAGAGACTTAGGACACAATAATAGCGCTTAGAGGTTTCAATGATATATTGAAGCAAAAGATAAGTACTTTTACTATATGGGGACACTGTACATTTCAATTATTATTATCTCTCATTTGTTTTATGATTTACAAGATCCTCATTGTTGTATATATTGCCTCATGTTTTCCACATGTTATTGTTTCCTTTTTAGTAATATCTCTTCAAATTGTATATAGACTTGTACTAGTTACTTAGAGAGACAAGCAAGGGGAACATAGATGAAGTTACCCTCTCCCTTATCAATTTAAGAGCTGTTCTCTTGCATCTTATCTTCATGTCATATTTATAAGTTCTGTGAAATATCATGAACTTCTTCAAACATTCATATTAGTCTCTTGACTCATCGTCTATCACCTATCTCCATTCGAAAAACACTTCTTATTTGTTATATTTGCTCCTCGACATACCTTGACATCAGTCCGACATCTTCGAATTTCCTCAAAACTACTTTGAACCTTTTTCAAACTATTTCACACATCTTCAAACCTATTTTGAACTCTTTTAAACTTCTTCATATGCCTCTAAAGACTATTCACAACATGCCTTGTCATTCCACATCTTTCATTACAACTTGTGGGTATCAGCAGTGATATTTAGTACCAACTCACACCCTTCCTCTAGCCTGTGTTATACTTTCTAAGCCTTTTAACAGGTTTTTGTTAGGTTTCCAGATTGAGTATTATCAGCAATTGTGTGCACCTCTTGAATGACTTTTACTCACTTTGCACAGCACACTTTTGCATGCCTTTGTGCACTTTCGTGTGCCCTAGTGCACTTCCATGCACTTTTGGCTGCCTAGGTGCACTTTCATGCACCTTTTACATTTCCACTGCACCTTTGGACCCCTTTAGCTGCCTTCTACCATGCACCTTAAATGTGCTTTGCTTTGCTTTGAACTGCCTATGACTGCACTCATTATCTGCCTTTACAGTTTACTGTGTGCTTGATGCACCTTTATGTGCTCTCTTACACTTTGCCAGCAATTCACATTCTTGCTGTGCACTCCTTACACTATTCATTTATTCCACACAACAACCTTTTGACCTCATCTGTTGCGCTGAGCATCATGACTTCCAGATTACTAGCCAACTTATTTGAGGTGCACCATGATTACATCATGAGTCAGCTGTGCATTCTCTTGTAATCTGGGCACTTTGCACCTATTTGGCACTGCACTGCACTGCATACAAACTTCCTCTTCAACTCCTCAAATGTGGTCTGCTGCTGCTCCCCCCACCTCTTACACTACTCCTTTTTGCATAAGGTTGTGTAAGGGTGCAGCAATTCTGGAAAAATTATATACAAAGCAATGATAGTAATTTGTGAGTCCCAAGAAGTCTTGAACCTCCTTGACATGGGTGGGTGCAGGCCAGTCAATAATTGTCTGTACCTTGATAGGATCCAGTTTGATTCCATCAGGACTGATCATTAGTCCTAGGAACTCAATCTCACTTGCCCCAAGCACACATTTCTCCAATTTCACAGATAAATCATTCTCTGCCAATCTTGATAGCACCTCCTGCACTATCGCTTCATGGTTTTCTTCATCCTCCATAAATATCAGAATGTTGTCAATAAATATTATTACCATGCCTTTGTCTATTATGTCCTTGAGAATGTCACTCATCATATTTTGGAAAATCGGGAGACTATTGGTCATCCTGAAAAGCATGACAAGCGGCTCAAAGGATCCTCAATACATGGCAAATGTGGCCTTCCACTCATCTCCTTTTCTTATTCACAAGGGGTATGCATTCATCACTGTCCACTCATTCAGATACCTATTGTCAAGACCCATTTCACCTGATTGGATTTTCAATAAATTCTGACTCTTTTCTGACCTTCTTCATCAGCATTCTGGTTGCAGCACCTTTTAGTCATCAGACAAGTTGTCATGTGCCTTAGTAATTATCTTCTTATTCACTTTATTCCTAATACAGTCTTACCAATTCTGGTCATGGACACTTACCAAGACCCATTAGTAAACCTCTGCCTTTTCCATTATTCTTCCAGCCTTTGTTATTTAAGCACCTGTAGCTTGGCCTTGGTCTTCAGTTTGCAAATTATATGTTCCTTGTGTATATCCATCTACACATTGTAATTTGCTTGTGGCTATTTATCTCCAGTCTAATATCAATCCTTAATCATCCTCGACTTAATCTTGACTTATTCTCTTAATCCTTCAACTCTTCTTGACTTCAAATCAACTCTAAAACCTCTGCTTAATCTATCCTTGCCCTCCATCTGGAAACTCCCCAGATATCTGGACCACCTCTGCCTGAAATTGGACAACTAATGAGGAGAAGGGCACAACTTCTTACAAGTTGAAGCCAAGTCCTCTCTGGCCCCTTTTCACCTGGCCTGCTACAGCCCAGTGGATTCTGCCCAGAAACCTCTGAACCCTGTGATGACCGATGACTGGGTCTGACCAGAAGTCCAGTGTTTTCCTGACTAAGTCCTGACCTTGGTAGTAGTGATCTGAACTTTGACACCTATAATCTGTACACATCCTGTTCCTCTGATCCTTCTTTGATACAAAGAATATTGGTGACATCTCCAGTGATTTTGAAGGTCATATGTATCCATTGCACAATTGTTCATTTAGGAATGCATCAACTCCTTCTTGTTCTATGGGAGATAATGGTAGGACTTTTGACTTCTTTAGCACAAATTCTGGCTTCATCTCAATAGCATGGTTCCATGGCTTTTGCAATGGCATTCACTCAGACTCTTTCTTCTGAAAGACTGACAAATAATATGCTTTCAGTACCGACTCCTCCACTGGCTTCTCCACCTCCACCATGTTTTTATCCCACAACTGTCCTCCACAAATTTCTCTAAAAGTTTGTTTCTGTTCTTCCTTGTCAATCATGATTGGAACTTCCCCATTTGGCATTTCTTCATCCTCCACTTCCTCCATCATAACAGAATACTTTCTTGGACATTTTCGCTCTTTTATTTTCTTCTTCTCCTTCTTTACCTTCCTCTCATACACATTACATTTCTTAGGACAAGGAGTCATGTTTACTTTCCCAGTTTACCAATCAATTTCAGGATTATGCTTATGTAACCACAGACATCCAATTATTAGATTGGTCTTTCCAAGATCACACACTTCAAATACAGCTCGTTCCTGATGATCCTGATATTTTAGTATCATAGTCACCTCCTCCTTGATAGTTCCTCCATGATTAATTGTTCCATCAATATTATACACCATTATAGATTGTGACAGTTTGTGCATGCTAATACCATATTCAGTGATTAAGGATCAATTAATGAATAATCCTGTAGCACCACTATTGAGCAATGCCTCCACATCAATTGCTGCATGCATGTCCACTGTCTTCAATCCTACAGTCAAGGTAATTTCAGGTTCTATTTGTGCAGAGCAAATAAAGAATTTAGAGGTTTTTAGAAATAATGCATGGGAATTTTCATTATCACATGACTAACAACAGTTGTACTCCTCCTCAATTTCCTTTTGTGTTCTTTATCACATGATTGACAACAGTTGTACTCCTCCTCAATTTCCTTTTCTGGTTTACTCCGGGTTTCCTCAGATACTAATACATTATAATGATTCTGGGTCACCAATGGGGAAACCTTCACTATGATTCTTCCACAAAATTCTTCTGCTTGTCTTCCTCCAGCTTCATCTCCTCAATTGTAGCTTTCCTAATCTTTCTTTTCTGCCTAAAATTCCTGGCAATATGTCCTAACTGCCCACAGTTGAAGCATTTAAGTGGGGCTTGTCTCTCTGCTTGATCAACCTCCATTGCATCTGCTGGTGCTGCTGACTCCATTGATAGGTCCACTGTGCACTCTAGGGTCTGGGAAGAGTTCCAAATGTATTGACATATCATGACACATGCTCCCAACCCTTATAAACCTCGTTTAAACCATTTCAAATGACTTTGAACAACTTTGCAACATTTTGAATGCCTTCAAATAACTTTGCACCACTTTGAATGAAGTTGGCTGCCATATGGCTATTCCAATGCCCTTTCAATACACACAGCACATCCAGCATGAGCTATTGTATTGCATATTGAGTACTACTTGACACAAGGAGACACAACAAAAATACTTTTAGGACTTGATTGCAGCATTTTGGTGTTTCAATGATATATTGAAACAATAGGACGAGTACTTTTACTATATTGTGACACTGTATGTTTCATTTATTATCATTTCTCATTTGTTTTATGATTTACAAAGTCCTTTACTGCTGTGCATATTGCCTCATGTTCACTACATGTTATATTTTCTTTTTAAGTACTATCTCTTCAAAATGTATATAGACTTGTACTAGTTACTTTGAACAACAGAGAAAGAGTCACCCTCTTCCAGTTTGGTGGGTAATGAAGCCTCGAGTTTGTCAAAAAATGCTTTGTCAGTTTTTGTTTGAAATTTTTTGAGGTAATTGCTAAAGTGTTTTTGAATTTTGTAGTATGGTGAATTCGTGTCATGGGCCCATTAAAAGACATTGAGCCAGTAGTGGGGCCTTTGAAATTGTCGAAGGAAAAGAGAAAGTTGTCAAAGGGGAAGGGAAAGGTGAAGGAGGTTTGGAGGGTTGAGGACATCGAAGGGGGTGAGGATGCATGGGTTGTGCACCATGGCTTGATCACAGCAAAATTGGCGCATAAAAAGGTAGAGATGGAAATATTGGGGAGAGAAATAGAATCTTTGGTGGAGATGCTAGAAGAGTAGGGTAAAAGCTTGTCATTGTATTTCCTTGCATTTGGAATTTAGAGACTCGTGGGCTTTGAAAGGTAAGTCCAGTTCAGTCCAGTTCTAGACAACAATGGGCCACAACTGCAACCACAACCAGTTGGGACTGCACCCTCATATCTGTGTAACTGGACCAAATTACATAGGACTGGTTTATGTCAGTCTGGTTGCAGTTCAACGACCGATCTCAACTGGTCTCATCAAAGACCAGTTAGGACCAGTTGCCATTGGTCCTAACCTTGGTCTGAATTGGTCTTTTGATACAAAATACTATATGTGAAGTGTGTAAGGTACTAAGTCTGTAATAAGGGTATAGTAGTAGTTATATCCAGCAGAGACAACAAGAATGACAGTTCATCAATAAGGCTCGAAAATGATGATACTCAACCTGGAAACCTAACAAAAACCTGTTAAAAGGCTTAAGAAGTATAACACAGGCTAGAGGAAGGGTGCGAGTTGGTACTAAATATCACCACTGAGACCAAAACATTGTGTTTAGTGATGCAAAATAATAATGGATGTTGCAAATAGTCTTTATAGGCATACGAAGGTGTTCAAAAGAATTCAAAATAGGTTCAAAGATGTGCGAAATAGTTTGAAGTAGGCTCAAAGATGTGCAAAATAGTTTGAAGTAGGCTCGAAGAAGTTCGAAGAGGTTCAAAGTGAGTTCGGAATGTCTGTCATAATGTCTCGATATGAGTGGGAATGTTCTCCAGACCTTAAAGCATGTATTGAACCTATCAATGATTGGGAGCCATTCCAGACCTTATAGCATGCAATGGACCTATCATTGTTTGAAGTCATTTGAAGTAGTGCAAAATAGTTCGGAAATGGTTCAAAATCAATTTTGTAGTGTTTATAGCAGTTCAGAGTGTCTGTTGTAATGTGTCGATACAATTAGAAAATTTCTCCCAGACCTTAGAGCGCACAATAGACCTATCAATGTTCATGTCTTGATTCAGTCCACATCAAACACACTCACAAAACCTCCTCATCCACCTAAAAAGGGGGATGATGTGAGGGTTATGGTCATTCCCACATGGACTCATCTCTCTACATAGTTTACAGCCTTTCTATTTATTCACAGTCACTTTACTAATACACAATCACAGCCTTTCTAGTTACTCATCATTTGTATTCTCTTGAAAGTCTCAGCAGTTACTAGTCTCATACTGATTGGAGCCTTCCCAACTTGTATTACTCTTCATTGAACCAACACCAGTTTTGATCTTCTTCGAGCTCATTCTTGTTCTTATCACTCAGTTTTCTTGCACCCATTACAGGTAGGTATAGTCACTCACACAAAGGCCTATGGGCCAGAACCTGTCACTTTCCTCTGTTACTATGGCAGAAAATCAGGATATATAATGTTTACTTTAATGAGAGCACATCCATAAAGCAGGACAGAACATAGCATGTACCAGAGAATGAGTTGAACCATGTGTTTCTTAAAAGGCAATTATTTGAGAATATCACAGCAACAACACAATGCACTGCTAATCAGAAAGCTGGAGTAGATAGAAGAGAGTAGATAGAAGAGAGTACGTTGCATAGATTTGCCAAAGGTTTGAACAAAAGCTGTCAAGAATTGAGTTAGATATGTGCCAGATGGTGCAATCAGAGTAGTGATTGGCCAGGTGTGATGATACAGTTCCCCAATCATCTGTCTATCAACACTCATTTAAGCATCTCATGTCCATCACTCCATGGTTTTTCTTCGGACAGTTTTCATCCTATGCAACCTACTCTCCTCTATCTACTCCAGCTTTCTCATTAGCAGCGTGTTGTGTCGTTGCTGTGATATTCTCAAATAATTGCCTTTTTAGGAACACATGGTTCAACTCATTCTCTGGTACGTGCTATGTCCTGTCCTGCTTTATGGATGTGCTCTCATTAAAGTAAACATTATATACCATGATTTCCTGCCATAGTAACAGAGGAAAGTGACAGGTTCTGGCCCATAGGCCTTTGTGTGAGTGACTATACCTATCTCACTACATCTCAACCTACCACATGTCTTTCCCAGGCTCACTTGTCTCTATGAGGTGTGAATATGACTCAAAGTACCTCATTCCATCTGTGTATATTCTATATTAATGAGGTGGAACTGCCAGAAGACAGTGATAAGGAAACAGGTGATTATCCAATAAACCTATCTTGCTGGGCTGGCATTTGACCATATAAATTATATCTAGGCTGTTTCCTGAAGGGAATAGACTCTAATATCCTCTGAGTATGAGCAGTTGATGTTGGGGATCACAGGGAAGACATGATGAGTCAAGTTCACACTTATTGATTTGAGACCCATGCCCTGAAGGGCTGAAATCTTTCTTTCCTGCCATGGCATGTATATACCCTTATTATAGTTTAACAATAGGCCTAGGAATTAAAGAAAGCAAACGTTTTTGGCCCACAGATATTTTACAGTAAGTATTCCCCCTCCTGAACCTATGTTCACATTTTTGACTCTATGAGCCATCTTATAACCTCAGGTAAGGATTTTCTATCATATGTATGGACTATCTGCTTCTTCTCCAATGCACATATAGCCAGAGGAATGCACAGGAGAACAGGTGAGTCACTATCTCTCAATTACCAATCACAACAAATCTGACAGTTCATCCTTGCTCCCTTTCTCCCTATACTCAATTTCCTACACCTCATGATACCCCTTCATCCCTTCATGAGCACATTCTTGATCCTGGAGCATGTACAACTAAACAGAAGGGACCCCTCTCCCCTCCCCCTTATGATTTTGCTTTTTCCCCCTATAGTATCCTATGTAAAACAGCCTCACATCATGTATATAGTCTATTTTGTGAATAATACACCTAGAACCTCATGCAGGACCCTTCACATAAGAGTACAGCAGTTCCTCTTTATCCCTCTCCCAGAGAAAGGTGCACCCTATAAGTTATAATGGCCATAAAAAGCAGAATTAATGTTGTATTATCACCACATATCCATATATAGTTGGTTTCTACAAAAGGAATGAAGGAAAAGGGCCTAGAATGAGGGGAACAGTCTGCTCACTGTCCAAGATGATGGGCACAACATTAGCTGAGCATGGATGGACAGTGATCAGGGGTATTGATGGCGATGGATACATGGGGGGACAGATCAGGACGAACAGTGTCAATGACAATGGCTGACTTTCTGATCATGATCTGGAGATCTCAGATGTAATCTACTGATAACATTCTCTTATCTGTGTTATCTACCTTCCATCTAGGGAAGAGGACTCGTACAGTTGAAGAGGACCACTGAACACTGGATCAATCACTGAACCAGCCCTGGTTAGCTAAACCATCCTAATTAGCAACACATTAGCCACCCTAGATATGTAACTAATTAGAAAGCTTGATGGTCAGGTGCATTGCTGACAACTTGCCCCTGTAAACTTGCCCCTGTAAACTTGCCCCTGTAAACACCACATCTAATTGCCAAACCTATCTGCCTATCCATGATGTCCAAGAAGCAGAAAGCAAGAGCTGAGCAATCTGCAATCTTTACCACTGTAGAGGAAGATCCTGATCTTCTCAATCTGCTGGAAATTGCAACATCTCCTGGTAGTCAAGGAATCTTTATCTCCCACCTCCAAGAATCCCTGCCTGGTGCTTTTGACTGGTTTGATGGCAAGGAATCTGCAAAGCAGTTTGACATCTTCACCACCTGGTTTGAGCTCTAAGACTTACTAAACCCCAGGTAGGTTATAAGGAATGTGTTGTCTCTTCCTCTGTGCAGCATATATAGTCTGCTCCAACATGTAGTCCAATACTTTCACCATTTAATGCTGAGGTATCCATGTAGTACTTTTGTAACATACCCCACAAAATCCATGAGGCCATGTTACAATGAACCACTATGATGTCAAGGAACTTGTAGGCCCGCACATGTTATAACGGTCCCTTTCCCTCTCTGACTGTTGCTGTTGTAATGCACCTCAGTTATACTTGCCAACTCTACCCCTATGTTATAACCCATGTCATCGCCATCTTAGCATTATAATGTGCATGCTTCTGCTGCCCTCCCAGCATTATAATGTGCGTGATCTTGTTATCCTCGCCCTCCCATTTCATGTACTTCGATTTTCCCCACACAGCATTATAATGTATCCCTCATTCTCCAATAGCGATTCCAACCCACACCATATTTCCCATTATAATGTGTTTCAGTTTTTCTCCTTGTCCATTCTCTGTGTTATAATGCATCACTTCCAATAGTGATTCCTTCCAATTATAAGTCATTCAATTTCCCCCCCATCAATCCAGGCATTATAATGCATCCATTCCAACGATGATTCCTTCTGATTATAATGTCGTTCAGTTTCCCCTACTAGTACCCAGGCATTATAATGCCTCCTTTAGGTAGTGATTCCTATGCATTATAACTTTGAAACTCACTGAAATACCCTCAGTTATAACATCATGATGTAACATTCCCTCCATGGCAATAGTAGCCAAATGAAATTTATTATTGTGAGAAAATTTGGCAATTGCCAACCTTTTGGGCCAGTCAGTTGGATGGTGGTTGACAAACATGCATAGGTACTGCTCCAACTCCTGATTCATTCTCTCCATCTGCCCATCAGTTTGTGGGTGATATGCCATAGATAACTTGGTTTGAATCCCCAATATGTTATTTAACTCTTGCATAAATGCAGAAGCAAATTGTGATCCACAATTGGAGATAACCATATCAGGCAATCCATGTAACCACTATACCTGATTTAGATAAAGGTGCACCAAGCCCAATGATGAGGTTTGTGCAGTAGTAGGAATAATATGGACTTCCTTTGTGAAGCAGTCTACTACAAATATTGCATTGTATCCTTGAGCTTCAGGTAATCTGGTGATAAAGTCCACAGATATATATCTTGCCAGGGTGCTTTTGGTATAGGGTTTGGCATTAATTTCCCTGTGGGCTTTTCTGGAAATTTCTTCCCCCTCATGCACATATTACATCCATTCACATACCCCAACACATACTTTGAAATTCTGGGCCACCAATAATTTCTCAGCACCAACTTCAACATCTTCCATCTTCCTGGATGTCCAGCAGCTGGCATATTATGATGTAACGGGATGATCTTTTTTTTGTAAATTCAGATGCATTATCCAGATGAACCGATTACAAAAGGGGGGTGGAGGAGGACAATAAAAATATTACCCTACTCAAACCTGAATACTTTCACATTTGCACTATGCATCAAGGGCATATATTGGTGGATAGCTCATAGACAGAAATGTTGTCTAAAATTAGACAATGTTCAGAGCTGGATAATGAAGTAGTGGAAGTTGTGAAAGCTTTGAAGGGAGAGAAGAAAGGTAATATTAAAGGAGATGAATGGGTTGAGAAACAAGGGTTAGTGTCATTCAGAGGAAAGGTATATGTACCGAAGGATCCTTTCCTCATCAAGCTTCCCACTTTGTGGACTAGGTGAAAATCAAAAGCTGATAGAAATAATGCCCAACATGCTTGCTGATGGTTAAGCTTTTTAGTGGACATGAAGTACTGCAGATTTTGATCCAATGCATACATCCCTCCAAATAATGTCTCCATGCTTCCAATGCTTGTATTATTCCCAACATCTCTTTGTCATGCATATCATAGTTTCTCTCCACATCATTCAACCCTTGGGACAAATATGCACAAGGATGCCATTTGTCATCTTCACATAGCATTGATAATACTGCTCCAGTAGCAAAGTCTGATACATCTAATTCCACTCATGAGGGACACATGAAATCTACTGGGGCTAATATTGGCTCCTCCACAAACTTCCTCTTCAACTCCTCAAATGCTGTCTGTTGTTGTTCTCCCCATCTTCACACTACTCCTTTTTGTGTAAGGTTGTGTAAGGGTGCAGCAATTTTGGAAAAATTATGAACAAAGTGATGATAATAATTTGCGAGTTCCAACAAAGCCTGAACTTCCTTGATACAGGTAGGCACAGGCCAATAAGTAATTGCCTGTACCTTGATAGGATCCATCTTGATTCCATCAAAACCAATCATTAATCCCAAGAACTCGATCTTGCTTGCCCCAAACACCCATTTCTCCAGTTTAACAAATAAATTGTTTTCTGCCAATCATCTTACTCCCTCCTGCACCATTGCCTCATGGTTGTCTTCATCCTCCATGAATACCAAAATGTCATCAATGAATCTTATCACCACACCTTTGTCTATTACATCCTTGAGAATGTCATTCATCATATTTTGGAAAGTTGGGGGATTATTGGTCATCCCAAAAAACATGACAAGCAGCTCAAAGGATCCTCTATGTGTGGCAAATGCAGCTTTCCACTCATCTCCTTTCTTTATTTGTACATAATTGTACCCCCAGCATAAATCCAATTCTGTAAAGACTTTGGCCTTTCCCACCTTGTCAATTATCTCTGAGATCAATGGCAGAGAGTACACATTCTTTACTGTCCACTCATTCAAATACATATAATCTGTACACATCCTCTTCCTCTGATCCTTCTTTGGTACAAAGAATATTGGTGATGTCTACAGTCATTTTGAAGGTTGTATGTATCCCTTGTGCAATTGTTCATTAAGAAATGCATCCACTTCTTCTTGTTCCATTGGAGATAATGGGTAGACTTTTGATTTCTTTGACACAAGTCCTGGCTTCATCTTGATTGCATGATCCCATGGCTTTTGCACTGGTATCCACTCCGATTCCTTCTTCTGAAAGACTGACAAATATTTATGAATTGCTTTCAGCACCCACTCCACCGCTGGCTTCTCCACTTTCACAGCATTTTTATCCCATGACTGTCCTCCACAAATTTCCCTAAAGGTTTGCTTCTGTTCTTCCTTATTGGTCATGGTTGGAACTTCCCCATTTGGCATGTCCTCATCTTCCACTTCCTCCATCATAACAGAATACTTCCTTGGATGTTCTTTCTCTTTCCTTTACTTCTTCTCCTTTTTTCCCTTCCTCCCATATACATTACATTCCTTAGGATAACAAGTCATGTGTTCCTTTCCAGTTTTCCAATCAATTTCTGAGTTATGCTTGCATAACCATAGACATACAATTATCAGATTGGTTTTCCCAAGGTCGCACACCTCCAATACAGCTCATTCCTGATTGATTCTGATACTTTGGTATCATTGTCACCTCCTCCTTAATAGTTCCTCCATGATTAATCATACCGGCAATATTGTATACCATTATAGGTTGTGGCAGTTTATGCATGCAAATACCATTTCTGGTAATTAAGGATCAATTAATGAATAATCCAGTAGCACAATTGTTAAGCAATGCCTCCACATCAATTGCTGCATGCATGTCCACTGTCTTCAATCCTACTGTCGAGCTGATTTCTGGTTCTATCCATGCAGAGCAAATAAAGAATTTAAAGGTTTTCAGCAATAAGGCTGGGCATTTTTTTTTGTTGCATAAGTGATGATGGTCGTACCCCTCAATTTCTCTTTTGGGTTCACTCTGGGTTTCCTTGGATATAATACATCATAATGATTCTGTGTCACCAATGGAGAAACCTTTACTAGGACTCTTCCACAAAATTCTTCTGCTTATCTTCCTCCAACTTCACTTCCTCAACTGTCGCTTCCCTGATCTTCTTTTTCTGCCTAAAATTCCTAGCAATATGCCCTAATTGCCCACAGTTAAAACATTTAAGTGAGGCTTGTCTCCCTGCTTGATCAACATCCATTGCATCTGCTGATGCTGCTGACTCCTTAACAATAGGTGTCACTGCCATGGCCAGTGGCTGTGCCCTCGGAGTTTGTACCTGAGGCATCCTTCATTTCTTGGACTTTCCTCCTGATGACTTTCCAAATCTGGCATTCCCATACATCAATTTTGACTCCACCTGTTTTTGTCAGTATTGCTGATCAAGATGCATTGCCTAACTATACCACTCATCCAACCTCTCTGGCATAGAAGGTAGTTGATAGATAGACTTGAATAAAGAGGGATTTAATCCTGCTTTCAAAAATTCTACCAATGCAGCTTCTCCCATATCCATCTGTGACACTTCTGCCTTGAACTGCAAAATAAATTTGTCTGCTGTCAGAGAACCTTGGCACATGGTTTTTAATTTTGCATTAGCTGTCGCCTTTGGATTAGGGTCTCCAAACTGTGCATCCAGTCTCTCCAAAAATTTTCTGAAAGTTGCAAGTGGTTTATATCCCATGGCAATTTAATTAATAGCTTTGTTTCTCCAGAACTGTGCTTCCCCCCCCTGAATGTATGAGAGAGCAAACATAATCCTAGACTCAGTTGTATGAAACTCAGGCTTCCTCCCATGGATGTACAATCTTATAGAGCTGATGAAGGACTTTGTATTCTCCATGGTACTGTCAAAGATTTGTGGGGGGTGCATATATAGGTAAACACATTTTTCCACTCTCCGATCTCTCCTCTGCATGCACATTATCCTGAGACATCCACTCCACCATCTCCTCCATCTCATCATCTTTATCTTCCAATGTCTCTGGTTTATTTATGCTTGTTTGGGCTGTGATGCTGCCAATACTGACACTAACTGGGACATTTGTGCTGTAATGCATCAATTTTGGCTTCTAGTGCTGGCATGGGAACAGGATTGTGACCAGGATTCGAAGTTGATTGTTCTGACATAATGATGTAAGCTGTGATGAGTCACTTCTTCAGCTGAATCAAGATTCAGCTTCAAAATTTTTTCCCAAATTTTCGAGTCATGTGATCCAGAAATTTGGGTACCAAACATGGCAAAACTTATGATTTGGCTATTTGTCAACAATCAATTGGGCATGTGAGACACTTCAGATCAATATTCCTTCCAACAGTGCCTGATCTTGGGGTTAATACTGAATTTGGCTAGTAACTAATATAACTAAAATAGTTGTCCAAATAGAGTATAGTAAATCTCGATTAAACCAGATCTGATCAGTTGTCTGGTTGTAGCTATTCTAATGATGAGCACTGCCTCTCGATCACTGGCAGTCACAATATAAGGCAAGGCCTGGCATCAGCCTATAAAAGCAAAGGTAAATATGTATATACAATTACTTCTGGCTCATGCCAAAAGGATGAGTAAGCAGTTGTGGTGCACTAAAACAATGATGTATGCATATGTAAGAGAAGGCACACTGATAGGGTAGTTGAGTTCTTCTGTTAGGGCAACAGCCACTAAGCTGCTAGCTGGACCATGCAGGCTCTCCTACAAGAAGGGGGCAGGACACGCATGCGTGATGGGAGGTTTTGATGGATTTGATGCAAGGGGTTATAAATAGATGAGTTGGCTGAAATCAGCTTTTTGCACTGCTATTGTGGATGGAATATCTAAGAGAACTCAACTGAGGTCCCCCAGGTGTATATTTTAAGTTTATATACTATGTTACATATATTGTACTATGTTGTTACCGATGTGTGCATACATGCATGCACATATTGATGCATGTAAATATAAAATTCCCATGCTGACAAATGTAGCATTTGTGGGCATTTAGTAGCATAATTTGACATAATAAAATAAAATAAAATAAAATAAAATAATATTATGTAATAGGAATGTTAAGAGACTATTTCCTAACAGCTGCACATTAACTTCAGATATATTAAAGTGCCTGATAGGACCTTGAAGAACTGCTTGCGAAATTTTCAATAACCCAGTACAATAGCCTAGTCTATTATGTGGTCATTCGAGGCATAGTTCTGGGCATCTATTCTCAGGTAGTGCATGTCATAGATAATGTCTGTGATGTCTAGGGAGCCCATGTCCAAAGATGTTAGTGACTGCCATTGCAGCCTGGAGGCTGGTGCTCACCAATGGTGATGCAGTCCCCCTGGGCAATGTCCCACATGCATTGCCACAGCCACTTCTCCCACAACTACAGAGCCACCACCTGTTTTGTTGGTGGGCGATGGTGATGAGTAGTGTAGAGCAGCATATGAGTATGGTCTGAAGTGGGTTGCATGGAAGGGGCTGATTGCCAGGCATCCTCGATAGCTGATATGAGAATGAGTCTATTGTGCTGTGCATTGAATGCTCATAAGTTCATGCTCAAGGGAACAAGCTCATGCAGAAACATTATCTATTATCTAGTACATTACTTCATTATTAGACAATATCTAGTTTTTACATATGTTCTACCTTGTAGTTGTGTGCAATGAAAATGACTGACAAATATGGATGACAAATGCAAGCAAAGAAATGATGTTCAGACTTGACTAGGGTTAATGCTCATTTGTTGGAACATACAGGAATACATTAGGTATGCAGATATGTATATAGGGCCTTGACAAAGAACTGAGAGAAAAAGGTGGACCTTAGACAGGGAGTAATGCACTTAACAAAGCAGTCAGACCAGGCATATGATGATCGAGCAAATATTTGTACTTAAGTTTGCATCGATACACATCATCTCATGCCTTTCCCCCACCATTACAAGACACCACAGGAAAAAAAACTGTTAATCAACTGAAGAGCAAGTGGAACTATGAAAAGTATTTAAAGGTTCAAAAGTGATCTGTATTAGGCTGATTTTTATAGGAATAAAGAGGCAATACTGTATTTACAGCAACAGAACAGGCTAGCACTTCAGCAACAGAATACCATGTAAGTGTACTCTTTCTACAGAGATTGCTTCTATTATACTGTTGTACCTCATATTTTAGCCCCAAGCCAGTGCTGCTGGCTGCTGATACCCCCCAAAAATGCAAAGTGCCAGATAAATATGGCTAGTGCATTGTGTTGATCTCATTGTGGATGGTTTGGTTCATTCAAAGTTCCCAATCGGTCCCATCTTAAAAAATGGATCAATCGTTCAATTTGACAGATGGAGGACTTAAATCAGGTTGTTGGTGACAGTCAATCCACTTACCTCAAAAGCATATATGAGCAATTTGCATCATGGCTTATGGCTGGGCAGACACAACCTTAGAAAGTCCTTGAAAACACCATTTTCAGACTTACTGTGATTTAGCAGGATCTTGAACAGTGTAGTGCTGCCATTCTTCATGAGGCTGGGGTTGGAGTTGAACTCAGTACTATTGATGTAGAGGTGAAATGGGTGCACTGTATCCAGCAACACCTTGAGGTGATGCTGTGCGAGGCAACAATTGATCTGAATGAACTCATTGAGGCCCATGATGCAAATCAACTTAGTTACCAGTCTATATAAATCCCCATGCAAGCAAATATATATATAGGTTGTCCTCTCTGTTATCAGCCCCACAAGCATGGTAAAAGCAAAGTCACAATTGTTAACACATCAGGCCAGTGCTCAGCTCTCGCAGCCATCCAAGCTCAAGTTCATTACCTTGAGCAATTGTGGTGAAGCAAAACAAGCTGGAGAAAGAGCTAATTGACAACAGCCAGTCAACTATCTTAGATGATTTGGATCCCACTCCTGCTGAAATTTCCAATTTTGCCAACATCTTGGTATGCACCAAGGCTAAGCAATATCAAAATTCAGTATGTAAATCTCATCACTGCATCAAAATTAGCCTCATCTGATCTACAACTCAAGGATTCACCATTACTCACCTGGAAGCAGTATTGAGACAAATACCTAGATGCTTTTCTCACACTCGATGGCCGAGGACAGCACAACAAATGCTTTACAAGCTCTGGATGTCAGCAGTCCAATCCAACTTTTTGCTGCCAGGATTGTTTTGGGCTTGCTCTGTATTGCAAGGCCTGCATCATTGATCACCATCGCAATGAACCATTGCATTTTCTTGAGGTACTCCAATGCTACTACAGTGATACACTCATGAACTTAACTAATAACTAATAATATAGGAGTGGAAGAATGGATTCTTTCAAAAAACTTTGTTCCAACATTTGGGGCTGCATGTTCAGCTAGGTCATGAGTGTGGGATCTCATGTCCCTTCCAAACTCCAGGTCACAAGGATTTTGTTGTTCTTCACGTCAATGGCATCCATGTGCTCAATGTCAACTTCTGTGGTTGTGATGGCACTTTGACAGCTTATGGACAGCTTTTAGAGGCTGGTTGGTGGCCATCAACACCTTTGGAACTGCAATCAGCAGCATTTATGGCTGTTCTTCAGTTATGTCACACCATGAATCTCCAAGGCCAGATCGCCCCAACTGATTTCTACCAAGGAGTGGTGATGGATTATCATATGTGCCAGTAAGCATAACCAATTTACTTGCAGTTTGCATGACTGATCTGTTGATGATTACCAAGAATCACATCGCCCAATGGATGCTGATGGTTCACCAATGGCACCATATCAAAATGACAAAATGTGCTGGCTGCAGTCATGATCCAAGCAGGATAGATGGAACATGTCAAGGTGGCCTCTCGATTCCTTGCCATGCATGCCCACATCCTGATATCAATCTCCCAAAAGGTTGGGAAAATGCCTCACCTGAAGATCAGTGCATTTTGAATCTGTGTGATCAGTTGATATTCTTTGTGATTGGCAATTTTAGATGGAATATATGCATTATTCTTAGCAGAGGATGAAAATTTCAAACAGAAGACACAATTGCATTCAGATAATCAGAAAGATCCTCCTCTAGGACCTGGATGGGGAACATTCATCGAGAATGAGCCTTATCTTAGATATGTTTCACAATTTGCTGATCGAGATGAGGTGCACTTACAATGGTGTTCTTCCTGTCATTTTGGTACTAATAATAACTTCCTAAGATTTCACATTGCGCAGGCTTCAGGCATTGTCAGGGGCCAATAATAAGCAATCAAATGGCTTGCAGTCAACTGGTATAGGCTCAGTAAGCTGTGCTCATCAGGAGATGTACTGGCCAAATGGCATTGGAGACCTTCAGAAAAAGAAACAGTATGCAATTCCATTGCCCTGCCAAATATATTCTCTTCTCTAATGGCTGTGACTCTTTAGATATGCAAACATGGATTATATATTCCTCACTAGCACCATGGGAATAATGCTAGCATTGATCTTTTCTTTATATGACATAGCTTGCCAGTGGGCCACTAATTTCTTTTCTTGGATGAATGCTCCCACCATGCCTGAGTGGCTCCATTTGGCTCCATCAACTGCGGTGAAATTCCTCATTCTGAAATTCCATCTTCCTGGCCATACTGGAAAATGCCAGGCTCCATTCTCATTCAAATTTGCTCTGGGGGTAGGGCAAACAGATGGCAAAGGAGTTGAACGAAACTGGTCTGTGCTTAATGGTATAGCCAGATCTGTTTCTATTATGGGGCCTGGTGGATGGTGGGACACTCTTGAATGATTTTTGTAACCATGCCAACTGGCAAAAGATGATTGCACTGCATGAGTAATCTTGGAATTATGTAGATTGATCCAGCTGATGAAATGAGCTTCTACTTTCCTCTGAAAGATGTTGTAGGCTTTGCCACAAGCCATTATTCATCACTGAGAACTTTTAGCTTTTACAGAAAGTCTGCAAGCAGAACATGCAGCGTATTGCTGAATGGAAAATACAAGTCCAGAAATGGGAGCTCAACCACGTGTTGCCATGTCCTTATGACCTCCCAGAACAAAGTAAGCTATTTTGTTACTGGGACATCACATGCAAATCACATTCCAAAAATAGAGGTCACATTTGCCAAGGTGAAGCGCCAGCTGTTGCAGGAAGAGCATGAGCAGGTGGAGAAGGGTGAGGTAATGCTTGGTCTAGATGATGGTAGCCCCAGTGCTTTTGTTGTTGAGGGGCTGGAACTTGAAGAAACTCAGTGCATTGTATTGTGACCAATGTTGCCAACTTTACATGGACTGATTTACAAGAACAGGAAGGCTCTTCTCATAGATCTCAAGGGCTCAGCTAAAACTTTGGGCCAACAGACTTTGATTCAATGATGGCCAACAAATTTGCTGAAAAGAATTATGAAATTCAGTGTTGTTCAGAAGAGATATATACCAGGACTCGACAAATACATTGCAGAGCTGTCACCACCACTGGAAGAAGTGTCATCATCGATGCCCAAGGTTATCCCACTCTACCTTCCATCATCCCTTCCACCAAATAGGTGCTCTCTGGTTTGTGTTACTGGTGTCCATGAAATCGAGGGCTGTCTTTGCTTTGCTCAAGCCTCTGAGGCTTTGAATAAGCTTCAATGCCAGCTCATGAAATGCACTTATGCTAGTCGGTACAATGTCTGGAATGTCTCCAGCCAACACCACTATACACAATTCCGAACCCTTCAAGAACACACTGAATCAAAAATTAAGTCTGCTTGTCAACAGTATACTATGGCCAGAAATGCAATACTTGCACTACAAGGACCTGGGATATGGGAGAAAACCTTGCAGGAACTCCACCCCAACAATATTCGGAGGTTGAGTGAAAAGGCCCTTACCAATGAGGAACAACAGGAAAATTAGCAAATGCTGATAGGTCCACTGCATGCCCTAAGGTCTGGAGAAGGATTTAATCATATCGACACATTATGACATGCACTCTGAATCACTACGAATGCCACTAAATCAACTTCAAACCATTTTCGAGCAACTTTGCACAATTTTGCACTACTTTGAATGACTTCGAACCATTTCATGACACTTCGAACACTTTTGAATGACTTTGCACCACTTTGAATGACTTTGAACCATTTCGCGACACTTCAAACACTTTTGAATGACTTTGCACTACTTCGAACAACATTGGGCACTGTATTCATTATCTATATGGTGGAATACCATGCACCATAAAGGATTCCAACTTGTGCCCAAACCTGCTGATCATCGGTCAGCCTCGTTCCAAGTCCCTATCATGTACAGAACCTGCTGGATGGATTATTGAGAGACTTAGCATGGCTTATACACAAAGGACAGTCCCTTTTTAGTTCTTTCCCTTTATTACTCCTCCATCATATGATACATCTCTTTCTTCTTTGGATTCCAGTCTCCTTTTTGGCCTTGTGCCTTAACTCATATCTTTTGCCTCATGTACTATACATGTTTTATTTTTTTTTTAGTACTATCTCTTCAATTTGTATATAGACTTGTATTAGTTACTTAGAACAACAAGCAAAGCACAAGGGAACAGAGAAAAAGTTACCCTCTCCCTTATCATCTGATTTAAGAGCAGTTCCCTTGAGTCTTAGCTTGTGTCATATCTCTAAGTTCTGTGAAATATTGCGAACTTCTTTGAACTTTTGTATTCGCTCTCAACTCGTTGCCTATCACCTATCGCCACTCAAAACCACTTTTCATTTGCTATATTCATTTCTAGACATATCCTGCCACCAGTCTGACATCTCCGAACTTCTTTGAAATTACTTCGAACCTCATTGAACCTCTCCGAACTTTCTTCGAACTATTTCACATGTCTTTGAACCTATTTCGAACCTCATTTGAACAACATGGTATGCTCTCACAGACTATTCACACCATCCTTTATTATTTCGCTGATAGGTCCACTGTGTGCTCTAAGGTCTGGAGAAGGTTTCCAATCACATTGACACACTACGACAGACACTCCAAACCACTACGAATGCCATGAAATTAATTTTAAATACTTTTTGAACTATTTTGAACTTTTCGAACAACTTCGCATGATTTTGAATGACTTCGAACCATTTTGAATGACTTTGCAACATTTTGAACGCTTTCAAATGACTTTGCAGCACTTTGAATGAAGTCAGCCACCACATAACTGTTTCGAAACTCTTTCGATACATGCTGCACATTCAGAATGAGCCATTTAGTCACATATCAAGCACCACCGGACATGAAGAGAGAAGACAAGAAATTTAGAACATGATAAGTGTGGTTTTTATGTTTTAATGATATTTAAAGCAATAGAACAAGAACTTTACTATACTGTGACAATGTACATTTCATTGATTATTGTTTCTCATTTGTTTTATGTTTTACAATACCTTTATTTGCTGTGCATACTGCCTTGTGTTTCCACATGTTATTGTTTCCTTTTTACTACTATTCCTTCAAATTGTATATAGACTTGTATTAGTTACTTAGAACAAAGAGAATAAGTTCCCCTCTCCACTATCGTCAGATTTAAGAGCTGTTCTCTTGAGTTAGCTCACATTGTATCTCTAAGTTCTGCAAAATATCACTGATAGGTCCACTACATACTATAAGCTCTGGAGAAGCTTTCCACTCATATCGACACATTACGACACACACTCCGAACCACTATGAAGGCCACGAAATCGACATCAAATCATTTTTGCACTATTTCGCACTATTTTGGATGACTTCGAACTATTTCGAATGCTTTTGAACTATTTTGCGATACTTCGAACAACTTCGCAGCACTTCAAATGATATCAGCCACCATATAGTTGTCTTGACACACTTTCGATACATGCTGCACATCCAGAACAAGCTATTCCATCACATATCGAGCACTACCAGGCACAAGGAGAGAGTACAAGAGAGTTAGAATGTGATAAGTGCGTTTTTGTGTTTCATTGAAGTACTTTTACTATATGTGAACACTGTATGTTTCATCATTTATCATTTCTCATTTATTTTTAATCTACAAAGTCCTCATTGTATGATATATTTGCCTCATGTTTTACACATGTTCTTATTTCCTTTTTAGTACTATCTCTTCATTTTGTATATAGACTTGTATTAGTTAGTTAGAAGAACAATAGAAGAAATGGGGAACAGCACAAGTTACCCTCACACTTATCATCAGATTTAAGAATCATTCTCTTTAGTCTTATCTTTGCGTCATATCTCTAAGTTCTGCGAAATATCACAAACTTCTTTTAAACTATCGTATTCGCTCTCCGTTTCATTGCCCATTGCTTATCACTATCCAACAAACATCTCACATTCATTAAACTTGCCCTTCAATACACCTCGAACCCCTTCAAACTCATTCAAACTTATTCGGACTATTTCGCACGACTTCAAACCAACCTATTTCGAACTACTTTGCATGACTTCGAACCGATTTCAAACTATTTCGAACACCTTCGTATGCCTATACAGACTATTTGCCACAGGCCTTACCATTTCACATTACTAAACACAATGTTCTGGTCTCAGCAGTGATATTTAGTACCACCTCGCACCCTTCCTCTGACTTGTGTAATGCCATCTAAAGCCATTTAGTAGGTTTTGTTTGGGTTTCCGGGTTGAGTATCATCATTTTGGACCCCACTGTGAGGGGTTTCTAGATCATTTCATCATTGAACCTCCACTCTTTCCACCACTAGTTTTACCTAAAGGGGGCTCAATGATCTCGACTTCGAATTGAACTCGTTTTGCCTCCAACCCTCCTGAACAACCAGGAGATCTTGATATAGCATCTCGCTTCTTGATACTATTATTTCGCATTCTTTCACCCTTTACACTTATGACATCGCTACCATCCTTGACTTCAAAACATATGAACCATGACACTGCACAAATTTTGACCTTGCCACCTTCAAAACCCACCTCAAACATGTCGACCTTTTGTATGCCAGCTCCCAGTCATTCAACATCTCCGAAATTTGATTCAAGACGACCTAAAGAACTTCAAAATTACTTCGAAGATCTCGAAGTTTTGTTTATAACTTGCGGTATTACAGATCACAACTTAAAGAAGTGACATGCTTGCAGATACATCAATTTCAATTCTTATGACCTCTGGGAATTGCTTCCAGAGTATGAACACGGCACTTCGTTCAATGACTTTCACATCACAGTATTCATGCGCTATCCAGAAGTAGAAGACAAACAAAGATACAGCATTTCGGACATGGATACACTCCTTAATGAATAGATTCACACTGGTATTTTTGACGAAAATGATTTAGGAGCTTATTACAGGTCATTCTACAAGATCACCAGCTTCCTATGATTGAAACGTAAACTTTCAGAAGCCGAACAGAGTCAAGCTTTTCTTCAAGGCTTTCAAACGGACTTACGGACTCGAATTGCGGACCATCTCGAAGTGAAGTTCCCTGATCATTATCCTGATGACACATACATGCTGAACGACATTTACGATGCCATGAAATTTGCTATAGCATCCTCAAATTCATACCCCATTCCCTAGCAATTGATTTTGACCTCGAATCTATCGCAATCTAGCACATCGATCAATTCCAAAGACATCTCGCACATCCTCGAAAATTTCGCATTAAACTTTGCAATGGTTATTGCACCCTTGAATTTGACTCCATCAGCACCTGAAGTATCCATCTCAACCTCGTTCATCGCCAAAATTGCACCTTTGACTACATCAAATTTAGCATCTGACAGTATACCTCACAGCTTAAGCAATTTGAATGACTTCGAAGGCCATATCATGACACTCAAACAAGAACTTGCCCTCGAAAAACAGTTTGCACTCGAACGAGAAAATGTCACAGCTCGAAATCATCATGTCGCACCTCCTGGTCTTCATTGCATTGTCCCAGCCTCATCACCCATGTCCATTTCAATTTCATTGTCTTTGCCTTCAGTAGTTCCAGCCCAGTCCACTTTGATAATCGCACCTTCATCAGCTTCGAACTCGATCTCACCTTCGATATCTTTGTCGCATTCGCCCCCACCATTACCTATTTTGACCCCAACTCGCCATTTGCCACTACCAGTATTTTCATCTTTGATCTCATTGCATGCGCCCTCTTCCGATTTATCATCTATTTTGATATTCCCCTCACACTCAACACTAGATTTGCATTCGAATTCACCTTCGAAATCCAGTATAGCACCCAAAACTTTATTCACATCATATATCTCCAATCATCACCTCGACATTCATCTACCCCTTATCCTCGAAACTTTTATCACATCCATCACCCACAAGTATTTCTCCAACCTCATTTTTGATGCCTCAATTCTTCGTCCTATTTTGATTCGACCAGTTGCTCAACTCAAATATTATGACCATGGTTAGCCCTGTTGACATTGATTAAAGTCTCCCATTTTCTTTCTCTTTTTCGCATTTCGACCTCATTCTATTTATCAACAACATTTTATTATCATTGACATTCTTTGCAATAGCTTCAACAGCTTTCATTTATGTGCCTATGTATTCCTTCACTCACTTTGAGCTTGACTCCGAACTCCCTCGACAATGCCCTATGACCATTTTCCTTCCACAGAATCTTCCCCCTATCGACTTCGAACATCTTGAAAAAGTTCACACGTGACTTCGATTGGCTGACTGGGACAGTCAGGATTTCAGTGAGGGGGAGGATGATAGGTCCACTATGTGCTATAAGCTCTGGAGAAGCTTTCTACTCATATCAACACATTACGACACATGCTCTGAACCACTACGAAGGCCACGAAATCGACATCGAATCATTTTCGCACTATTTCACACTATTTCAGATGACTTCGAACTATTTCAAATGCTTTCGAACTATTTTGTGACACTTAGAACGACTTCACAGCACTTCGAACAATATCGGCTGCCATATAGTTGTCTTGAAACACTTTCGATACATGCTGCACATCCAGAACAAGCTATTCCATCACATATCGAGCATTACCGGACACAAGGAGAGAGTACAAGAGAGTTAGAATGTGATAAGTGCATTTTTGTGTTTCATTGAAGTACTTTTACTATATGTGAACACTGTATGTTTCATCATTTATCATTTCTCATTTATTTTTAATCTACAAAGTCCTCATTGTATGATATATTTGCCTCATGTTTTACACATGTTCTTATTTCCTTTTTAGTACTATCTCTTCATTTTGTATATAGACTTGTATTAGTTAGTTAGAAGAACAATAGAAGAAATGGGGAACAGCACAGGTTACCCTCACACTTATCATCAGATTTATGAATTGTTCTCTTTAGTCTTATCTTTGCATTGTATCTCTAAGTTCTGCAAAATATCACGAACGTCTTCTAAACTATCATATTTGCTCTCCATTTTGTTGCCCATCGCCCATCGCTATCCAACAAACATCTCACATTCATTAAACTCACCCTTCAATACACCTCGAACCCCTTCGAACTTATTCAAACTTATTCGGACTACTTCGCATGACCTCGAACCCCTTTGAACTTATTCAAACTTATTCGGACTACTTCACATGACTTTGAACCTCTTCGAACCTATTTCGAACTACTTCGCATGACTTCAAACTGATTTCGAACTATTTTGAACACGTTTGTACACCTATACAGACTATTCACCACAGGCCTTACCATTTCACATTACTAAACACAACATTCTGGTCTCAGCGGTGACATTTAGTACCATCTCGCACCCTTCCTCTGACTTGTGTTATACCATCTGAAGCCATTTAGTAGGTTTTGTTTGGGTTTCTGGGTTGAGTATCATCATCGTGAACTTCCTCAAACTATTGTATTCGCTTCTTGTTTTATTGCACATTGCCTATCACCTTTCGACAAACACTTCCTATTTGTTATATTTGCTTCTCGACATACCTCAACATTACTCCGACATCTTCAAACCTCCTCGAACTCACTTCAAACAACTTTGAACCCCTTCAAACTATTTTTGAACTCTTTCACACATCTTCGACCCTATTTCAAACCTCATTTGAAATATTTCATATGCTCTCACAGACTATTTGCACCATTCCTTATCATTTCACATCAGTAAAAACAATGTTTGGATATCAGCAGTGATATTTAGTATCAACTTGCACCCTTCCTCTGACTCATGCTATACCATCCAAAGCCATTTAGTAGGTTTTATTTGGGTTTCCAGGCTGAGTATCATTACCAAAGCCATTTAGTAGGTTTTGTTTGGGTTTCAGAGTTGAGTATTATCAGCGTGTCATGGCTGGCTTGAGTCAAGAGCTCATGGTAGGACAAACTGAAAACTTTGAGGGTCTACCAAAAACATTGTTCAACCTGGAATTGGCAGTGGGTAAGGGCCACAGGACCCTGTTGTGGATTTGGTACACCATGACCAGCAAGGAGGTAAACAACAATTGTTTTACTGATGCATGTGAGTTTTTGAAAACCCTCAGTAAAATTTGATCACTTTAACAATCTTGCAGATCTTCACATAGAATGGCTGAAATGTTGTGCTAGAGCAGCCAGGTGGAAGGAAGAAATACAGCTTTTTGAAGAAGAAATGCACTGAGCCATCCAGTTCTGCACCTGAAAGGAAAATTGGTGGGACAAACAAGCTCATCACCAGACTTTGATATTGTCTCATCTTGCTGAAGGTCTTGTTGCATATGCAACCAAAAACACTGCTACAGAACATCGTCAACTCTTGCCTTGGTCGAATTTCTGGGTGTCCATACAACAGCAAGCAGCATTAGTTTTGGAGAGGCATCTAAAGGACCAAGAGGATGCAGTAGATGTTGCTATGCTCAAGGTTGAGATTGAGGGAGAAGATGATAGTGATGATTTAATGTTCAACTTCAAGGAGCAGTAGTTCTTCTTTATGACTCATAAATGGAGAGTTTGCAACATTGGTGGCTGCAAGTCCAAATGTTGAGTGCATTGACAAGACACAAACCCATAGACATGACCACATGAGACTATCAACAAGACCATGTGATTAAACAATTTGTGTTGTAATTTGGGATGACCTAACAATTGTAATGAAAGCTGTGAGTGATCGATTTGGACTTCTGAGTCAAGGTGGGTTGTTATAATGCAGATGTAGGGGGGCAAATCAGAATTGCAATAGCAAGGTGGCAAGGAATGGGAATTCATTCAAGTTATAATACTTGTTATGATCAAAAGGTTTACACTATAGCACAGACTCGAAAGGGCAGGCATTATAACTCTGAAGGGGTTGTTGTCAAAAAGGTCATGTTATATTGTCTAGGGTGAGGCAAGAAACTGCCATCGAAATGAGAGCGGCATTATAGCCTATTGAGACCATTGTCAAAAGGGGATATAATGCTTGAGGTAGGTGTGCAAGAGGAGTGGGATACATTATAATGGAGCAAGTGGGCGATAGGGATGGAACAGTGTTATAACTCCAAAGGGATTGTTGTTGAAAAGGTCATGTTATAATGTCTAGGCAAGGAATCACTGCCGAAATTATGTCTGGGATGACAGATTATTGTCAAAAGGGTGCATTATAATGTCTAGTGTGAGTGAGGGATCATTGCCAAAAATGATGGGTTATAATGTCAAGGGTGAGCAGATGGATCATTGTCGAAAGGACATGTTATAATGTCTAGGGCGAGTGAAGAATTGTTGTCGAAAAGGGTAGGTTATGATGCTTAGGGCAAGTGAACAGGGATTGTTGTCAAAAATGTTGGGTTATAATGTTGGGTCAGTGGTTGAGGGGAATATAACCTAGGGCAAGCAGGCAAGGGAAATTACAATGCTGGCCAGGGAAAATTGCTTGGAATCATAGTGGTACATTGTTACATGTGATGGCAAACTGGCTGGCACTGGGGTCAAAACATAGAGGGAGAGCGGACAGGTACAGCTGAAGCACATTATTATGGGAGTGACAAGAGAGGGAGAGGGACAATTATAACTTGTGTGGGCCTACAAGCTCCTTGGAATCATAGTGGTACATTGTTATGTGCTCTCCTGGATTATGTGGGGTACATTACAAAAGTACTATGTTGACTGTTGTAATGCTATGCAGTGCTTCACAATGTTCTCAAGTCTCCAAGCCCTATGACCTCCTAAAGCAACTTCTGATCCTGAAAAGGCTGTGGAATGAACTTTATTGAGTACCTACTGGACTCCCACAGACATACCACTATTCTAGTCATCATGAACAGACTTACCAAGCAGGGCATTTTCATCCCTACCATTGATGATATCACTGCCCAAGACCTTGCTAGTCTATTCATCATCTGTAAGGGCAACCTCAAAGCAATGAGCTAACAGAGGGGAATCCAAAGTTAATATCACATACTACATAATACAGACACCTCAGGCACACCTAACAGAGGGGAATTCAAAGAGAAATTTTAATGAGAAAACTCTAAGGACACATCTGTTGATGCCCAGTATATGTGAAAGACCCAAAATCAAATAGCAGGCTAAAAATAGAAAAGACAGAGATAGGCTGATCATGGCTGTGGAATGATGTCACCCTGAGGGGTAAGCATCCAGAAGGGGCCCTGCCTATAAGAATAGAACTGTCAATATATACCAACATGGAAGAAACCAAAAAATTGTCAAAGTTTGGATCTGCTACTACCAAGGTCAGAACTTGGTCAGGAAAACACCAGACTTCCAGTTGGACCTGGTTGTCAGTAATTGGAGGGTTCAGAGGTTTCCAGGCAGAATCCACCAGGCTGTAGCAGGCCAGGTGAAAAGGGGCCAGAGAGGACTTGGCTTCAACTTGTAAGAAGCTGTGCCCTTCTCCTCATCAGTTGTCCAATTTCAAATTGGAGAGAGTTTGAGTTTCTGGAGGGTTTCTGGACAGAGGGTGAGGATAGATTAAGCAGAGGTTTAGAATTGATTTGAGGTCGATAAGAGTGATGAGATTAAATGATTAGGTCAAGATTGTGTTGAGGGTGAATAGGGATGAGTTAAGGATTGATTATTGACTCGGGGTGATTAGACGCAAGCAAATTACAATGTGTAGATGAATATAATTTGCAAACTGAGGTACAAGGCTAAGCTATGGGCACTTAAATAATGAAGGCCAGGAAAATAATGGAAAATGCAAAGGTAAGTGTCCATGACCATAATTGGTAAGACTGTATTAGGAATAAAGTGAGTAACCAAATGATTACTAAGGCATATGAGGACTTGTCTGATGACTAAAAAGTGCTGCAGCCAGAATGCCAGTGGAGAAGGTCAGAAAAGAGTGGGAAAGGAGTTGGGAATTATCAGGAATCCAATGAAGTGAAATGGGACTTGACACTTGTCCTGCATTCAATAAGCTTGCCATGCAGTGTGAAAAGATGTAGAGGCACTGAATGAGACTTGGAAGATAAGGATATGGCAGCTGGGTGCATTCAAAGTGTCACAAAATAGTTTGAAGTAATGCAAAATAGCACAAAAATATTAAAAAATGTTTGCAGCTGCTTGATAAAGTTTGTAGGTATTTGCATGTGTTCAGAGAGTCATAGGAACATGGTAGGAATGTAGGGCTATGTGTGAGTCGAGTTTCAGGGCAGTAGACATGAAGTAGACCTATCATCCTCCCCCTTACTGAAATCCTGACTGTCCCAGTGTTAGGGCAACACCCACTATCTGCTAGCTAGACCATGCAGGTTCTCTCTACAAGAAGGGGGTGGGACATGTGTGTGATGGGGGAATTGATGAGTTTGATGTGTGGGTTATTTTTAGATGAGTTGGCTGAGAAAGGCCTTTTGCACTACTATCATGGATGGAATACCTAAGAGAACTCAACTACTGTTCTCTAGGTGTATATTTAAGGTTTATATACTATGTTACATATATTGTACATACATGCACATACTTATTGATGTGTGCAAAATAAAATTCTTATGCTAACAAATGTAGTGTTCTTGGGCATTTGGTAGCATAATTTGATGTAATAAAATAAAATAAAATAAAATATTATTAGGTAATAGGGCTGTTTTCTAACATTACCCCCCTTTTATGCCTCGACTTCCAGGCGAGGAAATATTGTATCTGTCTCCTCTGTGAAATTTTGGTAAGGCCAGAAATTCATCCTCTCAGATACCATTCTAACAATGCGATACAGAGCATTTGGATTAAGTTCAAAGAATTGGGCGATTGCATTATGCACTTGCTTACAATTCTCTTTGGGTTCCCATAAGAACTCCAATTTATTTTGTCGAAGATGTTGATGATGCTCGATCTGGAAACCTAACAAAAACCTGTTAAAAGGTCTAAGAAGTATAACACAGGTTATAGAAAGGGTGCGAGTTGGTACTAAATGTCATCGCTGTCACCCAAGGGTCATGGTTAGAGGTGTGGAATGGCCATGCATGTTATGAATAGTTTTTTGGGGCATACAAAAAGGTTTGAAAGATGTTTGAAAAGGTTCGAAGGAAGTTTGAAGGGGTTTGAGGAGTTTCAAGAGAGTCGGACTGGTGTTGAGGGATATCAGAAGATGAATATAGTGAATTGAGGAAGTTTTGGAGAGACGATGGATGATACATGATACATTGAAAAGCTAGTACAAGAGTTCAAAGAGGTTTATGATAATGTGCAGAACTTAGAGATACAATGTGAGGCTAGGGAGGACTCAAGAGAATGGCTCTTAAATCTGACGATAATGGAGAAGGTAACTTCTTCTCTGTTCCTCTAAGTAACTAGTACAAGTCTATATACATTTTGAAGAGATAGTACTTAAAAAGGAAATATAACATATGGAGAACAAGAGGCAATATACACAACAATAAAGGACTTTGTAAATTATAAGAACAAATGAGAAACAATAATAATTAAAATGTACATTGTCCAAGTATAGTAAAAGTGCTTGTCCTATTGCTTCAATATATCATTGAAACACAAAACTGCATTTATCACATCCTAAATCTTTTGTTGTGTCTCCTTGTGTCTGGTAGTGCTCGATATGCAATGTGATGGTTCATTCCAGATGGCCATGTAAGTTGAAAGGGTTTCAGGACAGCTATGTGGCAGCCAATGTCGTTCGAAGTGGTGCAAAGTTATTTGAAGGTGTTCGAAGTGTCACAAAGTCATTCAAATCATTCAGAATTGTTTGAAGTCATCCGAAATAGTTCAAAATAGGTTTGAAATCAAATTCATGGCATTTGTAGGGGTTGGGAGTGTGTGTTGTGATGTGTCAATACATTTGGAACCCTTTTCCAGACTCTAGGGTGCGCAATGGACCTATCATCCTCCCCCTTACTAAAATCCCGACTGTCCCAGTCAGCTGATCGAAGTCACATGCAAAATGCGTGATTGTGCTGAAAAAGTTTAGCAAAGTTTGAAGCGTTTGAGTTCGATTCGACCAGTTGCTCAACTTGAGTATTACAACCATGGTTAGCCCCATCAACATCAGTCGAATTTGCCTATTTTTTTTTTTTTTTCCTTTTTTTGCATTTCGACCTCATTCTATTTATCAAAAACATCTTATTATCCTCGACATTCTTCGAAACAGCTTCAACAGTTTTTGCCTTTATGTGCCCACGTATTCCTTTGCTCACTTTGATCTCGACTCCGAACTCCCTCAACAATGCCCTACGACCATTTCCCTTTTGCCAAATTCCCTCCATATCGACTTCAAACATCTCGAAAAATTCTGCACGTGACTTCAATCAGCCAACTGGGACAGTCAGGATTTCAGTAAGAGGGAGGATGATAGGTCCACTATGCACTTTAAAGTCTGGAGAAGTATTCCCACTTGTATCAACACATTATGACATGTGCTCTGAACCACTACAAATGCCACTAAATTGACTTTGAATCATTTTCAAACTATTTTGCACGATTTTGCACTATTTCGAACCTATTCCAAACTACTTCACATGACTTCGATCTGATTTCGAACTATTTCGAACACCTTCATATGCCTATACAGACTATTCACCACAGCTCTTACCATTTCATGTTACTACACACAACATTCTGGTCTCAGCGGTGATATTTAGTACCACCTTGCACCCTTCCTCTGACTCGTATTATACCATCTGAAGCCATTTAGTAGGTTTTGTTTGGGTTTCCGGGTTGAGTATCATCAGTGCCCTGCTGCCTTCTTGTAGGAGAACCTGCACAGTCTAGCTAGCAGAACCATGGGTGTTGCCCTAACACAAACAACTTCAAATGATTTTGAATGATTTTGCGACACTTTGAATACTTTTGAACAACTTTGCACCACTTTAAATGATATTGGCCACCATATAGCTATTCCAAAACCCTTTCTATACATGCTGCACAACTGGAGTAAGCCATTTCATCACATATCTAGTTCCACTTGACACAAAGAGAGATGACAAAAGATCTAGAATGCGATAAGTGCAGTTTTTATGTTTCAATGATACATATATTAATGCAATAGGACAAAAACTCTTACTATACTGGAACAATGTATATTGCACTTATTATCATGTTTTATTTGTTTTATGTTTTACAATACCTTTATTTGCTGTGCATACTGCCTCATGTTTCCACATGTTATTGTTTCCTTTTTAGTACTATTCCTTCAAATTTTATATAGACTTGTATTAGTTACTTAGAAAGAAAAGAAAAAGGGAACAGAGAAGAGTTACCCTCTCCATTATCATTCAATTTAAGAGCCATTCTCTTAAGTCTCAGCCTTGCATTGTATCTCTAAGTTCTGCAAAATATTGCAAACTCCCTCGAACTTTCATATTTGCGTTCGACTTATTGCATATTGCCTATCGTCTCTTGAAAAACACTTTCTACTTGCTACACTTGTTCCTCAATATACCTCAAACAACCTTCGAACCTTCTTCACACTATTTTGCACATCTTTGAGCCTACTTCGATCTATTTCACACATCTTTGAACTTTTTCGTATGCTTCTAAAGCCTATTCGCAACATGCCCCATCATTTCACATGGCTGACTACAACTTTTGGGGTATCAGCAGTGATATTTAGTATCAACTTGCTGATAGGTTGGCCCCTTGGCTCAAAGGCTAATACATCATTTTAAACTAATCACATTGGCTAACTCCTATGATGTCCCAGATGCTGTGCAACCCAGTCTATCAATCACAATATCATATTGACCACAATCGAACATCATCGACCATCATCGAGGTCATCGATCAATATTGAGAGACTATGAGCAACATTGGGTGCCACATTTGTTATCTATATGGTAGAATACTATGTACCAGGAAGGATTTTAACTCATGCCTAAACCTGCTGATCATAAGTCAGCCTTGTACCAAGTCCCTATTGTGTACAGAACCTGCTGGATGGATTATTGTGAGACTTAGTGTGGTTTATACACAAAGGACAGTCTCTTTTTAGTTCTTTCCCTTTATTACTTTTTTATCATATGATCCATCTCTTCCTTCTTTGGATTCCAGTCTCCCTTTTGGCCTTGTGCCTTAACTCATATATTTTGCCTCATGTCCTACACATGTTTCTCATTCCATTTTAGAAAGTTTCTTTAAAACATATGAAACACTGTAGTATCTACTGAAAAACAAAAGAAATCATCTTCACCTATTGTCTCGTACTAAGTTCTGGAAATCAGATCTATCCTCTAAAACAATCTAAACTTCTATGAGTTTTCTCGATCAACGAGAAAACTCTGTGACCATCATCATCATTGGTCTTCTAATGATCTTCTGATCATTAGCACTAGCAACCCTTCTAATATGTCCTGGCTATCAGTTATATCCCTTGTATACTTTTGACCTATCGAAAAGTCCTCGGAACTTACACTTCGACCATCAATGATAGAACTCATTTACTGTTGATCTCATTGATCGTCCTTGATATCAATCAATACCCCATTGGACCTTGTCAAATACCCTCATCCCCTATAACACTACCTTTGTGACTAGTACCCACTAGCTATAAACCCATAGGTTTGACTATGAACATTCAGAACATCTCACTCCCTTCCTCTGACTCATCGCAAATATCATTGATTGCCTTATCAGCTGTTTTGGTGGTTTTTCCAGGTTGAGTATCATCACACCCTTCCTCTAGCCTGTGTTATACTTCTTAAGCCTTTTAACAGGTTTTTGTCAAGTTTCCAGGTCAAATATTATCACTGTGTAAGTTGAAAGGGTTTCGGGACAGCTATGTGGCAGCTGATGTCGTTCAAAGTGGTGCAAAGTTATTTGAAGGTGTTCAAAGTGTCGCAAAGTCATTCAAAATTGTTTGAAATCATTTGAAGTCATCCAAAATAGTTTGAAATAGATTTGAAATCGAATTTGTGGCATTTGTAGGGGTTGGGAGCATGTGTCGTGATTGTCAATACATTTGGAACCCTCTTCCAGACCCTAGGGTGTGCAATGGACCTATCAATGTGAGTATAAAGCCTCTTCCACTACATATTCTGGAGCACCTTCTACCATTATTGGAGGTTGTAGAGTAGTTTGTTGACCAGGAATAGTAGGCAGGTGGTAAGGCAGAAGAGTATAGTAAAAGTTCTTGTTCTATTGCTTCAATATATCATTGAAACATAAAACTGCACTTATTGTATTCTAAATCTCTTGTAGTCTCTCTTTGTGTCTGGTGGTGCTTGATATGCGATGAAATGGTTTATTCTAGATGAGCAGTGCAAGTCAAAATAGTTTCAAAACAGCTATACAGTGGCCAATATCGTTTGAAGTAGTACAAAGTCATTCAAAGTGTTGTGAAATCATTTGAAAGCATTTGAAATGTCTCGAAGTCATTCAAAATTGTTTGAAGCCATTCAAAGTAGTGCAAAATGGTTCTAAAATGTTCGAAATGGGTTCATAGTCGATTTCATGGCATTTGTAGCAGTTTGGAGCATCTGTTATAGTGTGTCAATACAATTGGAAAGCTTCTCCAGACCTTAGAGCATGCAGTGGACCTATCATCATATCCTTGAGCTTCAGGTAATCTAGTGATAAAGTCCACAGATATATCTCACCATGGTGCTCCATGTATAGGATTCAGCATTAATTTTCCTGTGGGCTTTTCTGGACATATCACATCCATCCACATACCCCAACACATATTTTGAAATTCTGGGCCACCAATAATCTCTCATCACCAATTCCAATGTCTTCCACCTTCCTGGATGTCCAGGAGTTGGCATATTATGATGTATCTGAACGATCTCCTTTCATAAATCTTGATCTTTTGGTACATATCCTTTTCCTCTGAACAACACTAACCCTTGCTCCTCAACCCTCTCCTTTAATATTACCTTTCTTCTCTCCCTTCAGAGCTTTCACAGCTTCCACTACTTCATTGTCCATCTCTGAACATTGTCTAATTTTAGACAACATGTCTGTTTCTGAGCTATCTACCGATAGATGCACTTAATGCATAGTGCAAATGTGGAAGTATTAAGGTTTGAGTAGGGTAACATTTTTATTGTCCTCCTCCACCCCCTTTTTGTGATCGGTTTATTGGGATAATGCATCTGCTTTCCTCATCAAGCTTCCTGCTTTGTGGACTAAGTGAAAATTAAAACATGATAGGAATAATGCCCAATGTGCTTGCTGACAGTTAAGCTTTTTAGTGGACATGAAGTACTGCAGATTTTGATGATCCATCCAGATTTTGATCTCATGCATACATCCCTCCAAATAATGTCTCCATGCTTCCAATGCTTGTTAATAATACTCGACCTGGAAACCTAACAAAAACTTGTTAAAAGGCCTAAGAAGTATAACACAGGCTAGAGGAAGGGTGCAAGTTAGTACTAAATATCACTGCTGATACCCAAAGGTTGTAGTTAGAGACGTGAAATGGTAAGATGTTGATAGGTCCATTGTGTGCTCTAGGGTCTGGAGAGGGTTCCAAACATATTGACACATTACGACTTATGATTCAAACCTCTATGAACACCACGAATTCAATTTTGAACCTATTTCAAACTATTGCAAATGACTTCGAATGATTTGGAAATAACTTTAAATGACTTTGTGACATTTTGAACACCTTCGAACAACTTTGCAGCACTTCAAACTGAAGTTGGGTGCCATATGGCTGTCCCAAAACCCTTTTTATACCCACAGTACATCCGATATGAACTACTGCATCACATATCGAGCACTACTGGACACAAGGAGAGACAACAAAAGACTTAGGATGTGATAATAGTGCTTTTGGATTTCAATGATATATTGAAGCAATAAGATAAGTACTTTTACTATATGGGGACACTGTACATTTCAATTATTATTATTTCTCATTTGTTTTATGATTTACAAAGTCCTCATTGTTGTGTATATTGCCTCATGTTCTCCACATGTTATATTGTCTTTTTTTTAAGTGCTATCTCTTCAAAATATATATAGACTTGTACTAGTTACTTAGAACAACAGAGAAGAAGCTACCCTCTCCATTATTGTCTGATTTAAGAGCCGTGCTCTTGAGTCCAAGCCTTGCTTCATATTTCTAAGTTCTGCAAATTATCACAAACTTCTTCAAATGTTCATATTAGCCCCTCGACTTATTGCATAATCACTTATTGTCTCCCAAAATTGCTTCCAATTTGCTACATTCCTCGTTCGATATTCCTCAAAGTTATTCCTATTCTCTCCTAAGACTTTGAAACTCCTTGAACCTCCTTGAACCCCTTCAAACCTTTTTCAAACCTCTTCAAACCTCTTCAAACCTCTTTATATGCTCCTAAAAACTATTTGCAACATGTCTCATCATTTCACACCTCTAACTACAACCTTTGGGTATCAGCAGTGATATTTAGTACCAACTTGCACCCTTCCTCTAGCCTGTGTTATACTTCTTAGGCCTTTTAACAGGTTTTTGTTAGGTTTCCAGGTCGAGTATTATCCATGTGTTGCAAATAGTTTTTTAGGCGCATATGAAGATGTTCAAAGGAGGTTTGAAGAGGTTCAAGGACTTTTGAAGGAATTAGACTGGTGTTGAGGAATATTGTGAAATGAATATGATGAATTGAAAGAGTTTTCAAGTGACGATAGATGGTATGCGATAAATCGAGAAGCTAGTATGAAAGTTCAAAGAAGTTCATGATAATTCACAGAACTTAGAGGTACAACGTGAGATTTGGATTCAAGAGAATGGCTCTTAAATCAGACAATAGTGGAGAGGGCAACTTCTTCTCTTTTGCTATAAGTAACTAGTACGAGTCTATATACACTTTGAAGAGATGGTACTAAAAAGGAAATATAACAGGTGTAGAACATGAGGCAGGATGCACAGCAATAAAGGACTTCATGAATCATAGAAAAATGAGAAATGATAGTAATTGAAATGTACAGTGTCCCAGTGTAGTAAAAGTACTTATCCTATTGCTTCAATATATCATTGAAACAAAAAGTGCTATTATTGCATCCTAAGGTCTTTTGTCGTGTCTCCTCATGTCCAGTAGTGCTCGATATGGGACACAGTAGCTCATATCGGATGTACTGTGTATATTAAAAAGGTTTTGGAATAGCCATATGGTGGCCAATGTTGTTCAAAGTGTTGTAAAGTCATTCAAAATCATTTTAAATCAAATTTATAGGGTTCATAGGGGTTGTGATCACGAATTGTAAAGTCTTGATACATTTGGAGACCTTCCCAGACCCTAGAGTGCACAATGGACCTATCATCATATTATTCCCAACATCTCTTTGTGATGCACATCATAATTTCTTTCCACATCATTCAACCCTCAGAACAAATATGCACAAGGATGCCATTTGTCATTGTCACATAGCATTGATAATACTGCTCCAGTAGCAAAGTTGGATGCATCTGATTCCACTTGTAAGGGATGCATGAAATCTAAGGGGCTAATATTGGTTCTTCCACAAACTTCCTCTTCAACTCTTCAAATGCTGTCTGCTGTTGTTCTCCCCATCTCCACACTACTCCTTTTCACATAAGGTTGTGTAAGGGTGCAGCAATGTTGGAAAAATTATGAACAAAGTGATGGTAATAATTTGTGAGTCCCAAGAAAGCCTGAATTTCCTTGATACAGGTAGGCATGGGCCAATCAACAATTGCCTGTACCTTGATAGGATGCATCTTGATTCCATCAGGACCAATCATCAATCCCAAGAACTCGATCTGGCTTGCCCCAAACACACACTTCTCCAGTTTTATGAATAGATCATTCTCTGCAAAATAATACCTCCTGCGCTATCGCCTCATGGTTTTCTTCATCCTCTGTGAATACCAAAATGTCGTCAATGAATATTATTACCACACCCTTGTCTATTACATCCTTGAAAATGTTGTTCATCACATTTTGGAATGTTGGGGGACTATTGATCATCCCAAAATACATGACAAGTGGCTCAAAGGATCCTTGATGCATGGCAAATGCGGCTTTCCACCCATCTCCTTTCTTTATTTGTACATTATTGTACCCCCAGAGTAAATCTAATTTTGTACAGACCTTGGCCTTTCCCACCTTGTCAATTATCTCTGAGATCAACAGGAAAGGGTACACATTCTTCACTGTCCACTCATTCATATTGGTGATGTCTGCAGTGATTTTAAAAGTCGTATGTATCCCTTGCACAATTGTTCATTAAGGAATGCATCCACTTCTTCTTGTTCCATTGGAGATAATAGGTAGACTTTTGACCTCTTCAGCACAAATCTTGGCTTCATCTCAATTGCATGATCCCATGGCTTTCGCACTGGCATCCACTTCGATTCCTTCTTCTGAAAAACTGACAAATATTTATGGTAGGCTTTTGGCACCCACTCCTCTACTGGCTTCTCCACTTTCTCCACATTTTTATCCCATGACTGTCCTCCATGAATTTCCCTAAAGGCTTGCTTCTGTTCTTCTTCACTTGTCATGACTGGAACTTTCCCAATGGCATATCCTCATCCTCCACTTCCTCCATCATAACAGAATACTTCCTCAGACATTCTTTCTCTTTCTTTTCCTTCTTCTCCTTTTTTACTTTTCTCCCATACACATTACATTCTTTAGGACAATGAGTCATGTGTACCTTCCCAGTTTTCCAATCAATTTCTGGATTATGCTTTCGTAACCACAGACATCCAATTATTAGATTGGTTTTCCCAAGGTTACACACCTCAAATATGGCTCGCTCCTGATGATCCTGATACTTCAATATCATCGTCACTTCCTCCTTAATGGTTCCTCCATGATTTATCATACCATCAATATTGTACACCATTATAGATTGTGGCAGTTTAAGCATGCAAATACCATTTCCAGTAATTAGGGATCAATTAATAAACAATTTGATAGCACCACTGTCAAGAAATGCCTTCACATTAATTGCTGCATGCATGTCCACTGTCTTCAATCCTACTGTCAAGCTGATTTTGGGTTCTATCTGCACTGAGCGAATAAAGAATTTAGGGGTCTTCGGAAATAAGGCTGAGCATTTTTCTTCATCACATAAGTGAAGATGGTCATACTCTTCAATTTCTCTTTTGGGTTCCCTCTGGGTTTCCTTGGATACTAATACATTATATTGATTTTGGGTCACCAATGGGGAAATCTTCACTGGGACTCTTCCACAAAATGTTTCTGCTTATCTTCCTCCAACTTCACTTCCTCAATTGTTGCTTCCCTAATCTTCCTTTTCTGCCTACAATATGCCCTAATTGTGCACAATGAAAACATTTATGTGGAGCTTGTCTCCCTACTTGATCAACATCCATTGCATCTGCTGATGCTGCTGACTCCTTAATGATAGGTGTCACTGCCATGGCCAGTGGCTGTGCCTTGCAGCTTGTACCTGAGGTGTCCTTCCTTTCTCGGACTTTCCTCCTGATGACTTTCCAAATCTGGCATTCCCATACATCAATTTCAATTCTGCCTGTTCCTGTCGATATTGCCAATCAAGATGCATTGCCCAATTATACCACTCATCCAACCTCTCTGGCATAGAAGGTAGTCAATAGATAGACTTAAATAAAGAGGGATTTAATCCTGCCTTCAAAAATTCTACCAACACAGCTTCTCACATATCCATCTGTGATGCTTCTGCCTTGAACTGCAAAATAAATTCATCTGCTATCAGAGAACCTTGGCGCATGGTTTTTAATTTTGCATTTGCCATCACCTTTGGATTAGGATCTCCAAACTGTGCCTCCAATCTCTCCAAAAAGTTCCTGAAGGTTGCAAATGGTTTATATCCTGTGGCAATTTGATTAATAGCTTTGTTTCTCCAAAACTGTGCTTTCCCTCCCTGGATGTATGAGAGAGCAAACATAATCCTAGACTCAGTCATATGAAATTCAGGCTTTCTTCCATGAATATATAATACTATATATTTTTTTGCAAAATTTCGAGTCATGTGACACAGCTATTTTGGGTACCAAACATGGCAAAACACGTGATTTCAGATATTGGGCACTTTGGATCAATAATCTTTTTAACAGTGCCTGATCTCAGGGTTATTACTGAATTTGGCTAGTAACTACCTAAAATAGTCATCCAAATTGAGTAATGTAAATCTTGGCTAAACCAGATCCGATCAGTTGTCTGGTTGCAGCTGTCCTAATGATGAGCGCTGCCTTTCGATCACTGGTAGTCGCAATGTAAGGTGAGGCCTGGCATCGGCTTATGAAAGCAAGGTAGATACATATATACAATTAATTCCAGCTTTTGCCGAAATGATGAGTAAGTGGATGTGGTGCACTGAGACAAATGATGTATGTGTGTGTAAGAGAAGGTGCACTGATAGGGGAGTTGAGTTCTTCTGTTAGGGCGACACCCACTGTCCTGCTAGCTGGACCATGCAGGCTCTCCTACAAGAAGGTGGTGGGGTGCATGCGCATGATTGGGGGGTTTGATGGATTTGATGTGATGGGTTAAAAATAGATGAGTTGGCTAAAAAAGGCATTTCGCACCACTATTGTGGATGGAATACCTAAGAGAACTCAACTGAAGTCCCCTAGGTGTATATTTTAGATTTATATACTATGTTACACATATTGCACTATGTTGTTACTGACATGTGTGTACATGCACAAACATATTATGCATGTAAATATAAAGTTCCCATGCTGACAAATGTAGCATTTGTAGGTGTTTGGTAGTGTAATTTGATGTAATAAAATAAGATAAAAATAAAATAAAATATTATTATGTAATAGGGATGTTAGGAGACTATTTCCTAACACAATGAAGGAGCTTCAAACTGCTTGGGAAGCCAAATGTGACAATCTGCATTTTGCAACATACCAAACTGTGATTAAAAATAGACTGGCAAAGCTGAACAAATATTACTCACAGTTTGATGAAAAGCCATCTTACATTTTAGCTCTTGGTATGTCTTTTTAATTTACTATAGTCATTCTGACATTGATATACCAGCCCTACATCCCTACTTCAAGTTGGCTTATATCAAAATGGCTTGAGGAGGTGCAGAGAAACAGGAAGCAGAGCATTGAACAGGGAATAAAGGTGTGAAGTACTGGCAGGATGAGGCATGAAAGATACTTGAGCACGTGGTAAGTTCTACTCAAACCAATACTGTAGTCCTGTTTCTTGCCTTGCTCATTTTACAATGCTAGATGGAACAATCCTGGAAAGCCTGCCCAACTACCTCTCACATGGCACCAACCAAATCCCCTGATGATATTGTGTAATATAATGGTGAGGCAAATTTGATCCTCATTGCTTATCCCTGCTCTTGCTCTCTAGCCAAGATGATGAAAAAGGGTGGCAATCAGAGTTGCACTGATATCTGAAGGATCTGCCAGCTGATGTCACAAAGCATACTGATATTGTGAAATGGTGGCAGGTATGTGCTGGTGTATGCATTATTTAATGATGCTAATTAATCATCTTTTACAGGACAACAGGGCAGTATATCCTGCTTTGCACCATATTGTGCTCGATTTCCTTCCCTGCCAAGCTTTGTTAGTAGCTTGTGAACATCTTTTTTCAGCTGGGAGCAAAGTTGCAACAAAATGACAAGCTCACCTTGGAGCTGCAGATGATGAAGTTTGCTTGGAGGAACAACATCGGGAGCCTTGCAGCCTGGAACTCATTGCAGATAGAAGATATTGATGATGAGATCAGACAGTATGAAGATATATTAGTAGCAGATCAGGATTCCAAAGAGTGGGATAAATTGGCAGATGAGTACTTCAAAGAATAGATTAATTTTGCTTGTCTTTCTTAACCACTAGACTATAATACTTCACTTTAATACACATTGTTTGTCCAGCTTTCACTCAGTTTTCAACAGACCTTAATGTTCAAATTAAGTATGTGAGTGAAGCCTTGCAATTGACTTGACTAGCAATTGTAAGTAGTGCATCAAACTGTCAGCCATATCACTAGATTATAATACTTCACTTTAATGTACATCATTTGTCCAGCATTTTACTCAGTTTTTAAATAGACATTAATGTTCAGCTCGAGTAGTATGAGCGAAGCCTTGCAATCGGCTTGACCAATGATTTAATGCATTGAAGAGTCAATCAACCACTGTTCAACATTCAATTTGACAATTTCTACATGTTAACCTTTGCTTCAAATTCTTCTTCTTTGCATATCATTCATAAGATCCAAACCAGCTGTAACTTCTTATAATATCTGTGTTACTATAGACCCTAGATTACACTGCTAAGTCTGACCACCTGCATGACATGAGTATACTCCTGTATATGGCTACTACTCATAAATACTACAAATACAACATTCTCAATCCTTAACTATTGTTCCATTATCATTAGCTTCAATTAAGTTATTGAGCTCAACTACTAGCTTCAAGTTCATTTGGCTTTTCCCTCTTGATCATTGCAATCTGCAACTGCTAATCAGATAAGATGAGATAACACTTCAAGCAGAGCTTCACATTAGCATTGCATGAGCTGGCATTTTCTTTTCTTCCCTTTGCCTCATTATCATGATATCCCCAAGCTGGTGTATCATTGACTCTCCCCTTCTGCTATGAACCCTACCTCTCTCAGCACATAACTTTTACTGTTAAGGATTCCTCTGTACTTTGCATGGACTTGACCTGGATGCCTATGGGAATTATTATAATTTGTCATTCTTCTACCTGTGAAAGTTGGTTCTAACTCAAGTGTTTGCTGTATTTAGATACACTGGCTGGCTGGCTTTCTTCATAAATTTCTTCTCTTCTCCTATCCCCCTGAACTACAACTCTACACATCTGGCCAATGATGCAAAACTGATCTCAATATGGTAAGTTGTATTATTCTTCTACTGCAAAAAATTAGTTTCAACTCATATTGTGTTGCTAAACTTAGATATTCATTCCTTTGTAATCACTGCTCTTCACCTATTCAAAACCTACAGCTGTTCTCAGTCAACATCATATCCTCTACAGTCTAGAGCTTCTCACTGGTAGAATCATTCAAGAACATTGGATTGCACGATGTTTCTGCTACTGTATGTGTTTATAGCTACTCTACAATTACAGACTTCATGCACACATTACTTACTACTAACCTCCTGGTGCTATGTGTACCCATTGCTATGGTGTTATACATATTTTGTGATCAGTACCTCACACACATTAAATAAAGAATTACTAACTATTACTACTGAAAAACCAGTTGAAACCGCTGGTACAACTGATAGCAACTGGTCTCAACCAGTTGTATAGAAGACTGGTTGCAATCAGTTGCTATATTGGGACCAAACCGATATCAACCAGTTGTATACAGTTCAGTCCAGTTGCTCAGAAAAGAGGCTGTGGTTCTAACTAATTGCAGTTGTTGTTGCAGTGGGTCAAGGTCTAAAAACTGGACTGAACTGGACCTGCAAACACTATAGTGACCACAGAAAACATCAGAAAAAGGCCAGATTCTGGGTGGGTGAGAATGGGACTTGACGGGGTGGTTGAGGCAGTAGGTTGTATTGAATGCATTGGTGAGGTGGTGGTTGTCATGGTTATTGTGGTTGTGCTGGTGCAATAGGTGTTAAGGTCAAAGGCTCTCCTAGTTGTTCAGATCAAGAATGCTATCGCTCATAAGCAACAATGTGAGGATGACTTATCAAGTATGTTGAGAGTGTAGGAATGACCAGGTCAAGCTGAGCTTGCCTGGTCTTTGCATTGCAGATTAAATACTACAAACATGAGAATGTAACTATCTTTGTAAATTAGCAAAAGACAATAAGAACAATGACAAGTGAGAAGAATGGTGAGTGTTCCACATTTAGTATAATAATGTGGGAGAGTAGTTTGTCAGGACTAGCAATGCATAGTGATGGCTCATGTATGAAACAATAATGATGTGAGACAATAAGCATGTGGAAGATAATAGGACAATAGATGAACTGAAACAATAGCATGAGAAAAAGTACTGCCCCCCTCTTCATTACACCTAGTCCCTTCTCGTAACATTAGCTCTTCTCCGAGATTTCAAGTTCCACCTAAAATTAAGGGCAGATCATCTGCATCGGATCAAATGCGGGCATGCTTTCTTCCTTAGTGACAGTGGAGAAGGTGCTGATCATCATAGGAGTGGGTGCGTTGTGAGAGTAAACTGCCATAGGCAGTTCAATTTCTTCTGGGTGTGCACTCACAAAGTGCACGGATGTCCTGGTCATGAATGCAGTGGTGTGAGGTACCGAGTGGGTGGTGAGAGTTTTGAACATCATAAAAATGTAAAAGAAAAGCATGATAAGAATTGCGGCGCTGAACATGGCACTGAGTGCAATGATGAGGTGCTGGTTCAAAATCATGGTGGTTGACATTTAAGTTGTGCAGTATTGAGGTGGGTTGTCACGTGTTGGGTTGCATGGGCACAATAGTGCCGAGTGTCTTGGCCACCAAATGCAGCAGTGGGGGCATTGATAACATGGGCAGTGAGAAGAGAAATGTCCGATGTGTGCACATGAAGCACACCAAACTTTGCATGCACCTCGGTGCTGGCAAGTGCATGGGCATAGGTGGTCTTATGTGGGGTGTTGGTGCATGCAGTAGCGACTCTGGTGCTGAGTCAAAATGCTCTTCTTCATCATCAGACATGCTTTCAGCAACAAATGCCAGGTAAGGTGTCAGTGTTCGTAGGGGCAGTCTGTAACTGCTTGCTTGTTCATTTAGGTCTCTGATGAGCGGTAATAAGTCAAGGTGGTATGCCTCTTGAGAGAGGCATCAAAACATTTGTTCAAGGGCAGAGATGGCTCAATATGTTTCAGATAAATTTTGGACATTGCCATTAAGTAGGGCTCGGTTGCAAGTTTGAAATAGGAGTCTTTCTTTATTCTGGTTGTCATGCAGGTCACAGATGTATTCCAGAATAATGTCAAAAGTCCTTTCTGGGTCGGAGTCAGGAGTGACGCTCACAACAAAGTGTAGAGGGTGGCTCATGGTTAATGAAGGCTGTGGGTGGATTTGTATTGCATCAGCAGTTCAGAGGCGTTTCTTAAATGTGTTTCCAGTTCCCATGTGTTTTCAGCCATGCTGTATCCTTTCTACTTTACTAAGAATTGAACTCCTTTGCCTCTTTTCCTGTGGGCTATTATTGCCTCAACCTCATGTTCCAGTTCTCCCTTGATCAGTTCGGGAGGTGGAGGAAGAAGATTTGGCCTGTGGATTTCATTTTCTTTGAAACATGAAAGAAGTGATGCATGGAAAATGGGGTGGATTTTCCATTGTGTGGGGAGCTTCAACTCATAAGCATGGGAGGAGATTATTTGTGTGATAGGAAATGGCCCTTCTCATTTTGGGGTGAGTTTCCTAGTTGGGTATCCAAGTTTCAGGATTTTTGAGTCCAGCCAGACCCTTTCTCCTAGTATGAATGGTCAGAAGTTTCGACCAGTCTGCCTGATCATGACCTGTCAGGATAGTTCGTGCACTGCCAGGGCCTCCCATCATGCCTTCCCTAGTTCAGCTATCCTTTGTTCAGTAGCCAGCACATTGGTTTTCTCGTAGGTCATGGGAATGGCCTGAGGGTGAGCTCCCATCATTATGTAGAATGGGGTGTTCTTTATTGCTGAATGGTGCTTCTGATTGTATGTGAATTCAGCAGTAGTGAGGTGGTTCTTCCACTGCGAGGTGTTGTTTGCACAGAAGATCTGGAGATAGATTTCTAATTCTTGGTTAACTTGTTCCATTTCCTGATCCTGTTGTGGGTGATAGGCGGTGCTCATTGCCAGTTTGATCCCCAGTAACCTCCCCAGTTCCTAAAAAGCATTGGAAGCAAATCTGGGGTCCCAATCAGATACGATCTTATCAGGTAGTCCGAACCTCCTAAACACATTGTGGAGGTAAAGATCTGCTGCCCCAAGCATGTCAATGGTCTTGTTACAAGGGATAAAAATTACCCCCTTTGTAAGTCCATGGTCTACCATGACCGTGATGCTGTCTGATCCATCATCACTGGGTAGGTCAGTAATAAAGTCCATTGTTACCAGTGCAAATGGTCGTGTTGCTTCGGATTTTATCGGTAGTAGCAGCAGTGTCATGGGATGGGTGTTGACCTTCATTTGTTGACAGGTGGTGCACCCGTCAACATAATTTCTAATAAAAATGGTCATGCTGGGCCACCAGTAGTCTCTCCAGACTAGTTCCAGTGTTTGGAATTGCCCAGGATGTCCAGTGAAAGCATTGTCATGGTAATTTTCCACGATTCGCCTTCATAAGATCTGTCATTTGGCACATAGCATCATTCTTTAAAGAAGACTGTCTTGTCATCTTCCATCCTCCAGTCTTCCACAGCCAATTTGATTGGCGGTGTTCTGCCTTCTTTGATTGCCCTTACTATTTCTTTTAGCAGGTCATCCCCCATCATTCTATCAGCAAGTAAATCTTTTAATTCTGTGTCAATTGTTCATGTGAAGATCTCGTCTTTGAGCATAGTGATGGTATCGTTGTCGTTATCAACCTCCAGTACCTGGTCTCCTCATCGGGAGAGTGCATCGGATTGCACCACCATTTTCCCAGGGACATGTACGAGTTGCAGGTTAAATTGGGAGAGGAACAAATTCTATCTGGCCTGCTGTCGGTTTAGTCTTCGTGCATTCCTGAAGTACATCAGGTTCTTGTGGTCTGATAAAATTGTTGTTGGGTGTTTTGATCCCTGCAAATAGTGTCTCCAGGTTTCTAGCACCCATATTATTCCAAGCAGTTCTTGAATGTAGATCTTGTAGTTTCTTTCAGTCAGTGTAAGAGAGTGAGAAATGTACCCACAAGGGTGCCAGTCCCCATTAGTATCAGTTTGCTTGAGGACCACTCCAGTAGCATATTTCGATGCATCACTTTCCACTATGAATGGTTTTTCTCTGTCCAGCATGAGTAATACCAGTGCCTCAGAGAATTTCCATTTTAAGGTTTCACATGCATTTTGGCATTCACTTGTCCAGTTAAAGGGCTGGTCCTTCCTTGTTAGATTATTCAGTAGTTTTGTGATTGTGGCAAAATTGCCAATGAATCTTTGTTAGAAGTTACTGAAACTGAGGAATGATTGGACTTCCTTCACATTGGTTGGGGATGGCCAGTTTTTTATCCCACTGAGTTTAGTCGGGTCCATTGCCAATTGATTTGGCCACAAGATCAACCTGAGGAATTCCATCTCCTGCATGTCAAACTTAGACTTTTCAGGTTTAAGGAAGAGATTGTTTTCTCTTAATCTGGCTAAAACCCTTTTTGTCCTTTCTTCATGTTTTTTTTGATCTTTTGAGAAGATCAGGATATCATCCATATAAATCACCAGCCATCCCTCATTTAGCATGTCATGAAAGACATTGTTCATCATCACTTGGAAGGTGGCCAGAGAGTTGCAGAGGCCAAAAAAAATCACTTTGGGCTCGAACAGCCCTTTGTTAGTCTTGAAAGCAGCCTTTCACTCATCTCCCTTCTTAATCTGGATGTTGTGGTACCCCCACCTGATGTTTAACTTTGTGAACCATTTAGCTCCTTTTAGTTTGTCAAGCAGATCCTCGATCAAAGGAAGAGGGTAGGAGTTCTTGATGGTTCCTTCATTTAGGTATTGGTAGTCTTGGTAGGGTCATAGGGCATCAGAGTCCTTCTTCACAATGAAAAAGAATGGCGATGCCATCAGTGACTTAGATGGGATGATATACCCCTTTTTCAGGTTTTTGTCTATGAACTCATCCAATTTCTTTTGTTTGGCTGGGGTAATAGGGTAGACCTTGCAGTCTTTCAGAATGAAATCTGGCTTTAGCTCAATTGCATGGTCCCATGGTCTCAACTCGGGAAACCTTTCCGATACTGACTTTTTGAACACCCTGCAATACTCCTTATACTCATCAGGGAGTAGATCATCTAGTAATTGCTTCTTTTCTTTGTTTTTGCTCTCATGGGCGAGCTTCTGTGAGATGGAAGTCTTTGCTCAGATGTACATGGTGTTTGAGTACATAATTCTGCTGGTTAGCTGAGATCAGGTGATACGAGAGATCTGCCTGAGTTTTTGGTAATTCAGTGGAACATAATTGGATTCAATGGTAAGGGGTGATTTCTCGGTTCTGAATACCCTGATCATGGGTTCCCCCCGAATATATGCGAATAGCACTTCCATGCCATCCTGACTTTCCTCAGTGCAGAGTGATACTTTGATGCCTGCAGTGTCTACTACAGGTGTCTGCAGGTCATCATCAAGGTCCATGTCCATTGCCAGGTGTGATCCATTTAGTTCACTCTTAGTGCAAAGTCCTGTTGTGAGATGAACCATCTTGAGCCTACTCTTCACATGCTCGGCGGTGGCAAGGTGGGTTGTCCTGAAGGTCTCCCCAGCACTCCTTATAGATAGCCTCCCAAGAGTCAGGCTCAACATTACTCTCGGTATGAGTGGCCCCTTGTCATCGATAGTGCGACTTTGCTTACCATTGGGTTTGCCTTGCATGTGTTCAATCATGATCCAGATCTTTCTGATTAGGAGTCTCTCGGTTGGCTTGATGGAGAAAGTCCCCCTCTTCCAATCGATCATAGGGTTGTGCTTATGGAGCCAGGGATACCCTAAAATTAACCTTTTTTTTCCTAAGCCAGTTATTAGCAGTCTGATCTTCTCTTCTTCTCCCCCAACATCCATGTTCATGTTAATGTAGTGTGTAATCATCCCATTTTTGTTAAGGGTCCCATCAACATTTTTGGCAAGGATCTTTCTTTGGAGTGGTAGTTTCTTTAGTCCAAGTTTTTCTACTACTCGGTGATCGACAAATGTTCCTCCCACCCTGGAGTCGATCAGGGTGGGCAGTTTGGCTTTTTTGTCTCCTAGCACACAGTGAACAGGAATGCACATAGATTGATCACTTACTTGTGATACCAATATACTTGAGACTATTATTCTGGCAGGGTCCACTGCTGATGCAGGCCACTGCTCTAAAAACCCTCTGCAACCATCATGTCGAGGACTTCCTCCTTTTCTTTCTCTTTCAGCTCATTGATCAGAGTTGAAATTTTCTGACAGTGGTCTTTCAATGCTTTCTTTGTTTGAAGCTTCTTTTTCTCTGGTTTCTTTGTCTCTTCTCTCGTAGGAGGCTCCTTTCCTCCTTTGTGGTCATTTGCTCTGTGCCCAACCTTGTGACAGATGAAGCATTTTCCATTCTTGATGTGCTCGAGTTTCTCTTTATATGAGAGTCAAGTCGTGTCGATATCCATAGCATTGGGGTCCTTCGAAGTGCTTCCAGCTCCTCCTCCCCCTCCTGCCTTGCTGTAAGTCCTTTCCTTTATTGCCTTTGCCCTCCTCAAATGTCCTTCTGCTCTGGCCACATGAGTGTACCACCCCTCGATTGTGTTGGATGGATTTTCCATGCCAAAGGCCTTGTCGAGGACTCAATTGTTGAGTCCATCTACAAAATATTCAATCAGGGCTGCATCTTCTTTTATTTTTGTGTGGTATGCCAGTGTTTTAAACTGGGCAATATACTCATCAACTCCCTTCACCCCTTGTGTGAGTGCTCTGAGCTGCACTCATGCATTCCCTGCATTGTTGATCAGCGAGAAGGCTGCTTGCACTTTCACGATGAACTTCTGAAATGAGTTTCAGGGTTTTGTTTCAATGTAACATTCTTCCAAGTAGGCTTGTTTCCATGGCCCTGCTGTTCCTCCATTCATATATGAGAGCATGAACAGGATCTTGCGCTGATCATCCTCAAATGCCTGAGGGTTGGCATCGACATAGGCCCCACACTCTAAGAGGAAGAGCATGGTTTTAGGGCGATCGCCCATGAAGTCTGTGGGTCCTCTCATCTTTATTTCTCCAGATCGAATGGATGAGGCAGTTGTTTTTGGGACAATAGGGGTAGTGGGTGCTGCCATCATGTGTAGTATTCGATTCTCATAAGAGTTGCATTTGTCATGTGTGAGTGATAGTTGCCTAGACCCAGATTAGTCAGCAGAGCAGAATCAATTTGACCTTTTGTTAAAGTCAAAGGCTCTCCTAGTTGTTCAGATCAAGAATGTTATCACTCAGAAGCAACAACGTGAGGATGACTTATCAAGTATGTTGAGAGCATAGGAATGACCAGGTCAAGCTGAGCTTGCCTGGTCTTTGCATTGCAGATTAAATACTACAAATGTGAGAATGTAACTATCTTTGTAAATTAGCAAAAGACAATAAGAACAATGACAAGTGAGAAGAATGGTGAGCATTATATGGTTAGTATAATAATGTGGGAGAGTAGTTTGTCAGGACTAGCAATGCATAGTGATGGCTCATGTATGGAACAATAATGATGTGAGACAATAAGCATGTGGAAGATAATAGGACAATAGATGAACTGAAACAATAGCATGAGAAAAAGTACTGCCCCCCTCCTCGTTACACCCAGTCCCTTCTTGTAACAATAGGAGTCATATGGCATATGGTGCCATTTTTTTTTTGAGCACAAGCATGACCAAATGGTCCATGTGCTGCTACAAGTACTGTACATAAGCACCTTTTGAAATGAGTGATTTGTTTTGGGCTTGCCCTCTCACCCATAAATATGTACTATAGTCTTGATTTCAGTTTATAAAGTATGTACTACTATGAAAAGTAATAGATGTAGCATGTATGACATATATTTATAACTTGCAACCTTGATGCAACTGAAGTCTGGTCCACATCAGTCTTTGGGCAGTCCATTAAAATGTTTTACCATGGATGAACTGTGAACTGGACTTATGAAAATGTTAGGGCAACCACAACTGACAGTCCAGTTGCCATCAGTCCAGTTCAGTTCACTCCATGGTCTTTTTTGGTCCAATGGACTGGACTTTCAAACAATATTCCATATGGCATAATTCTCAGCACCTGTCAAAGGTTTTATCTGGTAAACATTTGTGTGCATGTTTGATGATGCATCAGTCACTTTGCAAAGTGGTGTTGTGTGTTAAGATGATTATTGTATGAGACAATTCAGTTAAGCTCAGGGCCCATAACCTGTTGAGCAAAGAGGACTCAAAGAGTTGATAATGCACTTGTTATTAGCAAAAATATCTACAGTGAATATTGATACATACTTTTGATGCATAGATCAGTAATCTAATTCAGTGATCAGAGTAAAAATTATCAATATTGTGGGTATCATATTACTACTATATTTGGTGTCAGCATTGGTGTTGCCTAATCCAGTAACTGCCCATCACCACTCATTCAATGCTAGTGCCATGATAGCTGGGTAATATAGTCTCTTATTTCTGCTGGACTTTTGGAGTTCTCAAGCAGTGATAATACTCAACCATGAAACCAAACTAAAACCTGCTAAAAGGTCTAAGAAGTGTTATACAGGCTAGAGGAAGGGTACGAGGTGGTACTAAAGATCACTGCTGTTACCCAAGAATTGTAGAGAGAGGTATGAAGTAGTGAGACAGGTTGCGAATGGTTTTAGGAGCATACAAAGGTTTCTGAAGGGCTACAAACAAGATTCAAGTATGTTCAAAGAAGTGCAAGAATGCTAAAAGACATTCGAGGATGTTAAAGGGATTTGCAAGAAATGTAAATGGTTTTGAGGGATATTGAGAAATGAATATAGCAAATTGGGGAGGTTCTTGAGAGACAACAGACAATAGGCAACAGTTTTAAGAGGCTAGTTCAAGAGTTGGAAGAAGTTTGCAATTATTCACAGAACTTAGAATTATGATGTGAGGCTTGGACTCAAGAGAACAGCTCTTAAATCAGACAAAGGATGGGAGAGGACGACTTCTTCTCTGTAGTTCTAAGTAACTAGTAAAAGTCTATATACATTTTGATGAGATGGTACTTAAAAAGGAAATACAACATGTGGAGATCATGAGGCAATATGCACAGCAATAAAGAACTTCACAAATCATAAAACAAATAAGAAATGATGATAAGTGAAATATATAGAGTCACAGTATATCAAAAGTACTTGTCCTAATGTTTCAATATATCATTGAAACACCAAAGCATCACAATCATGTCCTGGGAGTCCTTTGTCATATCTCCTCATGTCTGGTGGTACTGGATATGTGATGCACTAACTCATGCCAGGTGTGCTGTGTGTATCAGAAGGGTGGTGGGATAGGCATATGGTGGCCATTGTCATTTGAAGTGCTGCAAACTCATTCAAACTCATTTGAAGTGTTGCAAAATCATTCAAATTCATTCTAAATCATTTCAGAGTGGTTTCGTAGGGTTTGTAGGGGTTGGGAGCATGTGTCATAATGTGTTGATGCATTTGGAAATCTCCCCAGACCTTAGAGTGCAAAGTGGACCTATTAGCAGTTGTTCAGTACAAGCTTATGACCCATGCCTTTGTCATGGCATTCGCTCGCATATATGTAACACAATGCTTAATCTCACTACAGTTACTCAATGACCGAAATGGTCATAGCATATGTAATGAATTACACTTCTTTGCTTTCAGCTACTCCAGACACTCTTTTTATACAAAACCATGTTCATTTTGAACTGAACTCGCCCTGCTTTTATTTCTTCCTCATGTATATGTATGTTAGGAAACAGTCTCCTAACATGCCTATTAAATAATACTATTTTCATTTCATTTTATTTTATTTCATTTTATTTCACCAAAATATGCTACAAAATGCCTATATACACATTATTTGTCAGCGTGGGAATTTTCTATTTACATGCATCAATATGTATGCACATGTGTGCATGCATCCATAATAACATACTACAATATATGTAACATAGTATATAATCGTAAAATAAATACTAGGAGACCTCAGTTGAGTTCTCTTAGGTATTCCATCCACAATAGTGGTGTGAAAAGCCTATTTCAGCCAACTGTTCTATTTTTAACCCCTCGCATCAAAACCATCAAACCCCCCATCATGCGCATGCATGCCACTGCCTTCTTGTAGGAGAGCCCGCATGGTCCAGCTAGCAGATTAGTGGGTGTTGCTGTAACAGAAGAACTCAACTACCCTATCAGTGCGCCTTCTCTTACACACGCATATGTCATTTGTCTCAGCATGCCACATCTGCTTATGCATCATTTCGGCAAGAGCCGGAATTAATTGTATATATGTATTTACCTTTGCTTTCATAAGCCAATGCCAGGCCTCGCCTTACATTGTGACCACCAGTGATTGAGAGGCAGCGCTCGTCATTAGGACAGCTGCAACCAGACAACCGATCAGATCTGGTTTAGCTAAGATTTACATTACTCAATTTGGATGACTATTTTAGGTAGTTATTAGCCAAATTCAGTAAAAGCCCTGACATCAGGCACTGTTGGAAGGATTATTGATCCGAAGTGCCCAATAGCCGAAATCATGTGTTTTGCCGTGTTTGGTACCTGAAATAGCTGGATCACATGACTCGAAATTTTGCAAAAAAATTCTCCAGCCAAATCTCTACACAGCTGAAGAAGTGACTCATCACAGATTACATAATCATGTCAGAACAAGCAGCTTCGAATCCTGGACACAATCCTGTTCCCATGCCTGTTCTTGAAGCCAAAATTGATGCTCTAACAGCACAAATGTCCCAATTAGTGTCAGTATTAGCAACATCCCAGCCCAAACAAGCAGAAACAAATGCAGAGACAGTAGAAGACAAAGATGATGAGATGGAGGAGATGGTGGAGTGGATGTCTCAGGAGGGTGAGCATGCAGAGGAGAGATCTGAGAGTGGAAAAATGTGTTTACCTAAATATCCACCCCCACAAATATTTGACGGTACCATGGAGAACACAAAATCCTTCATCAGCTCTATAGTGTCATATATTCATGGGAGAAAGCCCGAATTTCATATGACTGAGTCTAGAATTATGTTTGCTCTCTCATACATCCAGGGAGGAAAAGCACAGTTCTGGAGAAATGAAGCCATTAATCAAATTGCCACAGGATATAAACCATTTGCAAGCTTCAGGGAATTTTTGGAGAGATTGGAGGCACAGTTTGGAGACCCTAACCCAAAGGTGATGGCAAATGCAAAATTAAAAACCATGCACCAAGGTTCTCTGACTGCAGATGAATTTATTTTGCAGTTCAAAGCAGAAGCATCACAGACGGATATGGGAGAAGCAGCGTTAGTAGAATATTTGAAGGCAGGATTAAATCCCTCATTATTCAAGTCTATCTATTGACTACCTTCTATGCTGGAGAGGTTGGATGAGTGGTATAATTGGGCAATGCATCTTGATTGGCAATATTGACAGGAACAGGCAGAATCGAAATTGCTGTATCGAAATTCCAGATTTGGAAAGTCATCAGGAGGAAAGTCTGAGAAAGGAAGGATACCTCAGGTACAAGCTCCGAGGGCACAGCCACCAGCCATGGCAGTGACACCTATTGTTAAGGAGTCAGCAGCATCGACGGATGCAATGGATGTTGATCGAGTAGGGAGATGAGCTCCAGTTAAATGTTTTAATTGTGGGAAATCAGGGCATATGGCTCGAAATTGTAGGCAGAAAAGGAAGATTAGGGAAGCGACTATCGAGGAAGTGAAGTTGGAGGAAGATAAGCAGAAGAATTTTGTGGAAGAGTCCCAGTGAAGGTTTCCCCATTGGTGACCCAGAATCAATATAATGTATTAGTATCCAAGGAAAACAAGAGTGAACCCAAAAGAGAAATTGAAGAGTACAACCATCATCATTTATCCGACAAAAGAAAAATGCCCAGCCTTATTTCCCAAGACCCCTAAATTTTTTATTTGCTCAGCACGGATAGAATTCGAAATCAGCTTGAGAGTAGGATTGAAGACAGTGGACATGCATGCAGCAATTAATGTGGAGGCATTGCTTGACAGTGGTGCTACCATATTATTTATTAATCAATCCCTAATTACTGGAAATGGTATTCACACACGTAAACTGCCACAACCTATAATGGTGTACAATATTGATGGTATGATCAATCATGGAGGAACTATTAAGGAGGTGATGATGATATTGAAGTATCAGGATCATCAGGAGCAAGCCGTATTTGAGGTGTGCAACCTTGGGAAAACCAATCTAATAATTGGATGTCCATGGTTATGAAAACACAATCTGGAAATTGATTGGAAAACTGGGAAGGTACATTTGACTCATTGTCCTAAAGAATGTAATGTGTATGGGAGGAAAGTAAAAAATGAGAAGAAGGAAAAGAAAGAGAAAGATAGTCTGAGGAAGTATTCTGTTACGATGGAGGAAGTGGAAGATGAGGATATCCCAAACGGGGAAGTTCCAATCATGACAAGTAAGGAAGAACAGAAGCAGACTTTTAGGGAAATTCATGGAGGACAGTCATGGGATAAAAATGTGGAGAAAGTGGAGAAGCCAGTGGAGCAGTGGGTGCCAAAAGCCTACCATAAATATTTGTCAGTTTTTCAGAAGAAGGAATCAGAATGGATGCCAGTGCGAAAGCCATGGGATCATGCTATTGAGATGAAGCCAGGATTTGTGCTGAAGAAGTCAAAAGTGTATCCGTTATCTCCAAAGGAACAAGAAGAAGTGGATGCATTCCTTAATGAACAATTGCACAAGGGATACATACGACCTTTGAAATCACCACAGACATCACCAGTATTCTTTGTACCAAAAAAAGATCAGAGGAAGAGGATGTGTACAGATTATAGGTATTTGAATGAGTGGACAGTGAAGAACGTGTACCCTTCGCTGTTGATTTCAAAGATAATTGACAAGGTGGGAAAGGCCAAGGTCTTCACAAAATTGGATTTATGCTGGGGGTACAACAATGTACAAATAAAGAAAGGAGATGAGTGGAAAGCAGCATTTTCCATGCATCGAGGATCCTTTGAGCCACTAGTCATGTTTTTTGGGATGACCGATAGTCCCCCAACTTTCCAAAATATGATGAATGACATTTTCAAGGATGTGATAGACAAAGGCATGGTGATAATATTCATTGACAACATTTTGATATGGTGATAATATTCATTGACAACATTTTGATATTCATGGAGAATGAAGAAAATCATGAGGCGATAGTGCAGGAGGTGTTGAAGAGGTTGGCAGAGAATGATTTATTCATTAAACTGGAGAAGTGTGTATTTGGAGCAAGCGAGATCGAGTTCTTGGGATTAAAGATTAGTCCTGATGGAATCAAGATGGATCCTATCAAGGTGCAGGCAATTGTTGATTGGCCCATTGATAGGTCCACTGTGTGCTATAAGGTCTGGAAAAGAGTCTAATTGTATCTATACATTACAACATGCACTACAACCACCACAAAATCAACTTTTAACACCTTTTGAACTATTTCGCACTATTTTGGATGACTCCGAACAACTTTGAACAATTTTGCGACACTTTGAATGCTTTTGAATGACTTTGCACTACTTAGAAGGACATCGGCCGCCATAGGAATATTCTAAAGCCCTTTCGACACACACAAAACATATGGCATAAGCCACTGCATCGCTTATCAAACACTACTGGATGCAAGGAGAGACAATAAAAGAATTAGGGTATGATAATGGCGGTTTTGGGGTTTCAAAAATCTATTGAAACAACAAGAGAAGTACTCTTACTGTATGGCAACACCGAACATTTCACCTATTACTATTTTTCATTTGTTTCATGTTTTACCATACCTTTATTTCCTGTGCACATTGCCTCATGTTCTACAATTGTTACTATTTCCTTTTTAGTACTATTTCTTCAGCTTGTATATAGACTTGTATTAGTTAGAAGAATAGGGGACATGAAGTAACAGGGAACAGCACAAGTTACCCTCTCCCTATCATCAGATTTAAGAAGTCATTCTCTTGAATCTTAGCTCGCATCGTATCTCTAAGTTCTGTGAAATATTGCGAACTTCCTTGAAACTATCATATTCGCTCTTCGTTTTATTTCCCATTGCCTATTGCCATTCAACAAACACTTCACATTTGTTATACTTCCTCCTCGATAAACCTCAAACCTCCTCGAACATCTTCGAACCTACTTCAGACTATTTCGCATGATTTTGAACATATTTCGGACTCTTTTGAACACCTTCATATGGTCTTACAAACTATTCACAGCACGATTTGTCCTTTTGCATCACTAAACATTATGTTTTGGTCTCAGTGGTAATATTTAGTACCACCTCGCACCCTTCCTCTGACTCGTGTTATACCATCCAAAGCCATTCAGTAGGTTTGGTTTGGGTTTCTGGGTTGAGTATCATCACCGATGCCGCTGGAGTGTCATCTTCAGCTGGGTCTAGTTCATTGGAGGAATCAAATTCAGCTTCATTGTCATGCCTGATTCATGAGGGAGCAATCTCATGATCGGCAATGTTGGCAGAGTTTTGTAAATGTTTTAAGGTTACCATGTGGGATGCGAGAGCTTCTCTTTCCTGTTCAACAGATTGTGTATCAGAAATGTGCAGTGATTTACCAAGTCGATGGACTTTGTCTTATAATTCAATCCTGTCACATGTCAATGATGGGATGTAATGGAGAGACAGTCCAACTTACTGCATCTGTTCAAAAATGATAGCAAAATCAATCCACTCTTCAACAGGGGATTGAACCAATGCTGATGCTGACCCTGATGCTGATGTTGGTGCTGATGATGCTGATGCCAATCCCTGAGTGGCATATATATCCATTACCTTTACATTTGTTAGCCTCAGGGATTCTGCAGACATTACTTCATCCTCCCATCTTTCAATTGCCTGTTGGCCAAATGCTTTGGTCAGTTCCACATGGTGCTGGCTGAGTCATGTGGAGACCTCCAGGGCTTTTCGAGATTTTGAGCACAGTCTAACTGTCATGCCGAGCATTTTTTTTGTGATTTGAATCTGTAGCATGATCATCAAGCATTTCTGCCTGATGTGCCAAGGTCGCTATTTTGACTGTCAGGGAAATGGAATTCAGTGATGACCACAGAGACTCGAGTATTTCTCCTGCTACAATGCCTGACCTGGGACTGTGTTAGGAAACAGTCTCCTAACATGCCTATTACCTAATACTATTTTTATTTTATTTTATTTCATTTTATTTCATTTTATTTCACCAAAATACACTACAAAATGCCTATATACACATTATTTGTCAGTGTGGGAATTTTTATTTACACGCATCAATATGTATGCGCATATGCACACATGTGTGTGCACATCTGTAATAACATACTACAATATGTGTAACATAGTATATAACCCTAAAATAAATACTAGGAGACCTCAGTTGAGTTCTCTTAGGTATTCCATCCACATTAGTGGTGCAAAAGGCCTAATTCAGCCAACTGTTCTATTTTTAACCCTCGCATCAAATCCATCAAATCCCCCCATCACGCGCGCGCCCCCCGCCGCCTTCTTGTAGGAGAACCCACATGGTCCAGCTAGCAGATTAGTGGGTGTCACCCTAACAGAATGAAGGATGGAGTATAGTGAAAAAAGCATTCATCCTTGTGGCCATGAACATGCAAAAGCCCAATGGCCTTGTCAATGGTCAAGCCAGCTGGCAGATGGGCACCAATACAGTCCCAAATGTGGATGATGTACTGGCAGACAATGTCGTAAATGACCATGACTCCCTGTTGAGGATCAACCCTGGTGATCTTCAGCACTTGAAGGAAAGCAAAGTCAACATTCTTTTGCTATTCTCCATGGAACAAGTCTACCAATGCATTGGGTACATAGCAGCCATGCCATGCACATGCAATGGCCACCAGTCCAGTCCTATCACATGCCTTGAATGCCTCAGTCATTGGCAGGGAACGGTACCTACTGTTAATAATTCTATGGTGGCTTGGAGGAACTGCTCATATGCAGCTTGATTTGGGGCCATCCCACCTCCATTCCATAGCCATATATCATTATTGGCATTTTTCTGCTGAACATGATCAGCTTTGAAGTTGCCATCAGCCACGAATATGCATATGCATTTAAAAACAAATCTGATTTTGGCATGATCGTTTTAGATACTGGTGTAAGTATTTAGTCACTCACCAGTTTACATCATCCTTCCAATCTTCTGATATATTTATGCCAACTTGAGGACAGGCCAGACAAAAATTGGCAAGTGATCCTGGTTCGGGATTCAAAGGATCTTTTTGATTGTGTCCATACCATGCCTACTTCAATCTTTTCATCCAATGCCATAAGCGGGACATGCACCAAAGCTCGTGGTAGAGATTGACCATTTTGGCAGGCCTCATCGGCAATGTTATGCACCAAATCAACTGGTAAAACTGATAGGCTGATGCCTTTAATTCCAGATTACAAAGCCGAAAATGGTCTAGGACCTGCACAGTGAAAAGAGTCCATATTTTGGTGAAGCTGGTGGGTAGTAAGTTACTGGTTACTAGGTTCAAGGGAATTTGGTGTTCCCTCTGACACTGGCAGGTAACCATTGCTAAGTGATGTATTCCATTTGTATGCACCACATGGATATAACTGTTGTTCAAGTCATCAGCTGTTGGTAGTGAGGGGCTCAGAATGGCATTGGGAGTTGGCAGTGCCATGGTCAGCTCGGCATCAGCAGGTTGATTAGGATTAGGCAAATATGGGTCAAACCCATAGATGTCTTCATCGGCATCTTCAACTTCATATTCATCATTGCTATCAAAGAAGTCTTGTAAACTATCCTTAATGTTAATATTCTCCTGTCCTTGATGCCAGAGGGCATCAAGGTGATCAAAAAATGCTGAGTCAGCCCCAGTTTCATCTTTAGCCCTGGGTGCCTCATCGGGGCCGATTCCATCTACTGACATTCCCAATGCTGAGTCAGGTGATGAGGGCCAATGCTGATCATTGGCATGCCAATTGAAGGACTCTTGCTCTGCTTTGTCCTTCATGTCTTCGAATGTCTCCAGATATTTTAGTTGGAAGTTAAGAGCATTGCAAATCAGCTGATCTGTCTGGTGCTGGACTAAAATGTATGTGCTGACCTTCCATAGCTCAGCCCAGCAGAAGTGCATGCCAGTCCAGCATTCAATGCGATGGAAGGGATTTTCCCTGTGGGTTATGCACATGGATGCATGGCAAAGCATGCTCCCCAGTGAACAATCAACACATCTCCAAATTGCCCATTTATTGGATGGACAGTGGTTGCAAACTTGTTTGTCAGCCAACCATGCCTGCCAAGACAGGGATGCTTGCAGCAATTCATCCACTCATCCAACAAACTCCAAGACATAGTCTCACTGCCTCTATTATTTGCATATGAGCCTCGGTAAGTTAATCAGTGTCAGAAACTGACCATGCCAATGTGTGGCTGACTTGGCTGTTTGGCAACCTGAGGTTCTTGCATATCCCAACCTGCACCTGCAGCAAGATCAGAATTATGATGGATACCTGGACCCTGTTCTTCGATAGAGGCAGTCAAGGGGACCTCGATACGCTTTGTCTTTGGTCTGTGTTTCATATTGACTTCAACTTCTACATGTGTAACAGTATCGATGGTATCATCATCATCCTCATGCAGGGTGGCATTCTTCTTTGATCTTCTCTTTCACTTATAAAGAGGTCTTGTTAGGCTCAGATGATTCAAGGGGAATGGATGACATGTATGACTATTAATATTGTACTATCGACCTTGTGCGATCCTCATGTTATCCTCATGTGATCCTCATGCCGATGATATGTTTGATGATATGTCATGGCAATCTCTTTCTTCCTCCACATCAATCCCCTCCAATGCCACCTGAGCCCTCACAGACCCTGCAGTTGAGACAGTACCAGAAAGGGAGCAGATATACAGTTGAGGAGCAGAAAATAATTGAGCCTTATAAAGTGGCATTCCAAATGCAGGACTCGAAAGCTGGCTGAGTGCAGATACTCAGGAGTAACATTCTCCCTGCAATATTCAACTACTGGGTGTCAATTGACAAGGCCCCAAAGGATGATGAGGAGAGTCATGCTCATGCCAAGGTAGACTGTCAAGCATGTCAAGGATGTAGTATTGATCACATCGCCAGGAACTAACAACCTGGCTTTCCAACAACTGGTGAATGACAAAAAGCTCCTCACGGAAATCCAACAACTTCTGAGTGAAGCAGTCAGAAACCATTTGGAGCTCATACCAGGACCGAGTGTTCCAACAGATTGCAAACCTGTTAAATGTTGAGGATGCCACCACAAGTACACCTGGATGGTTCCAGATGTGACTGCCAGCTATCAAGCATGTTTTTGACAACATGACTGCAGAGGAGAAAGCAGTCCTTGATGCTGAGTGGGAGAAAATGATGCAGGAAGGATATCCCAAGCAGATGAAGCGAAGGTAAGTGAATGCTGACATGGAGGCCGATGCTGATGCTGATGCCAGAGATAACTAATATTTCACAGTCTCACAGAGAAAAATCTGCTTAAGCATGTGGAGAAGAGTGCACGACAACACTGGCTAAAAATGGGTGTGCTGTCCATGACCTTCACAGCTTATACTGCACCTAATGGATTGATCATTGTTGATGTGTGAGTGTCCAAATCATTTACTGCCAATGACATGCCGATGCTGATGCCAATGCCAATGCTGACTCCAGTCATGAACATGTTGTTTCTCTGATGGGCACCCCTGGACAATCATTTCTCGATATGTACGATGCTCAGGTCTGGGACCTGAAGCGAAAGTTCATGATCTATCTGAAGAATTTATGCACACCAGACCTGACTTCAAGGGAACCTAATGCCACAGTAACCTGACTACTGATGACTACAGATGGATTCCCGCTCCTTCCCACACCATGGAAAGGATCAGAATACAAGAAAAAAGAGCTTGAAGAGTGGTTTGTCTTGTATGTTGGGCAGCATTACAGTATGATGACTTCCTATTCCACAAACCATTACTTATCTCCCTGCAGAACTAGTAAACAGTGGTTGCCACTGCCATATCTCATTCAAAGCAATTGCTGATCATACCGCTTCATTCATCAATCCAGAATATTTCCTAGCTAGGTTTAAATTCAGAGACCCAGGAACTTGCACAAGGGGTCATAGAAGACTTCTTTGACCACGTTCACCAGCAACAAACAGCCCAGGGTCCTTAAAGAGCATTCCAGTTCAAAGCCATCAAAGCCAGTGATGGGATGTTGCCTACACACTATCCAGACAAATTGAACAACCCTTCTTCCTAATGCATTTCCAAACATCATGGCTGAGAGTTGACTGCTGAACATGAGTCCAACACTGCCCAATCAAAAAGCAGGAAAGTCAGGAAAGGCAAAAGCAAGGGAAAGCAAGCTCTCCGATGATGAACAGCAGCTCAGGCCCCCAACTCTGACCCCCCAGAATCCTCACAAATTATGGATACAACTATGGCAGATCAGGCCCCCAACTCTGGTCTGCCTGAGTTCTTGCAAATTATAGATACTGAGTCGAACTATATCCAAGTCAATCAAAGGACAATAGACATGCTCTGCACAGCTGGTGTCACTCGACCACAGGCAATTAATGGTCCTGGTGATGGTGAACCAGAGCATCTTGTGCCTTGACTCATCTATGTGAGGTACATCACAACACCCGCAGCAGTTGCAAATGCCAATGGAAATGAATGCACAATTGATCCATCTCTGTTGGAAGAAATGGACACTGGGACCACTCCACTCCAAGAAAGCTCAGGATGTCCAAAGCCTTGATGACTTGTGGGGGAAAAATGGACTGAGGACCCACTTGCAAGGGCAAGGGCATTAGCAGCATTAGGATTACTGACAGGAGGATCAGCAACAGTAGGATCAGCAACAACAGTAGGATCGGCAACAGTAGGATCAGAAATGGGTGGGTTGGCAATGGCAACAGTAGGATCGGCAACAGCAGGATCAGCAATGGGTGGGCCGGCAATGGGTAGGTAAGCAATGGCAACAGTAGGATTAGCAACAACAGTAGGATTAGCAACATTAGGATCAGCAACAGTAGGATCGGCAACGGGATTGGCAATAGTGGGATTGGCAACAGCAGTATTGGCAGTAGACACATTTCAATAAATGACCCTGACATCCTCTCAAAACACTCAATCAAACACCCAACACATCCGAAGGACAGCTGATGACCTTGTGCAGCAGGAAGCCATCTTGTTAGGAAACAGTCTTCTAACATGCCTATTACATAATACTATTTTTATTTTATTTTATTTCACTTTATTTTATTTCACCAAAATATGCTACAAAATGCCTATATACACATTATTTGTCAGCATGGGAATTCTTTATTTACATGCATCAATATGTACGCACATGTGTGCGTGCGTCTGTAATAACATACTACAATATGTGTAACATAATATATAACTCTAAAATAAATACTAGGAGACCTCAGTTGAGTTCTCTTAGGTATTCCATCCACATTAGTGGTGCAAAAGGCCTAATTCAGCCAACTGTTCTATTTTTAACCCCTTGCATCAAATCCATCAAATCCCCCCATCATGCACATGCCCCCCGCCGCCTTCTTGTAGGAGAGCCTGCATGGTCCAGCTAGCAGATTAGTGGGTGTCACCCTAACAGAAGAACTCAACTACCCCATCAGTGTGCCTTCTGTTACTCACACACATACATCATTTGTCTCAGCATGCCACATCCACTTACACATCATTTCGGCAAGAGCCGGAATTAATTGTATATATGTATTTACCTTGCTTTTATAAGCTGATGCCAGGCCTCACCTTACATTGTGACTGCCAGTGATCGAAAGGCAGCGCTCGTCATTAGGACAGCTGCAACCAGACAACCTATTGGATCTGGTTTAGCTAAGATTTACATTACTCAATCTGAATGACTATTTTAGGTAGTTACTAGCCAAATTCAGTAATAGCCCCGAGATCAGGCACTGTTGGAAGGGTTATTGATCTGAAGTGCCCAATAGCCGAAATCACATGTTTTGCTATGTTTGGTACCTGAAATAGCTGGATCACATGACTCGAAATTTTGCGAAAAAATTCTCCAGCCAAATCTCTACACAGCTGAAGAAGTGACTCATCACAGATTACATAATCATGTCAGAACAAGCAGCTTCGAATCCTGGACACAATCCTGTTCCCATGCCTGTTCTTGAAGCCAAAATTGATGCTCTAACAGCACAAATGTCCCAATTAGTGTCAGTATTAGCAACATCCCAGCCCAAACAAGCAGAAACAAATGCAGAGACAGTAGAAGACAAAGATGATGAGATGGAGGAGATGGTGGAGTGGATGTCTCAGGAGGGTGAGCATGCAGAGGAGAGATCTGAGAGTGGAAAAATGTGTTTACCTAAATATCCACCCCCACAAATATTTGATGGTACCATGGAGAACACAAAATCCTTCATCAGCTCTATAGTGTCGTATATTCATGGGAGAAAGCCTGAATTTCATACGACCAAGTCTAGAATTATGTTTGCTCTCTCATACATCCAGGGAGGGAAAGCACAGTTCTGGAGAAATGAAGCCATTAATCAAATGCTGTGGGATATAAACCATTTGCAAGCTTCAGAGAATTTTTGGAGAGATTGGAGGCACAGTTTGGAGACCCTAATCCAAAGGTGATGGCAAATGCAAAATTAAAAACTATGCGCCAAGGTTCTCTGACTGCAGATGAATTTATTTTGCAGATTAAAGCAGAAGCATCACAGACCAATATGGGAGAAGCAGTGTTAGTAGAATATTTGAAGGCAGGATTAAATCCCTCATTATTCAAGTCTATCTATTGACTACCTTCTATGCTGGAGAGGTTGGATGAGTGGTATAATTAGGCAATGTGTCTTGATCAGCAATATTGACAGGAACAGGCAGAATTGAAATTAATGGATGGGAATTCCAGATTTGGAAAGTCATCAGGAGGAAAGTCCGAGAAAGGAAGGACACTTCAGGTACAAACTCCGAGGGCACAGCCACCAGCCATGGCAGTGACACCTATTGTTAAGGAGTCAGCAGCATCAATGGATGCAATGGATGTTGATTGAGTAGGGAGATGAGCTCCAGTTAAATGTTTTAACTGTGGGCAATTAGAGCATATGGCTCAAAATTGTAGGCAGAAAAGGAAGATTTGGGAAGTTCCAATTATGACAAGTAAAGAAGAACAGAAGCAGACTTTTAGGGAAATTCATGGAGGACAGTCATGGGATAAAAATGTGGAGAAAGTGGAGAAGCCAGTGGAGGAGTAGGTGCCAAAAGCCTACCATAAATATTTGTCAGTTTTTCAGAAGAAGGAATCAGAGCGGATGCCAGTGCAAAAGCCATGGGATCATGTTATTGAGATGAAGCCAGGATTTGTGTCAAAGAAGTCAACAGTCTATCCATTATCTCCGAAGGAACAAGAAGAAGTGGATGCATTCCTTAATGAACAATTGCACAAGGGATACATACGACCTTCGAAATCACTGCAGACATCACCAGTATTCTTTGTACCAAAAAAAAGATCACAGGAAGAGGATGTGTACAGATTACAGGTATTTGAATGAGTGGACAGTAAAGAATGTGTACCCTTTGCCATTGATCTCAGAGATAATTGACGAAGTAGGAAAGGCCAAGGTCTTCACAAAATTGGATTTATGCTGGGGGTACAACAATGTACAAATAAAGAAAGGAGATGAGTGGAAAGCAGCATTTTCCATGCATCGAGGATCCTTTGAGCCACTAGTCATGTTTTTTGGGATGACCGATAGTCCCCCAACTTTCCAAAATATGATGAATGACATTTTCAAGGATGTGATAGACAAAGGCATGGTGATAATATTCATTGACAACATTTTGATATGGTGATAATATTCATTGACAACATTTTGATATTCATGGAGAATGAAGAAAATCATGAGGCGATAGTGCAGGAGGTGTTGAAGAGATTGGCAGAGAATGATTTATTTGTTAAACCGGAGAAGTGTGTATTTGGAGCAAGCGAGATCGAGTTCTTGGGATTAAAGATTGGTCCTGATGGAATCAAGATGGATCCTATCAAGGTACAGGCAATTGTTGATTAGTCCATGCCTACCCATATCAAGGAAGTTCAGGCTTTCTTGGGACTCGCCAATTTTTATCCTCGCTTTGTTCATAATTTTTTCAAAATTGCCGCACCATTACACAACCTTACACAAAAGGGAGTAGTGTGGAGATGGGGAGAACAACAACCGACAGCATTTGAGGAGTTAAAGAGGAAGTTTGTGGAAGAGCCAATATTGGTCCCAGTAGATTTCACATGTCTCTTATGAGTGGAATCAGATGCATCAGACTTTGCTACTGGAGCAGTATTATCAATGCTATGTGAAGATGACAAATGGCATCCTTGTGCATATTTGTCTAAAGGGTTGAATGATGTGGAGAGGAATTATGATGTGCATGATAAAGAGATGTTGGGGATAATATGAGCATTGGAGGCATGGAGACATTATTTGGAGGGATGTACAAATCAGATTGAGATTTGGACAGACCATCAAAATCTGCAGTACTTCATGTCTGCTAACAAGCTTAACTGTCGACAACCACGTTAGGCATTATTCCTATCGCACTGTAATTTTCCCTTGGTTCACAAAGCGGGAAGCTTGATGAGGAAAGCAGATGCATTATCCAGATATACAGATCATAAAAGGGGAGTGGAGGAGGACAATAAAAATATTACCCTACTCAAACCTGAATACTTTCGTATTTGCACTATGCATCAAGGGCATTTATTGGTGGATAGCTCAGAGACGGAAATGTTGTTTAAAATTAGGCAATGTTCAGAGATGGATGATGAAGTGGTGGAAACTGTGAAAGCTTTGAGGGGAGAGAAGAAAGGTAATATTAAAGGAGATGAACAGGTTGAAGAACAAGGGTTAGTGTTGTTCAGAGGAAAGGTCTATCTACTGAAGAATCAAGATTTACAAAGGGAGATTGTATGGTTACATCATAACACGCCAGCTGCTGGACATCCAGGAAGGTGGAAAACATTGGATTTGGTGATGAGAAATTATTGGTGGCCCAGAATTTCAAAGTATGTGTTGGGGTATGTGGATGGGTGTGACACATGCATGAGGGGAAAGAAATTTCCAGAAAAGCCTGCTGGGAAATTAATGCTGAACCCTATACCTAAAGCGCCATGGCAAGATATATCTGTGGACTTTATCACAGGATTACCTGAAGCTCAAGGATACGATGCAATATTTGTAGTATGTGACCACTTCACAAAGGAAGTCCATATCATTCCTACTACTACAGAAACCTCATCATTGGGCTTGGCGCACCTCTATCTAAATCAGGTATGGCGGTTACATGGATTACCTGATACAGTTATCTCTGATCATGGATCACAATTTGCTTCTGCATTTATGTGAGAGTTAAATAACATATTATTCAAACCAAATTGTCTATGGCATATCACCCACAAACCAATGGGCAGACAGAGAGAATGAATCAGGAGTTGGAGCAGTACCTATGCATGTTTGTCAATCACTGACAAACCGACTGGCCCAAATGGTTGGCAATTGCATAATTTTCTCACAATAATAAATTCCATTTGGCTACTCATATGTCCCCCCTCTTCGCTAATTATGGGTTCCCAGAATGGGAGTAGAACCTCGAAGGGAAGTCAAGGTACAATCAGTGTCAAAAATGCGAAAGGTGCAGTAGGAAGCAGAGGCAGCGTTGATGAAAGCACATGATGATATGATGCGACATGTGGATCATACTCGAGCTATTGCTCCAGAGTATAAAGTTGGTGACTTGGTATGGCTAAGTACCAAGGATCTAAATATTTTATGACCTTCAAGAAAGCTTACAGAGAAGCAAGTTGGCCCATATCCAATTTCTAAAATAATTTCACCCAATGTGGTAGTGTTGAAATTACCTCAGTCATCCAAGATTGATCCTGAGATTAACATTTCCCATTTATACCCTTACTGTCCACCTACTATTCCTGGTCAACAAACTACTCCACAGCCTCTAATAGTGGTAGAAGGTGCTCCAGAATATATTGTGGAAGAGGTTTTGGACTCTTGTCTTCAAAGAAATAAATTGGAGTTCTTAATCAAGTGGAAGAACTACACTGATAAAAATAACTCATGTGCATGTACATGCGCATACATATTGATGCGTGTAAATAAAGAATTCCCACGCTGACAAATAATGTGTATATAGGCATTTTGTAGTGTATTTTGGTGAAATAAAATAAAATAAAATAAAATAAAATAAAAATAGTATTAGGTAATAGGCATGTTAGGAGACTGTTTCCTAACACCCAGACTGTTGGGAGAAGACAGAGAATTCAAAAAGTGAAATTTGCATAGTATATTTACCAATTTCTAAATACAGTTACAAACATTCAACTTTTATTTACATGTCAAGTAACACAAAAAAAATGCCCCTCTATTCTTTTCTGCCCTGTTTGGTGTCATCTCAGTCCTCAGAAGTTCCCGATCTCTTCTTCAGGTTTGGCTGAGGAGTGGTACTCCTGGAACATAGTCCAGATGGCTGAGGTGTAAGGCCACGAGGGGATCAGTGCAACTGTGCAGGTGGAGGGGAGGTGCAGGGCGAGGGTGACAGGCCTCTTTCAGGTAGAGGAGTGGTACATGATAGTCCAGATGGACCAGGTGACAGTAGCCATGGGGACTTGTGCAACAGCAGAGAAGCAGAGGAGGGGTCAGGTGAGGTGATACTGTCAACTGCTGATGCCGCTGCCGATTCCAGTGAGTGTGCCTCGGAGCTCATTGAGTGCAGTTGGGGTGAACAGTGGAGGGAGTGGTGGGGGCATCAATGTTTGTTGCTGTGCCATTTCTTGAGAGTCCTGTGACATGGTGGGAATTATCTGGATGGGGGAAGCGGCAGGCAAAGATGTCTCTCCTACATCCTCCATGGCAGGTTGAGAAAGATCAGGCATGGCCAGTGCATGGTGGATATGGTCGGGCTCGAAGTGTTTGGTCTTGCCTGGCTGGACTTTCCATTCCACCAGCTCGCCATTGGCACCACTCCCAACCTCCATTTCTCTGTCCATTCTCAGATTGGCATCAGCAGCAATCTCCACAGTAGTAATCCCCTCCATTGGAACCCTAACCTCAATGTGATTGTACATGGCACCAGCAGCAGCATCAGGAGCAGCATCGGCAATGGGATTCACTTCGTGCTCCCTCATGTTGCCCATCTCTTCTTCTGTCCTGCTTCCAACCCTTTCAATGTGATTCACCTGCCAGAAATACTGGCTGTCACACAAGGTGATGGGCTGAGACTGCCACCAGAGGTACTGTTCAACGTCATTCATCCTCCTCATAAGCTCATTGACTGTGTCCCACAGTCCCTGTACCTCGAGCAAGGTGTCCTGGATTGTTTCTTTGACCCACCATGCCTGGTCATATGTTTGTTGATTTATACCATGCTTGAGGTCCTCCAAGTAATTGGCAAGGGTATTGTACTGATCAGCATAGCGGGCTTTGGCAGTAGGATTGACAGCAGGAGTGGGAGCAGGAGCAAAAGTGGGAGCGGCAGCGGGAGCGACAGTGAAAGCAGGGTCAGGGTCAGCCATCTCAATATCACCATGTGTGGCTATAAATAAGTATATGAGTTAGTGGTTGTATTTGTCATGATATGAAACACTTACCTTTGGATTTCCCCTTTTCCACTTGAGTGAACCACCTGGGCAATTCTTCCTTTCACCTGGAAGCAGGGATTTTCTTCCCTTTGCTTTTGGCTGATCCTTTTGCTTTCTTCAGTCTTGCCACTCAATCTATCTCCTCTGTGTTGCAGTGCACCTTGCTCTTTCTGCAGTTGTAGCATGCTGTTTTACTGTTAACCTGCTCATAACAAACTCGCCCAAGCCAGGTGCATCATTCACATGGTGTCGGGTAGTGACCTCTGGGCCAGGGTTCTCCTTGTACCTCTGCCTTCTGGGCATTCTCCCACTTCTGCTTCTTTGGGGGCTCAGGATTGGCCTTACTCTTCATCTCATCTTCCCCCTCCTCATCAGGCTCGAACGCATCTGAGTCGCTCTGGACTACTGGCCCAGGACCTGTTACTGTGATTGCAGGGATAATTGATCCTGGATGGTGTGGGTGTCGTGCTGGGGGCTTGGATACTGAAGCTCCTGGTTTGGCATGCACCACCACTGGTCTGGGCAATGGTTCAACTGGTTTGATGACCATTTTTCATGTGTTGGCTGGTTTGAGGGTCAGTGTCACTTTTGGTGCTGGCACTGTGTGGGGGGGTACCAGTGCCAATGCTGCTCCCAATGCCAACACCACTCCTGATGTCATTCCCACAGCCGCTCCTGATGTTGATGGTCCACCCACTTTCAATGCCAGTGCCACTGCCGATCTTGCTACACCTGCTCCCAATGTTGATGGTCCAGCTGCTCCCAATGCAGTGCCACTGCTTATCTTGTCTTACCCTGATCCCCTGATCTTACCCTGACTGCTGTTGCTGCTACCCCATGTTCCTCATCCCATTTGCTAATGGCTTTCCACTGACTTTCAATAAACCCCTGGTCCCCAGTCTTCTCCAAGTTTCCCCATGCCACAATGAATCCCTATAAAAACATGTTTTGAAGAAAGACAGCTTGAATTTCAGCCATTTTAATTTCCTTTTGCCAAGAGAACAATTGTTTCTAAAGTATGTGAGTGTTGTCCAAGTCATGAAATTATGCGGATCACTTATGAGGGTGGCTTTCTGATCCTTCATCATGGCCTTGATGTTCCCTATGTGAAGGCCCTTCCACACTTCCATATCAATCTTGCTGAGGTGGCTGAGGACTCTTGCTGGTGTAATGTTCATGATGACTTGGGCCGGGTACGGGGATGGGGCAGATGGATACGGGGATGGGGCAGATGGATGTTGATATGAAAAGATAAAAATCAACCAACACATGTTGATGTTGATGTAAGATCAAATGACAAACAAAGAATGATGGACAAACAAACACTGTCTTATCACTGATGAAACACCGATGTACGATATAAGATAAAGTCGTTATAAGATAAAGTTGTTACATCCATCTACAATGAGCAATTAGCAGAAAAGCCAGGGAGATATTCCACAGGGGTATGTTGTTATCCACAGTGATGATGGGCAGCATTATCTAGTGCCCCCTGTTATGATTCCAGCCACCCATCAGGCGATAGAGGCCTATCGCAAGAAGGTCGACCTTAATGTGCAAGATGCATATGGAGGGGTAAGCATTCCTTCATTTCAAACTGTCTATGCCTCTGGCCGATGCTGATGCTGGTATTGGCCAGTGCCAATACTTGACCCGATGGGCTCGATGCCATCCTCTCTTGGTGCCGATGCCTTTATCATATCACTCATCATTAATTTTCAATCTGGAAACATGACCAATGAACCAGCCTACACTGTGGCTCGAAATCAGCTCAAGCTACCTGCTGATCCAGTAAGTGTCATTGGCCTCATTTGTGTGGCTATATCAGTTTATGCCATTGCAGAAGTTGACAGATAGAAAGCTGTTGAGCTGCCATGCTAATGTGAAGGCCCTCCAAACCCAGCTTGGCATATCGTACGAGGATGCCAGTCATCATCTTTACATGGCTGAGGTTGAGAAGCTTGAACAACAAGATATTACACTGAAGACATATGCAACCTTGAAGGAAATGATGGAGTGTAATCTGAAATCATTTGAAAGCAGGTTCTTGAAAGTTCGTGCCAATGACAACAAGGCTGATTTCCCTGCCAATTCTCATTGATGTGGCTTTACTCAATGATAGGCCTACCTTACATCCATGTAACTAGGACAGTACAACATTGTTATTTAAGCTAAGAATGGACACTTATTTTTTGCTTGTTTTCTGATGCCAATGCACTTGCCTAATCCCGATCCTGATCCTGAGCCAAGGCCAGTGCCAATTGTTCTGTATATACTATTCATGAACTTATAATAATTATTAATAGCTCCTGTTGTTGTGGCCTACTAAACATGTTGTGCCCAATCCCTGATGCCGATGTACGTAAGTGATGCCGGTGCCGAGTCTTCAGTATATACTATACATGAACTTATAATAATTATCTGATGGCACCTGTCGGTGGGGCACACTGAACATTTTGTACCCAACCCTGATGCCGATGTACCTAAGTGATGCCAGTACCGATTTTTCAGTATATACTATACATGAACTTATAATAATTATCTCAATGGTCATTCTATGGCTCCTGTCAGCAAGGCACACTGAATGTTTTGTGCCTGATCCTGATCCCAATGCCATTCCTAAGCCAATATCAGTGCCAATTCCTCCATATATACTTACTATAATGCTACATCTACTATATGGTACAGCAAGCAATGTAATAGTTCATTGACTGGTTACTATATAGTAGGTACTATATATACTATGAGAGTGTTCAACGGTGTCCACCGAACCCATATCACTTGATACATTGTATGCATTCGATAGACCATATCATTCAACACATTGTAGCTTACCTATGTGGACCTTTTTGCACTTTAGGCTCAGCGGTCTTGAAATAGGCATCAATGCCTTGTGCTCAGTCACTTGCACATTGCTTCCACTTTGATGTTGTCTGGAATAATATTAGTGGGGTCAGGGTTGTCCCGGGTGTGAGGGTGTGCCATGGAGGATTTAATTTTCAAGGAGAAGATTGGTAGATGTGGTTCAACCAACTTTTTTTTGAATGCTTCTTTCAATACTCATGGCTTTGACATTATTATGTGTTAACAACCATATAACTATCTAGCTACTATTTAACTATGTTTTACTGTCCTGCTCTATATGCAAATGGTTACAGTTACAGTATAAACCATGTAATACAGTTATATACGTGAAACAGTTGGAGCCTTAGTGCCACTCATAAGCGAGGGAATGTCAGACTTAGCATGGCTGGAGGTAGATCTAGGAGCTTGAGAGGTAGGCTTAGTAGTGGCAGGGATTGCAACAGCCCACTCATTGATTTTGGAGGAGTGTTTTCGCTTTTTTTGAGCGGCATCACTAAGCATCCAATAGAAGAGGGTCGATTGATCAAGTGTTAGCAATGGAAACATGAATGTATATGTGAGAGAATTAATATCTATTTGCAATATTCATCACATCCATTTCACATTGTGAACGTTTCAATGACTGAGTCTGATTGGGATTTGCAGGAGTTACCTTCTTCCTATACAATGCATTTATATTGGCTATTGCCCCATCCCTCTTTAACTTCTTGCCCCCCACTGCCTGGAACTGCAATGGGGCCTCAAGAGCTGGCTTTTGACCTGGGTGCTCCTTAGCTGGCTTACTGAACATCATCTTCCCCATACCACTGTATTTATATCCTTCGACTTTGTTCTCTACTATTTTCTTTGCAGCCATATCGATCTCATTGCGTACTGGCACTTTGATGACCTTGACTTTTTTTTGGCTTGGGTGTCTGCTTGTCATCAGAGGTGGGCACTATTTCTTTATCCCTGCTGTTTTTTTTTTTCTTCTCAGCTACTTTCCCACCAACTGGCTTCACTTCTGCTTTCCTGATATTCTTCACTTGAGCCTTCTGCTTTCCAGCAGGAGGGGTTGGACCATCACTATCAATAACCGATTCATCCTCAGTGACTGACTCCTGCCCAGACAACACTAGTGCAAAGGACTTTTTGTTGAATTCGTCACCCATCTCAACATCACCCATCTCAACATCACTTGACTCTGTGATAGAAACAGGCTTGGTGGGTTTGCAGTCATGAGGGGGTGGCCATGGCTTTGGAGTAAAGGGTGGGTGTGGGGTCATGTCAACCATGTCCTCGTTGGCCATATCAGCATGCTCGAACTTGGCAGCATGAATGATGCTCTGTCATTTTGCTTCTTCATGATCTGCATTAGCTTAAGCTTTAGCATCACACTCCTCTTGGACCTGGGCTGATGTTCAATGTGTAAGAGTGGGCTTGACAATGTTCCCTGGGTGAGTAAACTTGTTACTGGCCTGAGTTTTCATCTGACATAGAGGTACAGTCTGAGAGGTGCGAGCCATGATAGAGGTTAAGATATGTGATGGAGACAAGGTATGTGATGAATATTTTGCCAGTGAAGTCATGGTAAATAACATGTATGACTTTGATCTGACAGATTTTTTTTTTTAATTTTGAGTCGGGCTTTACCATGCTACTAGTACTCCCTGCCACCTTACTGTCCTGTGCCAGTCACTTCAAGTTGTTTTACATAGCTCTTCTTGCTGATTATATCATACTCTGAGTCCTGGCATGCCAGCACCAAATCGAAATCTGCGAATTCACAATACCTACACCCTTGGTTCTCCGCCTCCTATCCTCATGTGCTCCTACTGTCCTCAACACTTTCATAGTAAAGGTGGATGCACTCAGCACATATGAGCTAAGCACCACATAGATGGACATGAACCACATGGGTCTAATCCATCTCTCCCACCATCACCTGTTCCCTCCTCTTTGCACTCATCTCTTCATGAATTTTACTACGAATGGGCTCCGAGCCCCATTCCATTCAAATCTACCACTCCTCCTGCTTTACATGAAGAAGACAATATTGCAAACCCTGACATCGATGTTGAACAGCCTCCTTTTAATTTGAATTCATCCCCACCTGACTTCTATCATGACCAATTGAATAAAGATCTGCCACCTGGTGAGGATGCCATGGAATGGCCTGATCCTCTGCATCTGCCTGATCTTCCACATCTGCCTGATCCTCTGAATCCTCCACATCTTATGCGTAGCTATCACCCCAAGCTTCATGGTGGATTGAGTGCTTTTAATAGTATATCGACACTTATGATGATTATTTGTAGGGAAAATTGGCAACGAGAATGGAAATGACCTACCACCTGATACTCCTCCTCCTCCTCACAATTCAGATTAGGGACCTGACAACTGGACACCATACAATAATTGCCTTCAATTCGAAGTTGCTGACTTCCTGTTTCATTGGAATCAGATGTCTGCAGGGGATATCAACGTCATGCTCAACCTCTGGCCTGCATCTCTTGCCATCCACAATGATGAACCCCCATTCTCTAACAGTACAGATCTGTATAAGACCATTGATTCTACTTCCCTTGGTGACGTTGCCTGGGAATCTTTTAGTTTACAGTATAATGGTGTGCGGCCTGCAGAAGGGGTTCCATCATGGATGCAAGCAGAGTATGATGTGTGGTTCAGAGATCCACATGCTCTCGTTCATAATCTCCTGTCAAACCCAGATTTCAAATCTGATTTTGATTACATGCCATTTCAAGAGAAGACTACTGATGGAGTCTATCGGTTCCAAGACTTCATGTCTGGAAACTGGGCCTGGCATCAAGCCGTAAATTCATTCTATTATTATTTTTGACTCAATGCTGATTCTTGTCATGTTAGGATGTAATAGCAGAGGATTATGAAACACATGGCCCCATCTTCTGCCCTATCATTCTTGGCAGTGATAAAACTATGGTATCCATACCTACAGGACACAATGAGTACTGGCCAGTTTACCTTTCTATTGGTAACATCTGCAATAATATTCGATGTGCACATCACAATGGTATGGTGCTCCTTGGTTTTCTTGCAATTCCTAAATGTAAGTTGTCAGTGTAATATCAAGCTATAGCATCTCCCCTAATGCATCGTGCCTCATTTAGCAACTAATGAATCCCACAATGATGCCGGCTTTGTTAAATTTCACTGTCAACTTCTACATTCATCACTCACCAAAATACTTTATGATTACACCTGAGGTTGTTTATTTTCCCAATGGACATTTTAAAAAAGTCATCTATGGGCTTGGCCCCTACATCGCAGACTATCCAGAACAGAAATTTCTAGGCTGCATCATGCAAGGTTGGTGCCTAAAGTATGTCACAGTATTCCCACCAGCTATATTCATCATTGACAAGCCTTTACAGATGTACTGCACCTGCAAAAGACCTTGACTCTGGTCAGCATGGGCACCACTCTCAGGCGCATGCCAAATTGTTGTTGAAGAATTTGAGCTAGGTATGTTATGGGATGAGTATGGACTTGTTGGGGATATCATTGTTAGTTATCTTTTTCTTGCTCCTCTGTGCCTGCATCTCTGATTACTGTTCTTTTTAGCCATTTACAAGTGGTTTTCCCAGAGCCTATATCAATGAGCTGCTATCGCCTGAACTATCACATCAGCTGTTCAAAGATGCCTTTAAGGACCATCTTGTTACATGGGTGAACAACTACATCAAAACTGAAATTCTGGCATCAGAAGCACAGAAGATACTTGATGACATTGTTGCAGGGCTTCAACACTTTCCTGAAGGCCAGAACTTCAAGCAAAGGACCAGTGATAGGTCCACTGCGGGCTCTAAGGTCTGGAGAAAGTTTCCAATCATATTGACACACTATGAAAGATCCTCCGAACTGCTACAAACACTATGAAATCAACTCCAAATTCTTTTTGACTTATTTCACACTACTTTGAACAACTTTGAAAGACTTCAAAAGATTTCACAACACTTCGAACAACTTTGTACTATTTTGAACAATATTGGCCGCCATATAGCTGTCTTGAAATACTTTCGTTACACACTGCACATCTGGAACAAACTATTCCATCACATATCAAGCACTACCAGACATGAGGAGAGACTACAACAGATTTAGGATGTGATAATAACATTTTTATGTTTCGATGATATATTGAAGCAAAAGATAAGTACTTTTACCATATGGGGACACATATGTTTCAATTATTTATTATTTATCATTTATTTTATGATCTACAAAGTCCTCATTGTTCGATATATTGCCTCATGTTTTACACATGTTTTATTTCCCTTTTTTGTACTATCTCTTCAATTTGTATATAGACTTGTATTAGTTACTCAAAAAGAAGAATACCAACAGGGAACAGAGCACAAGTTACCCTCTCACTCATCGTCATATTTAAGAGTTGTTCTCTTGAGTCTTATCTTTGCATCGTATCTCTAAGTTCTGTAAAACATCATGAACTTCTTTGAAACTATTGTATTCACTCCTTGTTTTATTGACTATCGCCTATTGCCATTCAAAAAACACTTCACATTCATTATACTTGCTCCTCGATATACCTCGAACCACTTTAGAATCACTTCGACATTCCTTGAAACTACTTTGAACTATTTCACACACTTTGAACATCTTTCAAACTCTTTCACACATCTTTGAATCTATTTCAAACTCTTTCAAACATCTTTGTATGCTTCTAAAGATTATTTGCAACACACTTTGGCATATTATGCCACTCACTACGACTTTTGGGTATTAGTGGTAATATTTAGTACCAACTCGCACCCTTTCTCTAGCCTGTGTTATACTTCCTAAGCCTTTTAACAGGTTTTTGTTAGGTTTCCAGGTCAAGTATCATCATTTTGGAGCCTACCATGAGGGGTTTCTGGATCATTTCATCATTGAACTCCACTCCTTTCTAATGTTCATTTCACCTAAAGGGGGCTGAATGATCTCGACTTCGCACTGAACTCATTTTGCCCCCAACCCTCCTGAACAACCAGGAGATCTCAATATAATATTTTGCCTCTCAATACTATCATTTCACATTCTTTTGCCTTTCACACTTATGACCTCGCTACCATCTTTGACTTTGAAAACATATGAAACACAACACCACATGAATTTCAGCTTTGCGACCTCCAAAATCCACCTCAAACATGTCGACATTCTTTATGCCAGCTCCCAGTCATTCTGCATCTCCGAAGTTCGATTCAAGATGACCTAAAGAACTTCAAAAATACTTCGAAGATCTCAAATTTTTGTTCATGACTTGTGGTATTACAGATCATGACTTGAAAAAGTGACACTCTTGCAGATACATTGACTTCGACTCTTACAACCTTTGGGAATTGCTTCCAGGGTATGAACATGGCACATAATTTGATGAATTTTGCATCACAGTATTCAAGTTCTATCCCAAAATAGAAGACGAACAGAAATACAGCATTTCAGACATGGATTCACTCATTAATAAATAGCTGTGCACCAGTACTTTTGATGAAAATGATTTAGCAGCTTATTACAGGTCATTCTACAAGGTCATGAGCTTTCTTTGCTCAAAATGTAGGCTCTCAGAACCTGAACAAAGTCAAGCTTTTGCTCGAGGTTTTCAAACAAAGTTATGGAATCGAATTATGGATCGTCTCGAAGTAAAGTTCCCTGATCACTATCCTGATAACCCATATATGCTAAACGACATCCATGACGCTGCAAAATTTGCTATAGCATCCTTGAACTCGTATTGTATTTTCCAGCAATCAATTTCGACCTCGAATTTATCGCAGTCTAGAACATCGATTGATTTTGAAGATGTTTCACACATTCTTGACAATTTCGCATCAAACCTCATGTCAATTATTGTAGCTTTGCATTTGACCAGATCAGTACCCAAAATTTCTGCTCCGACCTCATTCCTCACCAATAGAGCACCTCTGACTACATCGAACCAAAAATCTGACAGTATCTTTCACAGCTCAAACAATTCAGATAATTTCAAAGCTTGTATTGTGGCCCTCAAACAGGAACTGGCCCTCGAAAAACAGCTTGCACTCAAGCAAGAAAATGTCGCACTTTGAAGTCATCATGTCACGCCTCCTGGTCTTTATTGCATTGTACCAGCTACATCACATGCATCCATTCCAATTCCATTGTCATCGCCTTCAGTAGTTCCTGCCCAGTCCACTCTAAAAGTTGCACCTTTGTCAGCTTCGAACTCGATATCGCCTCTGATATCTTTGTCGCATTTGCCCACTCAATTGCCTTCACCACTACCAGTATTTTTGTCCTCGATCTCATCATCTGCACCCTCTGCCAATTCAACATCTATTTTGATATTGCCTTTGCCCTCAACACTAGATTCACATTCGAATTCACCTTCAAAGTCTAGTAAAGCACTCAAAAGTCCATTTGCATTGTATATCTACAATCATCACCTCAAAATCCATCTACCCCTCATCACCAACATTTTTATCACATCCATCGCCCACAAGTATTTCTCCAACCTCATTTTCGACCCCTCGATCTTTTGTTCAATTTTGATTCGACCAGCCACTCGACTCAAGTATTACGATCATGGTTAGAACCATCGACATTGATCAAATTTGCATATTTTGTTTCTCTTTTTCACATTTTGACCTCATTATATTTATTGAACATGTTTGACTATGCTCGACATTCTTCAAAATAGCTTCAACAGCTTTCCCTTCTATTTACCCATGTATGCCTTTGCTCACTTTGATCTCGACTCTGAACTCCCTCAAAAATGCCCTACAACCATTTCCCTTCCACCAAATCTTCTCCCTATTGACTTCGAACATCTCAAAAAGCTTCAAACAACTTCGCTAAGTTTTCAACATGACCATGCATTTTGCACATGACTTCGATTGGCTGACTGGGACAGTCAGAATTTTAGTAAGGGGTAGGATGATAGGTCTACTGTGCATGCTAAGGTCTGGAGAAGGATCAACTATCGAGACATTATGACATGCACTCCAAATCACTATGAACGCCACGAAATTGACGTCAAATCCTTTTCGAACTATTTCACACTATTTCGAATGACTTTGAACCATTTTGAATGCTTTCGAACAATTTTGTGACACTTCAAATGACTTCGCAGCATTTTAAATGACATTGGTTGCCATATAGCTATCTTAAAACACTTTTGATACATGCTGCACATCCGGAATGAGCCAATTCACCACATATCAAGCACTACTGGACACCAAGAGAGACTACGAGAGATTTAGAATGTGATAAGTGCACTTTTATGTTTCATTGATATATTAAAGCAAAAGATAAGTACTTTTACTATATGGGAACACTATACATTTCATTATTTATCATTTTTCATTTGTTTCATAATCTATAAAGTCCTCATTGTTTGATATATTGACTCATGTTTTACACATGTTCTTATTTCCTTTTTAGTACTATCTCTTCAATTTGTATATAGACTTGTATTAGTTACTCAAAAAGAAGAATACCAACAGGGAACAGAGCACAAGTTCCCCTCTCACTCATCATCAGATTTAAGAGTTGTTCTCTTGAGTCTTATCTTCACGTCATATCTCTAAGTTCTGCAAAACATTGCGAACTTCTTTGAAACTATTGTATTTGCTCCTTGTTTCATTGACTATTGCCTATCGCCATTCAAAAAAACACTTCACATTCATTATACTCACTCCTCGATATACCTCAAACCACTTTGAATCACTTTGACATTCCTCAAAACTACTTCGAACTATTTTGCACACTTTCAAACATCTTTCAAACTCTTTCACACATCTTCGAATCTATTTCAAACTCTTTTGAACATCTTTGTATGCTTCTAAAGATTATTTGCAACACACTTTGGCATATTATGCCACTCACTACTACTTTTGGGTATCAGTGACAATATTTAGTACCAACTTGCACCCTTCCTCTAGCCTGTGTTATACTTCATAAGCCTTTTAACAGGTTTTTGTTCGGTTTCCAGATTGAGTATCATCACCAGAGATGATTCTAAGGAACTGATGAAGGTACATAACTGCTTTAATTCATATATTACTCATGCCGATGTGCCAAATTGGTGTGCAGGCAATTGAAGGCCATGTACCAGATGATATGGTGCAGGTGATGCATGTCTTTCTGCAGTTTTGCTATATAGCTCGATGCAATGTACATGATACAAAATCCAAGCATATCAAAGCTGTGAAGGAGCCATGGTGACACTCAAATTGTTTCAAGGCACTCAGCCAGATGCTTTTTACCAATCAGTGCCTTGATAAGCTCACAGCTGCTCACGTTGACTTCACTGACCATAAAATGCTGGAGGGCACCTGTTTATCATCAGTTTGGGATCAGATTCTTCATACGTGTTTCAATTATATTTCTAATAATCTTTCAAACTAATATGTGGGTATAGAAACAAATCGGACTGCTGCCAATGCTGATTTACCACTCCTCTCCATCTATCGAGACCCTCTTGACAACAGGCCTGATAGTTGCAATCTTGATTGTGAAGGCATCCATATTTTCAATGAAGACATTTATGATGCAGATGATGAAGACAGTGGTGATGTGGATGGTCCCAGAGTAGAGGCTCAAGTTAACCTATCAAAGGAGCCACATAAGTAGTGTATGACACTGATGATACTCAACCCAGAAACCCAAACAAAACTTACTAAATGGCTTCGGATGGTATAACATGAGTCAGAGGAAGGGTGCAAATTAGTACTAAATATCACTGCTGATTTCCTAACGTTGTGTTTAGTGATGTGAAATGGTAAGGGATGTGATGAATAGTCTGTAAGAGCATAGGTGTTTGAAAGAGTTCGAAATAGATTCGAATATGTGTGAAGAGGTTTGAAAAAGGTTTAAAGAGGTTCAAAGTTGTGTGAAGTAGTTCAAATAAGGTTCGAAGGTAATTCGAGTTATATAGAGGAATGAGTGTAGCAAATGGAAGGTGTTTTTCGAGTGGCAATAGGTGATAGGCGATGAGTCGAGAGACTAATATGAAAGTTCAAAGAAGTTTGCAATATTTCACAGAACTTAGAGATATGACATGAAGACAAGACCCAAGAGAATGGCTCTTAGGTCAGATGATAAGTGAGAGGGTAACTTGTTCTCTGTTCCCTGCTGGTGTTCTCTTTTCTTCTAAGTAACTAATACAAGTCTATATACAATTTGAAGGAATAGTACTAAAAAGGAAATAATAACAATTGTAGAACATGAGGCAATGTGCACAGCAAATAAAGGTATTGTAAAACATAAAACAAAATGAGAGATGATAATAAGTGAAATGTACATTGTCCCAGTATAGTAAGAGTTCTTGTTCTATTGCTTTAATATATCATTGAAACATAAAGACACACTTGTTGCATTCTAAGTCTCTTGTATGTTGAATTTTAGAGGATAGAACACTTAATTGAGATAATAAACTATTTACAATGAATATTTATACTAGCATGGGACACTGCCCTGTAATTAAATCTAAAACAAATAGGTGGTGTTACTAATAACTGTGGCTGTACACAATGGCCGTTTGGTGTTGGCATTGGTGTCGCCCAAAGCACGTGCCACTGCCCAATTTCAACACTCCCCCTCAACACCTATGCCATTCCCAAGTGATTAATGAGGTCATTGTGTTTTGGCTTTGGTAATGCTTTGGTAAGCAAGTCAGCTAAATTGTCATCCATTGTGCAGTACTGAATGCATATCTCATTAGAGATGAGTTTCTCACATATGAAATGGTGTTGGATGTTGATGTATTTGGTGCAGCCATGATTGATGGCATTATGAGAGTAAGTGATTGCACCTTGGTTATCCACCTTGGGTCCAGAGTAGGGAATGCCAAGTTCGGCAGTAAGGGTCCTTAACCAGATTGCTTGGTGCATTGCTAGACTTTCTGCCATGTACTTGGCTTCCATAGATGATAACGCGATCATTGGCTGCTTCTTTGATTGCCAAGAAATTGGACCGCCAGTCATCTGGAAGGTATATCTGGAGATAGATTTTTGATCATTTATGTTTGATCCCCAATCGGCATCTGAACAAGCGAGGGGTTTGACTTCTCCCCCTTGTTGGTAAATGATCCCAAGTTCATGAGTGCCATTGAGATACTAGAAAATGCGCTTGACAGCAGTCCAATGGGTGGGTCTGGGGTTGCTCATAAATTGACTAAGCACTTGGACTGCAAATGAGATGTCGGGTCACATTCCTATCGCTGCATACATGAGTGATCTGATTGCGCTCTGATACTCTGGGATATCATGATGCTCATCATCAGGGGTTTCGATCAATTTGATGTTAGGGTCCAGTGGTGTGCTGACAGGGTGTGAATCTGACATCCCAAACTTCTCCAGGACCCTCTTGACATATTGGGCTTGCATAATTTTGAGAGTGGCCCCTTCCAAGTCCCTCTCTAATTCCAGTCCCACAATCTGCTTTGCCTCTCCCAAATTCATGATTGTAAAGTACTTCCTCATTTCAGCTTTCATTTCCATGATGGCATCAATGTCTGATCCTAGGATTGTCATGTCATCGATATGAACTGATGTGATCAGAAGATCATGATTGGTGTGCCTGATATAGACGCATTGATCTGAGAAAAGCCACATAAAGTTCATTTTGAGAAATGTTTGGTTGAGCTCATCGTTCCAGGTCCATCTCACCTGTTTGAAGCTGTAGAAAGGTTTTAAGAGTTGCCACATGTGCCTGCTACTGTCATTGTATTCTGGTGGTTGCAACATGAAAATAACCTCCTCCAAAACTCCATTAAGGTACGTGCCCACCACATCGACCACATGAATTGTGAGTCCTAAATTAGTCATGAGTGCTATTAATAGCTGGAATGTTTCCAGCTGCATAACTGGTGTGAAGGTTTCCACAAAATCTATTCCTGGAATTTGGGAACATCCTTTCACTACAAGCCTAGCCTTGTGCTTCGAGATTTCCCCAGTGTGATTGTGTTTGATGTGATATACCCACTTGCTTTTGCAATTGCCTGGCAATCAGGGGATAAGTCAACCAATTTGTAAGTACCTCATTTGGTTAACTATGTTATTTTGTTGTTTATCGCCTCCTTCCATTTCGGCCAATCTGATCTGCCTTTTGCTTCTTTCACTGACAGTGGGTCATTCTCAGATGTTGCCCTGATCATTGCATAATCGATCATGATGTAGCCAGACTCTTCTATAGTTGGCACATGATGCTTCCATTCCTTTGGTCTGCATGCATTTAGATCATTAAGTAACCAGTAGTTGATGAGTGGTTTTGCAAGGATGCAGCTTAATCGTTCCCAAGGAACCGGTATGTAAGATGGCGATGATCGGTGTATTTCCTTTTCCAGTGAGTGATCTGTATCTGATGCAGTGCCATTCCCACTGTCACCCGTAGGCTGCTTGGCATTGGTTTCATGCTCCCCCTCAAGCAGTGCAGGGTGAGTTACTTCTACAATGTTGAAATTGTCCTCTTCTATCATGAACACCACATTCCTAGAGGTGAGGATTTGGCATGTTTGGGAATTGTAGTACCTGTATCCCTTAGTGCCATCAGCTATTCCCACAAAAATAAATTGGTGTGATTTCAGATCAAGTTTTGAGTTTTTCCCATCCTGCTGTAAAATGCAACAAGGCCTGCCAAACTCCTGCAGGCCTGATATGTCCAGCTTCTCTCCCCAGAAGACTTCATTGGATACATTATGATCTTTGATTGATCATGTCGGGGATCTGTTTTTAAGATAGGTTGCATAAGTGATTGCCTCCCTCCAAAGGGAGTGAGGTAGTCTGTGCTGATGTAATATTGTGCATGTGTGTTCTACCAGGGTTCGGTTTAGATGTTCAGCAATTCCATTTTGGGATGGTGAGTGCAAGGCTGTAACTTCCAGTTGTATCCCATTGTCAAGTAAAAATTTCCTGAATTCCTTGCTAAGAAATTCTCCTGCACCATCAACATGAAGTTTCTTGAGCTTCTGACTGGTTTGAGTTTCGATGAAATTTTTGTACTGCTTAAATTTCATAAGTGCTTCGGATTTCTGCTTTAAGAAATATGTCATCGTGCATCGTGCCTTGCCATCAGTAATGATGAAATACCGATCTCCCCCTGGAGCTTCAGTGCACACTGGCCCCCCCAGATTGCTTACTGTCAGATCTCCAATCTCCTTGATCTCAGTTTGGCTCTCTTTAAGAAAAGGCTGGACATGCTGTTTGGTGACGATGCATGCTTGGCATTGAGCAGCTGGCTGCAGGGTTCTATCCACTTCCATTCCCAAAACCATTTCCTTTTCCTTGAGCATCTTTACTGATCCCATGTTCAGATGCCCGAAGATCCTATGCCATTCATCACATGTTCTGCCATTCCTGGGAGGGTATGCTTGGTCTTGTTTGACAACACCTTTGACATCCATGTCAAATAACTGGTTCTTGACCTGACCTTCTATAATAATTGTCTTGTTTGGTGCCTAGAACCATACCCCTGGTGTTACAAATAGAACTTTGATTCCAGCTTCAAGCGTGCATGAGATCAAGATAAGGTTGAAAGGTGCATCAGGCACATGTACCACATCCTTTAGGGGAAGCATTGATTCTCCCATTGATAGGTTCATTATGTGCTTTAAGGTCTGGAGAACATTCCCACTCACATTGAGACATTATGACACACACTCCAAATTGCTATGAATGCCATGAAATCGACTTCGAACCATTTTCGCACAATTTCGTACTATTTCTGATGACTTTGAACTATTTCGAACACTTTTGAACCATTTCGCGACACTTCGAACAACTTCGCAGCACTTCAAATGACTTCAGCCACCGTATAGTTGTCTTAAAACACTTTCAATACATGATGCTCAACCGGAGTGAACTATTTAGATGCATATTGAGCACTACCAGATGCAAAGAGAGACGATAAAAGAATTAGGGTACAATAATGGCAGTTTTGGGGTTTTAACAATCTATTGAAACAACAAGAGAAGTACTCTTACTATATGGCAACACTGAATGTTTCACTTATTATCATTTTTCATTTGTTTCATGTTTTACAATACCTTTATTTGCTGTGCATACTGCCTCGTGTTCTACACCTGTTATTATTTCCTTTTTAGTACTATTTCTTTGGATTGTATATAGACTTGTATTAGTTAGAATAATGAAATAACGCAACAGGGAACAGCACAAGTTACCCTCTTGCTATCATCAGATTTAAGAAGCCATTCTCTTTAGTCTTATCTTGGTGTCACATCTCTAAGTTCTGTGAAATATCACAAACTTTCTCAAAACTATCGTATTTGCTCTTCATTTTATTTTCCATCGCCTATCGCCATTCGACACACACTTCACATTCATTATACTTGCTCCTCAATAAACCTCGAACCTCCTCGAACATCTTTGAACATCTTTGAACATCTTTGAACATCTTTGAACATCTTTGAACCTTTTCAAACCTACTTCGGACTATTTCGCATGATTTTGAACCTATTTTGAACTCTTTCGAACACCTTTGTATGCTCTTACAAACTATTCACAGCACGATTTGTCCTTTTGCATCACTAAACATTACATTCTGGTCTCAGCGGTGATATTTAGTACCACCTTGCACCCTTCCTCTGACTCATGTTATACCATCCGAAGCCATTTAGTAGGTTTTATTTGGGTTTCCAGGTTGAGTATCATCACCATCCACAGTGCATTCTAGCCATATTGAACCTCATCCAAGCCCAGGAGATTTACCAAAACTTGAGATTTGGTGTCCAGGGGTGGGAATGTAGTCAATGAAGATATCCTGTGCTATGTGTGAGGTGCATGCTGAGTCTGCCAACCAAGAGTCCATTGAGACTGCTAGCGCAGTGTCATCCCCACAATCTCCACAAAAGGGAAATTTCTCATCCACTGCTGCATGGGCTTCTGTCGATCCCTTTTGCTTTCCTCCCGATCCCTTTTGCTTTCCTCCCGATCTCCCCTTTCTCAATTTGGACTTGTTTCTGCACTGCTTGCTGATGTGCCCCGTTTCTCTGCATCCATAGTAGGTTATATTAGGATTGATTCTTTTCCCAGGCTTTCCCACCAGGGCTGTATCATCTGAGTTACATAGGCTAAGCCTTCGATCGTGTTCCAGAATTCGAGCAATAAGTGCCAGAGTGTTCTTCAGAGTGGTGGTGTCTATGGATGCAATGTAATTATTCCAATTTTCAGGGAGTGAGGTTAGCAAAATGATGGAAAATTCTTCTCTGTCGATCTTCTGCCCCAGATTGTGCAGCTCTTCTTGATAGCTGTGCAATGTCCGAATGTGTTCATCAATGGGTGTTCCTTCTGCACATTGAGACTGGAATAGCTTTCATCATGCCTGGACCATTCCTAATGCCCCCTGAGTCTCCAGTAATGACTTCAATGCACCCCACACTTCCAATGCGCTCATTGAACTTGCAACGTACACCAACATTTTGTCAGCCACCCGTAAATGGATCATTGACAGCGCCATCCAATACTTCTTATGCCACGCTGTCAGCAAGGCCACTTCCAATGGCTGGGTAGCCGATCCATCAACATATTCCCACAGATCTTGCCCCATCAAAATGTCCATCATTTTCATCTTCCATATCTGTTAGGGCAATACCCACTAATCTGCTAGCTGGACCGTGCGGGTTCTCCTACAAGAAGGCGGTGGGGGGCGCACGCATGATGGAGGGTTTGATGGCTTTGATGCGAGAGGTTAAAAATAGATTAGTTGGCTAAATTAGGCCTTTCGCACCACTAATGTGGATGGAATACCTAAGAGAACTCAACTGAGGCCTCCTAGTATTTATTTTAAGGTTATATACTATGTTACCCATGTTGTAGTATGTTATTACAGACGCGCACACATATGCATGCACATGCGCATACATATTGATGTGTGTAAATAAAGAATTCCCATGCTGACAAATAATGTGTATATAGGCATTTTGTAGTGTATTTTGGTGAAATAAAATGAAATAAAATAAAATAAAAATAGTATTAGGTAATAGGCATGTTAGGAGACTGTTTCCTAACAATATGGCATAATTCTCAGCACCTGTCAAGGGTTCTATTTGGTAAATGTTTGTGTGCATCGAAGCATTTGAAACGTCGGCCATTGTTTAAGTTTGATCTGGGTAGTGTTATGTTAGTTTGATTATAGCATGAGCAAGGAAATTCAGTTAAGGCCAGGGTCCATAACCTGTTGAATTTTAGAGGATAGAACACTTCATTGAGATAATAGACTATTTACAATGAATATTTATACTAGTGTGGGACACTGCCCTGTAATTAAATCTAAAACGAATAGGCAGTGTTACTAATGACTAGTGGTGTCAAAGTTCGGTTCTGAACCTCAGTTCGAACCGGACCTTGAGAGAACCGAACCCTGCGTTCAGTTCAAGGTTCAGGCAGAGGTCCTGAACTGAACCCAAAGTCCAGTTCTGGGTTCAGCCAGCAGAGGGTATTTAAGAACCACCCTGAACGCGTTCGAACCGGCAAAAGACAGTTTGATCCGGAGTACATTAGTCATAAGTCAAGTGACTGCCATGCATATAGTAAACACAAATCATCGATTATCCATCATCACGCACGTTGTCCACATCCAACACCGTCGACGTGAGTTGGGCATAGTTGTTCATCAGGCACGATGACTCCACCAATGGGTGGCCCAGATGACCTAGCAGTTCCCAAGTTCCCCGATGTTGCCCGTATCACCCTCACATAGTCACCGATGTCACTGCCCAATTCCCCTCCATTTTCGCCCAGCTATGACACGCTGAAGGTACCAGCCCTCCGTTGTGCATTTTAGTGTTGGAACTTCCCATGTCCCCCGATGCCGCAACCGTATCACCATCAATAAATTCCATCACATGGTCAGTCTCCATTTTGCGAGCCTATTTTTTCAAAGCACGCATATTGAGGGGTAACAGGGCAGTCCTCTTTAGTCTTAGTTTTTCTTTCTTTTTGCAAATTGCTAATTGATGGAAATGGGGACCTGGTCCCCTCCGCTTGCTATGGTGGCATGATTGAAAATCGCATTTCTCCTTCCATTGCTTCTTTTTAAATTCCTACTTATGGATCATTGAATTTTCATTTATTTATCTAGACTGTCAGCTACGAGAAGTTTGCACGTCGACCTCCACACGTGCACCTTCTACACTGCTGCTCAAATCATTCTGACATGACTCCTACATCTGACCTCGGGTGTGCCATTCATCCTGACAGCTCCCTCAAAGATGCTTCAGAAATTGATTGGCACTTTGACAAGGATGACGATGCCCCAATCACTACGGCTGAAAAGTCGCCCATGTCTGGTCCTCCATGTTCCTCTCAGATCCTTCATCCAATTTTCTCGGGCCATGCATCGCCAGCCATCCAAGTCGCAGGTTCTCGTTGCTCTGGTCATGCTATCTGCCCATCTAATCATGTTGTTGACCCCAACAATGTGATGAATTCTGCTGTGGGGACATCATCCACCTGCAAGGTTGCAATGGGGAAGCGAAAAGCCTTGAATCACAAGTCAGCTCATCATGTCATCCAAAAGATCATCCATATTTCAGGAGACTCAGATGATGATAGGTCTGGCAGCGAGGGTCCCGCATCCTCTCCGCCTACATGTGGCAAAGCAACTGATGTTGATGAAATTGAAGATGCAAGTGTGGTAAGTAGACAGGAGTATGCGTTGCTAAAGGCCATGGCAGATGCCGATCATGAGGTAAGTGCAACTTCGACTTCAATTATTGTCCACTTCACTCACGTCATAATGTCAAAGGCAATCCATGCAAAATCCAAGAGTGAAGCTACTGCTGATGTTCGCACAATGTTCCGCCGAGACAAAGAATGCAAGAACCCAAACACTGGAAAGATCCAGGATGGACATTGGTGCAAGATCTGCTTGTAAGTGACTAAACTGACTGGGTTTCAAGAACAAATGCATAATACGTGTCCATTAGAGATGACCCTGCCATCGAATGGGATGATTGCTTCTTTACCGGTGGAGTGTCGAGTTTACGATCGCATGTTGCTCGGTGAGTCGATTTCGATGTATCAAATGTCATTATTATTAAACTGGTCTATGTAGAAAAAAAGGACATCTAAAAGTATATCTTGAATGATGCAAGGCTTTGGATATTGAGCCACACCCAAGGGCGATGTCAGGGCTCACACCTGCATCTAGTAATGGGTATCTCAATAATTTCTGAACATGAGTAAGGCCACAACTGATCAGTCGACTACCAGGTTGCTCCAAAGCAGTTTGGACTCAATCATCAGTTGCGAACCCAAACCGCCGCCGTTTACTACTCAAGGCCTTCTCGACTACATCGTAGAGCTTATTGTATGTGAGGATGAGGTATGCCCTCCCACCAGTGTGCTTGTAATTCATCTTTAGACTGAGGACTTCTCGAGGTGCTTTGACTCATTGAACAGGGAAGTTTCCGGGGTCTTATCAAATACTGCCGAGCTGGTCTTATGGAGAAAGACATCCCACATCGCAACACCCTTCGTGCAGAAATATTACATCGTGCTCGCCTCACAGAGAATACTGTCCAAGAGAAACTGAAGGTAGTCACCAAGTCTTTATGTCATTTTTTTTCTCATAGGCACTCCTTTTAGGGCCTCCCATGTAAGGTTTCATTCACTTTCGATGCCTGGACATCACAACCCGGGGACCCTTACCTGTCAATCACTGGCCACTACATTGATGCACTGGTCGATCAACCCAACGATTGGCAACTCAAGACTGAGCAATTAGCATTTGAAACAATTGAAGGACGACACACTGGCAAAAATATTGCATCGATCCTCATGCGCACAGTCACCCACTATGAGATGAATGGCAAGGTGAGAAAATCTAACTCAATGATCATATCCAAGCCTAACTAAATTTAAAAAATTCACCACAGGTCAGTTGGATTACCGCCGACAGGACTGCAGTCAATGGTACCACCATCCGTGAGTTTGAAAATGAAATTGATGATGCCGACAACAGTTGGACAGCTCAGGAACATGACATCCTGTATGTCCACCTATTTACTTCTGAGTGGCCCAGATCACGAAAACACCACCAAGTATCCAATGATGAGATGCATTGCACGAGACTACCTCGCAATTCAAGGTTCTGCAATGCCCTCGGAGCATGCCTTCAGCAGTGGTGGGATTACTGGTTCTGCACGCCGAAGCAGGTTGTCCACAGAGATTTTTAAAGCCCTCCAGATTCTCAAAAGTGCATACCGTAATGGGCACATTGCAGCAGCTCATCAGGCTGGCCAACACATCGATGCTCTGATTATGGCCTTTGACAGTGATTCAGAAGGGTGTGAAGAGTAATTTCTTTCAACAGACATTGTTGTCATATGTAGGACTATAAAATTATGATTTACTCTACTGTAATGGTCCGGTTCTGGGTTTGCCGCCTCTCTGAACCTGAACCGAACCCTTTTGGACCAGAACCGATGGTCCAGTCCAAGGTTCGAGCAGAGGGGTTGAACCGAACCCAAAGTTTAGTTCAGGGTTCAGATAAAAGACCTTGAGAACCTGACCAAACTGAACCTTGACATCACTACTAATGACTGTGGCTGTACACAACAGCCATTTGGTGTTGGCATCGTTGTCGCCCAAAGCATGTGCCACCGCCCAATTTCAACATCGTAATCTCTCCTCATGTCTGGTAATGCTCAATATGCGGCGAATTGGCTCATTCTGGATGTGCAGTGTGTATCAAAAGTGTTTCAAGACAGCTATATGGTGGCCAATATCATTCAAAATGCTGTGAAGTCATTCAAAGTGTCCCAAAGTGTCGCAAAATGGTTCAAAATAGTTTGAAGTCATCCGAAATAGTGTGAAATAGTTCAAAATAGTTCAAAAAGGGTTTTGTAGGGTTCATAGTGGTTCGGAACATCTGTCGTAATGTCTTGATATGAGTGGGAATGTTCTCCAGACCTTATAGTGTGCAGTGGACCTATCAATGCACTGTCACTGAGATAAACTATGCCACATTACAGTACTCAAAGCCTACCCAGAAGATATCGCCACCAAAATTGCACAACCTGAACTCCCCAATCTCATACAGCAATTTATCTACAATCAGCAACATCATGACTCTCATTCTGAATCTGACATTAGTGTTTCTGACCTCCCTACATTTTATGGCAAGATAACTATCTACCCTTCAGCTGTTGCCATGTTCCATGGACCAAGTGACATCTCAGGCATTGGCGGCATGCATTGCGAGCATATACGTGCTGTGAAATCTTGGAGGAAGGGGCCTGGCCGCTACAATACCATCTTTGTCAACACTGACCCTTCCATGGAAGGTATGCAAGGGCTTGATGTTGCACACGTGCAGCTTTTTTTTTTCATTCTCTCATGATGGTGTCAAATATCCCTGCGCTCTCGTACATTAATTCTCACGTGTGGGCACTTTACCAGACGATAACACAGGCACGTGGGTAGTCAAGCCAGATGTGTTGGGTCATGGTGAAGCCTTCACCTCGATCATCCACCTCGATACGATTGTTCGAGCTTCACACCTCATTCCAGTATTTGGCCCCCAACATGTTTCGAAGACTTCTTTCATTCACTGATACACTTGATGCATTTTCCAGCTTCTATGTCAACAAATATGTTGATCACCATGCTTTCGAGATTGCTTTCTGATATACTATTTTTGATGACGTACATACTTGCTTAGCACCGCTGTTGCTTTTGCCCAGACTTGGCTCGTCTTAGGTATCTTCACCTCTTAGTTGCCTTCCTGTGTCCTTACAACTACTTGACATGCTTGTCTTTGGCCTTGATTTGCTTACTTGTCATACATACTCTTACTGACCAATTGTCCAAGTAAAAAATAAGCAGCTTGAGCACCTTGACAGGCTTAACGATGAAGTAAGCAGATTAAGTCGACTAAGTTTTTTCTGGATTTTCCTGATAAATAATTGATGTCATACGTCAACCCCCAGCCCCACGATCTGGCATTACCCTCCACAGTATCTTCACAAGGAGAGTCACCATATGTTGAAAACCACTGCACCAATGCACAAGAATAGGTGATGCTCTGGAACCTGAATGATAAAAAGAGATGGACATGGGCAACATGCAATCCACAAAACCCATCCAGAAAGTTGTCAACGAAGACGCAGTCATATCGTCCAGGACCACATTTCCATGATGGTGTTGCACGGATACGCTCGCGGTGCATTCCACCTATTCCCGAGAAATCACTTGGGGCATAGTATGTTGAAACAGCAGAGTGGAAGACCTTCACACGAAGGGAGCTGTGAACTTTTGGGCATGTCTTGAGCAGTACATCCATGCCACACACCTCGGAATCAGTGTGCAATTGGTCTTACCGGTCATAGAGAAATCGGTGGATATATTCGAGCAGTCTGGGCTAATCTAGGTCATTCGCAAGAATATCGACAGTCTTACCATAGCCCCAGGCTGTAGTACAGTATTTGGTATCAATGACTAACAATTATTTAAAAGAATTCATTACCTGGATAGTGCGCCAGCTTGACATCCCCCATAGATGTCATTCCAGGTGCATCCTCTGCATCGTCATCCTCACCATTTTGGGGTGGCACAGGAGGCACATCAGCAGCTAAAAGAGTCCCATCCAAAATCCCACACGATGCAAAATTGACACGGGCTGCAGCTAACTTGTCGAGGCACTGATTGGTCAACAGCATCTGACCAAGAGGTTCGTTTCGACTTGAACGATGCCAAGGCTCCTTGACTGCTTTGATATGCTTTGACTCTGTGATTGATGAACAAAGTCCATTGGGCACTCCAAATAGCTGAATGAGACGATGATAATGGCCAAGCGAATGCCGACGAGGTAACAAAAAATCCTCACACACACCAGTATCCCTGAAGATCTCCCGCTCACGATGAAAACGAGTAACAGCAGCATCCATCTGCGCTAGTGTGTCTTCATCAATCTGAGATCGCCGTGCGAGATAACAAAATTCCATGAATGCACTTATGGCCTGGACCATTTGTGGAGGTACATGTCCAGCAATAGCTGGGAGAAAGACCTATAGAAAAATATTGTTATTCATATCCCAGTTAGCCAAAAAAAAAAATCTGAACCTTCATTAAAGCCTTTGAGTCATCACCTGTCCACTGTTTAAAACCACGGCCTTCGGGAAAGCGTCGTAATCCAGGAAATGATGGCACTGCAGCAATTCTATTGATAGTCTTATAAGTCATGGTCTTTAACACAAGAAAATAAATAAATAACTCATCTTTGATCAATGTCAGCAAGGATTTATTCGGCTCTAGTCTTGCCGTGGACCATCTCAAGATATGAGACTACCCAGGTGACAAGGTGGTCTTTAAAGGTGCCTTTAATGACCTGGTGAAGTAGGTGATAACAATTATGGATGTCGGCACGAGGGAAATGAGCAGTAAATGGCTGGCATGAATTTAAACTGGTCGAGGTCCGGTTCCCGAACCTCTCGAACCCCCACCGAACCCGAACCTAACCTGAGGTTCACGGTGCGGTGCAGTCCAGTAGCCGCACCCAAACCCCATAGAAGGTGCAGGTTCGATGCGGGCTTTTCACTTTGTTTCTTCAAGTTATAGCTTTATTACAATAAGCCGTGATAAAATGTCCCATCAAATATAACTGTTCACTTGAAGCGGAATCCTGTCGTATTCCACACCTCTTTTGCTACCATCAGGGCAAAGGCATGGGCATGGTTTTCGGAGCTGCGGGGCACAGCAGGTGTCTCGTCTCCCATCATGGCGATCACCTGAATTTCGAAGCGAGGGTCTTTGTTTTCTCGAAGAAGCTGGGTGAACGCGCTCCACATGATGGTCGGCACTTCGCTGGATTTATCTTTTCCAAGAGCCCGCCGCTTGGTATCAGAAGTTGATTTTTTCAACCATCGAGTCTCAGCAGCTTCGTTTCTCTTCCGGGTGCATGCCACACAGGTCTTGAGATAGCCAAGGTTGGCTTTTCGAGGGAAATCACTTTGTGCGCCGCGAAAATTGAACCGTTGGCACTTGACAGAGTCTGGCATAACATGGGGGGTGAAATAGATACATTTCTATCTACGTCGGTCGTTTGTGAAAGGATCGTGCGGTAACGTCACACGACACCCAAGTCCCTGTAGTCCCTGGAGTCAGCGGTACACAGACGCCCAGCGATCCCCCTTTGGGGTTATCGGGGCTCGTTCGATACCGATACAATGTAACTTCAGAACGGTCTTTGCAGTCTGACTTGCCATGAACCAGGCACCAGCAGAATTTCTGGGGTTGAAGGCATTCTACTGTGAACGATCCTGTTTCTGTAATGTGAAGCTCAACGCAATTTTTCGTCCCCCGTACGGTCGTGATGTGTCCCGTCGGTCTAGCACAATTTTCAGTATAGTGCTTTATGAGGAACGTCTCCTCTGCCAGTGCGACTTGGAGCAGCACAGCCGCGACTGACAGTGCCATTAATGACCACAGCTTCATATTGCCTGCAATATGATCAACTATTAAGAAGTCGATCTTGCGAGAAAGATTAATTTTTCAGAGGGGACGTCGTTGTAGATCGTAGTCAAGGTAGACTCATGACTTACAAGGATGTTTACTGGGTGAACGTTTATCACTGTAGGACTGGATTTAGAGGTCCCTAGACTGTGGTTGAAACGTGTAAGTGAGAGTCAACAGTTCTCAAGTGAGAGGAGGAAGCACCCAAGGCTCTCGAGAAGGATTGGAGGAAAAGATGCTTGTGAGTATAGTTTTAGTGCGTGAGCCGTGTGCTTTTATACCTTGGACGTAGCGGTGGAGGTGGACAACATATGTGCTTGCTCCGGTTTGCAGAACTAATATTCAATGCCAATGACTGACCAAAAAACATTTTCCGGATAAGCTAAATAACTTCAGATGGAGTATCGTCTGAATCGGCCTACTCGGCCGTCAAGTTTTAGATTCTAATTATGTTTATATAAATTTTAACACGTTTTGAATTCAGAGGAAATTAAATCTCAGGAGCCAATCAGGAGCCGATTTAACGCCATGTGAGTCTTCGACTATTGAATCGGCATGTTTGACTCAAGTTTGACTGCTATTAGTACTTAGCGGTAAAACATGACAACTGAAAATACGGTTGTAAGCTTGGCAGCAATGAAGACACCTCTGTGTCAGGAAACAATATGGTGACAACTGAGCATCTGATACTAACTCCCACCTTGCTAGGTATGTACTCGTCTCAGAGGAGATGATTCAGGCCTCCTCCGATAAACCTCCACCAAGTAATACACTTACTGTTGCCGGCATGTGGCGAATCAATCATCATCAGTTCGGCTACCTCCGACGTTGCCATCAACGTTGCTGCTCCACGTCGTACGCGTGCTGATCATCCCCCAAGGGGGTTCCGGGATCAGAATGCCGGATCAGACCCCCAGTTGGTTGGTTGCCGCCGGAGAAAAAAAAATATGGACATTATCAATTTTTTTTGCTCTCTGAGGCCCGTTTGAGCACTAAATATACTACATACGACTCTAAAGGACACAAAAAATGCAAATCAAGAGTGAAATTTATTACCAATATTACACCTAACTAATCCATGTGATTTGTACAAGCTGAAAAAATTTTGTGGTCCGTCTTGACACGAAATGGCATCCACGGAAGAGGTTGTTGGAAATCCTGTGTGGTCGGCACATCCACTATTCAGGGGGCAGTGCTGCACATCGCTGTGCTTGCTGTGTCACGCTGCAGCATAGCCTCATATAGTAGTATATAAGTTCTATGTACATACTTTGTAGTCCCATTGGTTATCAGTAGTGAAATTCCAACATAACCAATCCGTGCTTGGTACAGATTGTCGCTCATGTGTTCTTGTCACACTCGATCTATTTTCGGATCATGTCAAGTGTCAATTCACTGAGTTGGAAACGTGCCAAAACTTGATGGGAACAATTACCATGATTGGAAATTTGTGATCGGCATGGTGTTACGGTGGGCCGGCTGTTGTAGGGTTGCTGAAGTTCAGTTCTGAACTGACGCAAAGAACTAGAACTGGTTACACTGGTCAAGGTCTGGTTCCTGAACCTCTCGAACCCGCACCTAACCCGAACCTAACCTAAGGTTCACGGTGCAGTGCAGTCCAGTAGCCGCACCCAAACCCCATAGAAGGTGCAGGTTCGATGCATGGTCGAACCTGCACCTGAGGTTCAAACACCAGCGCACCTCAGTGCACCTCTGGCATATCTTATTCTGCATCGCCACCATACATTAATTGTAGGGTTCTATTACTCAACTATGATATAAAACAATACAAGAACCCATGGATTCTTCGTTACAAGCAAGACATGCTGTCAATCAATATGGTAGAACAGAGAACCTTGAAGAAGTGGTTTTTTCAAGCTATAAAAGTTGAAATGTAGCAAATTGTCCATTTGCCCAAGTCACGCTGATAGGTCCACTGCATGCCATAAGTGTTGAAATTAAATCCTGATACATGCTGCATACATGAGGCCATGCATGCAGCACACACATGTTACTGTGCTTACTGTGCATACATGTGGTAAACACATTCCTGAGTCATGTGACATCCTTACTATTATGTATATAAGGAGAACCTGTACTATAGTAGATATACAGTGTTCTTACCTCTGCTAAACCCTAGCTCTAAGACTAACTAAACCCCAGGTAGGTTATAAGGAACATGTTGTCTCTTCCTCTGTGCAATGTATGTAGTCTGCTCCAACAGATTATGGGCCCTGCTGGGCACGTCGCAAACGCGCCTTAACTGGCTGCGAACGACGTTGACTTCATTGTCTCAAAATTGTAACCTTGTGCTCTTTGTGAGCTGCATTTAAAAACCCAGGTTGACTAGGGTTAACCACTCTGAAGGAGTGTTTTTGCCTGAGATTATGGAATGTGTTTTCTTGAATAAGAGGACTGATTGAGCGCTTTTACCCACTGCCACTATAACATCATGTCTTCAACTCTTGAAAAACTCATACAAACTTTCGACGGCTCTAACTACATTCAATGGGCCGACTCAATGAAGGCGTGGCTCAGGTCTCAGGGCCTCTGGCAAATAACTAGTGGGATGGAACTAAAACCACCCCTGGCGCCTCCTTTGATGGTGACAAACGCTGCACTAGTAGCGGAAGCTAATGCCAAGCTCCAGATCTGGAACAATAAGAATGACCAGGCGATTGGTAGCCTAGTGCTCCGCCTGGCCCCCTCTATTCGGCAGCGTGCCAACACCAAGGACACTGCTGAGGAGGTATGGGATCTCATCTGCACCAACTATGGTGTCGATGGCCCCTCCCAAGTCTTTGCGGACTTTAGGTCTGCAATCGCAATCAAAATTCCAGCTGCAAATCCTGCGCCAGAGATTGCCAAAATGGCTGATAAATTCGAGTGCCTTATGGCTGCCAATGTCGCCATCCCCGAATTAGTACAGGCAATGATTCTACTTGCTGCGATGCTGTGCGAGTACGATTCTCTATCTGCCATGGTCCTTAACATGACCGCTACTAGAGCCTTGATGTTTAAACATGTCAAGGACTCCGTTGTCGCTGAAGCCTCACGGCGCACAGCAGTTGGAAAGCCCATTGGCCCACCTCAGGCCACCAAGCTTTCTGCTGTCAAGTGCAAAGGAGGAAACCCCAAATGGCAAACTCAAGGCAACAATGGAGAATCGTCCCGAAAGTGTGGATGACATGGGGACAAAAAGACTAAAGAGGAAAAACCTAAAGAAAAACATTCCCACCTCACCTCACAAGCCTTTACTACTATAAATGGTAATGGCACCATCATACTGCCGATGCCACTCATCCAGTGCATCGAGAAGCGTGAACATACTCCCACAAGGGATCCTCGCTGCCGACCGCCTGCACAGGCATACACGGGCGCGGCCTCTACCTCTCATTCGGTCTATACCGAATATCAGCAGGCTCGAGACACCCTCGAGCAAATGAATCTCCCATGCAGCGCAAAAAATATGCGACCGCTGGAAGAGCACCTAACAGTGTGAGAAGGTAAGAGGAGGAGGATTGAACCAGAACCAAGGATCGTAGAGGTAGAAGACGATAGCGTCTCCCTTGGATCGGAACCTGCCGTTTCTGATGAAGAAGTATGGAAAGCTGTCGACGAAATGCTTGTCGATGAACTGCTTGAAACAGGTACATATGATGAAAAGTCAGTCCTTTTCCTTGCCACAAGCACAAGAATTAACATTCCACTGATCACAGCGAACTTTTCATGTGAAATTTTACCACTACTAAATGTATCATGGAACAATTTACAACTTAATATATGTGTTACATGTGCAAATGGAAATTGTAAGAAAGGTGCCAACTGGATCATGGATTCAGGCACATCAAAACACTTCACTGGTGAAATTAAAGATTTTGCTTCTTACGAGCCTTTACCGAGAAAGGACTCTACCCTGGTTCAAACAGCCATGGGTACTACTCATATAGTAGGGAAAGGAGCAGTCTTCATTAGACATCAGGTAGTATGTCATGGGAAGTCAGAGACGTGTGAAACATGATTATACCCTGTCTACTACATACCCAACTGTAATACTCGATTACTGTCAATGGGCATCTTCTTACAAGATGGAAGTGATGTGCATGGTTCCTCCACACACATTTCATTTTTCAAGCAAGGAAACCCAATTATGGATTGCGTTCCTCTTATGAAACGTGACACTATTTATTGGGCTCAGACTTATATATTGAGCACCAAGGGAATCAATGTCGTGACAATGTATGTCGCAGACTACTTGACTTGGCATAAGCGACTTGGACACCCATCCAAAGAGGCGCTAGGGAAGATGCCTAATAGCACCATAAAATTCCCAAGGAATTTAATTATTCCTAAAGACAAAATTATATGTCCAGGGTGCGCTGAAGGGAAAATGACCTCAAAATCTTTTTCCAAATCAGATTCACGTGCAGAAAGACCCTTTGAATTAATACATTCTGATCTGAAGGAACTCCCAGTACTATCGTACCATAAACATAAATACTTTATTGTATTTCTGGATGACAAAACATCACATATCTGGGTCCAATGCCTTAAAAAGAAATCTGATGCTGCTGCAGCCATCAGACAATTTTGGGCAGTGGCTTTGACACAGTATGGTGCTACAATCAAGCACTGGCGTGTTGATCCAGGGGGGGAGTTCAAAGATTGTGAGCTACAAAATGTGCTCAAGGACTTTGGCATCAAAATAGAGATGTCTGCACCCCATGTTCACCAACAGAATGGGCACGCAGAGCATGCCATAAGGACAATAATGGAAAAGTCGCAAACCCTGTGATTTACCACATGTCTACCACAATCATGGTGGGAATTTTGCATTGAACATGCAACACACCTATACAACCTAACCCCGATAAGGCACCTGAAATCGCTGACACCAGTTGAGGACCTGACAAAGGTCTGCCCAGATCTAAACGATCTGAAGGTTTTTGGTTGTGGTGCTTACGTCTACCTACCCAAGGAGAAGCGTCCAAACACATTGGCTCCTCGATCGGAGTTGATGACATACCTTGGATTAGAAGATGGCATTAAAGCATACCGTTTCATGTGACCTAGTGGCGCAATATTTATTGGTGCTATGGCACTATTTGATGAAACATTGTTCCCATGCTGTCCCGGAGCTAAAACTCCTGCCAATACAGACCTTGGTGATTTTCCACCTCCAGAACCAGAAGATGATGACCACTCATCTGGAATGGATGGCAATGATTCTATACTGCCACAAGATCTGCCCCCTCCTCCATCATTAGAAAATGATGATGATGATGTAGCAAGTGAGCAAAAGGCACATGACGATGTGACAAATGCTCCTCCTCTGCCACCTCCAGTAACTACTGAGGACTTTCGTCCAAGACGTGATGATCAACAGGAATGGCAGCAATTGCCCCGTCGATCAGGCAGGCAGAGGAACATTCCAAACCGTCCTGGCAATACCTATGGAGAGAAGCGACTCCCCTCTGACATAGAGAGAGACATTGCACGTGATCGATATTGGAAGAGATCTGTAGGTCAAGATTCGGATCATGACTGAACATGACCACAATCTCAACAGAAAGAACCAGTTGCTGGACTGAGTTCGGCACCCCATGAGAGTGTGCCTGATTCCAATGATCAAGAACATGATCACCCAATGGGGGAACTGGACAAAGCAGGTTATATTAAAAAGATAACCAAGGAAGGAGGAGATAAGCTTATTTGCTGGCTGTTATCAAAAGCAGTCAAACCATTGAGCGAAATAAGCCAAGTTCCAAACCAATTCCACGATATTGCATGCCTACCACGGCAGCAGCAATGTGAGTGGAAATAAGCTTGTTATGAAGAATCAGAGGCTCTTCGTAAATGACAAGTCTATGACATCGTCGATCTTCCACATGATCAAAAAATGATCAAAAATAGATGGGTTTTCTCCATAAAATCGGATGGAAGAAAATGAGCCAGACTCATGGCCAAAGGCTTTTCACAAGTCGAAGGCATTGACTTTGATGAGATTTTCTCACCGGTAGTCCACTATGAGACCGTACGCCTCATGTTTGCACTTGCATCTCTGGAGGGCATGTATATGACCAGCCTAGATGTAAAAACCGCATTTTTATATGGCAAACTAGATGAGGAGATCTATATGGATCAACCCGAGGGTTTCAGACTCAAGGGAAAAGAGCGCAAAGTATTGCACTTACACCGAGCATTGTATGGCCTTAAACAAGCCTCACTTGCATGGTGGAAAGAGCTAGAGGCATTTATGCACACCATTGGGTTCATGCATGCCAGCTCCAATGCTGGCATTTTCATACACAAGGATCCTAAGACAGGCAGCATTGTTATTGCACTCGTCTATGTTGATGATGGCTTGTTCATGGGGAAGAACAAGAAACTTGTGGATGAAAAGAAAAATGCTTGTCTAAAGCATTGGGAGTGCCGTAGTACTGAAAAAGTCACAGAATTCTTAGGCATGCACGTCACCCAGACTGCAAGCAAAGTCAAACTCGATCAAACTAAATATCTCGCCAAAGTGCTTGAGAGATTCGAGATGACAAATGCCAAAGCGACCCCCACTCCACTCCCAACTGGTTACAGACCATCGGAAAACACAGCAATGCCCAATGCAATGCTTAGATCAAAATATCAGTCTGTGATTGGATCTTTATTGTATCTGATGCTCGGAACGTGACCTGATATCGCTTATGCGGTAATCAAGATGTCGCAATTCTTGGCTAATCCTAGCCAAGAACATCTAGACAAAGTGATGTACATCATGCGCTATCTGGTGGGAACCCAGAAATATAACATTGTCTATGATGGTGAGGAGTCCGAGGGGCTACAGGCCTTCACAGATTCTGATTGGGCAGCTGACACTGTCAAACGCTGATCTACAATGGGTTACTTTGCTACTCTAGCAAGTGGCATTGTGTGCTGGCAGTCCCGTTTACAAAAAACTGTAGCACTGTCATCCACAGAAGCCAAATATATGGCTCTCTCTCTGACACTTGTCAACAGATAGTGTGGATAGAGTCCTTATTCCAGGAACTTGGATATGTACTGAAGCACGTACCAATCTGCGCTGATAATCAGGGATCCATCTTTATCGGATCAAATCCAGTTCAGGAAAGAAGGACCAAACATATAGACATTCGCTACCACTATACCCACGAATGCATAGAAAATGACAAAGTCACGGTCGTTTTCATTCCTGGAAATGATAATCCAGCTGACATGTTCACAAAGAACCTTGGCACTGTCTTATTCAGGAAATTTAGAGACTCTCTCGGAATTACTTTCGAGATTCAAACTTAGCTGCTTAGAGCGCTGTACAGTTTGAGGGGGGGTGTTGAAATTAAATCCTGATACATGCTGCATACATGAGGCCATGCATGCAGCACACACATGTTACTGCGCTTACTGTGCATACATGTGGTAAACACATTCCTGAGTCATGTGACATCCTTACCATTATGTATATAAGGAGAACCTGTACTATAGTAGATATACAGTGTTCTTACCTCTGCTAAACCCTAGCTCTAAGACTAACTAAACCCCAGGTAGGTTATAAGGAATGTGTCGTCTCTTCCTCTGTGCAACGTATGTAGTCTGCTCCAACAATAAGGTCTGGAATGGGTCCCAATTGTATTGACAGATTACTACAGATGCTCCAAATTGCTACTAACACCATGAAATTGACTTTGAATCCTTTTTGAACTATTTCACACTATTTTGCACTACTTTGAACAACTTTGAATGATTTTGCGACACTTTGAATGACTTTGTACTACTTCAAACAACATCGGCCGCCATATAGCTGTTTCAAAACCATTTTGACTTGGACTGCACATCTGGAATAAACCATTTTGTCACATATCAAGCACTATCAGACACAAGGAGAGACGACAAGAGATCTAGAATATGATAAATGCGGTTTTATGTTTCAATGATATATTGAAGCAATAGGACAAGAACTTTTACTATACTGGGACAATGTATGTTTTATTTATTATCATTTCTCATTTGTTTCATATTTTACAATACCTTTATTTGCTGTGCATATTGCCTCGTGTTTTCCACATGTTATTGTTTCCTTTTTAGTAATATTTCTTCAAATTGTATATAGACTTGTACTAGTTACTTGGAACAGCAGAGAAGAAGTTACCCTCTCCCTTATCATTTAATTTAAGAGCCGTTCTCTTCAGTCTCAGCCTTGCATCATATCTCTAAGTTCTGCAAAATATCATGAACTTCCTCGAACTTTCGTATTCACCTTCGACTTATCGCATATTGCCTATCGTCTCTTGAAAAACATATTCTGTTTGCTATACTTGTTCCTCGATTTCAAACCTCTTTGAACCTTCTTTGAACTATTTCGCACATCTTCAAGCCTATTTTGAACTCTTTCGAACTTTTTTGTATGCATCTAAAGCCTATTCACAACATGCCCCATTATTTCACATCACTCACTACAACTTTTGGGTATCAGCAGTGATATTTAGTACCAACTCACACCCTTCCTCTAGCCTGTGTTATACTTCCTAAGCCTTTTAACAGGTTTTTGGTAGGTTTCCAGGTCAAGTATTATCAGCGCACCCTCCCCCAATTCTCAGTGATGCCCAAATGTGACCCAGTTGATCCTTCATTGATTATAACTAGACCACAGATCCCCAAGCCATCAAAGGGGTCCAGAGGACTAGGTTATCCTGTGACAATGACTGAATTGAATGGTCCTGGAGATAATAAAGGTTAAACATGATAAACTTTGCTCATATCAACATACTTACATGAACCAAACACCAGGTAGCACTGCCAGAACTGCTTCAGTCCCTGGTAATGCTGTTCAAAGCAGTAAGTCTTTTACTACACCTGTATTGAGCTGAATTGACTTACCACCATATACCAGAGCTCAAAATTGATATCCGAGTCCAAAATGATGTAACAAAACCTGTTGGTGAAGCATGTAATGCTGATGGGACACTGAAGGAAGCAAGTGAGATAGCCTGGGTCAACTCACCATTTGATGAAATTCCACCCTGCTTTCTGAAGCGCACCCACACCCCAGACCCAGACTCATGTGATTCAGATCAAGGAAATTCTAAAAAAGCTCATGTAAGTGATGAAGCATTTCATCGAAAAGTCAGGCTTAACACTTTCTGAGTTGGGTGAATCCAGCTTGGAGCACAAGGATGAAGACTACGAGCCCTCTGGTGATGATATGATGGCCATTGATGAACCTGGCAACTCATTGGAAAATGGCAGTGTGGCAAAAAATACACTCGAAGATGATGCTGATGGCCATGAAGACGATGCTGAGGGTGATAACAAGGGAAGCAAAGATGATGATAATGATGAGGGAACACAGTCATACTGGCAAGTGAAAAGAAAGGAAGGCTGCAAGGTACTAGTCTTGCCAGTTTGTTGTTTGGACTTGTGTTGCTAAGCCTTCCATCATTGTTCAGCACCCTAAGAAAAAAAGTCATGCCACTCACGACCTCGGTCTCTTCTTCACCAAGGATGTTTGCACTGTTACCATGAAAGGCAATACTAGTGAGTGAGCTGGCCATTACTGCCAACCTTGCATGTGTATGTGTTCCATTGTGTAATGATTTCAAAGCTAACATTCACTTTATCAGAAGTGCAAAAATACCAAAGCAAAGCACTTTCTTCACTGGGAATGTCTCAGCCTTGCGAACACATCTCTTCCAGTAAGTTACATTCTTTTTTTTGCTGTCTTAGAAGCTCAAACAATTGTAGGTGTCATTATGACAAGTATCTTGAACAATGCAGAGCCAAGGGTGTTGAGGCAAAGGCATGCCCACCAAAAAACTGGAAAGGACCAAAAAAGTATCCAGCCGATTCCTCTGTTGTCAAAAGCTATCTAACAATTTTGAAGTTCACAACAAATGATGATGGTTCCACTGTTGTCAAAAAGAGACCTCCACCACCTGTAACAAAAGCCAGTTGAAGGAATACATCCTCAAACTCATTGTTGATGGTGATCTGGTGAGTTAGCTTCACCCTCCTGACTATCTCTGTCTTATATAAAGGTTATTTTAGCTGTTTCAATTCATTGAGCATGCATCTTTTTGCTGCCTGCTATGTTACACCAACCTGAAACTCGCAGACAAGGAAATCCCAAAGAAAACATGTATCATGACCACAGTTGATGAGAAGGTGATGAAGCTGAGCAAAATTGATAAGAAACTGATTGCCATAGTCATCGATTCAATCTATTGGTCAAGAATCTCATGATTGCAATCAGAGTATCCAAGGACTCATTTCACTCATCTACATTGGATGGTCTTCAAGGTGCCGCTGGCCATTCTCTTCTTATAGTATTCAGTTTGTCCATTTGCCAGAAGATGACCCCTACAAGTGGACACTTTCAAGCCATCTTATCGCATTCGAGCATTCCATCAGCAGACACTTGGGGATCATGGTGGGTAGCGAATTGATAAAGATTACTGACAAATTCAGCTTTCATGAAAAGGTATTCTTTTCTCAATCATCAGCAGTATTCATTGCTCATCTTCTCAATTAGTTAGGATGGCTGATCGGCGACAACATTCCTGTGAATGATGTTGCTACCAGGGTTGTCTGCACAACTATCAATCCTGATGGAGAGCACCTAGACCCAAAGGAAGTGAGGGGTCGGTAAGTAATTATTCTTTGACTATGTCACTTCATCTCACTGGCACCAATATAGATGTCTTGAATATTTCCTGCACCTTATGGCATGTCATCTCATTGCTGCATTCAAGATACCTTCTCTTTGAACAATCAAATCTATGCTCCATAATGTGCAGGATGCTGCCAGTGCTGTAGAGGATGATGAGATGGATGACAATGATGGTGACAAGGTGGATGACAACAATGAGGATGAGAATGACGTGTTCAACATGGACACAAGTATGGATATTGAGGTGGCCGAGGATGACACTATGGAAATCAAGGCTGCATCTGTCATGTCCTTTCATCCTGGTGATGTTGTTGGCAAGATCATGGCTTTTATTGCCCAGCTATGGGCATCAAGCCAGGATACATGCAAGTATGTGAAGAAGATCAGTATCTCGCATGGCTGCAACACATTGGAGATAAAGGTCTGGGTCTGCAGACAGTGGGGAAGTTTGAGTGACTGCTTTCACATGATTCTTAGCCAACAAAAGGTATGTCAAGTTTATTGTTATCAAGTTAATCAACTAATCTTGATGCGAATCACAGGCAATAGATGACTTTTGTGTTCTGGCAGACAACAACAGTGATTTACCTCCTTTATCACATGGAAAACAGTGAATGGATTACAGGTTGAGTACCCCCGAGTAGCAAATCATTGAGCTGGCATATGATTGCCTCAAAGTAAGTCAGCTTGCTATGTGATGTTCCTTTGCTAAATTCTGTTCTCACACTGTTGCAGACATCCACAGTGAGCTGTCAGCAAACAAGACCCCCACAATCCCCAAGGTCTTTCCTTTACTTGAGAAGGTCCAATCTGATTGGGAAAGCCACTCTAATAATCCTGCATACCAACTCATGAAACATGCTCTCAAAGCTGGCTTGCAGAACATGGGTAAGTGGTACAGAAAGACAGATGATATGTCAATTTATTTCATCTCTCATGGTACATTGACTATATTTTCATTGTGATCTATATCCTGATGTGCAGTGATGGCCATAATGCAGTTCTCGATCCAACTCAGAAAGTCAGTTATTTGGATGCTGTGTGGGAGCCTGAATGGGTAGAGATGGGTAAAGATCATATGAAAGAGATTGTGAGTATTCCATTGTTTTGTGAATGGCTCTGCTAACATCAGAAAAGTTTCTTAAGTATCAGGTGAAATACAATGCATCAATGGATCCTAGAGAATGCCCTCAAGAAGACTTCATCCACAACTGGTGAGATTCCTGACCACTGTATGTTCAAATCAAGAGATTGATGGCCCTTACCTAGGCTCTTCTGCAACTGATGACTGGATGGACAAGATAACCAGCATGGTGATTGCTACACTGTCTCACGATCAAGAGCTCAATCCTTGTGCAGAGTTAGAGCAATATCTGCGTGATGTGCTCATTCCAAAACTGCAATGCCCAGACCCTGTTACATGGTGGGGGGTGAGTACATTGATAGGTCCATTGCATGCTATAAGGTCTGGAGAAGGATCTAATCATATCTACACATTACAACATGCACTCCAAATCACTATGAATACCACGAAATCAACTTTGAATCCTTTTTGAACAATTTTGCACTATTTTGGATGACTTCAAATGACTTCGAATAATTTTGCGACACTTCAAATGCTTTTGAATGACTTCATACTACTTCAAACAATATCAGCCACCATATAGTTGTTTTGAAACCATTTCGACTTGCACTGCTCATTCGGAATAAACCATTTCATTGCATATCAAGTGCCACTGGACATGAAGAGAAGACAAGAGATTTAGAATATGATAAGTGTGGTTTTACATTTCAATGATATATTGAAGCAATAGAACAAGAACTTTTACTATACTGGGACAATGTACATTTCATTTATTTATCATTTCTCATTTGTTTTATGAATTACAAAGTCCTCATTGTTGTATATATTGCCTCATGTTTTCCACATGTTCTTGTTTCCTTTTTAGTAATATTTCTTCAAGTTGTATATAGACTTGTATTAGTTACTTAGAATGACAGAGAAGCAACAGGTTACAGAGAATAAGTTACCCTCTACACTATCATCAGATTTAAGAGCAGCTCTCTTGAGTCTTAGCTCACATTGTATCTCTAAGTTCTGTGAAATATCACAAACTTCCTCAAACTATCATATTCATTCTTCATTTTATTGCACATCACCTATCGCATCTGGACAAATGCTTCCTATTTGTTATATTCACTTCTCAATATATCTTGACATTACTCTGACATCTTTGAACCTTCTTGAACTCACTTTGAACAATTTGCACACCTTCGAACATCTTTTGAACTATTTCACATGTCTTCAAACCTATTTCGAACTCTTTCAAACATCTTCATATGCTTCCAAAGACTATTTGCCACATCCCTTACCATTTTGCATTACTAAACACAACATTTTGGTATCAGCAGTGATATTTAGTACCAACTCGCACCCTTTCTCTAGCCTGAGTTATACTTCATAAGCCTTTTAACAGGTTTTTGCTAGGTTTCCAGGTCGAGTATCATCAACGTTGTAATGTTGTGATGTGATAAATGCTTATTGTCCCAGTTTGAGGCATAGGCGAAAGCCTATCCCATTCTGTGCCTCATGGCATGTGACTACTTACCTATCCTGGCATCAACTTGTCTTGCAGAAAAATCTTTTTCTATGTCAGCTCAAACAGATGATACTCGGTGTCATCAAATAGGAGGCGAGAAGTTTGGTGCTTTGAAAAGGCTTCGTGCTGCCTACCATGATGGGCAGCTCTCTGCAATGAATGAAGCTTGGATGGAGATCAACCCTGATTTTTTAGATTAGTGTTATTGTTGTAGTTACAAAAATGTGTTTTTTTTTGGTGAACCCTGGTGCACCCCTGTGCAAACCTGAACTGCACCTTCTGAACCTGCACTTCAGATGTAACACCTTGCTGCACCAAACATCAATGTTCAGGTGCAGGTTCAGCTGAAACAGCCTGAACTTAAACTGAACTGGACCCCGACCATCATGCCGCATGATGGTAAGATTGGATGTGGTGATTACAATTTGGATAATGTGACATACAATGATGTCACTAATGATACCATATCAATCCCAGAGGATCTTTGGCTTATTGACAAAAGCAGCTTGTAGCGCTTTCATATGTTCATGACATCGCAGAATTTCTGTCAAATCATCATCAAGATTGTTGGGTAATGCTATACATCTTTAGCCAAATAACAAAGATCATGCACTCACCAGACCTGATTCTGCACATTTCCAACTGAGGCATAAAGCAGATAATATTCATTGTGACCAGTAGCAAGTGAGACTGTGGTTTTGTCACTACCAATAACTACTGGCATAAACATGACACCATGGGTCGCTGCATCTTGTGCAATCAGATTCTAAAATTAGTCAAGTCAAAATGTGCTGCAACGAAAAGAGAAAATCATACTGCTTGATCCCATGACCAGTTTCCTGTCATCAGATGTGTGAACTGATGTTTCCCCTCCTTACTAAACACTCATTTTGGAGCTACATTGATCTCACTACCAAAGTTCCTATTTCCAAGCTGACCTTCCATCACTTGGAGCGGGTTATGAAACCAGACTTATATGATGCTGTCATCCATGTAGGTATGACATCAGGAGGAATCTCACCATTGAACTGGACAGAAAAGGCTTGCCACGGTACATCACCCACTTCAGTTGTATCAATTGTGTCATAGAGATCTTTGGCACTGGAGAATGGGGGAACCAAGTCCTCCCCTCTGTTCAGTTGATAAGCTGCCCAGATGTCCATCAGTTCACTCACTTTCTTGCCCAACATCTGGTCTTTGCAGAACAAGAAATTAGCCAACTTGAAATCAGCATGTGACTGATAAGGATAATAATATTTCTTGGCCCATTCTGTGGGAGGAGGAGGTGAGGAACCTTCAGGCAAATCATCACCATCAACATCACATGGCTATCCTAATGAGATTTTCATAATTACAACTTTATTGACACTGAGAAAAGATATCAACCCACCATCGAGATGTGGATGTACACTGTTCTGATGCCTCTCCCATTGGTGGTCCACTGAAACTGATGTGGAGATTGTTGTGGTGTTGTTGAATTGGATCCATGGTTGAAGTGATGAGGTGTATGAAGAACTTCATTGGGACTATGAATATTGCCAGTATTTGGCCTAGGACTGGGTGTGTGAGGATGAGAGGATGGAGCTCGGGTCTCAAGGGGTGAATAATAATGTTGCAGGTTTTTCGCACATGAATATCCATGTCGAGTTACACCAGCAGGTGTCTTGCCATAGAAACCACACTTGTAGCAGCAAGGAAAAATATGAGACTTGTACAGCATTCATTTCATTGTAAAAATGGAGACAGAAAGATGGCATGTAGTGCAAACAGCCTTGAATAAATTATGCTATGTCTAATACCTGTATTTGGTAGCAACTATGCAGTTGAATCAGCCACACATCACACCACAATACTGGTTGATACACACTCCACTCACTTTCCAGACATTCCAAAAATTCTCTGCAAGGCAGTGCATCACATGATCTTCCAATGCAAATACCCATCCGAGTATGATACAATGTGGCCCTGCGTGGCGATCTACACAAGAAGTCCAAGCAGAACGAGAAGCAAAGGCAGTGGCAAAGGCAAAGGCGGCATCTGATAAGCAAGCTATGGTCCAGAAAGTTGCAGAAATGGAAGCAAAGTCCTGAAAGACTATCAAAGACACAGACCTCCAGGCAAACAATCAAGTTGACAAACTCGAAAATTACACTGGTAATGACATGCCTTCAAAAAGGGCTAAGAAAATGGGGGCAGGTGTAGGTGCTAAGGGTGAGATGTCCTGTAAAAAATAATTTTTGTTAGTGGGCTTACTGTGTTTTATTGAGTGAAGCAAAGCCATCTGCTGGCATAAGCCTCACAAAGATGAAGCAACTGTCAATCCAACCACCATGACTAGAGAGGTGAGGATTGTAGTGGCCAAAAGTAAGATAATCTTGAATTGTATGGGACTGTTGAGGGTGAAAATGCTGATGTACTAGTAGATATCCCTGGTGTCCAGCCTGTGGAATCAGAACCCAGTGGTAGCGAGTATGAGACTGAAGAAGAGGAGGAAGAGGTCGACAATGTGGAACTTGAACAGGATGAACCAGACACTGTTATCAAACAGAAGATGGGTAAGGAGGGTGGTAAGAAACAGAAAAGGGGTCTCACTGCAAGGGATCAAATCAGTGCTTCAGTCACAGTGATAATCCATGATAATTATCAGCCTCTGCATCCCCATGTGGAAGTTGTCAAATGCAAATCTGCAACTGGTCTCGAGGCAACACCAAGGTGAGAACTCAACTATATTTAGCTTTTCTTATTCATTACTGTCTCCAATGCAGGCCTGACCCAAAATGCATGAAATTGACTCATCCACCATGTGGTCTTATCCCTGACTGGGAGAAGGTCATGTCTGTTTAGCCAGCTGCCACCAAGAAAAAGCAAATGTTTCTCAGCACAAAAAATGCTCAAAGTTCTGCATCATCATATGTCAACAGTGAACCTGATGATATTTCTGTCTTTGGCTATGGTGGAATCCCATCAGACGAAGAGAATGTTGAGTGTCAAGAACTAGATGATGCAGGATCCGAGAAGCAATGCATGAAGTATAAAGTATGCAACTCCTTGTAAAGTTACCCTGGGTACTCACATCTGTCACACACTAGTCCATTGCCAAGATTGAAGACCTCCATTATGCTCCATCCCAGCATATCAACCTTGCTAACCCACCTGTTATTAAAAAGAAGAAGGAAATCACAAGCGCAGATCTCCCCAATGGCACACAGGCGCTATTCACCAAGCTCATTGGGCCTCTCACTTGTGAGACTGCTGGTGCTCTCTGAGATCCATGGGAGGGTCCAGATGATGGGGAGTTGATCAAAATCTGGAAGTTGGCATTAGGGGAGGATTATCCAATTGAGAAGGGCGATGTCAAGTCCAACCAGTTCATTGTTGCAAAGGTCATGTTATGTGTCCATTATGCTCATTTGTTATTTCTTACCACATAATGTTTAGATGAAGCACGCTATCTCTACCTAGTTGCATAAGTTTGCACAGGTTGCTGAGAAAGCTGTCACTGCAGAACTCCTACATCAAGGTTTTAATATGGATGTAGCCAAAGCTGATTTTGTCCAGTTTTTCCTTGGCAATCCAAAAGATCTTTCCAGCAAAAATCGTCCCTTTATCTGGGAGTCCGTCTATGATGCCCCCGAGGCTGAATGACAGGTGATGTTTATTTACATTAATATCATGGTGTCCATAATGAAAGTTTTGCAGGAAATTTTTTAAGGTCGATTGGTAGCATGAACTTTTCTTGAGCACATTATAGCAATCTCAGGTGTCCCAAAAGAATACCATGTACGGCAATGGCTGGTTGGTGTGCTCATCCTGTCCATTCAAGCTGTCTGTCCCCAGCCACACCCTGCAATCTTTGTATGACTAATACTTCTTTCAGGTACATTGTGCACTTCTATATTCAGTGACTGGCAACTTTAAGCTGCTGTTAGGGCGACACCCACTAATCTGCTAGGTGGACCATGTGGGCTCTCCTACAAGAAGGCAGTGGGGCACAGGCACATGATGGGGGGTTTTGATGGATTTGATGTGAGGGGTTAAAAATAGATGAGTTGGTTGAAAAAGGTGTTTTGCACCACATATATCTAAGAGAACTCAATTGAGGTCCCTAGGTATATATCTTTAGTTTATATACTATGTTACACATATTGTAATATGTTGTTACAGACGTGCACATACATGCACATACATATTGATGCATGTAAATACAAAATTCCCATGCTGACAAATATAGCACTTGTAGGTGTTTGGTAGCATATTTTGATGTAATAAAATAAAATAAAATAAAATAAAATAAAATAAAAATAAAATATTATTATGTAATAGGCAGGCTAGAAGACTGTTTCCTAACATTACCCCCCTTTTATGCCTCGACTTCCAGGTGAGAAAATATTGTATCTGTCCCCTCTGTGAAATCTTGGTAAGGCTGGAAATTCATCCCCTCATACACTATTCTAGCAATGCGATGCAGTGATAGGTCCACTGTGCACTTTAAGGTCTGGTGAACACTTCCAACTGTATTGAGACATTATGATACATGCTCCAAACTGCTGCAAATGCCACGAAATCGACTTTGGACCCTTTTAGAACAACTTCCCACGATTTCGAATGACTTCGAACCATTTTGAACTATTTTGCAACACTTCAAATGCTTTCAAAGGACTTTGCACTACTTTGAATGACATCAGGCACTGCATTCATTACCTATATGGTGGAATACCATGTGCCAGTGTTAGGAAACAGTCTCCTGACATGCCTATTACCTAATAATATTTTATTTGTATTTGATTTTATTTTATTACATCAAAATATGCTACCAAATGCCTATAAATGCAATATTTGTCAGTGTGGGAATTTTTTATTTACATGCATCAATATGTATGTGCATGTATACATGCATTGGTAGCAACATAGTACAATATATGTAACATAGTATATAAACTTAAAATATATACTGGGGGACCTCAGTTGAGTTCTCTTAGGTATTCCATTCACATTTGTGGTGCAAAACACCTTTTTCAACCAACTCATCTATTTTTAACCCCTTGCATCAAATCCATCAAAACCCCCATCACATGCTTGTGCCCCACCACCTTCTTGTAAAAGAGCCCACACAGTCCAGCTAGCAGATTAGTGGGTGTTGCCCCAACAGAAGAACTCAACTACCCTATCAGTGTGCCTTCTCTTACACATGCATATGTCATTGTTTCATGTGCCACAACTGCTTACTTATACTTTCAGCAAGAGCCAGAAGTAATTGTATATACGTATTTACCTTGCTTTCATAAGCTGATGCCAGGCCTCACCTTGCATTGTGACTACCAGTGATCAAGAGGCAGCGCTCGTCATTATGACAGTTGCAACCAGACAACCAATCAGATCTGGTTTAATCAAGATTTACCTTACTCTATTCAGACAACTATTTTAGTTAAATTAGTTACTAGCTGAATTCAGTAATAACCCCAAGATCAGGCACTGTTGGAAGGGTTATTGATCCAAAGTGCCCAATTGTTGACAAATAGCCGAAATCACATGTTTTGCCATGTTTGGTACCCAAATTGCTGGATCATGTGACTCAAAAAATTTGCAAAAAAATTCTGAAACCAAAGCTTGACTCAGCTGAAGAAGTGACTCATCACAGCTTATGTCATTATAACAGAACAATCAACTTCGAATCCTGGTCACAATCCTGTTCCCATGCCAGCACTAGAAGCCAAAATTGATGTGCTTACAGCACAAATGTCCCAGTTAGTGTCAGTATTGGCAGCAGAACAGCCCAAACAAGCAGAAACAAAAGCAGAGACAGTAGAAGATAAAGATGATGAGATGGAGGAGATGGTAGAGTGGATGTCTCAGGAGGATGTGCATGCAGAGGATAGATCTGAGAGTGGAAAAATGTGTTTACCTAAATACGTGCCCCTGCAAATTTTTGATGGTACCATGGAGAATACAAAATCCTTCATCAGCTCTATAGTATTGTATATTCATGGGAGAAAGTCTGAGTTAGATGAGTGGAAGGCTGCATTTGCCACATGTCGAGGATCCTTTGAGCCACCTGTCATGTTTTTTGGGATGACCAATAGTCCCCCAACCTTCCAAAATATGATAAATGACATTTTCAAGGACATAATAGACAAAGGCGTGGTAATAATATTCATTGACGACATTTTGATATTCATGGAGGATGAATAAAATCATGAGGTGATAGTGCAGGAGGTGTTGAGAAGATTGGCAGAGAATGATTTATTTGTTAAACTGGAGAAGTGTGTGTTTGGGGCAAGCAAGATCGAGTTCTTGGGATTAAATATTGGTCCTGATGGAATTAAGATGGATACTATCAAGGTACAGCAATTGTTGATTGGCCTGTGCCTACCCATATCAAGGAAGTTCAGGCTTTCTTGGGACTCACCAATTTTTATCACTGTGTTGAAAGCCTGCAGGGAAATTAATGCTGAACCCTATACCTAAAGCACCCTAGCGAGATATATCTGTGGACTTTATCACCGGTGATAGGTCCACTGCATGCTCTAAGGTCTGGAGAAAGTTTCCAATTGTATTGACACACTACAATAGACCCTCTGAACTGCTACAAATACTACGAAATCAACTTCCAATTCTTTTCGACTTATTTTGCACTATTTCAAATGACTTTGAATGACTTTGAATGACTTTGAATGACTTTGAATGACTTCAAAAGATTTCGTGACACTTTGAACAACTTTGTACTATTTCAAACAATATTGGCTGCCATATAGCTGTCTTGAAACATTTTCAATACATGCTGCACATCCAGAACAAACTATTCCATCACACATTGAGCACTACCAGACACGAGGAGAGACTACAAGAAATTTAGGATGCGATAATAGCATTTTTTTGTTTCATTGATATATTGAAGCAAAAGATAAGTACTTTTACCATATGGGGACACATATATTTCAATTATTTATCATTTCTCATTTATTTTATGATCTACAAAGTCCTCATTGTTTGATCTATTGCCTCATGTTGTACACAGGTTTTAATAGTACTATCTCTTCAAAAATGTATATAAACTTGTACTAGTTACTTAGAGAAACAGAGAATAAGTTACCCTCTCCAAGTCAGATTTAAGAGCAGTTCTCTTGAGTCTTACCTCACATCGTATCTCTGAAGTTCTGTGAAATATCGCAAACTTCCTCAAACTTTCATATTCACTCTCAACTTGTTATCGCCTATCGCCACTCAAAAAAACACTTCTTAATTGCTATATTTGTTTGCCAAACATATCTTGACACCAGTCAAACACCTTCAGACCTCCTTGAACTCACCCGAACAGCTTTGAACCCATTCAAACCTAATTCAAACTACCTCGCATGTCTTCAAACCTATTTCGAACTTTTTTGAACATCTTTGTATGCTTTTAAAGACTATTTGACACATCCCTTACCATTTTGCATCACTAAAAACAATGTTCTGGTATTAGCAGTAATATTTAGTACCAACTCGCACCCTTCCTCTAGCCTGAGTTATACTTCATAAGCCTTTTAGCAGGTTTTTGCTAGGTTTCCAGGTCGAGTATCATCACCAGATTACCTGAAGCTCAAGGATATGTGTAGTATGCAACTGCTTCACAAAGGAAGTCCATATTATTCCTACTACTGCAGAAACCTCATCGTTGGGCTTGGTGCACCTCTATCTAAATCAGGTATGGCCATTACATGGATTACCTGATATGGTTATCTCCAATTGCAGATCACAATTTGCTTCTGCATTTATGCGAGAATTAAATAACATATTGGGGATTCAAATATAGCATATCACCCACAAACTGATGGGCAGACAGAGAGAATGAATTAGGAGTTGGAGCAGTACCTATGCATATTTGTCAATCACCAACAAACTGACTAGCCCAAATGGTTGGCAATTGCCAATTTTTCTCACAATAATAAATTCCATTCAGCTACTCGTATGTCACCCTTCTTCACTAATTAAGATTGATCCTGAAATTAACATTTCCCATTTATGCCCTTACTGCCCACCCACTATTCCTGGTCAACAAACTACTCCACAGCCTCTAATAATGGTAGAAGGTGCTCCAGAATATATTGTAGAAGAGGTTTTGGCCTCATGTCTTCGATGAAATAAATTGGAGTTCTTAATCAAGTGGAAGAACTACACCAACGAAAATAATTCATGGGAACCCGAGGAGAATTGTAAGCAAGCATGTAAGGCAATCACCCAATTCTTTAAATGTAATCCAAATGCTCCACGTCATATTGCTAGAATGGTATATGAGGGGATGAATTTCTGGCCTTACCAGAATTTCACAGAGGGGACAGATATAATATTTTCTCACCGGGAAGTCAAGGAATAGAAGGGGGGTAATGTTAGGAAACAGTCTCCTAACATGCCTATTACATAATACTATTTTTATTTTATTTCATTTTATTTTATTTTATTTCACCAAAATACACTACCAAATGCCTATACACACATTATTTGTCAGCATGGAAATTTTGTATTTACATGCATCAATATGTACGTGCATGTGCGCGTGCATCCATAGCAACATAGTACAACATATGTAACAAAGTATATAACCATAAAATAAATACTAGGAGACCTCAGTTGAGTTCTCTTAGGTATTCCATCCACAATAGTGGTGTGAAAAACCTAATTCAGCCAACTATTCTATTTTTAATCCCTCGCATCAGAACCATCAAACCCCCCATCATGTGCGCATGCCCCACTGCCTTCTTGTAGGAGAGCCCGCATGGTCCAGCTAGCAGATTAGTGGGTGTTACCCTAACAGAAGGGCGCACTGCAAGAGTGCATGAATGAGGATGAAGGACGTAATGCAGGGACAAAATGCAGCAATATGATGATGAGGGGACGCAAATGATATGCAAATGCGGCTATACAAAGGGTGCACTACAAAGGCGCATGGACTGGATGCTGGTGCACAGACTATGTGTGACATTGACTAAGCTATAAACTATGAGGAGGGGAAAGATCCTCTGGATTCTCTATCTGTCCACCTACTATGTACAAATGGCTTATGTGATAAAAAATGGTAAAATAAAGTGTAAAAATAGAAAGCACCATGCGCTACCCACAAGCACACCCATTCGCCCATCTAAACCTGACCACACTATGCCGCTGCCTCAGCCAATAAGATTTGCACATGATATAGCCCAATACCCAACTGTTCCAGTGCGATGTGCTATTTTTGGTGCACTCTAGGTCCCGTGCGCTCTTCCCAATTAATCCACTTCAAGGTTATGCATCGCATGCTGCACCTTAGTAATAATGACATGATTGACCTGTGCTAGTTACCAGATAAGGCAATGCTGATTGGAAATGCAGAAGAACTATAAGCAGATGCTGTGCAAGGCTAAATAGCACCAAAGTGCCAGGATTACATGAAAGTGCCCAAGTGTGCACAGTCCAATGCCAAATAGGTGCAAAGCACCCAGATTCTGTGAGAATGTGCAGTTCACTCATGTTGGAATCACAGTGCACCTCAAATAAATGTGCCAGTAAGCTGGAAGCCACGATGCGCAGTGCAATTGGTGTTGTGGATTGTTGTGTGTGTGATAGGGATTGTGCAATGTGTGTGCAGCAGAGAATGTGAAATGTGGTTAAGGCATAAAAGGAATGCATAAAGGTGCATCAAGCGCACAATAACTGTGAAAGGCAGATAAGGAGTGTGGGGGGGGCACATGGAGGCAGTTTGAAGTGTAACAGGGCACATTTAGGGTGCACGACAGGAGGCAGCTATGGGGGATCCAAAGGTGCAGTAGAAATGTAAAAGGTGCACAAAAGTGCACCTAAGTAGTCAAAGGCATGCGAAAGCACACAGAAGTGTGCAAAGATGCACAGAAGCATATGAAGGCATGCAAAAGCACACTGCGCAAAGTGTGTGGAAGCCATCTAGGAGGTGTGCACAATCGCAAAAAATGCCATAGTATACATGCAGGGCAATAGGGAGCCATATCACCAAAATCTTGTGGTATGTTGATTCTGCACTATTGCCTGAGGCTCAGTACTGATAATAAGGTCCAGATCTACACAGCTAGTCTTGATGCTTCAATTGTGCATCAGCAGTCATCAAAGAAGTCCCTGGCTGATACAACAATTTGTGATCTTGCAAGGTATTGCAGAAATAAGGTTTGATAGCAAATTCACCACACAATGTTGAAAAGTTCATAATGCCTCTCCACCTTGATAAACACAGTTTTCTGCAGCCAGTGTGGTGTCAATTTTTCTAAGCTTTCTCCAGTCCTGTCTCCTCTGTTATGCAAAAAGTGTGCAAAACTTCTTAATGCTACTTCTTGTTAAGGCAACACCATTTGCAACCACTACTTCAACCAAAGTTATACTGGGTGGACTGCTAGGCAGGCTCTCACAAGAAGTCATCATTTGATAGAAAGATTGTCTCACAGTCTCAAGCATTCACACTTGTTATGGTGGAATCATAAGAGAACTCAACTAGAGTCTCTTGGTATAATATTGCATCTTATATACTACTATACATGCTGCATCCATGAGGTTTGGCCATGCTTACCCCATGTGTTGGATCAGGAAGCTTTCCTTGCCATGCTGCACCCATGCTGATGCACAGTGCCTGCCCCTAACCATGCTGTATGTAATCTACTAAGATGATCTGATATGATTAGATAAGATAAGAGGGTGTCTTGAGCTTGCTGATATTCAGTGTAGACCGAATGAGAGGTAGAGGCCACGCCCATATATGCCTGTGCAGGCAGTCAGCAGCAAGGATCCCTTGTGGGAGTATGTTCATGCTTCTCGATGTGCTGAATGAGTGGCATCAGCAGTATCATGGTGCCATTACCATTTATAGTAGTAAAGGCATTGGAGGCGAGGTAGGTATGTTTCTCCTTTGGCTTTTCCTCTTTAGTCTTTCTGTCCCTGCGTCATCCATGTTTTCAGGACAAATCTCCATTGTTGTTTTGAGGTTGCCATTTGGGGTTTCCCCCTTTGGCAGTTTTACTTCCATCCCACTAGTTATTTGCCAGAGGCCCTGAGACCTGAGCCATGCCTTCATGGAGTTGGCCCATTGAATGTAATTGGAGCTGTCAAAAGTTTGTATGAGTTTTTCAAGGGTTGAAGACATGATTCTGTGGTGGCAGCTGGTAAAAGTGCTCAATCAGTCTTCTATCCAAGAAAACACATTCCATAATCTCAGGCAAAAACACTCCTTCAGAGTGGTTAACCCTAGTCAACCTAGGTTTTTAAGTGCAGCTCACAGGGAGCGCAATGCAGCTCACGAAGAGTGCAAGACTATAATTTGGAGACAATGAAGTCAACGTCATTCACAGCCAGTTAAGGCACGTTCATGACGTGCCCAGCAGGGCCCATAACCTGTTGGAGCAGACTATATATGCTGCACAGAGGAAGAGACAACATGTTCCTTATAACCTACCTGGGGTTTAGTAAGTCTTAGAGCTAGGGTTTAGCAGAGGTAAGAACACTGTATATCTACTACAGTACAGGTTCTCCTTATCCATAATAAAGCGAGCATGGTCACGTGAAGGGGTCATGGGAATGATGACAAACTCTGAAGGGGTGGGAATGGCATCACGCCGTGAGACTCTGCAGAGGTGTGGGAATGGGAGAATGGTGAGAAAGTATGACAAATATCAAAATCTGTCATTGTGGGAATCTAATCCAATTTTCGGCTAACCTGGGTGTTTCCATCATTTCAAAAATTAGCCGAAAAAAAATTTCGGCTATTTTTAACTGTTTCCATGATAAGTTTTGGGCCCGATCACAAATTCAATATAACCCGATCACAAATTCAATATAACTGTTCCCATCAGAACAAATATTTTCCTGATGACAAATATAATTAAGTGTTCCTATGATGACAAATCTAATAACTTAGTGTAGGAACCACCAAATTTTCGGCTACTTTGTGGCCTGATGACAAATAAGGTTACCATGATGACAAACCTAATAACTGAGTGTAGTAACCAAATTTTCGGCTGATGTTTGACCTGCTGACAAATATAATAAGGTGTTCCTATCATGACAAATCTAATAACTGAGTGTAGGATCAATTTTTTCAGCTAATTTTCGGCTTGCTGGGTGTAGGAACCCAATTTTCAGCTGATTTTTGGCCACTTCTAGCTTTTCTGCTCTCTTTCTGGCTCTGGGCTCTTTTCCAGTGGGGTTGTTTTTGCATTCTTGGGGTATCTGTAGACCAAGGTGAAGCTCTGTGAAGTCCTACCTCCCTGGCTTCTCTTTTTTCAACAAAAAGAGTGTCTGCCAGTTGTTTTTTGGACCTCTCTCAGGGCACAGTGTGCAGGGAGATTGGGCTGGCGGGTTTGCAGTTGCCTCCCCTTCCATTTTTGGAAGTCACTCCACTATCAACTGCCACTGTTTGCACCGATTTCACAGCCTCCTACAAGAATCTCAGTTCCTCTGCTGCTGTAAGAGAGCTCTCCGATTCCCATGGACCTGACTCCGCCCAATACTCCTCGACGTGTTCGGACGGCCGCACAGCAAACTGAATGGGACCAACAGACCTTGGATAGCCCTACTCGCCACCGGACTCCACACCATGCTCGCACAATGAACATCGCCCAGCCTTTGCTGCCTGTGCTACCTCCCCATGGTGGTTTGCTGAATGGGAATGACTCCGATCCTTTTCTTGCCCCTCCACCTCCACCTCCTCAATACAACCATCTTCCTCCTCATTTGGCACAACAGCTGGCAGCACTTCCTCCCCTTCCACAGGTGGTGAGAGGCAGAGGCAGAGGAAGAGGAAGAGGGAGGGAAAGAGGCTCAATTCATGCAGCTCCACCTCTGCCTGTCGTTGCTCCTTTACACAATGCAGCTTTTCCATATTATTTTAATGCCCCTCCTGCCCCTCCTGTTTTTGACCCTCCTGTTTTAGCACCTCCTATTCTTGCACCTCCCATTCCTGTTGCTCCTGCACCTGCTATTCCTGTTGCCCCTGCACCTCCCATTCCTGCTACTCATGCAATCGCCCAGGCTGGGCTGCGTGTTCCACCTTTGGGTCCTCCTCCTGTTTTTGACCCTCCAGCTCCTGTTCCTTTGGTTCCTGCACCTCCTATTCCTGTCGCTCCTCCAATGGCCTGGCCTGGACATCAAGTTCCTGTAGCTGTATGTTGGATTACATATTCTTCTATGTGACACAGGTTAATTAACAACATAATACTGATGCAGCCTTTTCTGCCTCCTGTTTTTGACCCTCCGGCTCCTGTTCCTCCTGTTCCTGCACCTCCTGTTCCTGAGCAAGTTCCACTTTTTTTTCCTGCTGTACGTTGGAGTTTTCCTTCAGGTGAATAGATGTACGAACTAACAACATATCATTACAGCTTCCTCCTCCTCCTGTTTTTGACCCTCCTGTTCCTGTTCCTCCTGTGCCTGCACCTCCCATTCCTGTGGCCAATATACCTCTACCAATGGCTCCTCCGCCAATGGTTCCTGCAATAGCCTGGGCTGCGCTTGCTGTGCAGCATGCAGCACTTCCACCTCTGGCTGCTGTATGTTGAATTATATTCTACATGATGTGCAATGGTCTGACTGAATAATGATGTAGCCACCTCTACCTCCCCCTCTACCTCTCCCACCTCTGGCTGTTCCTGCTGTTCCTGCTGTTCCTGCTCCTGCTGTTCCTGTTGCCAACGTACCTCCACATGTAAGCAAGCTGTTATTGTTTTGATGAATGTGGTGACTGACTTGATCATCCAAGATTGATCCCGCCCCTCTTCCACATGTTCTGCTGCCTCCTGCACGCCGCCCATTTAGCCCACTTTGGCCTATTCATGATCTTGGAAGAATGGATGTTCAGTGTCCCAATTGCCATGCTTTGCACTGGATGGCTGAACGTCTTACCACATCCTCCAATATAAATCCCAGATTTGGCATGTGCTGTCTGAGTGGAAAGATCGCTTTGCCACCTCTTCACCCAGTCCCACCTGAGCTTATACAATTGCTCACTGCTCAGGACGACATTGGAAAATCATTTTGTGATCACATCCACACTTACAATAATGCACTCGCCATGACTTCTATCGGTCGCAAGATTGACGAGTCGGTCAATGAGGGCGAAGAGGCTGTGAATGATGGTGTTGGTCCCTATGTCTACAAACTCTATGGCGAGCTGTCCCACAAGATTGGATCTCTTCTTCCACCAGAGGGTGAACCTCCTGTTTATGCTCAGCTATATATTTACGATCCAGCTGACGCTGTCAACTTTCGCATGGCCAATGCCTGGAACACTCACCTCCATCACCACACTTTGCTCACTCTTCAGGACATGCTCCACCGTCACCATCCAGCAGTTCAGATGTACAAGCAGGCTCATGAGCTCACCAGGAACTTGCCTTCACACCAGCAGTGCAAGATAGCTTTGCGTTTTGATCAATCCTGTGACCGTCACCGCTACAATCTGCCTGATGCTACCAACAATGAGATTGCTGTCATTCTTCCAGGTGATGGCGATCAGCCAGAGAGCACACGCGACATCGTTCTCTACTGCAGGCATGGCCCTCCCCTTCAGTGCATCAGTGACGTCCATCCTCTCTATCCAGCCCTTCACTATGTTTTGCTGTTTCCTACTGGCCAGCTCCAATGGCACCCTCAAATCGAGTATGCAGCTGTCGATGCCAACAACCGAGGTGGTGCCAGAGTTCACAAACATGTCTCCAAATCCGAATTCTACTGCTATCGCCTCCACCTTCGACTGCCTGCTGTTGAGCCCCAGCATATCTTTCTGACTGGAAAGCTCTTTCAGGAGTTTGTGTGTGATGGATGGGCCACTGCTGAGCAGGATCGATTGCGCTGGATTTTGATGAATCAGGACACCATTCGGGGCGAAGTCTATGTTGGCCTGGCAGATGCTGTGGCTGCAAACATCGATGTGGACACAGAGTCTCTGGGTCAAAGAATCATTCTTCCTTCGTCCTTTGCAGGAAGCACACGTCACATGCAGCAGCTTCTTCAGGATGCATTCGCCATCAATCGTCACTGCAATGGAGGGGATCTCTTTCTCACCATCACTGCCAACCCTGCCTGGCCAGAAATACGGGATGCTCTTCGTCCAGGGCAGACTGCAGCAGATTGCCCGGATTTGGTCGTTCGTGCATTCTATGCAAAGCAGAAGGAGATGATCAAGGATATCGAGGCTGGCATATTTGGAAAGGCTGTGGCTTATCTTTTCACCATCGAGTTTCAGAAGCGTGGCCTTCCTCACATGCACTGCATTATCTTTCTCGATGAGCAATCCAAGCTTCGCACCCCCGAGCAGATAGACAGCCTTCTGTCTTCAGAGTTTCCTGACGATGATCCTGAGCTCCTCAACCTCATCAAAAAGTTCATGGTCCATAAACCCTGTGGTGCAGAGAACCCTGCAGCTCCTTGCATGGTGAATGGACAGTGCTCCAAAGGTTTCCCCAAGCCATTCAGGGATCAGACCACCATCTCTAAGGATGCCTATGCCTCTACCAAGCGTCGGGACACTGGACACACATATCACGTTCGGGGAAAGCAGGTCGACAATCGTTGGGTGGTCACTTACTCTGCCTATCTCATCTGGAAGTACCGTTGCCACATCAATATCGAGTCCATCAGCTCCATCAAGGCCATCAAGTACATCTACAAATATGTTTACAAAGGCCACGATCGCATCACCATGGAGTTTGGAACTTGCAACGATGAAGTCAGGCAGTACCTCGACGCTCGCTACATATCTGCATGCGAAAGCATCTGGCGCCTCTTCCACTTCACCATGCATGGTGCTTCTCCCAATGTCGTCCGTCTTCAGGTCCACCTTCCTGGCCAGCAGTATGTCACTTGGAATCAGAACGGTCCACAGTCTATCCAGGAAATCGTCCAGCATGCTGCACAGCATGACACCACCCTCACTGCCTTCTTCAAGGCCAATCAGGAGTATCCAGAGCTTGCACAGGTCGTTCTTTACCAGGACTTTCCTTCCAAATTTGTGTGGGATCAAAGGGCTCACAAGTGGAAGCCCAGGCAGAGGGGATTCGCCATTGGAAGGATGTTCTATGCTCCACCCAGTGCCGGTGAACGCTTTTACCTCAGGCTGCTTCTCACTGCTGTGAGAGGGGCTACATCATATGAAGACCTTCGCACTTTTCAGGGCATCGTCGCTCCCTCATTCAGAGAAGCCTGCCTCGCCCGTGGCCTTTTGGAGGATGACCAAGAGTGGCAGCAGTGTCTGGAGGAAGCAAAGTCCATGGCAACCGGTTGTCAGCTTCGCAATCTTTTTGTCACCATCCTTCGTGACTGTGCTCCCTCTGATCCTGTCCACCTCTGGAATACATATTGGCCTCACATTTGCGATGACTTGAGATATCAGCTCCAGCACACCAATATTCGTATCAACCCCACCGATGACGATGTCCATGATTATGGCCTTTATCTTATCAATCAGCTTCTCATGGTCTCTGGGAAATCTCTCGAGAAGGATTGGCCATACATGCCTCAGATCACTCAGAATTGGGATGCCAACATTCAGAACCGGTTGATCGCAGAGCAGCGCAGATACGATGTTGTGGAGCAGGCCGAGTTGGCTGCACACAATCTGGACACTTTCAATCACGATCAGAGGGCTGTCTTTGATGAGATCATCCATGCAGTCAACAACAAGACTGGCCAGACCTTTTTCCTCCATGGTCCAGGTGGCACTGGCAAAACCTATGTTTACAACACCCTCTGCCATCAGCTTCGCTCTCAAGGCAAGATCGTCCTCTGTGCTGCATCATCTGGAATAGCTGCTCTTTTGCTCAAAGGCGGTCGTACTTCCCATTCCTGCTTTCAGATCCCAATCATCATAAACGAGTCATCCACCTGCACCATTTCCAGAGGTTCAACACGGGCACAGCTCCTGCAGCAGACTGACTTGATCATTTGGAATGAGGCACTCATGCAGCATCGTCATCTCCATGAAGCTGTCAACCGCACTCTGAAAGACATTCTCCAATGTGACAAACCCTTTGGGGGTGTGCCTGTGGTCTTTGGGGGCGACTTTCATCAGATCCTGCCTGTCATTGAGAAGGGTTCTCGACCTCAAATCGTTGGTGCTTCTTTGCAACGCTCTGTTCTCTGGCAACACATCAAAATCCTTCATCTCAAAATCAACATGCGTTTGAACACAGACGATCTTCAGGAGCGCAACTTTGCAAAGTGGCAGTTGGAGGTTGGAAAGGGTGGTCATACAGATGAAGGTGGCACTATCAATCTTCCTGATCATCTCAAATGTCCTCAGAACACCATCGCTTCTCTCATCCACACCATCTATCCCGGCATCTATGATCAGGCTCAGCATTCAGATCAATACTTTTCAGAGCGGGTCATCCTGGCGAGCAAGAACGATGATGTCGACGATTTGAACCATCACATTCTTCACAATTTTCCTGGGCAGGAGCACGTCTTTCACAGTGCTGACTCGATTGCAAATGATGAGAATGCCGAACTTCTATATCCCCAAGAATATCTTAACTCCATCAACTGCTCAGGTCTACCTTTGGCACATTTGGCACTCAAGGTCGGCGTCCCTGTCATGATACTTCGCAATCTCAACATTGCTGGAGGGGTCTGCAATGGAAGTCGGGGGATATTGACTCGGATCAGGAATAGGGTTTTGGAGATTCGGTTGATCACTGGAGATAACGCAGGAGAGACTGTTTTCATTCCACGGATGCGACTTTGGCCTATTGAAGGTCAACTCCCCTTTACACTCTCTCGACTGCAGTTTGCTGTTCGTCTTTGCTTTTCAATGTCAATCAACAAGTCACAAGGGCAGTCAGTGAAGCATGTGGGTTTGGATTTCAGGAGTCCTGTCTTTACACATGGGCAGTTCTATGTGGCAATATCCAGGGTCAAGTCTGTCCACAATATCAAGGCAATATGGCCAAGCTCAGAGGATAGTGCAAAGACAAAAAATATTGTATATGATGAAGTGTTATTAGATTAAAATATATATTGTACATATGTAACTACTACTCATAGAAAATCAATGAACACAGTGAACAATGTGTGCCACTACTCATAGAGAATCCATGAACACAGTGAACAACGTGTGCCGGAGGCACATTTAAAAACCTTGTCAATAATAAAGCGAGATCGGTCACGTGACTGTGGCGTGGGTAAATGGATGACAAACTCCGCAGGGGTGGGAATGGCATCACGCCGTGAGACTCTGCAGAGGTGTGGGAAAGTGAAAATGGTGAGAAAGTATGACAAATATAACTCAAAGGTGGGAACTTTTTTTCTGGCTAATTTTTCGCCACCTCGAACTTTTTTTTTTGGCTCTGGGCTCATTGGCTATGTAGAATAATGTCTGCATGGCATGTAAGGTGCTATATTGCAGTGTTTGCTAAATAAAATTTGACTGAGGAGCAACCGTCATTCCATTTACTATGCTGTGAAAGCTGACTAAGTGAACCTCGCGGGCTGAACAAAATGCAAAAACCTGATCATGACCTTGGCACATGACCCAAAGAAGATGATTTAGACACATCTCTGTATTAGTCAGTAACAAGTGGATCAATAAAATGTCATTTGCAATTCTATAAGTGAGGTCATTACAAAGTTAGGTCTGTATTGAAATAAGTTTGAATTGAAAATTGAGTTCAGAGTTACAATTGAGTTCATTATGAAGTAAAGGAAATAAAAATTACTTGAATACAGTAAGTTTAAAAATTGAGTTCGTTACAAAGTAAAGTCAGTAAAATAACAGTTACAAATGAGCTCATTATGAAGTAAAGTCTATGAAAATTAGTCTAGAAATGAGTCAAGTTTGAAAATGAGTCAGTAAAAAATAAGTCTGTAAAATGATCTTCGAAATAAGGCATTTGATATAAAATAAAATTACAGTTACCATTATGAAGTCAAGTCAATAACAATTAGTTCAATACAAAGTCATTATGCAGACTTACTAACAAGTTATACATTGAGTTCGTTATAATGTAAAGTCAATAAATATTACTTTAATACTTACTGACAAAGTGAAGTTGGAGATTTTTTACAAAATTTAAAGAGAGGAGAGGGAGGTGAGCAGGGGTGAGGGGGTGAAGTAGTGAGGGGGTGAGGGAGTAAGGGAGGGAGGAGAGGAGAGGAGGAGGATGATGGAGAGGGGTGAGGGGGTGAAGTAGTGAGGGGGTGAGGGGGTGAAGTAGTGAGGGGGTGAGGGAGTAGGGGAGGGGGGGAGGGGAGGAGGAGGATGGATGGAGAGGGGGGAGGGGGTGAAGTAGTGAGGGGGGGAGGGAGTGAGGGGGTGAGGGAGTGAGGGAGAGAGGAGGAGAGGGAGTGAGAAAGTGGAGAGTAGGTGAGGATAAGAGAGTGGGAGAAGGTGAGAGGGGGGGGGGGTGAGAGGAGGGGGTGAGGAAGAAGGGGGAGAGAGATGAGAGAGAGGAGGGGGGGAGAATGGAGGGTGCATAAGGGGGTGAGGGGGGAGGGTGCATAAGGGGGTGAGGGGAGAGGGGAGGGGGGAGGGGAGGGGGGGAGAGGGGGGGAGAGGAAAGGGATGGGGGAGAGGGGAGAGGAGGGAGGGGAGGGGGGGAAAGGGGAGGAGAGAAAGGGGATGGGGGAGAGGGGGATGAGGGAGATGGGGGAGGGGATGGGGGAGATGGAGGAGGGGATGGGGGAGATGGGGGAGAGGATGGGGTAGGTAGGCATGGGATGGGGGAGGGGATGGGGTAGGTGGACATGTGATGGGGATGGGGTAGGTGGACATGTGATGGGGATGGGGTAGGTGGGGATGGGGACGGGGATGGAGTAGGTGGGCATGGGCATGGGGAAGGGGAAGGGGACGGAGATGGAGATGGAGATGGGGAAGGTGGAGATGGGGATGGGGATGGGGAAGGGGATAAACACCACAACCCCCCCCAACGGTCCCAAGTCAACTGAAGAGTTGTGTACCATCTAAAAGTCAAATAAAAAGCTGTGCATCCATGAATAAAATGCAGTGAGGTGTTCATTAGAAAATGAACCACTACTTACACATTCACAGACTGAGTCAAAAAATGCAATGAGATGTTGATAAAATTAATGAACACAGTGAACCACATGTGCCGAAGGCACATTTAAAAACCTTGTCAATAATAAAAGGAGGATGGTCAGGTGACTAGGCCGTGGGAAGTGAAGAGGCCGTGGGAGATGAAGAGGCCGTGGGAGGTGAAGAGGCCGTGGGAGTTGCTCTGAGTGGGTGGGAGAGTGATGACCAACTCCGAGGGTCATGAGACAATGATGACAAATATAAGTGAATGGTGGAAACAAAATTCTCAGCTAATTTTCACCACCTCTATCTTTTTTTTTTTTTGGGTCTGGGCACTTTTTCTATGTAGAGTGTAAAAATTGAGTTTAATGACAAAGTGAAGTGAGAGATTTTTTACAACATTCAAAAGAGAGGAGAGGGAGGAGAGCAGGGGTGAGAGGGTGAGGGGGTGAAGTAGTGAGGGAGAGAGGGGGGGAGGGGGTGAAGGGGGGAATGGGAGGTGGGAGTGGGTGAGGGGGTGATGGGGGAGGGGGGAAGTGAGTAGGGGAGGGGGGAGAGGGGAGGAGGAGGATGGATGGACAGGGGGGAGAGGGGGGAGAGGGAGGGGTGTAGGGGTGAGGGGTGAGGGGGTGAAGGGAGGAGGGGGTGAAGCAGTGAGGGGGAAGGAGGGGGGAGGAGATGAGGAGGGGGAGAGTGAGTGAGGGGGGGAGGGAGTGAGTGAGGGGGTGATGGGGGTGAAATATTGAGGGAATGAGGATATGAGAGTGGGAGAACATGAGAGGGGGGGGGTGAGAGGGGGAGTGAGGAAGAAGGGGGAGAGAGAGGAGAGAGGGGAAAGGGAGGAGGGGGAGGGTGCATGAGGAGGTGAGGGGGGATGAGGAGGTGAGGGGGGAGGGGAGGGGGGGAGAGGGGAGAAGGAGGGTGGATGGAGAGGGAGAGAGGGAAGGGGGAGGTAGGGATGGGAAGGAGATGGGGGTGAAGTAGGTGGAGAAGGGGATGGGGATGGGGTAGGTGGAGAAGGGGATAAGGGAGAGGGAGAGGGAGAGGGAGAGGAAGAGGAAGAGGAAGAGGGAGAGGGAGAGGGAGAGGGAGAGGGAGAGGGAGAGGGAGAGGTGGATGGGGATGGGGGAGATGGGGATGGGGGATGGGGGAGATGGGGATGGGGGATGGGGGAGATGGGGATGGGGATGGGAAGGGGATGGGGGTGAGGTAAGTGGAGAAGGGGATGGGATGGGGGTGAGGTAAGTGGAGAAGGGGATGGGAATGGGAGAGGTTGGGATAGCGGAGATGGGGATGGGGAAGGGGGAGAAGAGGATGGGGATGGGGGAGATAGTTATGGGGGAGATGGGTATGGGGAGGTGGGGATGGGAAGGGGATGGGGGTGAGGTAAGTGGAGAAGGGGATGGGAATGGGAGAGGTTGGGATAGCAGAGATGGGGATGGGGAAGGGGGAGATGAGTATAGGGGAGATGGGTATGGGGAATGGGAATGGGGAGGTGGGGATGGGAAGGGGATGGGGGTGAGGTAAGTGGAGAAGGGGATGGGGATGGGGTAGGTGGAGAAGGGGATGGGGATGGGGTAGGTAGAGAAGGGGATGGGGATGGGAGAGGTGGGGATAGGGGAGATAGGGATAGGGAAGAGGGAGAAGAGGAATGTGATGGGGGAGATGGGGATGGGGGATGGGAATGGGGAGGTGGGGATGGGAAGGGGATGGGGGTGAGGTAAGTGGAGAAGAGGATGGGAATGGGAGAGGTTGGGATAGCGGAGATGGGGATGGGGAAGGGGGAGAAGAGGATGGGGATAGGGGAGATAGTTATGGGGGAGATGGGTATAGGGGAGATGGGTATGGGGGATGGGTATGGGGAGGTGGGGATGGGAAGGGGATGGGGGTGAGGTAAGTGGAGAAGGGGATGGGAATGGGGTAGGTGGAGAAGGGAATGGGGATGGGGTAGGTAGAGAAGGGGATGGGGATGGGAGAGGTGGGGATAGGGGAGATAGGGATAGGAAAGAGGGAGAAGAGGAATGTGATGGGGGAGATGGGGATGGGGAAGGTGATGGGGGAGAAGAGGAAGGAGATGGGGGAAATGGGGATGGGAGAGATGTGGAAGGGGATAAACACTACAATCCACCTACGTTGACTTGGGGCCAATGGTCCCAAGTCAACTAAAGAGTTGTGTACTATCTAAAAGTCAACTAAAGAGTTGTGTAACCATGACACCCCAAGTCCAAAGGCAACTAAGGAGTTGAGTAACTGTAGTGGAATTAAGCATTGTATTATGTATATGCAAGCTGGCCCATGAAAATAAACCACCACTTACACATTCACAGACCGAGTCAAAAAATGCAATGAAGTGAACAATGTGCACTGAAGTCAAAAAATGCAATGAGATGTTGATAAAATTAATGAACACAGTGACCAACATAAGCCATACTTCACTCATGAGTGGTTCTGTGTAGCAATATGATGAGTAAGGTCTGTGCACAACATCAAGGCTCTATGGCCAAGTGATAGTAGAAGTGCAAAAACCAAAAATATTGTATATAATGAAGTACTATTAGAGTAACATAGAAATGAAGTACTATGTATATAGAAATGAAGTCCATACTTATTAAACATGTTAACACATGACAGTGGAAGTGCAAAAACCAAAATAATGAAGTACTATCAGACTAACATAGAAATGAAGTCGTGACAGTGGAAGTGCAAAAACCAAAAATATTGAATATATTACTTATTAAACATGTTAACGCGTGCCGGAGGCACATTCCCAACCTTGTATACATAATAATAAGGGTGTCACATGACTCAGGAATGTGTTTACCACATGTATGCGCAGTAAGCACAGTAACATGTGTATGCAGCATGCATCTCAGAGTTTAATTTCAACACTACATAGACCAGGTATGGTGCCATACAGTTCTACATAGACCATGCTTACACTCACACAACCTTTCTTCATGACTCTGCTTGAATCCTAGCTTTTACAACATGTTAGGAGGCAAGCCGACCAGCTACAGTAAATACTGTGTCATGGCATGATAACTATTAGTAAGGTAGTCACCAAAATAACAAGTGTCTCATCTCAAGCCCTCATTCTCGCCTGTGCGCGTGAGTCGGCAACCTACCAGCTACCTTGATGAAAGTGTGGAGGCTTGAATGAATCCGTCATCAAATGCTTCTTAGCACACTTCTTCAAGTGTTAAAACACTTTTCTATTAAAGTGCACCTGGATTGAAAAACTGTTGATGTTTTCAAGCTTATCTGCTTTTAAAAGTGTTCAAGTGGTCGTCAGATTTATGCGTGTGGTGCTGTGTACTTAGTCACTGCTAATTTTGTACAATCCACTCTGAATGCTTATTTTTATGAGGGGGACGGGGCCCCACGCTAGTTCTAAATAACTCAAAACTGAGGGAGCCGTTATAATAAACATATCCAAAAAAGGTAATGTATGCGTCCAAGGTTGCACGTTCGCCGAGGGGCTTCTTTTGCTCCGAGGTCACGGTCCTCCATTGCGTCATCTGATGCCATTTCCGAGTGGTTTCAACCGAGCGAGACTGACTCCGAAAGTGCTTTCAAGTTCGGCATGTTTTCTTGAAATGTCATCACTATATATATCTCTTCACCTTACCCCAGAAGAACTCGATGAAATTGATTTATTCCGGGCGGTTTGACTTTTCGTGGTCGGGCCATATGGAATGAATAAAAATTTCTATTTCATGCTACATTATTACTCGTAGCTCCATGATCTCTGTCGATCACCATATTAGCTGAAATTTTTTATAGTCCGCCAATCTCGCCACCGTCCCCAAAGTAGCACCGGTGACTAGGCAACGATAATAATTTATACCTTGCGGAAAGACATATTTCATGTCATAAGTGCCCAATTTGCCCAACGTACACTGTATGCGCACGAGGTCATTGTTACTCCTCGTACTAACACGAGGTACTGCAATAGCTGTAGCAGCACGAGGCAAGCATAGCCATGGCATCGCCATCTTGTCGTCATCCTATGTCAGTTAACCTTTGCATCTTCGATGCTAGCTTATTTTCTGATTTCGTTCTTCAGGCTTGGCCATATAAATGCCGAACTATCTGAGCATCGAGCCAAATACCAGGATTTTGGCCTGACGGATCTGGAAATGGTCGTCAACCTACGTCCTCTCCGCTGACTGCAAGCCTCCCGTTGTTGTGCTTCTGCCACGGCCCGTAACTTGCAGCATGGAGATTTGAACGTTGTGTATACAGCCGTGCACACAAAATTTCCACGTTGTCATGAGCCTAGATGAAGCCTTCATTTGGATTTGTTCTTATCGATCCGTTATCTATTGCTTTTTTATCTTGTTATATTGTTTCTCGGTACGGGTAAGGATAGATGATCCGTTCCACCTTACGCTGGGATATAAGGACATAACCAGAATAGAAAGTGACTTACAGTAATTTTCCTGATGAATTGGAGATGAACTGGAATAAACCAGTTTCGAACCAACTGTTTGCACGCGGCCCCAATAATCCACCGCGTCCTTCCGCCCGAACCAATACTGTCTCGACCTGGAGAATTTGGGAATCAAAATACATTTTTTCGTTAGAAGATGATTGCTATTACTTGGCAATGATGCTGGTGCTTCGGGCATAGTGCCGAGTCAACGATGCGCGTTTATGGTGATGATCACATTCAACGAACGCAGAACTCGCCAAGCGATCATTGGTCTAGGCCTCATTCTAACTGGGATTACCAACTACAACTTCATGAAATGAACAAAGGGAAAGAAGGAGAAGGGCAGATGGACTTCGGATCCTTTTGGAAGAAGTTTGGTCCCATGTCTGGAGTACGCTGAATGAGAACAGGAAAGGAGGTGGCGCGCGTAACATTCGCGGCTTTACACCGTCATGTCCGAATCATAAAAACGACAAACCTCTGAAATGAGCTTCGCATGACGTTAAAGCATATTGCCTCATAGAGATTATGATCAATTGTCGGGATCAAAGCGGAAGGACAGCAGACTGCAAGTGCATCAGAATGGATGATCCCTCGGCGGTATGAGATACAGATGTGAGAATCTCTCCAACGCACTTTGAGTAGAGGAATGCTAGTTGGAGCCTAGCTATGACTGCAAATGAGCGTTTCAATGATGTCCCATGGGTTATGGTGAGATTCTGGAGCGCATCCGTAAAGATAGAGATACCTAGAAGTTCGGTAAAAAATATCAGCAAGACTACCCCAGGAATATATTTAGCTTCCAACGACTCACGAGATTATGCGCCCGATCATTAGAGGGAATGAGGTATGGTGGGTGTCAAATTGGATGCCGCTGCAGTCATCGAAGATGAAAACCTCCATGTAGCGGCGGGGAGGCGTACTGCAATAGGGCATGTAAGTTTACGTAGAAGTGTAGCTGGCAAACAAAATCGCTTTTGCTCGTCCAAATAGAACATATAATGTGCAGGACAAAAATTAATGGGAGTATTCGGGCATGCTTCGTCCAATGTGTATGGAAAGTCGTTGATACAAAAACTAAGGCTCCAACCATGTAGTATCCATATCTGTACAGCTTGGAATGTAAATATACCAGTAAAAGATTGTGGCGTTATTTGGTGATGTGTACGCCATTCTCGCTCACGTGGTATTCGAACTTGTTGCGCTCTCGCGGTCTGCTCCCAAGTAACGACTCCTATATCGCTATCCAGGTGTAACGCGTAAAGGCGATTCCAATATTTTTCACTGAATATCTGACGGAACCAGTACTACAAATGCCACCCACTCTCGATGCTGGTAACGAACTTAGTCTGCGGCATCTCCCAGACGTCTCCAATGCATCTTTTTCCTTCCAAATCCCAACCGCTATTTCCAAAGGAGATCTTCTGCTGGGTGATAATGATCTGGATTTTTTTAAGAATGTTGACGACAACATGGCTAGTCCTGGTTCTCACACTCCCCTGACTCTGGCCGACTTAACACCCAAGGCAAGGGTTGAACACCCTTCATTTACTGAAGATTCAGCTCCCTGCCTAGTCGATCAGCAACTTAAACCCAAAATTCCGCGAGGCATCGGGAAAGTCGCCCAAAGTCGTCCTCTTACCACGAAGGTGGATTCAACATCCGCTACACAAGCCCGCATGAGGGAGACTTCTTTGGCTATAGCGAGCCTGAGGGAACTGAGAGCCGAGGTGGAAATGTTGAATGAAAATTCGCAAGGTGGAGACGTTGAACAACATGTGGTGAGCGAAACTCGAGAACTCCAGCGAGGCTCGAAGTTGCCAAGATCGATAAAGAGACGAAAACAGGTGCGTTTCCGAAGAATACTCAGATGAAATCTGTGAGCTAACTAGTTACAGGCCATCATCTCCGGAGGAATAACCAAGAGCCGGAGCAACAACATTCACTCCAAACCAAACTTGCGCCCTCTTATCTCGGCACCTCAACATCACCTGTCGCCCCAACCTCCTGGATTAACACATGGATTCCCAGAAGCAGCAGAACGTGATGAGCAGAACCCTGACGCCAGTCTTTGTTCGACCGCGAGCGGTGGTGTTGCGGAAAGGTTAATCCTATACAGCCAGAAGTTTATAAACTCATTCGGGTACGTCATATTCGTTCGGTTCAACAGAAACATTACCTGTGGAACAAAGCAAGATGTTTACATTTTCGGCACCTTTAAATAGACTTTTCACCCCCGACAATGTATCAGAACCAAAAATTGACCCTGAGCCGACATGCGACATAGCAGCTGTACCTGAACCAGTCGTCATCGACTCAAACAAACGAGACAATCATGACGTTCCACTCACGTTGTCACAAATATCTCCCTGCAAACTTGTGTCACCCGGTCCATCTTCGTCAGTCCCCACAGCTCCCGACTCGCCTACGCGGCCGTCAAGAAAGAGACCGGTGTCAGCAGCATCACCTCATCGGCCCTCGAAGAAAGGGAAGACGGCTGTAGCTGCCTCATCTGAACAGGCCTCGAAAGATGCAATCCGAAGGTTACCTTCGGGTATTAAGTCAAGCTCGGGCGTTCCATCACGCTCTAGCTCAAGCTCGAGACGTGCCCACGCGACCGTGACAAGGAAGGCTGATCAGATCAGAAAACCAACAGCGATAGCTGCTCCTCATCAGGACGCAAGTAAAGTGCTCGACCAGGTGTCTCTAGATCGCAGCAACGCCTCACATCCCGCGACTTCGAGCTCGAGTTCTTTACGACACCCGTTAGCCGAGTCTAGTCTTCCTCCGAAGCATTCTGTCAGTCGACCAGCTGAAGAGACTTGTTCTGGGGTTGCTTCTAGTTTGAATGCTAATAATGTATTACAACGTCATGACACACGAGTGAGTTCTTCATTTTCTTTTCACGTCCCTTGCTTTCCACGTGAGCGATCAAGCTCAAGAACGTGGAACCGCGCGCGTACGATAAGTTATCAAGGTCATGTCATGCTCACTGACCTGGTCAACAGGTCGTTCTGCCCCCCACTAACCCCACCAAAGCCTTTGAGTTCAAGTTTCAACGGGACACGCGGATGGAAGCACGCCAGGCCGAGTACGTGAAGGAGAGATCACATTTGATGCAGAAGAACCGAACGCAGCTGATCCCTATACCGGACTTCAAGGCTCTGCACGCACAGCACGAAGCAAAGATTGCTCGTCGCAAGGAGAATATACATCCTACACACCCGCTACCCCTCGAGCTGCATACGAGTGAACGAGCGAAGGAGCGGAAAAAGTTTGATCAGATGATAAAGGAAAAGGAACGGGAGCTGGAAAGGATGATGGAACAGAGAAGACGAGAGGCGGAAGAGAACGAGGAGAGAGAAGTGCGAGAGTTGCGGAAGAAGGCGGTGCCCAGGGCTCATGAGATCCCAGAATGGTATAACGAAGCACCGAAGAAGAGTAAGACTGTGGATGGAGGTGTATGTGATCGAAGAGCTTGAGCTTCTGCGGATGGCGGTGGAGGAGAAGAAGAAACGGTTTTGAATCCAAGTATAGATGGGTTCTATTTGGGGGTCGTAGCTTCTACATAAACTGTTTCCCCACTTTACGGGATTTGATTGCACGAGTGCCCAAGAGGACATGCAGCAGGGGCGTAGCTTCGGTCTTATCACTCGGCGACAAGAAAGGTGCAAAGTCATTGGCGGTTTACATGATAGTTACGGAATAACCGGTTACGCTTAGTGTCCGAGGGGAGCGGAAAGTATCACCTCGCATGCAGGCATTCAGTTCAGTCGGTCACTCGTTATCGTTGTTGTAAAGGATACGTATCATCCGCTAGGTTCACCCTTCCCGGATATAACCACATAGACAAATGTCAGAGTGCCATTTTGAATTTTTCATCACACGAATATCTCGCATATAACGGAAACGCGTCACCTCCGTCTAAAATAAAATCGAGACGCACCTTCCCTTTGGAGGAAATTAAGATCGGGCCTGGAGTGCTTTCATGATCGGTATAAGGGGAAACAAGGGTGTCCTTGTTCTCGTCACCGTTTTGGCATGCAATTAGCTTTCACAACTGCCAGTAAGTTGTCAGGGCTCTGCACCAACGTGGCGTTCCTGTGATCTGGTTCCTTCACGCAAGCATTTGAGTTTTTTTTTTTTCCTTTTTTCTCATTCTTTTCGTTCCGCACGGACCCGGACAAGAGGCCCAAAATGGTTAAACTGAAGGGAGTAGTTGTTTGGCTGCTGTGCAGATGCACGTGCATTTCCTTGTCTCCACTGGCGGGTTGGTTCGATTTCCTATTATAGATCGGTTCAATTTGAATGAGGTCGTCGTCCCGATTTGGATATCCATCCCGTACAAGTTGTTCGTCCAGTTTCATCCCAGTTTGTTTTGTCATATCAACGGCTTCAACGGAGCCACGGGACCTCTCACTTTCTTGGACGCCACAACCTGGCCTTCGGTACGATCTCGCCATCATGCCGAATTCTGTCTGCCGCCCAAAGGATAAAAGGCTGCCCACTCCAAAGTCTGGCATTCATTCCATTCCACCCCACACATCTTCAATTATCCTGACGTGTCATACACGAGATGCATTCAACTACACAACTTGCAGCACCCACTTCCGCACCCACTACAGTCCAATCGCAGTCGTCATCTCTCTCGCACAGCAACTGGAATTTGTGCATCGACTACAGCTCACCTCAATGCTGTCACTGCGGATACCGCGGCAGTCACGCACCAACGTGTCCTTTCAGATGAACTATAGCACCCCGTGCGTGTCTACTTCATTCTTTTTGCTGTACGGCGTCGTGATTTTTTTTTGCAGTTAGACAACTATGCTTGTACCAGTACCCATCACATACCCCATCGTCGCAGTCATCGTTCATAGTTATAATGCTCTCAAGCTCGTTCTGCTATTAATCGCATCCATTCATGCACGTTGTATTCGTATATATTATACCACCGCCGTTGGTGTAGTCCCTGGAGGAAAGGATATCTTTGACTTGTTCGAGGCAGAGACGGTTATGTCAACAATTTTGTACTACTACTATATCGTTTCAGCCATAGCAACATCGATCGCGTTTTTTTCTTGTCATTTTGTGACAGCTTAAGCTTCCGGCCTCCGATGTCTAGATATAGTTTAGACATACGCACCCATGACCCGTTCCGTTGCCTCGGGTTCCTGATTGTTGAACAAGCTCGCTCGAGCTAAACCGCGGCTTACTCCGTGTTCCTAGGTCCACCAGATATTCGTCACGGGTTGGCGAAGAACTGCTAACATTTGAGCCCAGGTCTACCACTGACCTGCCCAGCGAAGCTCCACTTGGGACGTTGATCACGCATCCGGTAGATTGTTTTCCCGGACAGGAACACCAAGTTTCTTCCCCACACTTTCTATTCACACGTTTTGTGGAGAAACCCAGGTTTCTCCTAGACAATGACAACCTCAAGAGCGCTCACTCCACCCTCGCACTCCGAGGAACTCGGAGTTGCATTTCCTCTGGAACATGTCCTGCTTCTCACATTCAACCGACCCAAATCGCTCAATGCGATGACTCCGCGCATGCGAAACGACTTGGACAAAGTCCTTGACTGGTTCGAGGATGAGCCGCAGCTATGGTAAAGAACATTTCCGTCCATGGCCGTTTTGACCGAGATTCCAAATTAAAAAAAAAAAAAAAAACACGTCATCCACAGGGTCGTCATAGTAACAGGAGCCGGACGACTGTTCAGCGCTGGGGCCGATCTGAAAGCGTTAGTCAATCCACCGTTCATTCCTGCAGAGTGACTATCGGTACTTTAACTTTGGGTCTAACTAGATGGAACAAGGATCAACAGAGCGGAGATGAGAGCGAGCAAGACAGGCTTGCTGCTGACGTCAACGGTTTTGGCTCAATCTCAAGGCGGCAGATGCGTAAGCCAATTATCGCCGCAGTGGTAGGCGGCGCTTATGGTGGTGGAGTGGAAATGATCTTGAATTGTGATATCGTCATTGCGAGTGAGAACGCGAAGTTCACGCTTCCTGAGGTTAAAAGGGGAGTTGTTGCGATCCAAGGCGGTGTGTACATTCGTGTATCCTGTGACTGACTAGCTTCTATCTTTATTCTGCAGCCATCCCAAGATTAGCACACATCGCCGGGCATCAGGTATGCACATCGTCCCTTGTTTACCCGACATCTCTCTTTCACTTTTTCGCCGATCACCTGTTTGGCTCAGGAATGCTGATACATGGGGCTTAGCTGGCATCCTATATGCTTCTTCTGGGAAGGACGATTACTGCTGCTGATGCGTATAGTCGTTTTGGATTGTGCGTTCATTCTTTTCTCAAACTCAGGGATTTCCTATACATGTACTGATTGTTTTTTTTTTTTTGGATCATTCAGCGTTAACGAAGTAGTTCCGACCGCAGAAGTCCTTCCCACAGCTCTAGCTGTTGCCAAGGAATTAGTTGCCAACTCTCCTGACGCACTTCAGTCCACGAAGGTGGCATTGTTGCTTTCGCAGCAGCACAACTTCCACAATACGTTCACGAAGCACGTCGGATCCTCCGCAAGTACGCGGGTTTACAAGGGCTACAACATCAAAGTCCGCATATTTCCACAACCCTTCTATTTACTGCGCCCAGTATTCGCGTTACTAACATAACCTGTTGTTTTAGGAAGGTCTCAAGGCGTTTGCAGAGGTTGGTTGCACATTCAAGCCATATGACTTGGCAGTTGACATAAATACAGAAGCGGGCCCCTGTCTGGAAGAATCCTTCCAAGCTCTGACTAGTCATTTCAGGTACTCATGCCAGTGGCCGCAGTTTTTCCAAGTCAGCCTGAAGTTAGTTAGATGCTATCCCCCATCAAATCCAATTTATGATGGTAATTTGACTCACACTTATCGATTATCAGTCGCTGCCAGAAATAGTGGGTGACCGAGTTTTGAATGCACACACTGTTGCTTCCTGCTTTTACGATCCGTCTTATCTAAACTACTGTCACGTCCTTTCATTGGGTAGATCTATCCGCAAATACACGAATAAAATAGCACCCGAGCAATCTTGAGTGTGTACCAGATCGATCGCACATTGTGATGATTGGTCGATGAAAGGTAATAACACTAGACGTTCGTGGGTTCGTCCCATCAATCGACTTTACAAGAGTTTTCTAGTTAGAATGTTCGTGCGGAATACCTCCATGGGTTCTTTCCTCGACTCTTCTATCCTCCGTCGGGGTATACGCCCCACAGTCCCCCGTTCGACGATCTGCGTTCCAAACAGGCAAGGAAAACACTCAAAGGCAATAACCGACTAATCACATGATGTGATGGGAAGCGACAACTCGCGAATGTGAAATACCTGTCATTGACTAGGTTGGCAGCAGTCGTTCTTCGACGCTTTAAATACCTCCGTCCAATCGCTGGCCTAGTGTATGACCACTACGGACAGAAATAGAACGACCAAGTCTATGTACGGAAAAGAATCAGAACCCGACATGACGTTGATATAGAACCCCAGACAAAAGACACAATTATTCTAAACATGTACGTAAATGTCAATCGTGCGATCTTAGCCGGTACCGTATCTCCCATGCGATTGGCTAGACGTCGAAAGACAAGTATGATCGCCAGCCCGCCGGTGTCTAGAAAGTTGACCATCAATCCTGACAGCCGGACTTGAGTATAGTGAATGCATTAGATGAGTTGGTCGTTGTGTGGGCGGCTGGTGTCACAGGTGCTCAATTGTCGGCCTATCCGCGTAAAGGGCAATGCAAAAGACTGAGGGCCCAGGGCACGCGACGCAGAAGATGAAATCCTAGTTATTGCCAAGAGGCCGAAGAAAAACAAGGCAAGTTGGTTATGAAAGATTTTAAAATTCAACTCTCACGAGGCACATACGTCACTTAGATGGCGCCACTTTTGACGTTTGTAATTCCTTGCGAGTCAATTGCAGCTCGCGGGAGCGGTAACGTCGTCGAATATGAGAAAGCGGAGGCAGAGGATATCAACAGCTGGGAGAGTGGCGCGGTATATAAAAATACTGAAGGCACTGGGAAACAGTAATGCCAGATCGCGTGATTCGTTATATCGAAGGTGAACTTGGGAAAATCATACAGAAAGGCTCACGTCCATATCATTCAAATACGCCACAGTTCAAGTTGTTCGACACTGAGTCTAGGACTACGACAGTTCAGGCACGTCTATCAAAAATGACCGCAGGTCTCAGCCTAGAGTACAACGAAGATCACTCGACACGCCAAGTCAAACTGTCAAACCTTCAGACATAAATTAAATTACATCAGGATATTCAGTAATTAGATGGAACCTTCGAAGAAAAACCGGAAGCCTGATGCACAACGAATATGTACCCTGGTCTCTCCGGAAGCAATGGGATTGTCCTCGAGATTAGCCAAACAAAAAAACAAGGGGCACTGACTGGTTCGTTCTGGTTCAATGATTGGAGTGAGCGCGCGTTTCATGCATGTGGCTGCTCACATTTGGAAGGGTAGAGATCCACGAAAGATCTAGATGGAGCTTTATGTCCATAAGGCGAAGCGCATTGGTCTACGAACCATCGGTTCCGCGTCCTCTGGAGAACGACAACTGCAGCTGAGATAGCTATCAGAGATGTGATAATACTTTAAGCGGGTGCCTCCAAGGTGCCTCGTCTTGTGGCGACGTGCGCGTGCTTTTGAATGGCCCTGCATTCGACGGAAGCAAACGAGCAAAACAGATGGCATGCGTTGGGCATGCGGCGATGCCTAATAATCGCTCCGTATAAGGGGTAATTTAAATCATAGAGAGTAAGCTATACCGAGTACCACACGAGCGTTGAACCATGTAGTTGCAGCCAGCCAAACATGACAATCTTGATATCTCATGATCGAGATTCTTTTCATCGAAATAAGACTTTAGTACGTCAAAAAACATATCTCCGAAGTTTTTTTCCCACGTGTTGTCAGGGTGGCCAAGATTGTTAGGCAATTTTTCGCAACATTATGGAGGTCTGCTACACAATTTATTTTTGCATCTCTGACTTGAATTTCGTGGCGAAATGACATATCTCGTTGAGATCCATTGTCATGGTCGACCATTTTCAAAAAAAGATGTGGTACTCCAAGTCACAGCTATTTGCAGAATGCTAGGGCCAATTTGGCAAAACCTCTCTGTGGATGCACCGTAGGTCCACCAGTGATGCTATCCAAATGCTGATGTGCTGATAAAGGTTGACCAACATTGCTCGCTACCAGTACATCCATGGCACATTGGCATCACTTGGGCATTCATGGAACAAACAAAAAAACAATTCGTTTTCATCTGCAAATTGCTGCAATAGTGTGATGTGGTGATAGAATGAGATCTACTTACAGGCCAATCAGAACACCAGTAATAGAGTAAATACAAGTATTATAACTGATTCAACTGAATGCCATGTAAGTCACAATCACACAATCAGGGGACGATGAACAATTGAACCTATAAAAGTTGCTGAGGGACTAAACCTTGGAAGATTTATGTCTCCCACACATCCATTTAATGCAACTATATTGTTGCACTACAAAAATTGAAATTTGGGCTGATCATGAGGCAGATTATGGTCTAAAATACATGTCTGACTGGTTTTTACACTGTCTGTCTAAATGTTTCCCACGAAGTTCAGTCAAAAGTATTGTCATGTTTGGCTGTACACAGGAACAAGCTTACCAACGCATTCAACTCGTCAGTCACAGGTGATAGGCCGCAGGATGAACTTCGGGTCACAACGGCGGCCTACGGGACCCTAAATATTGATTGGGTTGGCACCGTAGACGATATGTATTGTATCTATTGGAGAAGACAAGAGGGGTCCGAGGCGTCGAAGATGACATCCAAGAAGCGGGGTAATTAACCCTTGAATCATGAGATGCAGAGAACTGATACTATGTACACGGACTAAAGAGCTTCTACTCAGGGAATTGAGTGCGATGATCGTGAGAATAACATTCCGAAACAGTGAGCGGAGCATTTCACTTGAGGGCAAATTTTGGACGACAAATCGGATGAATGACAGTTCATCGCAGTTCATTCTTCCCCTCAGCCTCCACCGGGTATCCTGCAAGGTTTGAACGATGGCAAAGAAAGGCTGCGTTGATCACTGGTTTGGGTATCACAGAAGAAGAACGGATTGAGGAATTCTAGGCTCACAGCTGAACAGTAGTGAGCTCGAAGAATTCATGTATACTTCTGAGTTGATAAATGAACCAGGTCCTGCTGTGGTGTTATCTCCAAATTTCTGACTGCGAAGTTCCGCCCTCGAACAATTCTGTTTGCACCGCGTGACATGAGCCGTGCTGGCGGCTTTTCTCCTGATCCCAGTGGTGCCATGGTCCTTTGTTCACGGCATTTTTTCAGCGACTTGCACATTGGAAAATACACTTATGCACGAGCTGGTTCATAATATGCACGACCATTGTAGGTTCGAGGTAATTGGAGAAACTTGCGGCATCACGCATGTGAGGTGGCCATCGTCTCCCGTTCGTCGGTAGCATTCTCATGATCTTTCAAGATCCGGGCCAATAGCTTGAGTGGTGATTGCCGGTACACCCGAGATTTGAGACGGGGTTTTGTCTCCTTCTCAAAGCAACATCAAGTGGTTCTTGGCGTTTGCTGATACCCGTGAACTCGCAGGAATACTACAAGATTGCAGACTTGTGTTCGTCGTCGAGTAGTAATCTCTGTTACAGTCAATACAGCATGTCCAGACCTTCTGCTGTGCGTGCCGTCAACGAGGTTTCAAGATAGCTTGTTTCAACGACACGCGACCGTTTGATGATCATGAGTATGGGACTATTGGAATGATCATGAGTATGGGACTATGGGTTTTCTCACACTCGCCATCGTGTCTCATACATAACTTCTTGTCGTTTCTGACGATCGTCATATGCACTCGTAAGGTTTAGTAAAATTAAAATGACTTTAATGGGAAACGCAGAAAGTGTTGGGACCGACTAGCATGCATTGCTTTAGTATGTAGACAACGTTGGGAAGCGTTGTTAAAGAACAAGTAGCCTTTTCCCCGTTGATCGAGGTCGTATTGGAGCTCTGTCGGGGGGGTGCGGGTTCCTAAAAGAGCTTTTTCGTACGCGTGTGCGCCACAAGTGCTCGATTCCGCATTGAGCGCCACTCATCCTCCTATTCGCAATTTCGCATGACACGGTCTAGCAGATGCCGGGTCATAGACAAGTTTGAGTGCGATTAGGAGGTGTGTTGCTTCCTCTTGACTTCCATCTCGTTCACAAGCAACGCAGGTAAGCGCTTCGCGCTTCTCATTGGGTTCAGTTCCTTATGTTTTCAGCAGTTGTTGCTTCGCCTTAACTACTCGCATAGTAAGAGCTCTCACCATCTTTAAAGGAATCATCTCAACTAGGACCTCAGGATTCACTGGTACTATCTTATAGCTATTGCTACCTCGCCCTGAATTCAACAGTGATGCCTTACTAGGCCTTACTCCTTACACGGTTACATCAAGTGTATTGATCAACTTCCCACCTGCAAGCTGCAAGCGTATTTTGAATCCCCGACAGAGCTCCGCCCGGGAACCGGGCCGTTTACCGCAACAGATGGGAAACGCTATATGGGCGTGTGAATGGATTTATATAATATAAAAAAGTTCAAGCTCCCACGAGGTTTCGTTTCTCCTTGTCATCTACTTCGACCACTCCTTCTTCTCCTACCGTTCACGCAAAGATGCTTCTCCAAGTCGCGTCAGTAGTTGTTATAACCTTCGATGCTCTACCAGTTCTCATTTCAACTATGAAGCCTTCTTGCTTTTGTCGCCCCTCTAGTTTCAGGGCTTAACATTGGAATAGTTGGGACTCCCAGCGCTGGAGGTATGATCACCGTCACATGGGTGGCTGCCCCCACGGACCAGTGCGTTCTCTTCCGTCGTCTGTTGAACTTTCTCATACTTCTGTAGACCCTTTGACTTGGAGCTCGGAAATCCAGCTTTCAACCAGTATTTTGCCATTGCGAACAACGTGCCACCTGTGACTGGTAGCACCACTGTCGCCATCCCCCCCATTTCTGCTGGGTAAGTGCAGTCTTGTCATGTGTTGGATGCTTACCCCCGTCTGCAGTACGTACGACTTGGTAGCAGTTGATACGGCAAACATCAACAGCCCCTACGCCAGTGCGGGTACTTTCAGCATTTATCCTGCTTCTACTCCTTCCACTACGGCCACGTTGCCAGGGACAACTACCACATCGTATGTTTTCTTCTAATCCTTTTTTCTGTGACCATTTAATTCTGGTTTCAGCCTTCCGTCTTTGACCACCGCGTCCGGAACCCTCTCCAGCTCTGGAACCGCCAGCTCTAACTCTGGCACCAGCACGAGTTCAGTTCGTCCAACAACTTCCAGTGGGGCTATGGCTCCTCTCAAAATCAATTCCAATATCGGTGCTTTTGCTGCCGTACTGTTCTCGGCAATTGCCGGCGCTGCGATCGTTGCACTTTAAGCCGGAGTTGTCATTTTTTTAAATTCTCGGATATTTACGATCACGGTTGTAATTTGCGGAATGGGTTCATTTCTTGGACACATGGACTTCGAACATATTATTTACCTCATATGAACTATTGTCTCTTGTTGAACCTTTTGACCATGAAATCGATATGCGTAGTCATTCATGCCAGTAGTTGTTCTGGGACCCTTGAAAGTTCACCGAAATGCTTCCACCATAAATCGGACGTTTGCAGCCAATTTGCAGCCGTACAGGTCCATATATACTTATGATGGCTACTTCGTAGTTTAAGCTCCGAAACCTTAACTTTATCCGACTGCATGACAATTAAATCAACGTCAACAGTGCACGCGTATGGTGTTCACTTAGTCATCACCTAATTTGTAGAGGAAATTTCAAACAACTCGAAACTGAAGTGAAGGAGATACTTTTTTCCTGCCGTTTCAGATTGGCCTATTCCTATAACAGGACATAATTATTACTATAATAGGTATGGACGTCAATAAGTTTATTTGCTAATTATTGTTTAGATCAAAACCATTGTTCTACGCGCTCACGTTCGCTAGCATCAGGACTGTCAGTGTCAGTGTCAGTCACAAGGAGAAAGATGGCAGGGACACACGACGACGGCAGGGATGTTTTTGGTGAGTCAGATGTTTTCTCAACCTGATGTTGACATCTTTTCCCTAGTATGTCAATGCATCTGTACCTCAACCACGTCAATAGCATGATATATTCGATTTTATCACTCTCCTCAATGAGCCAGCCTAAGCTGGCCTGAAATTTTCGAAAGCCTGAGCCTTCAAAGCGGAGACTAAGCCGCGTCTTTTCTTTCAGTCCGAGCCGAGCCGTCACATCACTGCGCCTCATTTACACGGATTCCGCTGTTATGCAAGGCCCCGCCTCGAGATCAATCTCGTGCCCTTAACAACTACCTACATTCTCACTCCAGTGGCTTTTACCTATCAAGGATCTCCTAACAGGATCCACTTGGACTTCCCTACTTCGTTCAGTCGAATCCTAACAGTGAGCGGTGTTACTAGCCATCAATCCTTATCAGAGCACTTTCTCACGGGATCCATCGAGAAATTTCATTCAACTTTCGATTCTCGCGACCCACCCACCTCTCCCAGTTTTGTTTTGTTTTTATATTGTTCTTTCCGGTGGCCTATCTGATGTAATACGACACTTCAGTATCTTATGTAATGGTAACTGTAATTGTATTTTCCTTCGCCTACCCAAGTCAGGGTCTGTCTAGGCAGCCCTTCTTTCGCAATCCCTCATGCACTTCAGTTTGAGCTACGCAGCAGAGGTCGTCTGATGCTACGTAGCTCTAGGGAGTAATTGGAGGGGGAAAAGGAGCAGAGGCATAGATAAAACTGGGCAACGATGGCTGAGCCGATTTATGGATAAAAACCGCCCAAGCCCGTCCGGATTAAAATTGCAACCAACCAGATCAGGCATTTGGGTGAACTTCCACGGGTCCTGATGTGGTGTTGTCCTGCATTCCAACTGTATATTTCTTGCCTTGCCTTGCCTTCCCGAGATTTTACTAATCACGATGGTAGCATTCAATCGGGAGAACGGAAGGCGGGAGCATTAGTTTGCGGAGAAATTTTCATTTGTGAGGCTGTTTCACCTTCCTTGAAAACGATGATAGGGATAAAAAGTTAATGGTCTCAATGGCAAATTAGTGTGGGACAGTGTGAGACGTTCCTTGCATTGAGCGATGCCCTGCCAGTGCGCACATTCGCAGACATTCGGCAGAACCATGTCGCAGAAATAAATGTAACGGCTTACATTGAACGCCGTTGAATGAAATAAAACATTTGAATTGTAGGCCGACCGAGGGATGTATGACGCTATGCATTGTCCACCGATGTACTCCTGATCTCAAAAATGTAGTCTAACTTCTAATTTGAACAGGACATCTACACTTTCAAGTGACGGCCAAGATACCAACAGATTGAGACGGAAGACGGGCTATATCAATGTTCAATGTTTCATTCCACTAAAAGAAAGTCCCGCAAAGTCACCCGGAAGGATGTGTCAAAGGCTTGGCGAAGATGTTTGTCCGTCCATTTAGCAGTGCATATCACGTCGGCCGCGCCAGGTCAATCTGCCTCTCGGAATGGATTGTACGGTGAAACAGATAATACAGAACGAAAGTGCCTGCAAGAGCAGCTCTCGACAAATCTAGAACAAACATTCATTGACAAGAAACGATGAGTAATCCGACGCTCGGTTTCCAGCTTCGCAAGAAAATGAGGTACGAGCTAAGCCACTGATCCTGGGTCCAAATCTGATTAGTGGCAATATTCCATGGGCACATGGTATACCCTTACGTGGAAAGCGTTTCCATGCGTGCAAGACCCGGCTGGGGTAACGAAAGTCATTCGACTAGGTGAACAACAGCCATGTGTTACCCTGGGCACACGCCGTTCCTCACGCAATATCATCAGAGCACGTCACTCCCCGGTCACGGGGATACGTCCAGACGAAAGGCACTTTAGGAGTTCCAAGAGCACTTAGATCGAGAGTCGAGCGCGAGCGCGAGAGGAAAGCCCAACAAAGGAAAGGGTACAGACATACAGAGCGAGCGTAAGACGCGCCGCAGGATCAGAGAGTCGTCCCGTAACGTCATATCGAGGGCACAATGTCGAATTGCGCCCCTGCAGGCCTGCTGGATGATGCTAACCAAGGTCCGCGCCCAACCGTCAACCGCTACAATCTTCTATATTCATTCAGGACGTGGTACATCGTGAGACGATCTAACATATACCCAATTATAAGGATCATCGCTACGACTTGAAAACAAGTACTATATGGTCATGATCCGTGATAATAGGATGAGAATGTTTCACAGAATGGGCCCAAGGATTAACTACTGACTTGATTGATCTCTGAACGGTTCGGCGGGTATTATTGAAGATAGCGTAGGCAGATGCATATATGGTAGTAATAAAGGGGTTGTTGGAGGTTGTAAATCCAGTGAGTAAGCGACGCGACTCGAATGGAAATATCAAGCAAGAATTCAGGACAATTGCGCAAGTTGTCGCGTTCACCCCAAGTTGCTATTATTCCGTACATTATCAAGGTTACGCCTGAAAATTTAATGTCGAGGATGACAGGCCCAGCCACTCGCTGTGCGCCACTGCTGATCAGATTGAGTGTGACAGTGAAGCCCGGGGACAGCTGTGAAATATGACCGTCACGGTTGTTTAATAATTTTGCGACAATTTTGGCAATAACACGCTATTAGATCGTGGTGATGGATTGTGTCGATCTATATTTAGCTTGGCGCAGGCCCTGGCTGAAAACGCAAGTGAGACCAGTGCGATGATGGGTAAAGGACATGCCGACAAAGGTCTAGCTCCGAAAAGAGTAGATCTGTGTCACTGTGTCGATTGAAAGTAGTGTAATCTGAAGGATTGGCTTGATATGCAGTTTGGGAGAGCTTGAGAGATCCACTATCCGCGATTGAACTGGAATATGACAAATCGTTAAGATTCGAAACGTGCTTGTTATGAGCGCTAGACCGGTAATGTGGAACGACATTCTTAATGTCAGATGCTTCTGAGTATACTTGCCGAGCCTAAGCATCGCAATCTCATGACAGCTGCCACATTCCCTGTCGCGATTGTATTAAGGTACGCCAGGCCATGACTCCGTTTTTGGTTGTGAATTGCGAACTGTCACGTTTTGTTCGTCAAGCAAAAAAACACCCGTCGTAAGTCAAGAATCATTGGTAGTGCGATAGCGAATTCAGTCAAAAATTCAGTGGGATACGGCTCATTCACTCGGCCTTTCGTTAGTTGCGGTTCGTCGTTGAATTTGAAATTACCTAGAACAGCAGGGAAGGCACGCATGCACCAGGGCTCATGAGGATCATGGAAGAGACGCCGATAGAGGGGGCTAGACTGATCTAGACGGACACCCGGGTTATTCCTTCCCGGTCGGCGGTTAAGTCAGATGCTGCCCTGGTGGGTATCCCAACGGAAATCGAGGCTGATGCTGTCCAGACAAGATTCAAGTGGTGATACTAATTCTATTTTGGCAAGCATTCAAAATCGCGCCAGGAACACGCAAGATTGCCCAAATTGACTACCCAACATGCCCCAACAGCTGTTTTCCGCGTGGGTTTAGGCAGTTTTTTGTAGCCCTGTCAACAGAACAACTCTTTGTTTGGCGACTAAGGTCTAGGTGGAGAGTCCAGACTTGGATAGAAACCACCCAAACATGTCTGGACGAAACCCGTGGAAACCAGACTACGTGGTTTTGATCTTGAAGTAGGCATATTATGGACCGGGTCCAGATCGGTCTGAAAGTCAGGACGGTAACCCCGGGAAGAGCACAAGAGTCGATTTCGGTTGTAAGATGCTTTTTCCAACACATGTAAAGCTACACCTTGGAGCCGCTTCAGCAGAAGATCCTTTGTAGACCGAGGAGCTGAATCAATAGGTTAATCAGATGCACATAAGCGTGGGATGTGGTTCACTTTAACATTTGGTCCGAGGAGCTTCAAGTAAAGCACAGCACATCTACACCAGGATGCTTGAACGATGATACTGTGAAAATTTTCAGGTCGGAGATCACTGAATACAAAATACTCCATCCGAAATGTACGAGGCGTTTAATTTCCTGGAATGTGTCAGGAACCGATTCACTTATTGCATAGTGTCTGGAAGGAAGAAAGATGGATATTAATAAGGCAAGTTGAACGAATCCTCACTTGGTCATCATTCTTTACGAAGTTCACGTGGCTTGCAAACATGAGCTCACGATCATTGACATGATGTCAACAAGACAGCTGGTACTGTAAGCGCCTTAATTATAACAATCACCTGTGACACCGTGACCTTAACAAATGGTCCTGGACATAACAAACGGGCGGAATTAGAGCGTGACCGCTAACAAACCGACTGAGATTTGATGCCGCCGAAGCCAAAATTCAGCATTCAGCATTGACAAGCGGGACACCATTTTTACGTTTGTACACCATGATCGTGCCGCTATCCTAATTGTTATCATATTGTCCTACCTTTAAAACCCGAGCACTTCAACGTACTTATCTACTAATAACGACCTTCATGGAAAAATTTCTTGTCAAATATTCCCCGGAGGAACTTGTAGAACGCAAGCACGAAGATTGCATAAAAATTCGAGAGGGATTGGAAGTTAAACAGGAGAGACATGCAAGCTACATGGAAAAACAGAAAGAAAAGGTTCGAGAGCAGAATAATGTTCGGAAAAGGCGACAGAGGAGCAAAGAACGACACATTGAAATTGAGTTGGGAGTAAGAAACAGTGATGGCAGTCTAGTAGAGCACAAGGTAGGCAAACATGTCTTCAGACTTTGATGTCAACTGTCTGTAACAAGAACGATCTTGCAGAAAAGAAAATTGAACAGTCACGATGATTCATGCACATCCGAGTCCACAAGCAAGGGAACAATCAAGATTGGCAAGAAGGAAAAGCCACGAATCCGCTCCAGACGAACTAATTGGTTCAAGGCAATCACATGGAAAGCCATTGATTCTGCAGCCAAATTGTGCCGTTTTCAAACGGGAGAGATGGTAAAACTTTTAAGGAAGCAGCTTGGTGGAGGTGATACATATCGTACCCTTCAGCCTGGAACAATTCAACATTGGATTGACATTTCTGAAGCTGGATCTCGAAAGTGGAAGCAGGAAATTTTAGCACGAGTAGAGAAAGAAGGACAACGGCATGTTGTAACTGGTCGACTTGGGCGCCCAAAAGCTTTGGTTTGTTCTTTTGTCTTGGGTTTGTAGATAACTGACACATTAGGAGTGTTTAATCAGCATGGATACACAACATTGGTCAAAAAAATCAAAGCAGACCTCTTCATCAATCGCAATGGAGGGATACCCATTTCAGTTCCAATTGCACGTGCTATTGTCCTTGGGTATGTTGAAACGATGGCACCTGAATTACTTACTGTCAAAAAGTTCAAGTGCTCAGGACACTTTCTACGTATGTTTCTTGACATTGAGTTAGGCTGGTCATGGCGGGTTGGTACTCGTGCTGCTCAGAAGACACCAGAAAACTGGGAAAACTTAACTGAAAATATGTTCTTATGGATTGTGTACCAAGCAATGGTTCGAGGAATCATACCTGAAGCAATGATCAATGGGGACCAGCTGGGCATCCGGGTTATCCCACTAGGCAACAGAACATGGGCACCTCGTGGTGCAAAGCAAGTCGAAACATTTGGAAAGGAAGAAAAGCGGCAGTTCACAATGATGTCAGTAACCACATGTTCAGGAGACATTCTACCGTTTCAATGTATCTGGAAAGGGTCGACCAAGCAATCATTGCCAGCAGCAAGGATACGAGCTGAAGCAGAGAAGGAAGGAATGATCTTCTCATGTGGAGGAGACAAGCATTGGAGTAATTTGGCATGCATGAAAGAGGTAAGCAGCTAAGCTACATTTAACAGATTGCTGCAGTCAATAATTTCATGACTCAGTGGATCCGGAAAATTGTTGCACCATATCTTGAAAGACTTCGCCAGCGCAAGGGCTTAAAAAAGATAGAGGGCCTGCTCATAATAGATGTTTGGTCTGTTCATCGGGGAGAACCCTTTCATAAGTGGATGAAGACAGAATATGGGTGGATAAAAATTATTTTCATTCCTGGAGGATGTCAGGTTCTAATCTTCCAAGCTATAGATTGCAGCTGAACTTCTAGATTCTTAGGTACAGGAAAAATTCAACCCAACGATGTGGGCATTCAACGGATTATAAAGCATATTTTTGAACGTGAATCAGTCCAGTACTTTGTTGCAGAGACCAAGTCACAGCTTGCTACAAGGCCGAACATGGCTGTGAAGCTGAATATTGACCTTGGCCCACTCTGAAATGCGACAGTTGGATGGGCGCTCAAAGCATACCAATTTCTCAAAGATCACCCAGAAATCGTAAGAAAGGTGAATAATCCTGCTAAAAAAGTGAAGAGCTGAGCTAACTCTGTTGTGGTTGGCAACCAGGCATGGGAAAAATGTCAAACAAAGGGATGGAATTTATCTCATGAGTCAATCACCAGTGAAGTTGCACTCTGCACAGTACGCGAACGTCTCGAAGATGACAACGAATTTGCCCTATCAGTAGCAGTTCAACATGATCCTGGTGTTGATTTGGTGGATGAGGGTGTTGAAGAACTACTCAAGGATGATCTCTCTGCTGACACAGAGTTTGACGATGATCTGGCTGTGTCTCCCAGCATGCTCACAGCTGCGCTTGGATTGGCCCCAACCCCTGCTGAGATGGATGAGATGGAAGATGATCAAACAGTGACTGAAAATGAGCAAGGGTTTGTTGAATTGCAGGGTGGTGTGGATGATGAAGAGTTGACTGATGCAGATGCGGAGGGTGAAACAGATCCCGAGTATGACTCCAAGTCTGAGTCAGAGGAGTCACCTGAAATGCAGAGTGTCATTGACTGTCGCACCCACATCTATTTTGTTGATCGAGCTCTATGGGAACCAAAAGATGAAGAAAGAATTCAAAATGATCTGAAGAGTAAAACTGGGCGGTTAGTCCAACATTTGATTTGTGTTTGCTCACTGATATAGATTTCCATGACTAGGCATTTGTATGTCCGTTATGCAACCTATCTGCTCTTGAAAAAGCCGGCCCAAGGCCAGTGGTATGGCAAAGTGCTGTCATTTCATGAACTGCATAATTTTCTCAATCTCGACTTGGAGGGTCAGAAGTTTTCGAGTAGTGAGCTGATGGGAATTCTGGAGGAGCTGCAAGATGAGACAATGCTGTATATTGGTGTCAAATTGTAGATACTGTCCTCCTTGTTCTGTGGCAATTTCAGAAACTTTTGGAAAAATCGCCGTGACATCGGTCCTGATGTTAACAAATGCCTTGTTTTGTGATGTGACATTTTGAGAATTAACACAACAAACGCCTTTCGTGACGTGACAAATTGTTATAATTAAGGCTCTTACAGTACTTACTAGGTTGATGTCCCGTTGCGATTTTGAACAGTTTCTAGAATATCAGCAAAACAAAAGCTAATCTGACTAAAATCTGACGCATGACGACGTCAAGAACAACTTTGCGATCGAAGCTTCTGGGTGTATTGACGGAAGACGAAAAAAGGGTTGAAAACTTACGATCCAACACGATGATTTTTGAACTCCCAACAAGTGCCATTCAAAGTAGAGTGGTCCGAGTGAACTGTTGCGCAAAGTCACACATCGGGAGCATCAACTTTTCAGGGTAACTTAAAATGGGGCAGAAAACAATAGCTTTCGTCGTCGCGGAGTCGGGTATTTGCCCGTTATTTGACTTTTCGACAGACCAACATCAACAATAACAACCATCACCAACCCACCGCTCGTGACTTTCCTGATACCGCTTTGCGCGAGGTTTCAGACGCACACACACACTAACCACCCACACCAACATCACTTGTCCCCCCCATTCAAGCCGCGCATTCCCACCACCGCTCCAGCCTCTCAGCAGGTGGCATCTGTCCTCGTTCTTTGATGACGATGACACCCTCCTCGACGCCTCCAGAACCGAGCAGATTCAGCTGCGTGCCCGCGTTTTCGCTACGCAAAAAGGACCTCTAATCCACTCTTAACACCCTCCATTCCAATCTGCTCTCACACTGTCGCTTGCCGCAACCTCGTCGGTAATGTGGGTTATCATACGACATCCAAACTGTCGCCCATGCATTCAGCCCATTCAGCGCGACTATCACCTCAACCTCTGACTACATGCATCCTATCATTGATGACGATGTCGGAAGGCCTGGCACTCCTTCGCCATTGCGCAGATCGCCCACAACCCTTAGTCAGAATGTTGATTTTGGGTGGGAATGGTCGAGCACATGCAATCTAGGCCTTGTATCACACTACATGGGTCTATCGAGACTCACTTCTCAGCATGTCCCTAGCTACTTATGTAGGGTATGGAGATACTTATCAATATAGTAACATAGTAACAGTGGTGAGGCAGTTTCGGAGGCCCTGTCAGTGTACACATTCATGTGAGCAGGAGGCAGTGAAAATTGCTGTAAGCGGCGTTCATCATGGAATGATAATTGGCAGGACTTATCGATATTGGAAGAGATGCGTCGCGGATATTCAGTTCTACTTCGAGCTTCAAGCCAAGAGCCATGGCGATTAGATCGTACGTCAATCCGAAAGTCTACCTCATATCATAAGACGCGTCATTACAAAGACAACTCGACGTCAGCCATAGTATTGAGTTTATGGAAGCATAGACTCACTGGAAGGGCTGACATATTCACGCGACTATTTGCTATGATGGCGGCATGCTATGTCATGAATGCTTTAATATCCCTGTTTCAAATGAAAGTATAGAGAAGCGCTTGGTAAGTTGCGAATGAGCAAACACGTGACCAGTCATCTGTCAAGTGTGGCTTTCCAATCAGTTTGTAATGTACGATCATGACATGGCTATATAAGTCCTTCTCTAGCCGTTTTCCTCTGTCATTACCAGCCGTCTTCTTTTCCTCATCTACAAATCGCCAAATCGCATCGATGGATGCTAAATCTTTCGTAGAGGCGCGTGTAATCGAAAATCTTACCCTGTGGTCTCGTTTGCTGACGTCTCCGATATCAGTCTACCATTGCCGACAACAAGGTCGCCATCTTCTCCAAGAGTTGGTGTCCGTACTGCAAACAGACCAAAGATCTTTTTGCAAGGGAGTTCCAGGAGCTGGAGCCGAAGATCGTCGAGTACGTTACATCAAGCCTATAAACATACCTGATGTCGAGGTGAACATCTTTAGGCTTGATGATGAGAGTCTCGATGGAGATAAGATTCAAGAATATCTCAAGGAGAAATCTGGTCAGCGCACCGTGCCCAACGTCTTCATTAGTGCGAATCATATTCACCGTCAATGTGTTGTATCCCTGCTAACTTCAGATTTCGCTCTCAGGCCAGAAACATGTGGGAGGTGCATATCATTCTATTTCTTGAGATTCCTACGCAGTGACATTTTGCTCAGGGAATGATAATGTTCAAGCCGCATTCCGATCTGGGCGTCTCGCTGGACTTATTAGCGCGTAGGCGTCCGTCCTCGATGCCATCGCTGCAACATCGTTGAATCTGTGAAGCATTAAGCCTTGTCTGTAGACCCTTCTGTCCAATGTCTCCATGAATGCTGTAATTTAGACCCTGGAGGCATCGGCTGACCATTTGTATTTTTTGTCCTTGTTCACGTTGCAATGCCCCCGGAAATTTGATAGTGATCATTGAGAGTCCCTGGGCTCATCACGAAGCTCAAGACCGGAACTTCTGTTTATCGATGGGCCAGTGGGTGTCTCGTTTCCCGACCATCTGAAATATACTGAGGGCTAAAGGTGAATATTTGAATGTCCATCAAGCGAACGTTAATTAAAACTTTCTTTATAAACTCCGTGTCCCTTCTCTGGTCAGCGTAATACGGATAGTGATAAAAAAGAAACATAAGTACTTCTCTGAAAATAATCTTCCTCTTCAAGAGCGGAGTCTGCTCTCCGAATGATGCCATAGATTATCGTGCGGTATATGCTATTTCATCCATCAGGCCGATAACGATAAGCACCGTAGGCTTTGCGGAAGACACGATGGGTCGGATCTTGGCTCATATTTATGAGACTGATTATCTCAACGTTGAACGGACGGGAGATCCGAGGTCAATACTTAAATTGATGTCATCTCGCGAGTGGCGCGTATTTCTCTCTTTATCATACATATTCCGCAAAGCTCATACAGACCCTGTAGCCTCGTGCGTTCGTATGTATTCCGAGTGGCACGTGGCAGTCTCCCGATTAATGATTCTTTGCTTTCCGCTACGTCACTCGGGCTCCTGCAATCTGTTTCTTCCCTCCAAGATCAAACCACGATATCAGATATCGCGAACAATCTATGTAAAATTTTATTGGGGATAAATTTCATCCGTTGCATCCACGTGTCCTACTCGCTATTGCAGCCATTTTGTATATTGCGGATACAGACCGCTGCAAACCGGCATGCTTTTATTCCCTCGTAGTGCTGTGGATTTGGTCCTAGGGCAGTTTGACAAGGTCAAGCGTACAATTGTACCGACCCTACGGACTGCATCAATATATTATCACCGAAGATAATGGGAGGTACAACAATTTTAGTACTATTAGTTTATTAGGTTATAGATAATGGCCGCCTAATTTTTGACTGTTCCATGCTTTGTTTCCGAGGAAGATATTCGACGCTCCGCCTACCGACTTCGTCACGATTCACTGTGAATGACTCTATCTGTGTGTTGGCTAGCTGCCTAGCTAATACATACCATCAGAATCTTTGAAGTTCGTACCAGTGCATGAAAGCCGAAATCCCAGCTTCCTGTGGTCTGTCCGTTTATTCAGAAAACCGCCTGATCAGATATTGATTATCTCTGACTCTCCGATAGTCTTTGAGATATACTTCCACACTCCGCCGGAAACTTCCTTCAAACTGGTTGATCGCAAATTGTGAACTACAGTGAGTCACGACACGAATCAAGGAAGATGCTTTAGCCCCGACTCCCGAGCTTGAATTAAATCCGGGGGTTATGATTAGCTGCGTACCTTGCCCCGCATTCTCACGTTTCCCCATGTCATCTGTTTTTGCTGTGATCCAGGAGGATGTCGGTTTTGTTGCGTCATTCCGGTTCGTTGGAGGGGAGTTCCTTGGAGTGTCTTGGTAACTATTCCAGCGATATCTGAAAGATACGGGTCGACCGAAGATCTTCAAACCTTCTCTTCATCTTCTCTTCGCACATCGGACTTTCGAAAAGCCGCTTTAGTGCAGGGTATGTTCATCACTCATCATATGTCCACCTTATTTCTAGGCACCGCACACCATCAGGTGCGTATGCCAGTCGTTCCGTTGGGAAGAAGATTAATACGTCATGATATGTCATCAGACTTGAGGCTTCGACAGGTCAATTTCGCTTTAACCAAGGATAGTTTTGTAGTTTTCGTGATTCGATACTGCGGAGGCACTTACGAACATCCGTGCTGTCGCAAAAGACATTGTGGAGAACGTGCGCTGCGCTGCTTGGAGTCATGTGGTGTAACTCAAATAATATCTACCAGTTTGCTGGTCAAGGCGGCGTTTCCTAGTGCGTTTTCTGGGCTATCGGTCCGGTTTCTAAATTGGTACATATGCCACATTCATGTTTGCTCATGAATTCCATGTCATGTCAGTCACGCGCGCTTTGGACCTTATGATATGATGTGATATGATACAAGCTTTTTGGATGTGCCTTTGGCACATGGGTGGTATTTATATTCATGGTATCTATGCTTGTAAACTGATATTGTAAGGGCAATCCCAAGCCTCACTCAATGCTGAGCTAAGAGAGGGGAATCCAAAGTTAACAATATACTACATAGTACAGACACCTAACAGAGGGGAATCCAAAGAGAAAACTCAAAGGGCCCATCTGTCGATGCCCAGTATATGTGATAGACCCAAAACAAATAATAGGCTAAAAATAGAAAAAAGGTGGAAATAGGCAGATCAAGCTATGGAATGATGTCACCCTGATGGGTAAGCATCCAGAAGGGTCCTGCCTCTAAGAATAAAACTGTCAACATGTACCAACATGGGGAAAACCAAAAAATAATCATAAAATAGGAATAAAATCATAGTAAAGGCAGAATGGGGTGGGATGAACACAGAAAATTGCCCAGACACTTGGGATGCCTCCCTTTCCCCTTACAGATATCATTTGAGAGATTGCCACATAGAGCTGCCCATGTTAAAACTGGAGTCTGCAGGTCAAGGCCAATATGTCTGACAGACTGGCCCTGTGACTTGTTGATTGTCATTGCAAAGGAGAGGCACACTGGAAGCTGCCTCCTAGTGAACTCAAAAGGCACTTGATTCTTAGTTGGTCACAATGACATCCTTGGAATGAACACAGTCTCTCCAGCATGATCCCCAGTCAGAAGCCATACCTCTAACACCCTGTTTCTTATCCTTGTAAAATTTCTCTGCTGCCATTGCAGACACCATGCCTAGGATCCAGGTTCCAAAACACTATCACTGGACACCCAATCTTGAGAGCTGTCTGAGCCAATGGCAGTCCTAAGCAGTTGATCGAGTTTAGATACTCCACAGGGTACATCAGCTCTCCCTGGTCTGTTGTGTTGTTTGTAACTGAGTCAGCACTGTGAAACACCCTCTGCCATCCAGAAAACTTGTGAAGGATATAGGCATTGAGTTTGTCCACATCATCATTGCAGCTTAAGAAAATTGTCCACTCTGATAAGGATAAGTACTAGTCTGACTGCTGTTGTGGGTCATGGATGTCAGGATAGATGGCATGGATGAGGGAGGGGATTGAGTTCTCTGGGAACTTGGAATGGTCAGAAAGATGGATGTTGTCCTCATTGTCTGTGTGCATTCCATGACTGACCTCCAGCTGCCACCTTGCAAAGTTGTGCTCCTCTGGAACATTCCTGCTTAAATGCATGTTCTGCTTGAGATGCAGAACCTGGATATTTCCCTAAAGAGCAGAGCACTGCATAGAGGCACTGACAGTCTGAGGACATGAACCTCTGATGATAACAGGCAGAATCTGCTGAAAGTCCCCTCCAAAGATGATGGTGAGGCCATTAAATGGCCTGTCTGATCTATGGATATCATTTCTTAGCTTTGTCACAATTTCTGTACTTCCATTCTAAACACCATGGTTGGGATTAAGGTTTCAAAGCACCATAACTGGGCATCCAACCTTGAGACTGCTCAGCTAATGGCATTCCAGAACAGCATTGAGATATTCCACAGGATATATAAGCTTTTCATTTTATTGGAAACTCTATGCACTGCTGGAAACAGAATTAGCACTGTAGAATGCCCATTCTTGTGTATGAACCAAGATTACATATTAACATCTTTGTTATAACTGGAGAGTATGGTCCACTCAGAAAAGTATTGGTAGAGTGTTATTGCAGATCATGAATGCTGCCAGGATATATATAGTCAATGAGTATTTTTTGGACACTTGAAGTAATCAGAAAGTTAAATGTAGACATTTTCATCAGTTTGCATTTCATGTCCTATCTCCAGCTGCCACTTTGCAAATGCATGCTGTTCTGGATTGCTCAGCTCTGTCAAGACCCAATTCACCTGATCAGATTCCCGATAATCATTGACTCTTTTCTGATGGTCTCTACTGGCATTCTGGCAGCAGCACTTTTTAGTTATTAGACTAGTCCTCACATGCCTTAGTAACCATTTGCTTACTCACTTTATTCCTAATACAGTCTTACCAATTATGGTCACAGATACTTACCAAGACCCATTAGTAAACTTCCACTGATACGGCTCCCTATTGCCCTGCACGCATACTACAGCATTTTTCATGATTGTATGCACCTCTTGGACGACTTCTGCTCACTTTGCGCAGTGCACTTTTGCATGCCTTCATGTGCTTTTGTGTGCCCAAGTGCACTTCCATGTGCTTTTGTATGCTTTTGCATGCCTTTGACTGCTTAGGTGCACTTTCATGCACCTTTTACATTTCTACTGTGCCTTTGGATCCCCCTTAGCTGCCTTCTATCATGCACCCTGAATGTATCTTGTTACACTTCAAACCACCTTTGTGCACCTCCCACACTCCTTATCTGCCTTTCACAGTTACTGTGTGCTCAATGCACCTTTATGCACTCCTTTTATGCTTTGCCAGCAACTCACATTCTTTGCTGTGTACTCATTGCACTATCCATTTATCACACACAACAATCTACCACCACACCTATTGCACTGCACATCATGGCTTCTAGCTTACTGGGGCACTTATTCAGGGCACACCACGATTGCAGCATGAGCCAACTGCACATTCTCACATAATCTGGGCACTTTGCACCTATTTGGCATTGGACCATGTGCACTTGGGCGCTTTCATGTAATTTGGGCACTTGGCACTATTTGGCCTCGCACAGCATCTCTGTATAGTTCTTCTGCATTTCCAATCAGCATTGCCTTATCTGGTAACCAGCACAGGTCGATCACATCACTATTACTAAGGTGCAGCACACGACATATAACACCAAAGTGGATTAATTGGGAAGAGTGCACAGGACCTAAAGCACACAAAAAATAGAACATCACACTGGAACAGTTGGGTATTGGGCTATAGTGTGCACAAATCTTATTGGCTAAGGCAGTGGCATCGTGCAGTCAGGTTTAGATGGGCCAATGGGTGGCCGGGTGGGTAGCACATGGCACTTTGTATTTTTATACTTTATTTTGCCACTTTTATCACATAAGCCATTTGTACATAGTAGGTGGATAGATAGAGAATCCAGAGGATCTTTTTTCCCCCATATAGTTCATAGCTCATTCAGCATTCCACATAATTTGTGCACCATTGTCCAGTCCATGCACCTTTGTAGTGTGCCCTTCGTATAGCTGCATTTGCATATCATTTGCATCCCTCATCGTATTGCCATCTTTCATCCCTTCATTGCATCCTTCATCTTCATTTGTGCACTCTTGCAGTGTGCCCTTCATATAGCTGCATTTGTGCATCATTGCACCCCTCATTGTATAGCTGCATGTTGCACACTGTTTGTGCATTTTCCCACCAGTTGTGCTTGCATCCCATTTGCATTCCTAGCCTGTGCCGCTCCTTTGACACACTCTAGTACAGTCCTTGTCCAGCTAAACCTCCTACTCTCCACCCCATCATCATTGCATATTTTTGCACTCTCATTGCACATTTTTCTGCACTGTGCATTTTTGCCCCTTTGCATTGCACACTTTTTCACCATTGTGCATACCTTCCTTTTTGTGTACACAACTAGTGCGCACATCAAAAACCATCATACCAGCCTCTTCATAGTCTCTGTGCCTTGAAGGATGGTCTGAGGCCCTCTAAGTGAACCCCCTCACCCCAAGCATGCCTGCAGCTGTAGGTTTAGTGTTCACCCCTTCTGTTGAGACTCTGCACTGAGTACCAACTGAACACATCATTTCTGGAGCCCACCATGAGGGGTTTCAGGTTACCAGACCTTACTTAGACCTCCATCAGCTCGCCCTTTGCTTCAACATTAACCACCTCTGCACTCTCCATTCTGAGCTGTTAGCAACTGTGCTCCAGCTTGGAGAAATACCAGTATTCGAATCACTCTTCTTAAACAACATGCATCACTCATCCATGCTGTCTTTACCACCACCTTCACCTGAATCATCCCTACCTACCCTAACTCTGTCTGCATCACTGCAGTTTTCGCCACCTTCAAATTTTGCAGCACTTTTACCAGATCTTAACTCTACACACCTTATTTCATCTACCATGGCTACCATGCACATGCCATCTGCATCTAACCAAATGCACCACACTTCGACCCTGCAAAACCACACAAACTGCAGAAGTACTTCGAGAAGCTTGCGCAACTTCTCCATGATTGTAATGTCACTGATGAGACTGATAAGAAGTTCCACACTATGCACTATTTGGACAGTGACACTGTGTACACTTGGAAACTGCTACTGGAGTATAGTGCAATGCATAACTATAGCATGTTGATGTGTTCAGTTGGTACTCGGTGCAGAGTCTCAACAGAAGGGGTGAACACTAAATCTACAGCTGCAGGCATGCTTGGGGTGAGGGGGTTCACTTAGAGGGCCTCAGATCATCCTTCGACTCGTAAGGAACATATGAAATCTACTAGGGCTAATATTGGCTCTTTCACAAACTTCCTCTTCAACTCCTCAAATGCAGTCTGCTGTTGTTCTCCCCATCTCCACACTACTCCCTTTCATGTAAGGTTGTGTAAGGGTGCAGCAATTTTGGAAAAATTATGAACAAAGCGACGATAAAAATTGGTGAGTCCCAAGAAAGCCTGAACTTCCTTGATATGGGTAGGCATGGGCCAATCAACAATTGCCTGTACCTTGATAGGATCCATCTTGATTCCATTAGGACCAATCTTTAATCCCAAAAACTCGATTTCACTCACCCCAAGCACACCTTTCTCCAGTTTAACAAATAAATCATTCTCTGCCAATCTTCTCAACACCTCCTGCACTATTGCCTCATGGTTTTCTTCATCCTCCATGAATATCAAAATGTCATTAATGAATATTATTACCATGCCTTTGTCTATTACATCCTTGAAAATATCATTCATTATATTTCGAATGGTTGGGGGACTATTGGTCATTCCAAAAAACATAACAAGCAGCTCAAAGGATTCTCGACATTGATAGGTCCACTATGCACTATGAGCTCTGGAGAAGCATTCTACTCATATCGACACATTACGACATGCACTCCGAATCGCTACAAACACCACAAAATTGATGTCAAATCATTTTTGCACTATTTTGAATGACTTCGAACTATTTCGAATGCTTTTGAACTATTTCGCAACACTTTGAACTATTTCGCAACACTTTGAACAACTTCAGCCACCGTATAGTTGTCTTAAAACACTTTCGATACACGATGCTCAACCGGAGTGAGCTATTTAGTCGCATATCAAGCACTACCAGACATGAGGAGAGACTACAACAGAGTTAGAATGTGATAAGTGTGTTTTTGTATTTCATTGATATATTAAAGCAATAGAACAAGAACTCTTACTATATTGGGACAATGTATGTTTCACTTATTATTATCTTTCATTTTGTTTCATGTTTTACAATACCTTTATTTGCTGTGCACATTGCCTCATGTTCTACAATTGTTATTATTTCCTTTTTAGTACTATTCCTTCAGATTGTATATAGACTTGTATTAGTTAGAGTAATAACAAGGAAGCAATGGGGAACAGCACAAGTTACCCTCTTGTTTATCATCAGATTTAAGAGTCTTTCTCTTGAGTCATATCTTCGTCGTATCTCTAAGTTCTGCGAAATATCGCTAACTTCCTCGAAACTATTGTATTCACTTTTCATGTTATCACCCATCGCCTATCGCCATTTGACAAACACTTCACATTCATTAAACTCACTCTTCGATATACTTCGAACCTTTTCAAACTTATTCGAACTTATTCAGACTACTTCGCATGACTTCGAACCTCTTTGCACATATTCGAACCTCTTTTGAACTCTTTCAAACACCTTTGTATGCCTATACAGACTATTCACCACAGCCCTTACCATTTTGCATTACTAAACATTACATTTTGGTCTCAGCAGTGATATTTAGTACCAACTCGCACCCTTTCTCTGACTCGTGTTAAACCATCTGAAGCCATTGAGTAGGTTTTGTTTGGGTTTCCGGGTTGAGTATCATCACCATGTGGCAAATGCTGCCTTCCACTCATTTCCTTTCTTTATTTGTACATTGTTGTACCCCCAGTGTAAATTCAATTTTGTAAAGACCTTGGCCTTTCCCACCTTGTCGATTATCTCTGAGATCAACAGCAAAGGGTATGCATTTTTCACTGTCCAGTCATTCAGATACCTATAATCTGTACACATCCTCTTCCTCTGATCCTTTTTTGGTACAAAGAATAGTGGTGATGTCTGCGGTAATTTTGAAGGTCATATGTATCCCTTGTGCAATTGTTCATTAAGGAATGCATCCACTTCTTCTTGTTCTTTCAGAGATAACAGGTAGACTTTTGACCTCTTCGGCACAAATCCTAGCTTCATCTCGATTGCATGATCCCATGGCTTTTACACTGGCATCTGCTCTGATTCCTTCTTCTAAAAAACTGACAAATATTTATGGTAGGCTTTTGGCACCCACTCCTCCACTGGCTTCTCCACTTTCTCCACATTTTTATCCCATGACTGTCCTCCACGAATTTTCCTAAAGGTTTGCTTCTGTTCTTTCTTACTAGTCATGATTGCAACTTTCCCATTTGGCATGTCCCCATCCTCCACTTCCTCCATTGTAACAGAATACTTCCTTGGATATTCTTTCTCTTTCTTTTCCTTCTTCTCCTTTTTTACTCTCCTCCCATACACATTACATTCTTTAGGACAATAAGTCATATGTACCTTCCCAGTTTTCCAATCAATTTCTGGGTTGTGTTTATGTAACCATGGACATCCAATTATCAGATTGGTTTTCCCAAGGTTGCACACCTCAAATATGGCTCGTTCCTAATGATCCTGACACTTCAGTATCATCATCACCTCCTCCTTAATAGTTCCTCCATGATTGATCATACTGTCAATATTGTACACCATTATAGGTTGTAGCAGTTTACATGTGCAAATAGCATTTCTGGTAATTAAGGATTGATTAATGAATAATTTGGTAGCACCACTGTCAAGCAATGCCTCTACATTAATTGCTGCATGCGTGTCTACTGTCTTCAATTCTACTGTCAAGCTGATTTCGGGTTCTATCCATGCAGAGCAAATACAGACTTTAGGGGTCTTTGGAAATAAGGCTGGGCATTTTTCTTTGTCACATAAGTGATGATGGACATACTCTTCAATTTCTCTTTTGGGTTCACTCTGGGTTTCTGTTAGGAAACAGTCTCCTAACATGCCTATTACATAATAATATTTTATTTGTATGTTATTTCATTTCATTTTATTTTATTTTACCAAAATATACTACCAAATGCCTATAAACACTTTATTTGTCAGCATGGAAATTTTCTATTTACACGCATCAATATGTATGCACATGTATGCACATGTTAGTAGCAACATAGTACAATATATGTAACATAGTATATAATCTTAAAATAAATACCGGGGGACCTCAGTTGAGTTCTCTTAGGTATTCCATCCACATTTGTGGTGCAAAATGCCAATTTCAGCCAACTGATCTATTTTTAATCCATCACATCAAATCCATCAAATTCCCCCATCATGTGTGCGTGCCCCGCTGCCTTCTTGTAGGAGAGCCCACATGGTCCAGCTAGCAGAACAGTGGGTGTCGCCCTAACAGAAGAGAGTGGAAAAATGTGTTTACCTAAATACACACCCCTGCAAATATTTGACAGTACTATGGAGAATATGAAATCCTTTATCAGCTCTATAGACTTGTATATTCATGGAAGAAAGCCCAAATTTCATATGACCGAGTCCAGAATTATGTTTGCTCTCTCATACATCCAGAAGAGAAAGCACAGTTCTGGAGAAATGAAGCCATTAATCAAATTGCCATGGGATATAAACCATTTGCGAGCTTCAGGGAATTTTTGGAGGGATTGGAGGCACAGTTTGGAGACCCTAACCCAAAGGTGACAGCTAATGCAAAATTAAAAATTATGCACCAAGGTTCTCTGACTGCAGACAAATTTATTGTGCAGTTCAAAGCAGAAGCATCACAAACTGATATGGGAGAAGCAGCGTTGGTAGAATATTTGAAGGCAGGATTAAATCCCTCATTATTCAAGTCTATCTATCGACTACCTTCTATGCCGGAGAGGTTGGATGAGTGGTATAATTGGGTAATGCGTCTAGATCAGCAATATTGACAGGAACAGGCAGAATCGAAATTGATGTATAAAAATTCCAGATTTGGAAAGTCATCAGGAGGAAAGTCCAAGAAAGGAAGGACACCTCAGGTACAAACTCCGAGGGCACAGCCACTGACCATGGCAGTGACACCTATTGTTAAGGAGTCAGCAGCATCGATGGATGCAATGGATGTTGATCAAGTAGGGAGATGAGCTCCAGTTAAATGTTTTAATTGTGGGCAATTAGGGCATATGGGTCGAAATTGTAGGCAGAAAAGGAAGATTAGGGAAGTGACAATTGAGGAAGTGAAGTTGGAGGAAGATAAGCAGAAGAATTTTGTGGAAGAGTCCCAGTGAAGGTTTCCCCATTAGTGACCCAGAATCAATATAATGTATTAGTATCCGAGGAAATTCAGAGTGAACCCAAAACAGAAATTGAGGAGTACGACCATCATCATTTATCTGACAAAGAAAAATGCCCAGCCTTATTTCTGAAGACCTCTAAATTCTTTATTCACTCAGCACAGATAGAACCTGAAATCAGCTTAACAGTAGGATTGAAGACAGTGGACATGCATGCAGCAATTAATGTAGAGGCATTGCTTGACAGTGGTGCCACTGTATTGATCCTTAATTACCGGAAATGGTATTGGAACTATTAAGGAGGAAGTGATAATGATATTGAAGTATCAGGATCATCAGGAATGAGCCGTATTTGAGGTGTGCACTGTATTTGAGGTGTGCAACCTTGGGAAAACCAATCTAATAATTGGATGTCCATGGTTATGAAAACATAATCCAGAAATTGATTGGAAAACTGGGAAGGTACACATGACTCGTTGTCCCAAAGAATGTAATGTATATGGAAGAAAAGTAAAAAAGGAGAAGAAGGAAAAGAAAGAGAAAGAACGTCCGAGGAAGTATTCTGTTATGATGGAGGAAGTAGAAGATGAGGATATGCCAAACGGGGAAGTTCCAATTATGACTAGTAAGGAAGAACAGAAGCAAACCTTTAGGGAAATTCATAGAGGACAGTCATGGGATAAAAATGTGGAGAAAGTGGAGAAGCCAGTGGAGGAGTAGGTGCCAAAAGCCTACCATAAATATTTGTCAATTTTTCAGAAGAAGGAATCAGAGCGGATGCCAGTGCGAAAGCCATGGGATCATGCTATTGAGATGAAGCCAAAATTTGTGGCAAAGAAGTCAAAAGTCTATCCGTTATCTCCAAAGGAACAAGAAGAGGTGGATGCATTCCTTAATGAACAGTTGCGCAAGGGATACATACGACCTTCGAAATCACTGCAGACATCACCAGTATTCTTTGTACCAAAAAAAGATCAGAGGGAGAGGATATGTACAGATTATAGGTATTTGAATGAGTGGACAGTGAAGAATGCGTACCCTTTGCTGTTGATCTCAGAGATAATTGACAAGGTGGGAAAGGCCAAGGTCTTTACAAAATTGGATTTATGCTGGGGGTACAACAACGTATGAATAAAGGAAGGAGATGAGTGGAAAGCAGCATTTGCCACGCATCACTGATTTTTCGAGCCACTAGTCATGTTTTTTGGGATGACCAATAGTCCCCCAACTTTCCAAAATATGATGAATGACATTTTTAACCATGTGATGGACAAAGGCATGGTGATAATATTCATTGATGACATTTTGATATTCACAGAGAATGAAGAAAATCATGAGGTGATAGTGCAGGAGGTATTGAAGAGATTGGCAGAGAATCATTTATTTATTAAACTGGAGAAGTGTGTATTTGGAGCAAGCGAAATCGAGTTCTTGGAGTTAAAGATTGGTCCTGATGGAATCAAGATGGATCCTATCAAGGTACAGGCAATTGTTGATTGGCCCATGCCTACCCATATCAAGGAAGTTCAGGCTTTCTTGGGACTCGCCAATTTTTATCATCGCTTTGTTCATAATTTTTCCAAAATTGCCACACTATTACACAATCTTACATGAAAGGGAGTAGTGTGGAGATGGGGAGAACAACAGCAGACAGCATTTGAGGAGTTGAAGAGGAAGTTTGTGGAAGAACCAATATTGGTCCCAGTAGATTTCATGCATCCTTTACGAGTGGAATCAGATGCATCAGACTTTGCTACTGGAGCAGTATTATCAATGCTATGTGAAGATGACAAATGGCATCCTTGTGCATATTTGTCTAAAGGGTTGAATGATATGGAGAGGAATTATGATGTGCATGATAAAGAGATGTTGGTAATAATATGAGCATTGGAGGCATGAAGACATTATTTGGAGGGATCTATGCATCAGATCGAGATCTGGACAGACCATCAAAATCTGCAGTATTTCATGCCCACTAAAAAGCTTAACCGTCGACAAGCACGTTGGGCATTATTCCTATCGTGCTTTAATTTTCACTTGGTCCACAAAGCAGGAAGCTTGATGAGGAAAGCAGATGCATTATCCAGACGTACAGATCATAAAAGGGGGGTGGAGGAGGACAATAAAAATATTACCCTACTCAAACCTGAATACTTTCGTATTTGTGCTATGCGTCAAGGGCATTTATTGGTGGATAGCTCAGAGACGGAAATGTTGTCTAAAATCAGGCAATGTTCAAAGATGGATGATGAAGTGGTGGAAGCTGTGAAAGCTTTGAGGAAAGAGAAGAAAGGTAATATTAAAGGAGGTGAATGGGTTGAAGAACGAGAATTAGTGTTGTTTAGAGGAAAGGTGTATGTACTGAAGAATCAAGATTTACGGAGGGAGATTGTACAGTTACATCATAACACGCTAGCTGCTGGACATTCAGGAAGGTGGAAGACACTGGAGTTGGTGATGAGAAATTATTGGTGGCCTGGAATTTCCAAGTATGTGTTGGGGTATGTGGATGGGTGTGATACGTGCATGAGGGGAAAGAAATTTCCAGAAAAGCCTGCTGGGAAATTAATGCCAAACCCTATATCTAAAGTGCCATGGCGAGACATATCTGTGGACTTTATTATAGGATTACCTGAAGCTCAAGGATACAATGCAATATTTGTAGTATGCAACCGCTTCACAAAGGAAATCCATATCATTCCTACTACTGCAGAAACCTCATTGTTGGGCTTGGTGCACCTCTATTTAAATCAGGTATGGTGGTTACATGGATTACCTGATATGGTTATCTCTGATCATGGATCACAATTTGCTTCTGCATTTATGTGAGGGTTAAATAACATATTGGGGATTCAAACCAAATTATCTATGGCATATCACCCACAAACTGATGGGCAGACAGAGAGAATAAATCAGGAGTTGGAGCAGTACCTATGCATGTTTGTCAATCATCGACAAACTGACTGGCCTGAATGGTTGGCAATTGCAGAGTTTTCTCACAATAATAAATTCCATTCGGCTACTCGCATGTTACCCTTCTTTACTAATTATGGTTATCATCCTAGAATGGGAGTAGAACCTCGAAGGGAAGTCAACATATAATCAGTGGAGGACTTTGTGTCAAAAATGAGAAAGGTGCAGGAGGAAGCAAAGGCAGCATTGATGAAAGCACATGATGATATGATGCGACATGCAGACCGTACTCGAGCTGTTGCTCCAGAGTATAAAGTTGGTGACTTGGTATGGCTAAGTACCAAGGATCTAAATATTCCACAACCTTCAAGAAAGCTTATGGAGAAGCAAGTTGGCCCATATCCAATTTCTAAAATAATTTCACTCAATGTGGTAGTGTTAAAATTACCTCAATCATTCAAGATTGATCCTGAAATTAACATTTCCCATTTATGTCCTTATAGCCCACCCACTATTCCTGGTCAACAAACTACTCCACAGCCTCCAATAATGGTAGAAGGTGCTCCAGAATATATTGTGGAAGAGGTTTTGGACTCACGTCTTCGATGAAATAAATTGGAGTTCTTAATCAAATGGAAGAACTATACTGATAAAAATAATTCATGGGAGCCAGAAGAGAATTGTAAGCAACTGTGTAAAGCAATCGCCCAATTCTTTAAATGTAATCCAAATGCTCCACGTTGCATTGCCAGAATGGTGTATGAGGGGATGAATTTCTGGCCTTACCAGAATTTCACAGAGGGGACAGATGCAATATTTTCTCACCTGGAAGTCGAGGCCTAAAAGGGGGGTAATGTTAGGAAACAGTCTCCTAACATGCCTATTACATAATAATTTTTTATTTCTATTTTATTTTATTACATCAAAATATGCTACCAAATGCCTACAAATGCTATATTTGTCAGCATGGGAATTTTCTATTTACATGCATCAATATGAATGCACATGTATGCACATGTACGTGTATGTGCACACACATCCGTAACAACATACTACAATATATGTAACATAGTATATAACCCTAAAATAAATATTAGGAGACCTCAGTTGAGTTCTCTTAGGTATTCCATGTATTAGTGGTGTGAAAAGCCTATTTCAGCCAACTGTTCTATTTTTAACCCCTCACATCAAATCCATCAAACCCCCCATCACATGCGCATGCCCTGCTGCCTTCTTGTAGGAGAGCCAACACAGTCCAGCTAGCAGAACTGTGGGTGTCACTCTAACACTCACCCACATATGAAGATGCTGAGGGAAGTTCATTGAACATAGATACTCTCCAGAGATGTCACCCTATTGGCCAATGCCAGTTTGTGGCCAATGCCACCTACTCACCTGAACATTTTTCAGGCCAACCTGTCACCTGGCCCGCCACCTCACCCACAATTAA